>JAWWEE010000004.1:19844835-19877125 GCA_035221455.1 Xenops minutus | reverse complement strand
GGGAATTAGAAATGATGATTGGTTATAGATATCTAGTATGTTAATTGTTAGAAAGGGTATAAAAACTGTAACCTCACGGAGGGCGGGGTTCTTCGGGGATTTTTGGACACAGAGATCCTTGTTGAAACAATGTGCATTTTGTAGGCCCAGTGGAGGCCCAAAGACTCCAATCTCCCAATAAAGGGATTGTCTATCTTTCTCCATTAATGTCTTGTCTGAGTGCCTGTCTTCCAGGATTTTAGGCATCAACACTGGCCCAGTGTGTGAGCCTAAGGAAAACACAGCACTCAGGATTGGGTTGTGCTACTGATCAAATGCTAATGGCACTACCCGTGTAAAAGAATAATAACTAATCTGTGAGAAATATAATTACTGCCATATAACAACTGATGAGAAATACTCTCTTCGTGCTTATTACAGTATCTAAATTTTACTCAAATATTTTCTAAAAGAAAATGTTAGTATCCTGACTTTTTGGCCATATAATATTCCATCTTTTTTCACTTTGTCTGGGTATTTTTCCTGTGACCCAGTCCACAGAAATATTCCTGGGTTTCCAGTAGCTTTTCATCAAGAAACCTTAATTATCATTCTGGATTTTACTTCAACACAGTTGAAAACAACACAGTTTTTATCTCAGCTAGATGATTATGCAAACGGAATGCCAGTTCTGTTTTTTAGTTTAGCTGTTCTTGGAAATGATGTTATGATGTTTATGTAAACTGCTTAAATAGTTCTGAAATGTGCCCTAAATCCAAAACACATGTCGCTTTCAGTCTTACTATTGGATTCACTTGTCTCTCTTCCTACTCTTAAAAGAATTTTGAAAAACAATGGAAATACTTGTCATAATTGTGTTCTTTATATAGTGTGGATTTAATTTTTTATATTTACCAGGCATGTGTAAATGAATGTCAATATTGTTTTCCATTAAGAGCAGAATAATTTTAGAAGGAAAAGCAGGTATTACAGCTCTTCTGAATGCCTAAAGAGTTACAGCTTTGGCAGTAAAATGGAGGACCTTTGGTTTGGTACTGAGCATGCCTGCCAGTAAAACTCTGCTTTGATAAATGATTAAGCATGCTGAAATGTACATTGCTTAAAGCATCTGTGGTTGAGTAGCACTTTTTTAGGGATGTATATCAAGGGATTAAAGTAAAAGCGTTTTTGTCATGTGATAATAAGTCTTTAGGCTGTCATTCCTATTGTGTTCAGGAAAAACGTCAATGCTCTGATTTTTCATCTTTGCTCTTCTTATATGCTTTTTTGTCTTTATATGGCTGAGTTCCGTATTCTTCTGAATAAATTCTGAATGTCTGGTGAGCAGGAAAATAAAAGCAAGCCTGAGCATTTCATAGCATTAAATTAAGGACAAATTAATAGGATTTTTTTTTATGAATGCTATTTGTAGTAGACTTTAGTAAAACCAATCGCACAGGGGAAGTGTGAAAACTTTGATTAAGAATTAATCTTTTGTAGTTCAGATGGCATTAAGTTAGAACTTATTACTGGAGAAACTGGTTCAATCTAATTTTCAGAATGGTGATGGTTTTCCTCTGAACCAAGGAAAAAATCTCAGTAGATAATTAATTAATGGTAGATTTTGAGCTTCTCTGGAAAAGCAAGGCTAAAGGACATTTTGGAACAAAGAAAACAGCAGAGCAAGATATAGTTTGTTTTTATTTAGATTTGTCTGTCATGAAATTGGTTTTCAGAAACCAGACTGCAGCAATAGAAACAAAATGTCTAAACAGATACAAGTAAATAGGTGCAAGACTTTTGATTAGCAAACATAAATCATAAGCTTTTTGTCAGAAAATATGTGCGTTAACTAGACTAGCTAAAGTTTCTTATGTTACAACCAATTTCTGAGAAAGTCAGGAGGTCATCAGAATAAAAAGAAATTTGAGTTTACAAATTTCCATTTCTCTATTGGATTTCAGATCAAAAGTGTAAATTCTCTAACAGTGTTTGTGGAAAAGGGCTCAAGCTGAACCTGGTTATGCACTACAGATGCCTCCCATTCTTTCTGCTCTTCCTTGCAAACCATGGTGTGCTATCACACGTGGTATAAATTAAATACGTGTTAACAGTACAGCGTTACACAAGTGTAGTACCTGTTGTTCAGAAGGGTGCACACAGGAAAGCAGCAGCTGGAGCGTGTTTCCTTGCAGGAATACACCACCAAAGGCTTCCTGGGCACCAGCCTTTGCACCCTTCTCTCTACCTGTGTAAATCAGCTACTCATTAGTAGAATGAGGTGAGTACGAGTAATTACCAGGCACTGAGGAGTGAAGACCACAATTTCAAATAGTGTTTTTCACATAATAGTCTTTCTGCTATTACACAGTGAGCAAGACTGGCTTTTTATGTCCCCAGACTATCACTACCGTAGCATATATACAGACCATAGTCTTTAAGATAATATTCTCACAACCATTTCTTTGATCAAGGGGTGTGATATTATCTTGATAAGGTAGAGTATATTCTGCTTAACTTTTAAAATCAGAATAGATATGATGAATGAAAGCAAAGGTTTACCTGGGAACATATCTAATTTTAGGAAAGAGGAAGGTTGGAATTTGGAGAAGGGTATAAAGCATATATGTTGATGATTCAGTTTGAATGTTAGGAGAGTTTGGCTCAAATGCATAAATGAAGTAAATCTGGCTACTAAGTGTTTTGAATATTGCACTGTTAATTGGAATCCTTAAATCACTTAGCTTGCATTCTGTTTAGACTAAGGGGAAGACATTTAAACATACTTTGTTTTCCCATGCAGCAGAATTCAAGTTTTCTTCTTTTATTATCTCTGCTTCATTTAGAGGAAACAAGATCTTCCAAATTCCCTAGCAGACTTTCTGTGCATACCAGGGATTTGCATTAAACTCTTACACTACTGTAATAACCATTGATTTGCCTTTTTGAACTGCCAATGCGCTACATGGCAGGAGAACAGCTAAAGTAATGCTGTAAGGTTGCTGTACTTTGGAGAGAGAAAGAGTGGAAGATGACAAGAGGCAAATTGTTAGTGTCACTGAAAAATAAGAGGAAATAAACCAGTGCAAACAGAGAGACTCGTGAAATCATCGTGATGTCACCAGGAAAAGACTTTTTTCTCTGTGACAACATATAACTTGGTGATATCTTTCAGATGACCTAGGTCTTGACTATATCATAAATATAACATAGCAAAAAACGATTTTGACCTCAGATAATAAATTATTCAAAAGAAAATTACTTCCCCCAAATGTTGTTGACAAGCACTACATGAAAATATAGTATATATAGGAGATGAATGTAAGTGATGAAAACCTGGAAGACCAAGCCACTTGCTGCCAGTCCACTGACATTTTTCTCAAGCCACACTTTTTCAATCACTCTTAATTGAAGATATTATCTACATGCTGTATTATGAATAGAACTGTATACTTGCTGTGTGCTGTTATGAAAGAGCAGTACAGGGCAGTTAAAGGGGTCGTTTTTTCAACTGCTTTTTAACTTTGCCTGAACCTTCTCTCTTTGATGGAGTATTTTTGCTTTCTCTCTTCCATTGAGTGTTAAACATTGCAACTGATAGCTGATACACTGGTGTAATGAAATAAAATAATGGAGATAAATCATAGACTTTATATTTAGAAATGCTGAGGTTTCATTCAAGCTTGATGAACTGAGGAAGACAGAAATGAGGCACTGCGTCACATGGTCCAGACTGGTCTCATATATGTAAGCAATTTGTCACAATCCTAACACTGGTTAGAAAAACTACACAAATGCTGTTCTGACAAATGTTGCTTGGTATAGGACCTTTTATTCTGTTACAAAATACCAGTCTATTTCTACTCAGTCTCCATCCAGTTCTAAGCAAAATGCTGACAGTACATATGAAAGCCCCTTCCTACTGAAACAACCCCTGGTTTTGCCTTATAGGGGCTTTTTAATTCTGGTGTTCTTTGGAGGGATACAAACACTTTTTAAATTATTTAGATTGTGTCCACATATAGTCTTTGGTGAAGAGTTAATTCATTTTCTTATTGTATTAAGTATTCACTGAATATTCTATGCAGTTCTTTTTCTCCTCCCTCACATGTGCCATTGAAGGCTGTTGGAGCGTGAGAATGTCAGTGTCACAAAGGACTGGGTGTAACTTTCCTTCCAGCAGTTGAATTGGGGTGATACCTTCTTCCTGGGGAGTAAGGTATGAGATTTCAAAAATCCCAGAGGTGAGAGGAGATGATCTTGGTGTTGCAATTACACATAGCTCAGTCTAAACAAATGAGTATGCAGGACTTTTTCACAGCTTTTGAAAGAAAACAATAGGGTGCAAATGAAACATATTGACAATGTGATTTGTTAGGCCTGAAAAGCAACAAATGAGCTATAATATGTGAAGTGTGCTTTAGTAAAACCAAAAATTTCAGCAATAAGACAGAAACTCTTTAGCTGAGAAGTCCAGAGAAGCAGAAGACTCTTGGAGCAATAATTAATTAGAGACTGGGTAGGGACCAACAGTAACTTGCAGCTGTGGAAAAACATTAGATGTATCAGCTGAATTTCCTTCAGCTGAGGTAAAGCCAAATCTTACCTAGAATATTAAACACTGATATAATTAAGCACATTTTAAAGATTTTGGAACAGGTGAAGCAAAAATTTGTAAGACTGATGTAGATGAGAATCTAGGGAGTCCCTGCTGGGCTCCAGAAAGGAGAGGAGCAAAAGGTCTGTGGGTTACAAATCTGTCCCTGAGGATTTGTTCAATCAACAGCACAGCACCTTGCAACAAGAACAGTCTTGCAGGGATTGTAGTGTGGAAATTTGCCTCTGACTTCTACTGCTTGATCCAGGGTTGTGGGACTGTATCTTTTCCCATCATATAAATTCAGTCATCCAGGAGAGGAGAAAAGACTCAGCCTCCATGTTGATAGCTGTGCGGCATCTGCCTCACAGTATCTATTTAAGATCCTTTTGAGGATATTCTAACAAAACAAGGGCTGGGTATAGACCACTGTCCAGTGATCAAAACAGAAGAACATGAACAGGGAGAAGATAAAACTTCAGAAAACAAAACAAACAAAAACCTCCCAAAAACATAGGTATGCTCTCATGGTATGAAAAAATGCTGTTTGAAAATCTGAATTTCCAGAGCCCATAAATTAATATGTGTGTGAGGGGGATTATATCGATGTTATCCTACAGTAGGAGTTTGCATTGAATGGCACTGAAAAGTCCTTTGAGTCATGTAGACATAAGGTACTGGAATTTAAAAGTTTGTATCTCACATACAAACAATGTAAGTTATTTCCTGTAATGGAAAAATATAACATAATCCTTCCCATAAGCAGCACATGAAACACCCTGGAATGGGCACACTTCAGTTTTACACCAACATTCCTGTAAGCTTTTCCAAAATGGTAATTTCAAGCAACCCTCCATCCCAGATTAAATGAGGTTTTGTAATTAAGTATAATCTTTTTTTGGACTATCTTTAGATAGATTGCAAAAATCTAGAAATGTTCTATTATGTGGTCCTGTTCAGTAAGGTATCTGAACTGTTGATGTTGTTAGTGCTTCTGTACAGCAAAATAGATTGTTGATTTGCCAAGCTATCAAAATGCATGGATTAAGCACTGCAGATGGAATGAAGATTTGCAAAGTATAGATCCGAAAAATGTCTGTTGTCTTCAAAATACAGACTATAATGTGCAGAAAGCCTTCAGTGGAACAATGAATGTCAAAGATGCTGAAAGCACAGATGTCTATAAAGTACTTGGGACAGGGATCTTCCCCCTATCATTTCCTCCTTTTCTTTGAACAACCAAGTTCTGAAATTTAATTTTTAGAGCAGTGGTAATCTATCATAGATGACAAGCTGTATAGGACATTTAATCAGATAACTTTTGCAATCCTATTACAAGTTAACCTATGCCAGATGCTATATTTTCTCTTTGAGTGAGAAATAGAAAATGTCCATACAGAATGTTTGACACAATGAGAGTTTCAGAGCTAAAAAGCCCCAACAAGCCTATAGCACTATTTGAAACATTCAAGTGTCTTGTACTTTGACACTTGAGTTAATTATGGAGAAGAGTGATATCACCAGGAATCTATTTCTTTTTTATATATTCACACCAGAAGCTGAAATTTCCTCTGAAGATGGTGATAGTAGCAAAGAAAAACTCTGAGCTGATATCTTGTTGTTTTTTGTTGCTAGCCTGCTATTGAGCCCTTTTGGGAGAGGAATATTAGAGTTAGGGATATTACAGAGAATTATACGTTCCTGTTTTCAGGGGAGAAGAATGTTTTTCATTATTTTGGAAGTCTTATTTTAATGCCAATTTGGAGGCATCCCCCACTAGAGACAGCAGGTGGTATTTCTTCCCCATACCCAACAGTGAGGTCAGCTGAGTGACAGCAGATTCAAGCACTGTCCCCCTGCAATATCTATGCAGTGATTGTGCATAGCAATAGGAGTTCTCATATTGCATTTCTGTTTCCTTTCATTCTGGGATGCCTAAGAGGATTGCTCTATGTATTTTTCTTTTCAGAAGTTTTTTTTCCCATAGGATGTTGTTGATCCATTTTAGTGTGTACACAGAGCACTGGGAAAGGTAGATATTAAGGATGGAGGCATTGCAAGTGCTTTCAACAGGCTGCCCTGAGCTTTTCCATAAAACCTAAGTAAAGTTATTTATTGTCCCATCCATAACTGCTTGCTTGCAGTCTGAATAAGACATAAAAGTATGCTATTGGCATGCAGAAAGAAATTATGATAAAACAGTGGTGGTTCCTAATCCCTTATTTTGAGACAAGGGAGGTTTTTTCCTCATGTGCAAGATACTTGATTTGTTTGTTTGTTTTGTTTATTTTTGAAATGTGTAGTAAAATTACTACCAGGTAACCCATCTCACGACTCACTGTTTCTTTTTTTAAGTTTTTATTTCTAAGCTTTCTCTTATAAGTACATTTTCTTCCATATGAGAAGAACCTGTCTTTCTCCATGCTGTAGAAGTTATCTCACATTTCTCGTGAGGAAGGTGCTCTGTCTAGGCAGCTGCTGTGAAGCAAATGCCTCACTTCAAGTCAGTCTGTACAAGTATCCTTCAAAGAGGAAGCCCAAAAATATGATGTTCTTTGTTTTCCATTTAAACAAGTTTTGCCTGTCCATCAAGTATCTGATTTTATTAATATCTTCATTTTCTGTAGTGGAAAACTGTGACTCTTATCTATAAACTGCTGTGCCTTGGGGATTCTGGTTGTTTTTTATGTCTCTTGCTCTCTGTTTTCCTGTTTTTCAAAGAGTTTTTGTTTTATTTATGTGTATGCATTTGGAGGTATTTTTGAAGTAGCTATAGATCATTAACATTATAAGCATTTTATAGATTGATATATTAAAGCACAATAAGTGTTTGCAAATCTAAGCTTGCTGCTTATTTTCATAATCAATCTTGATTTCTCCACTGACCCTCATCTTCTGTCAGTAATGTTGCAAGAAGGGACAGCAATTTTTTCAAACCATACATTTACTGATGAGAATTGCTTGTCAGAGTTGCTAACTACAAAGGAAATATTTGTATAATTGATTGTTAAATGCTCAGTAATGCTGAGTATTGAAATGTTGACTTGTTTGCCTACATTTTTCTTTATTACCTCAATATCTTTCTATTATTGGTGTTCTTTATATACACTATTTTTATATTCTTTATAGTTAAATTAGATTATTCTCAGTGAAAGCCAAATTATTCTGAGATTATAGTCTCTGTCAGTGGTGACGTTTTATTTCTTCTTTTGCCTTTTCCTAGATCTTTTTGAACAATACAATTGAAATTACCCTCTTTAATTCTGGCACAATCAATCATGAAAGTTCCAATTGCCTAAGGTCAAAAACCTTTTTCCAGGAGGACTTGCATACTAAATATATTAAGAAACACACTGTAACCCTTAAAAGGCAAAGTAATGAATAAGTTATCAAAGGAAGTTTTTACAAGAGTGGAAGTAATATATATCCCAGAGGAAGATATTATGAGCCCATTAATATCACAAGCCAAAGTTTTACTTACTGAATATAATCTAAATTGCATTGAACTTGACAACCATCAAGGGAAATACTCAGTTGCTGTGGTCTTGTGGTTGATTCATTCGTTTGATTTCTTCAAATATCTCTCTTCCTCTCCTCTTTGTTTACATGAACTGTTCAAATTCAACTGCATAATCCACAGTGATTTGGAAAGTCATTGTTCATAACAGGGTGATGTTCCTTGATGCCTGTGAATAACAGGAAAAATTTCCTTGATGATCCAAACATGATGCCTCCAAATCTTAGGGTACTGGGATTTGAGCCACACAGTGCCCTGTGTGCCATGTTCTTTTAGACCCTTTGAATGCATCTGCACAAAAGGCTGGGAGCAGCCTGGCAAGCACACAGCTGGAGCAACTGCTGCTTGGCTTTGCTGGAGTTGGTAGTTCCCAAGTTGAAGATGTACTTGGGCAGTTTGGGAAAAGATGGCCAAAGGACCTCACCTATGAGCAAGAAGTCGTGGTGAAGGGGGTGATTTCTGTCAAACACAGAGAAATTCATAAATCCTTAGTACTGAAGTGCTGTGAGTGCCAAAGTGAGTGTCTGACATGGAGAAGAGGAAGCCTGGTTTGGGTGTGTAGGGGACTGATGTAGTTCTGTGTGTCTGTGCCCATTGATAGGCACAACTATACCTCATACATAGGCACATCTGTACCCTCATGAGGGAGCACTCATGTGCTGCAGTTAACTAGCAACAGCATGGATTTAACCTGGAAATAGCCAACTCTCTGTTCTCACAAAACTACAAAACACATGTAGTGTAAAGACAGAATTTTGCTTTTTTTTCTCTTAGGTACAGTGAGACATAGTTGTGGTATATTTAAGAAAAGTGTCTAATTAAAAGAAAAATAAGTTTCTTCTTGGACTGAATTGTCTCCAAAACCAGTAAAACATGGGCAGATCTGCAAGTTTGCACTTGTCTTCCTCGCCCCCCGCCTAGGTGGTTCAAGGTTCTGGCACATTGTACAGCTTTGCTTCTAAACCAGGTCTCTTGTAGTGCTCTTACATGGGAATTAATTTTTTTTCTTAAAAAAAGAATATTATCTTGAGCATGTTGAAATTCCTCATGGCACATGAATCTATTCCTTCATTTATTTCTTATTTAGGTACTGCTTGTTTGTGTGCACTTACCATTGCCGAGCAGTGAGCAAGCATTGAGAAGCACACGAGCTACAGAACGTGGCCAGTCCTGGCCTCCCCACTGCTGGGAGCTGAGCCAGTGAAGGGGCTGAGTGAGGGAGAGTCAGAGAGTTCAGCAGTCCGCATGTGATCACTACAAAATATCTATCCTTCACTCACAGGTGGTCTTTGAAAAAAGCATGAGCTTGGACTATATCTGGAGAAAAGAAACTTGAACCTTCATGATTGAACCTTCTGCTCAGGCAGATTCCCAGCACTGAGGACGTATCCTAAGGCAGTAGATCATGATCCCTAAGTTGTGTCATCTCATAGTAGGGAAGCAAGTTTGTTATTTCTCCCCAGTGAAGGAAACTTTACAGTTATTCTTTTTTTTTTTTTTCACCATTATACGGAGCCAAATATAGGCTGTATATGTTACATCACTCTTTTGGGGTTTTTTTAACCAGTCCTATCTGAAATATTTATTAGTGTCTAAATTACATTTTGGTAGACCATTAGCCCCGCATTCCCTTTCCTGTTCACCAAATTAAAACATTGTCCTAAGATACATAAGAAAAAATCAATTAAATAGGATGAACTCTCAGACAATTCCACCCTCACAATGGAGAGAACAAAGTTGTGCATTGAGACAGTTTTGTAACAATTAGCTTCAGCTGGGCAAAAGCTTTTGAAGGATTCTACTTTATTTATTCTTTCTGTTATGCCTTTTTTGGAGTGGTGTATTCACAATCGATCGTACAGTACACACCAAATAGCCAAGCACCCCTAGTAAGTACTTATTATGTATGCCCTTCACATTTTCTGGCAGCTTCAGTTCTATGACTCATTTTATCACGAGCTTCCACTTTGATGGCCTCTAAACTATCTATCCTATCTGTTAAAATAACTGCAAAGTTTGAAATCTTTTCTTGGCACAACTTAATTCTATAACCCAATTAAATCAGATGGTGTGAGCTGTGTCTTGAGCATTCCTGCTTGTAACTCTTATTGCTCTATCATCAGCTTTTCAAACCCTCAAGTTTCACTTTGTTACTATGGAATGCATCTAAAGCCACATCATTTTGATAGGCACTTAATTGTTCAAACCTTTAAAAAAGAGTTTTTAATTTGTCCATGAAAAATATTAAAAGTATTTTTGGAATATGCATCAGATTCTTATAAGCATGGCTAAATTAGATTGCCATATCTTTCTGGGTCAGATACGTGCTCTAAAATGCCTGTTTATCTTTGCTGTTGCTTTCCTAGAGAGAACCCTTAGCATGCACCCTGCATATAGTTTTCAATTGCCATGTGTCTGTGTAGAATAAGAAAGTGTTTTGTGTAACAGTCTGTGTTTTTACAGAAGAGGATGGCATACTTCTCTCTGGTTTGCATTAAACTAATGTAAAGCCTAAACAGAATGACCATCTGCCTGTGCTTTAAGTACCTCTGATTCCATTTCTCCTTTGATTCCTATGTAGGAATCTGCTACTTCCCGCTGTTGGAAGCAGAATGGCAGATCTGCCTACATATGGCAGTTCTGCATTTCAGTTTCAGATATTCAACCACATGATCCCAAGGATGCAGGAGGAGCTGTAGTTGTTTAGTTTATTTGTTATACCTAGGCAAATGTGAGAGTGGCTAACTTGCTGTTCACTTCACAGCAGGGAGCAATACTTGTTCCTCCCTAGTATTCTGCTGTTCAGTCTCCTGTCTGCTTAGGGTACCTCCAAGCTGACTGGCTTTTTGCAAAGTTCTTGAGTCACCAACTTGATTTATACAGCGTTTGACCTTGACAGTAGAAGACATAACTTCAACATAATTTTGAGTACTTTTCTTACTATGTTTTGATAACTTCTAGCAGTGCATATTTCAATACTGAGCAAGGTTGCATATATTTGTGATAGTTCTGAGAAAACATCTACCCAAGGCTGGCATTAAATCCTTTTTTTTTTTTTCCTCCAAGAAATGAGTAGTGACATCAAGTTTACTTACAGCAGGTGAAAAAAGGAGGTAGTGTCAGAGCCAAAGGGTAATTGTTAATAATCCCAGGTTCTCATACATTTAATTGGAGTACATGCTTTTCTTGTTCAGTCTTCAGTGTTAGGGAGAATAATTGATGGAATACTTGTCTTCCTTGGTTGTATTTGGGTATCATGTCAGATAGATTATAAAAGTTTAAACTTCAGGAATTACAATATATTTCTCTGTCCAACCATCAGAAACTGTGGAGTTTTTAGTGGACAATATTGGGCAGGATCACGGTGCTGAAGAGAGATTTAACAGATGTAACCATTCACTAGTATTTTCTATAAGTTCAGTTTCAAATATGTAACATTTATTTGAAGAGTTACTAATGAAGTACAAGCATGGAGGCCAGATTGTGACCTTCTCCTGCTGAGTTCATGACATTCAGAGGAATAAGGATGTGTTTTTATTGCTATGTTTTCAAATTTGAATTTATATTACAAATTATTTATAAGTTAACTCACTTTCTATAACAAAATATTTCTAAAATAAAAACTGCTTTATGCTAAAAGCTTTTTTTTCCTTTATAAAATCGAATTAAAATTATGATCAAGATTCTTTACAAGACGTGACTAAGAACAGGAACAGAACATTTGGAACAAGAGAGGATGTACCTGTAATGTAAAGTACACTTTATAATTTAAGCAGAGAAGCCTGGAGGAAATAAAATACTGTTTATTTAAAAGTGATTACATAATCATGCTTTAAAACCTGTGCATGCTTACGATTTCCAAAAAGAATGGGTTTGTGGAGTTTTATTTTCTCATTAATGCACAGGGAATTTATGTCTATTCTACCAGTTAGCATTAATCAGGGACACCCAAATAATTCTCCTATTGCTTTTAGGGAATCTCATGGAGTATAAACCACCAATGACTTTTTTATACAAGTGGAAATGTGAAAATATCTCTTTACAGACCTGAACATTTAAAGTGAAAATGCTACACTAGCTGTTTACGATGCATAGCTAATAATGCAATTTAAGGTACAGTTTTATCATGATTCAAAAAGCTGGTGATATCTATTTTATTTTTTTTGTTATTCCAAGTGTAAATAAATATAATAAATATTTGGGAAAAAACATTAGTCACTTACGAAATCAGTTAAGTGCAAATTAGTTCATTATGTACTTAGTAAATTTTAAGGACAAGTACATAAATTTTCGGGGTAAATGAAACAGAGCCATTTTATAGCCTCTTAAAGGCTGATACAAGCCACTGGAAACAGAGAAGTCTTTTCTTTGGTCATGCTTTGTGCAAATAAATGTATAAAATATCATCTTCTAAATACATATGAGTAACACAGTGCAGCACTTGATAGGATGATGAACATAAAGGTGTCAAAGAACAGCTAAATCTAAGGGAGAAAAATAACCTTATTACAGGAAAGTGTTAGTGCCAAAAATATGACTTGGGTCTTTGGGTTTTTAAGGAAACAGGAGTTTTTAACATTCCACTGAACGCTTTTGCAAAAAGGGATTTGGTAAGTTTGGAAAGTGCCTGTATCTGATCCAAACTCTTTACTGCTTCCCTACCAACCTCTTGGTGCACAGTGCCTTAGGTGTCATATCTTTGCCATGCTGAGGACATTCCCACCTCCCAATTTGTAGTGTGCCTTCCACTCCCAGTGCCATAACTTTGAAAGAAGCTATTGTGGTAGCAGTGTTATGTTTCCAGGGCCTGTGGGACATGATTCTTTCCCTTGTTTCATGCTGCTGCTCATTTGCTTCTATTCTTGTGGCCTTGTACCTGCAAACCTTAATGCTGCTTTTATGGCAGAGTCTCTTGGAGAACACTTGCCACTCCTGTGGCACTCCTGTGCCTTTTCTTTCTAATTCTTTTATGAGACTTTTTTTTTTTTTGTTTTGAGACTAGAGAAGAACAAAACATAGTGCAGAACACAGAATAATAGGTGTTTGAATATCTGTTCAGTATTACCTCTGCACAGAACCTGAGTAACCAGCTCAGCATGTAATACTTCTGTCAACATGCATGTTAAGGATGCTTTGGTACTTGCCATTATGTAAATGGCAAGTACCAACAGGGAGTTTTAGAGGATGCTGATGAAAATGGTACAGTGCTTGGGAAATCACGGCTATGTTCATTGTCATTATTCTCTGCTCTGGAAAGAGTAGCCTGAGGATGATATTGTCCAGGGAGTTCATCACCACTCTTCCCTTCTCACAAATGGGGAGAGTTTTTCTTTCCTTTTCTCATTTGGTTTTTCTCCTCCCCATCCCTCTTTTTCCCTTACCCCCACCCCTCTCCTCCACCCCTTTCTCACCTCTTTTTGTACACTAAGGTAACTGTGAAGTCCTTGAGATTTAACTGTATGCCCTGCTATGCACCTCTCTCAACATCTTTTACACAAAGTTGCTTTCCACAAATGTATAACAACAAAGGTGTATGCAGCAAATTTTAAGAAAGAGAGCTATTATTTATGCAACAGTAAGTCTGGAGACTCAGACTATGTTCAAGGTCCAGCTGTCTTGGGCTGGTCTGGGCACATAATGGATATGTGTACATCATGCAGTGTAGTACTGGGCAGAGATATCTAAGAAGCATTTTTTACTACAAGCTTGCTGAGGTTATTGAGTTTTATACCCTTTTTATCCTGTTGCATAGAAACCTGTACATAAAGAGGTTGTGATGTTACCTTATAAGTATTAGGATAATTAATCTGTTAGATGTTAGGACAGTTAATCTGTTAGATGTTTGGTAAATTGCCATTCAGCTAAAATAAATGTATTTTTTTCCTGGTTTAATTAAAAGTATGCTATGCTACAAACCCTACAATTAAATTCTTCTCAGTATGATACCTCTCTTTTGGGGACTTCTTATCCAAATTCCAGGTTTCTATGCTTTCAGAATACATTTAGAACTAAATATAGAACAGGGTCATGATCAGACTTGGCTAGCCTTTAACAACATTTTCAAAAAGATTTTTCAGAAGTCTGGAATGGTCAGATGTAGCTTGATAATTCTGCTTTTTCTCTGAGATGAATAGAGCTAGCTCTTAAAAAATATGACACAATCTAATCTTTTGATGTCCCTTAACTCCAAAGAAAATTAAATCTTTCTGGAAGGAGGTCCAAAGAAACTCCAGAAAGAATTTGGAAGAGCTTTGAAAATGATAACCAGCTGGTTGTGAAGCAGCAGGCTGCTACTACATGAAAGTGCTGCACAGCTAATAATAGTCTGGAAATAATGGCTAGCTAGCTTATGCTTTCAGAATATCTGGCTGAGTATATCCCTTTCATCTAAGTTTTTCAGCTCAGAGACCACCTGTGTAAATCACCAAGAATGTGAGGTATAGAGGCAAGTCATGTAACATGTGTTCTTCACACTAAATAATCCTAGCTACCTTATCTTTAGTTGAATGGCTTTTAACATACAATATATGACAATATTATTCTTGTTTAAAAAGAACGCTAAGTATACGTACAGAAAGTTACTTCTCTCTTTTTCTCTACAAGATGGAAAGCTCTATAGCTTATAAAATGATATTTTGACTGAGTATGTTTAGAAAATTATTCACTTTACTTTGAATGTCTGAGCTGGTGGTATTTCATCTCAGACAGGACATATGCACATATAAGACCTTAAAGCTTTACATCAATGGTGAATAATTCAATCTTTGACCCATTATCCATGTGAAGTACATTACTTCTAAATCTTATTCCATAGGCTGACTGTTCCAGGCCCAGAGAGCGCCGAGGTTGTGTGTGCACTATGTAACATTAACGCTATGGAGACAGGGCAATCTGTCCTGCATTAGGTCAGAAGCTGGCATGGTACAGACATTATTAGGTACTACTTATCCATAAGGACTATTGATAGATACTGCAGAAGGGTGGAACTGCTTCCTTTTTTAGTTAGTCCTACTTACTATGAAACAAGCTTACTGTCTTTGCTCAGTGCTCAGCTGTATCACATAGCCTGATATACCTGTAAATATCCCATGCCTGTTCGTTTGTCCCAGTGCTGACCCAATAAATCTAAAGGAAAACCCAGAGTAATAAATGCAAATGGAGATGGCTTTGCTGTGTATCTTTATAATGCATTGTGTCAATTTCTCTGCTTGCACTGACATTTCCCATTCTCTACTGTATGAGTACCTGGCCTGTCTCTGTTGAAGGGCTGTGTTTTCAAGTAACACAGGTAGTGGAAGGCTAATCTGGAAAGCTCAGCACATGTTTTTTCTTGTAGATCAACCAGTCGGTGGTATGCGGGTCTTGTTTTGGACTAGACACAACACCCCTAGTATGTATTTTAGGCTGTCCTTTAAAGAGGATGCCTCAGTTTGGAACTAGTGATATCAGGTGATGAGTCAGAAATGAGCCACTCTTACCAGATCCTAAGCAGGGCTCCATCCCACTGCTGTCCCCATAAAACAGGAGGGCATGAGGGAACAATCAATTGCAATTTACTATTATGCAACCAATAGAAGTTTTGCTATACAAGTGCTTCTAATTACATAAGCAGAGGCCAGAAGTTTTGGCTTCAGCATTTCAACTCTTCCAGTATATAAACAATGCCACAAGAGCTGCTAGGCCAAGTGCTTGAGAGCTAAGCAGGTATTTTGATAAATTTAAGTTGTAAGGAGAAAAGGTTTCCCGATGTGTCTACTCAACACTGAGGAAATGTGAGCAGACTAGCATGCATTCTAAAATCCTTTGAAATAAGCAACTGAATAATAAGTGGCTAAGGAGCTTAAGAGACAAAGAAGGAGAAATGAAAGAGAATAAGCAACTGAATAATAAATAAGAAATAGAAGAGACCTAAAGGGGGGGAAAAATTAACACAAGCAAAGATAAATGAATTTGTGAACTAGAGAGTGCAGAAAGAAGCGTGAGAAATGATTTCTCACAGTCAGAGTCCACCAGACTGAAAAAAGAGTTCTGCCATAAGTTCAAACTAAGGTACCCAGAATTTCACATCTAAATCTAAATGTCAACACTAAAATCAGTGGTCTTATTTCAAAAGCAATGCGGGCCTTTTTGGTCGAAGTTGATACAGCACTGCTGTCAGGGGAGACCTTATTGCTCCCTTCTACTACCTGCAAGGAGGTTGTAGCAAGATGGGGATTGGCCTCTTCTCCTAGGAAACTAGTCACAGGAGAAGAGGAAATGGCCTCAAGATGCGCCAGGGAGATTCATGTTGGACATCAGGAAGAATTTCTTCACTGAAAGATTGGTTAATCATTGGAACAGGCTGGTCTGGGTGATGGTGGAGTCACCATCCCTCGTAGTGTTTGAGAATAGTGCCATGGTTTAGTTCACAAGGTGACATTCAGTCAAAGGTTGGATACGATGATTTTGAAGGTCTTTTCTAATCATAATGATTCTATGATTTTGGTAAACAAATAGATCTGTATGTTGGAAAGGAAATGAATGTAATGCAGTTTAAACACTCAAGTGAAAGTGGACAGGTTGGAAGAGGAAGACAAAGATTGCTTAGCTAACTTTAAAAGGCGTCCTAATTTCAAATGCTTTATCCTTTCTTTTGAAAGGCAAAATAGTCAGATCTCACTTTACAATATGATATCTGTAAATATAAGGTAGATTTTTTTGGGAGATACTGAATAGCCCTCATGTCCATCACTATTGTTATTAGGGGAGCTAAAAATAATCAGTATAAGGATCACTAATGTTTCTTTCAGAATAATAAAAATGCTCTCACATATATATTGTATAAATTTGTCACTCTTTCTAGGGGAATTAAAACACAGAGGGAAATATGTTTAGTCACTGTGCAAATGCTAGAGGAGGAGGAAGACAGAATGGTTTTAAGGAATTCTTGCTTATTTCTTCAGTCATAAATATGAGACAAAATATTAATTGAGGTTCCACTAAATTCAACTTATGTTTGCCACATGTGTATTTTTTCTATTTACAAATATGCCAGTAGAAATATAAGATGGATATGGCAGAAAGCCAGACAGGAATGAGGCTGCAAAAAATTCTAGGAAAAAGCATTAGAATTAAGCAGCTTTAATTATAGCACTATTTGCTTTGTTCCACTAGGGTTCTTAATCAAAACAAAACACTTTTTTCCCTTGATCCTTCATTGTTATTGCATGCACACATACATGTGCAACAGTTAATTAGTGCAAAAGTAGCACAGATCTCATTTCCTCACAGTCTAATCTTGGATTGTGATTAATGAAGAATATAAAATAATATGCCTGCAAAAGTAGGAAATATCTTTATATATTTTAATTCCAATGAAAAACAAAATCAAAGTTGTATATATGCACTTTACAGCCTATCTTCGGGGTCTTCTCTTTCTTCGAGAAGCAGTCTCTCTGTAGCAAAGTTTTCTACCAGTTTGGGATGTACTCTGGCAACAAAAGGTTGAAAGAAATACTTCTGGACTTCAGTAAAGTTTTTTGATATGCTATCACCTGGGAAATTATGCCCGTGGAATAAAATGAGGGCCTGGAGGAAAAATCTAATGTGACTGAACAGCTGCTTGGAGAGCAGATGATGAGGTATATGGAGAGGTACTTACTAAATTGGGAGATGTTCCTTAAAGATCTGTCTTGGAGTGGTCCAAAGAAGTAATAAAATAGTATGGTGATGAAACTACCCAGGGCAAAAAAACAAGCTGGAAGGTGTTATTAGGATGGTACAGATGAAAAGATAATTTGTTTAGTGAAACTATAGATGGAAAAGTTTAATAACACTAGCATATTCAAGGTTTAATCACAAGCTCTTCAACTACACAACAAACAGTTCTACAAACTGAAGGTTCTCACTGTTTGATGATGAGTTGATTATCTGAATGTATATTTATGCATCCCAGTTAATTGGGAGTTGTGAGTGTGCCAAGGGCACGAACAAACACAGTGGCCTTATTGTGTGTCAATTTAGTTTGAGTAGATATGTACAAAACTGAAACTATCTGTGTTCAAAGCACTGCTAAGATTTTACCTGAAATACTGTATATAATTCTGGAGAACTGCATTCAAACTAGAGTGGAGAGGAGCTGTATCATCTCACAATGGTGGCAGGAATATTAGCAGCTAGTGGGGGGGTGGTGGCTCCATAAAGAGATGATGCCCACAGAGCACAGCAGAACTGTGCAGCCTTGCTAGCTCAGTCCTGGAAGCTGTGGAGTGCCCTGTCACAGCAGTGGTACACAGAAAAAAATGCAATGCTTTACCTTACTCTTTAAATTGTAGTGGAAAGTCAAGATGTTAATAACTAGCCTGGTAACTAGCTGGATTTGTTTCAAAAGTTAATTTCTGATAGATCCCTGTGATGAGGTGTAATGTTATGCTATGGAGGTGACTCAAGGGTTTCCCACTTTTTGATTTGCTCTATTGCCCCCAAAGTCAGCCCCTTCCCTGTCCTGTACTGTATGGAAAGGTTTTTGTAATTCTGGTATCTGTACAGAGGGATCATCAAGTTGAAGTATCTTGTCAGACACTATCTCTGCTTTGATACGCCTCAAAGACATTGAGTTCAGGGCAATGTTTTACCTGAAGAGGGTTAAATTAAAAGGTCTATTTAATTTTCTATTGATATTAATGAACAGCTTGGTGTTGCACTAAGCAGTAACACCTTGGGCAGCACATCTTTGTTTCAGTTGATTTCTGTTGTAGTTTTGGATAACATTGCTTTCTCTCACCTTTCAGGATTGAATTTGTCATGCCTATTAACTGTCCCTTGATACAGTTTTGTGGATCATAAAGGGCCTTGAAACTGAATTTGATGTACTTGAGAATAATCCTAATTCTTTCATCCCCCTTGTGTGCAATTTAAGGAAACAATGGTATCTGTTAAAAATTTAGAGGAGAAAAGCAGTGGATTTACAATCCCTGGGAGAGGGTTGTAAACTCTTACTGGGGTGCTTATAAAAGGACATTATCACATTTGAAAAGCAGACATAGGAGAAAACAACCATCAGAGCTGTAACCTTCAGGCTGCATTCTCTCCTTGAGGAAACCAGTTTTGTAGAACCTGTATTTTTTATGCAAGAAAATGTTTTTTTCTTTCTTGTTTGACTTTTTTAAATTATCATTTCAGATACAGTGGTGGTGCAGTAGAGCAGACACTAAAAGCTTTGCAAATAGTAATCCTAACCCTGCACCAATTGGCATCCAGTGATATCAATTTTTTGATAGCAAGAGAGAGAGAACTAAAATGACTTTTAACAGCATGTGAATGCTTTATGGTTTTAGGCTAGAATCATTGAATGTGTGTGAGCCTCAGCTAGGTGTGCCATGGCTGGAAGGCCGCATAATTGCATTGCATAGCCTGCTCTAAGATAAATTGTCAATCTCAAGCAAGTTTTTGCTGGTCCTACTTTCACATTGCAAAAAGGGTAATCATCATACTTCCAAATTTTTTTGGTGACATTAGAAGAAAAACTAAACAGAAATGAGACATGAAGACTGAGACATCTAGTGTTGTGGCTTGTTTAGGCTGTGAGTATTGGTAATAAGGCTCAAATCAAGCACCAGACAGGGGTAACTGGTAGAGACATGCTATCTATAAGATATAGAGGGAATACTAATACTGATAAAGATAGATTAATATGAAGGAAAGAGATATAAATCACCTGTTCACCTAGCTGTTCCCAAATATTAGTGGCCATTATTATACCTTTGTCTGGGCAGTTTAACCACTCACTTTTAAGCATTCATGTCATTGTCTTTATGGAGTATTTTATGCTTTGTTACCAAAATATATTCAAAATATATCTGACAAATTATCATTGAAAATAACACTGAGGATAATCAGGTCTAATTGTAATTTATCTCTGTTATAATAATAAGAAAGAGAGGAAAATAGTAGTACTGTTAGCAGTTTTGCTTATTGTTATACAGCATACTGTGATACTGTAAAAGGTGTCTGCCCAGATACCTCACTACCTCCTGATATGGCAACATTAGATTATTTGTCTAAATTGGTTAGCATGATAATAGAAAGGATTCTCATTAATACCTTTCTATCATATTTAGGAGGAATCCTGAGACTGAAAACTTTGTGTGAAACAGAATAGGATTGTACTCACATCTGTAATTAAAATATGTCTTCAATTCTTGTGGCCTTCTAATGGTCTACTATTGAAATTCCACCTGTGTGACAGGCTTGTACCACTTTGTAATTCTGACTTGAAAGAGCTGAACATTTTTAATGTTCAAAAAATAATAGACTTTCCCTGAAGAAGTCATTATGTAACTTTCTTCTGTATGTTTTTTCCCCCCTAGTGTTTCAGTTCTTTCTAATCTTCAATTCTGTAAAAGTTAATATTGTCTATTAGCTTAATTTATGTCAGATAAATAGTGATCTTTTTATAAAGTAAAGCCATGCAAATGTAACTGAAGATATTACTTCTTGGAAATACTTGAAGTTAACAACTCATTCTTAGCTGACATGAAATGCCCTTTATTGACACTACCCGGCATTTATGTTCATCAGTCAATTCTTATTACAAATATATAGTCTAGGTATAAGTCAAACCCCACAAATATTCAATAAGCAAATGCCTTTGATCAGTAAATGTCTTGTGACTTGTGATTGACTTTCTGATAGAGAGAATGTACTGTGCTAGATTTATGAATTAGCAACTCCTTTTCAAGAGAATTGACCCTTCTTTTACTTAAAATTGTTTCCAAAAGTATTTTAACAAGTTATTTGTGGTATACGTCTGCCAACACTTTTTTTGCTTGGCCATGATTCTTTTGTTGCAGGCCAGGTTTCTGGGCTGACAGCATCCATTATTGGGTCATGTGCTGCTGCTTCTCATTGTTAAGCTTATGTTGCTTAGGTATTGCTCTAAGGCCTTGCTTTTTCCTGTATGCACATAAAATTGGCTCAGAAGATGATGTACCCTCTACTTTCCTCACCTATGGCATCTTCTGTAGCAAAAAGTCTGTAATATTTTCCATAGTATCATTTCTATCAACCCAGAGCTTTTCAGACTATAGGAATATGTAGACTTAGACCTTCAGATTTTATGTTCATGAAAGCTACTTAAATAAAAATAGCTTCTTTAATCCTCATGATCTTACCTGATAGAAGCTGTATCTTACTTTTAGGGAAGATGCAGCTGATTTTCAGATCTGTTTTACAAAAGATATGACACACACATTAATTTTCATCTTTGGATTCACATGAGTAATTCCAGATGCACAGCATTTATGCAGTAGCTGTGTAAGACACAGTGTGCCAGAGAATACTGATTGGTGCACACTAGAAATGCCATAAGCAGGGAACTGGAGCAATAAGGATGAATTCTAATAGGTATCATACCTATTAAATTGCATTTGACCAGTAAAGAATTACAGAGAAAAGCTGAAAGTGAAATTAATAGCCAGTATGTGTTTGTCTCCTTAGACAGAAATGTTTGATATTTCCTCTGTAATTTTGCCTTTTGGTTCTTTAGTAAGAAAAAATGTATTCTAATACATTCGACTAACCCTTTTAAGAGAAACAACTGAAGCTTCACATTTATATGTTCTTGAAACACGATCATACACAGTAAGTCTCTCTGCTGGTACATCTGCAACCCTTAAAGCTGCTGCAAATAATTTCAGTTTTCAGCATAATGACTCCTCTATTATAATCCTCAGAGTCCTATATTTCAAGCATGTATTATAAATAAAGAAGAATCAGTTTTCTTGTAAAGATGTCTGAGTCTCAACACAAATGTACTGTAGAAATGGTTACCCCAGGTAACGAGTCAATAATGGTGTGAGCCATTTTATATATTTATTAATATATTTCCTTTATGAAATAAAATACATTGCATCTTTTCAAACAGTTAACACTTTCTAACTGTATTTTTTTGAGATAGACTCAAAGCAGGACATAGACCTGGATCCTGGGCCTGTAGATGATCAGAATGTCAATCAAATAAATGGTCTTCAGCTTAGCTGTAAAGTGAACAGAATGAAAATCCTGGATCCTTATCCTAAAATCCTAATAAGACTGATCTGGGAATATATATCATGATCTATTTCCTTAAACTTCAGTATTTGTACAATCTCTAAAATTGTGAGTTTATTTTCATAACCCTGAGAAAATATAGGATATTTCTTCCTTACCACTGGATTCCTTGGTATACTTCACATATGTCTTACTATACCTTATGGCATACTTTGAATCCCGTGGGATATTCCTGTTCAGACTAAACTTTAGTCATCTCAGCTTTCTAGAGTCTTCATTTTTTCTATCTCTTCATCTTTGATATCTTCCAGTGTGAAGTGTCAACTGTTCTGATTTGTGATTGGTTATTCTAAATGATTTTTCTTCTTTTATTCAGTTATTTTCATCACTGTTGTATTATGTCCCTCCAGGGAATACCTGGTGCTTTGGGCACAGTGCTTTGCATGTGAATTAGACTATTCTGTTCTGTATGAATTTTTGTAATGTGTTTATTACCTCAGGATCTGGGCACCTCCCAGTGGTACATTAAGTAACCAAATCTGTCACAGCTTGTTTGCTTCCTTATGCTCTCCTTAGATTTGCAGTGAAATATTTTCCTTTGGTATGGTTTTCTGTTGCTATTTTTGAAGTGTGAGACATTTTTACTTGTGCTACAGGGAGATGAAATGATTGTCACTTATTCTTGTGTCAGAAGAGTTGAGTTCTTAGATCCTAGGGATATTCATCCCAAAGTAAATTCCCAAATAAGTAGCAGTTCCCTAGATTTCACAAAGGCAGAGTTTTGACTTTTTTAGTAGAAAGGTAATAATTACTACTACCTTTAGATAGAGAAATACATCTTTTGGCTACTCAGGGAGTGCTTTTAACCACGAAATTCACAGTGTTCTACTGATCATCCTTAAGGAAAAAAAAAGGCAACTAACTTGCCATGTAGCAGCGTGACGAAAAATGTTCCCTGGATGTCAAATCTAATTTCTGTCATAGATGATGTAATCAACAATATTGTTCAGGAAAAGGAAAAGGTTTTTTTCTTAATATACATTTTCCTTTTTTTGACTTCTCTAATAAATTTAGTAGTGGTTATCTTTTGTAAATGCACTTATTTATGTAAGATACAGCTTATTTGCTATTGTGTTATCTTCAGGTGTCCTGTATTGGCTTCATCATTGATGTATACTTAGATGCAGTGGTATCATCAAATGTGACATACTTGAAATGTGAAAGAACTATAACAAAAAGACACACAGATGAATACTAGAAACTAATCTTTTTCATGAACATGATGCATTTTGTTTAACAGGTTTTTGAGTTAAAATATTATGGGGGAACTAATCGATTCATAGGTCTCAGAGGACTGAGTCAGAACTGGGTTTGCATTTGTTATCTGATAAGGACTGTTGATGGTATCATTCTCTCCATCCCCTGAATAGTGAACACGAAGGCTCTTCCTGCTCAGAAAGGCTTATTACGGTTAGATTGGCTTCTAAACCAAGCTAATACAGGTCACAAAGTGTAGTAAATTGGCAGCTGCTCTAACTGATGAAAAAAATAATTGCAGTGTGAGGCAGGAGAAGTTCTAAACTAATTTTTCCTTAGCAGAAAATAGGTATTATGAAATGCAGAGAAAGCTATGTTAAAGTAACCTTGAAGTTTTGCCTTGAAGACAAAAACAGCTGGAATTTTTACTTGTGGTAATGGCTACATCTGAACAGTTGCATAATGAAGCTTCAACAACTAAAGAAGCTTCATGCATATCCCCCTCCCAATTCAAAGGTTGTTTTTCCAGGAAGGAAACCTGTATACCAAGGCTTTCTTCTGCACCCTTCAGAATAATGTTCTTGAGACCTTTTTATTGCTTTGATGTGTGTTAGAATGGTAAAGGCTGTGTATCTCAAATTAACACATAACATTTAATTTCAGGAACTCAAAATCAGGTCATAGCAATTTCAGAAAAGGTAGCATTGAGATCTCACCATTTATTATTAGTATAGTCAGGAAATTAAAAGAAATCTGATCATTTTGAATACTTTTCTCAAACTCTAATATATAAATATGTCAGTTGCTAACTTGACAATATATGCATGGGAGAGTATGAAATAGGAAGAAATATTAAATTAATAATCCATACTACTTTATGTCCTGAAAATCAGAGGCTGTTGGTGGGAAAGTAAATGTGAACAGGGTCAGAAGGGCTTAAACAAATATATTGCCAACAGGTAAAAGACCTGATATAGTCTAAGAAGCAAAATTCCCTGGTTCCTTACATCTCTGTGACCCAGTATGAATTGTAAATGTGTAGATGATTGCTAGGCAGAATAATCTCATTGTATATTCTTCACCAATTCTGGTGATAATGCCTTTTAAAATGCCTGCAGATTGTTTTATCATAAACTTCAGTATAATTTCCTTTCTACAAGACATAGCATTTTGGTCTAGAAAAAGGAATACTTTCAAAAAACTGAGGTAAATATCTGATGCAGCTTAAGGATACACCCTGAAGCAGAACATAGTATTTGCATAAGAAATGACTGGCTTATCACAAATTTTCCTGTGTAATTTGCTAGTTTGTCTGCAAGGGGCATGTAAATCTGAAAGTGAGAGAACTCATATGTAAGAGAGGTATTTCTGCTTAGAAAGAGCAGTCTCATCTGAGGGCTTAGTATGCTGTATTCTGCTAGGAAGTGGTTTGTGTCTCTGGGATACATGGAAACTTTTGTAGGCAACTTGTGCAACTTCTTAGTTGATTTATTGAAGATGTATTCCCTGTTATGTTATGCTGCAAAAGTGTGATATCGTTACATGTCCTTTTGCATCTTAGAAACTGAATTTCAATAGCGAGGATATTAAAGATGACAAAAGTCTTTCTATACAGTTGAATTGTTAGGAGCTGGTAATGGTTTACCAGAATATTGTATCCTGTTTTAATGTAGTGTAACAAATAAGCTATTTTTAAAAGGATGATGAATTTATATATAGGAGGTAAAAATGTGAAGTAACTACAATCACTCATATCATTCAAGGTGCATATAGGAAATGATTGAAGAAAAATGGTGAGTGCATGATTTTGAGCATGCACATATATGAGTTACTTGGAGCTGAAAATACAACTCTAAATTAATATCAGCAATGAAAGAAAAGTATAAAATGGATGAGTTGGTGGAGCTTGATAAAAAGCGTCACTGCTTTAAATATTTTTTTTTTTTTTAAACACTGCTGGTTAGTGGCCAAGAAAATTGTAAAGTATCTTTGCACTCAGTATGTTGTATTAATCACACGGGTTGTTTGAGAGGAACACAGTTGTATGCCATCAGTGAAAAGTGAGCAGGATGCCTCCCCTGCTCTTGACAATTGAGGGGGGTTGTGTGTGTAAGCCACGGTTCATTTGAAATAATTCAAAAAGGACATCAAGTTCAGTGGGCAGCAGATCAGATTCTTGTTCATTGACCATCGGAGACATTTTTATCATTGATTCTCATTTGCTTCTCTCAGTCAATAAACTACACACAGCACTATCTGAAATACTCCTCTTTGCTAAGGTCAAGTGTCTTCCACATGTCATCAAGTTCATGACATGAATGGGTCAGAGGTGTTCACTGGAGAAAGACAATGATCACCTGGGATTAATTTAAGGAACTTGGAGGTTAGAAAGCACAAAGAAGGGTTTCTTTAGGAATTAATTTTTAAATTGATACTTATTAAATTCAGTGAGGTAAAATCAGGCTGCAGCACTGATCTATTTCCCTGTGCAGTGTGCATATTTCTTGCCATTTATTCAAACTATTGAAAGCCAGGAAGATGGTATTTCTGTAGGATTGCATGTAGTCATACACTGGAGAAAATATATGCAATTGTCATCATCTATTTTGTGGCTCTTATCTATTTGTGAGATGCAGACTGTGTTTTTGACTTATTTGTCATTTGTGCAAAACTCGATGCTTGAACATTTAGACTCAACGTGTTCCCAATGAAGTCAGTGGGTTTACCTCAACAACACAGAAAGGAAAATGTAGCTCTTAAAGTATCTTCAGAGTGGTATTGTGTTTGTGACTTACTACAGTCTGTGTTTGTACAGTTGCTGTGTTCAAACCACAGTGCTCAATAAAGAGAAGTTCTGTTGAATAAGTGAGAAGAGTCTTTCTGGCCAGGCTTTTGAGAACCATGCCGTGCTGGTCTCTGTTGGAAGCCATATTTTGCATATCTTATAATAGCAGCATTTTCTGTCAGTGCCAGAGCTGCTGTAGTCGGTCATCATTCATGGAAATGTAAAATCTTTGTAATGCCAAGTAGGAGAAGGATAATGACACCAGACTCTTTGCAGTGCATTTAGCATGCTTATCCCAAACACCTGGAAATACCTGTGACTGCAGATGGTCATCTCTGGCTCCTTTTAAAGTGAGCGCTTGATCATTTGTGCATCAGAATGTGTTTTGCTGGACCACAACACTGTTAAATGCTACAAAATAATATTCTTTCTGTTATTGGGTTGGGTATGAAATCTCAGTGCTACCAACATATATTACAAGGCAAAATGACCCACAAAAAATTAAGAAGAGACTTCAACTTATTAAATGAATGATAAAATTGAGCAATATTATTAAAAAGTGTGAGTGAACCAGGTGAAGGTTAAGAAATACTGTGCTAAATTAGCTATGACAATCACATGAGTCACATTCAGCTTTTGGAGATGCTTGAGTGAAATAACAGTGCAGTGTTGGAAACGCCAGTTAGTATGTCAGTCTTGTTCTTGTGATTAACAGCAGTACCTGCAAAATCCAAAGCAGTAGTATTATCCATATTGAGGTTGAGAATATAGATCAAATGCAGCTGAAACCAACTCGGCCTGAACTAGAAGCTTTGTTGTTCCAGGCAGAATATACAAGCAGAGATTACAAAGCATAGTTGCAAAGATCACACTGGTGCCACTGCGATATATACTTTATAGTATCAAAGCAGAACTCGTATCTGGCTGCCATGACAAAGGTTGCCTTGCTTTGCAGTGTTTCAAAAGCTTCTTTCTTTTTCCTTTGCTGCATGGGGTAGTGGCATTGCTTATCTGAGAGACGGATCTAACAGCTTTGCAGGCTGCAGTGTTCTCATGCATTAGGACAATCCTCTGTTTGCCTGTTGTGAACAGACTGTCTGCTTTACAAGGTTTAGGCAAGGTAAAGAAACCAGCTCACGAAAAAACCCTCTGGTTTCTGTATGTCTGCCTGCACATTTCTCTCCCAGTAGTTTTTCCTCAGGAATTCAATCTGTTCTGACAACTGATAACACAGAGCCAGATTTTGCAAAGATTCTGTTGACTAACATGCAGATGGATAGCTTCTGAGGATGCCTGGGCACAAACTCCCATGGAAACTTGGTCACAAATAAGCTTTTGATTGCATCCATGAAGAATTTCTTCAAACTAAAAAATGAAGCCAGAGGGGGGCCTTACATAATGTCACACACACAGACCAGAAAAAAAAAAAAAAAATTCTGCTGCTATCCTCATAGTGCAGTGCTGTGAGCTAAGCCATCCCTGGCACAGCTATAGTCTGCCTCCATCACCTACTTTATCCTGGAATAATGTGCTTTAATATTGACTATTCATTTTTTCAACATCTGCTTCTTTCTGTCTTGTTTCATCTTTTTGTTCTCATGTTTTCACCATGAAAGGATTATTGTAGCTGAATATCTTTTAAACATATCCCATTCAGATTCATTTGAAACTCACCATTTTAGAAGCCTTTAAGCCTTTACTTAAAGCTTTTAAATCAGCCCTATACTGATCACTGCTAGAAACCAGGTATATAAAAACTCTGTGCCAGGAAAAAATTCAAAATGCTGCAGTGAAGTCAGCAGGGATGGTGCAGATCCTAAACCTGTTTCCTTCTATAAGTGTAGTGACTCAAATGACAATCTCTGCAATTCTACATGGCTGAAATTGGAGGACTTTTTATTCTCTTTCCGAATTATGGTGAGCACTTGCACTGACTTGGAATTATGGTACTTGGCAACCTTGGAAATCCAGTCCCTGCATTTCACTGTAAAGAGCCCTTCAGGGAGGATAATTTTGAGTTCAGATATTTTATGTGGGCCAGTAAAGATTTGTTCATGTTGATGAAGTACCTTGAAAAGAGACAAGTGTTGGCCCGCAGGCACTAAACATTCAAATGTTCATCTGAAACTACTCATAATTTTCAGGTGTGGAAATCAATCTAGAGATGTACAAGGTCACTTACTGTGTCTGTGATCTCCTGTGGCTGCAAGAAGTTCCTTCTCAGAACATTTCAGTATTTCTACAACAAGCACAGAAGCACTGATAGTAAGCAAGCTAAACCTGTAACCATTTTTCATCCTTCATATTTTACCATCAGATGCATATGACACAGATTTCCAAATTTCAGCCAGTGTCGTGTCCAGGATATTTCTTTGATGTGTTCCCTTAATAAATTTATTTTAAAAAACAACAAAATAATCAAACAAAATTGTTTATGGAAAACAGTTACTGCAGTTGTTGTGAGTATTCGATATTCACACCAGAATTGACTTCTGGTTGCAACTCTTCACCGAAATGAAATGGTATTTATTTTATTCTACACTAGTTTTATTTTTTGATAGGTTTACTCTGATTTTGTTAGTTGGACTGAAAAGGTAGGAAACTAGTGGGCTGGTTTTTTTTAATCAGGGAAGTGTGCATGACAAAAATAGGATTTTTTTTTAAAAAATGTAGATTTTCTACTTTGTAGTCCTCAAAATCTATGTTCTTGAAAGTACTGTTCAAAATAGATCAGTGAAATTATGCAGGAAGACTTAAAGCTTTGTACAAAGTTAAATTTTATCAGCTTTCTCTACAAAGGAAATTGTTCTTCCTCAGGTGTATTGTTCCTTCTGTGCCAGAGCTGCAAAAAGGAGTGTGGGTGGCACACTCTTTCTATTCCTGTATCATACTTCATATTGCCCGAATGTAGTCATCTGCAATTTCCCCTGGTTTAAAACCTCATTCCAAATTTTCATGACACTTTGAGGAAATCCAGAAATAAGCTTTTTTTCAGTCCTCTTAATAATTTTTTCAGACTTTTCCAGTGTTAATGCTTATTCTTGCATACTATTTTAATAAGTACTTTTCTTCAGTAAAATATTTTTATCTTTCTCTAGTCAAGGGAAAATGTCTATCCAAGTCCTTTTCTTTCAGTAGTTCTTTTCCCTTGGAAACATATACTTATTTGAATGTAGTTGCATTATTTCAATGCTTATCAATATTCTCCACAGATTACTAATAGTGACTCCCTTTCATAGGTAGGCACACACTAATTCACCGATACTCCTTGGTGCAGAGGTATGCTCCTTCCTACTAAAATCTAAGCCAGAAAAGCTTTCTTGCTTAGACTCATCAGAATATTGAATTGATTAATAGAAATGTACTTTGCAGAACATCTGCCCTTAACAACTGGGCTGCAAAGGGATGCCATCCCCATGCAGAGAGGACAGCTGGGTATGCTGATGTCAGCTACTCCACTAGCCAATAGCAGTTTTTGTAATCTAACCATTTTTTTTGCATTATGTGTAACTACTTTATAGTTACTATTCTGCCTGCAGAGGTTAAGAGGTCCTTGTTATAACACAGATCTGTTACAAACCATCTGCTTTTCTCACCCTAACCTACAATGTCCAAGCTTATAAACCAGTGTATTATCCTGAAACTACAAGCTTTTCTCATCGAGATCTCTTAGAAAACTGCAAAGTAATAGAAAAATAAGTGTAAGAAAACTCTAGAGCAAGCCTCCCTTTTACATTTTCTGAACAGATTTTTGCCTATTTTGCAGTAGCCTTATGCTGTTGGTTCGTGATTATCCTGTGATCCACTACAGATAATCCAGATAATTATCACTGTGTACCTTAGTATCCAGGAAGGTCCGTTGTAGCTAAGGGTGGCAGGAAAGTTTCCAGTGGCTGTAGGTAATGTAATATAATAAGTGGACAGGAATATCTGGTTCCTGTGCAGAGCCACCTGAAATACAAAATAGTCAACTCAGTGCTCCCATAAACCTGAGAGCATTTCTAAGTTCTGTCCTCTCATGTGGGAAAAGGTAGGAACAATTCCTATCCACTATCAAATTACCAGCAAATGAAACTGCAGTCTTTGAAAAGACAAGCTCCTAAAATATTCCAAAAAAGACTTTTACCCCATCTATGCCATTCCTTTTATGTCATTCAAGCCCAATGCTTTCTCTTATTCTTCTGGTATTCACCATACTGTGACAATGATAGCAGTGCAGAAGTGAACATTTAAAAAGCGTTTTCTACTAGAAATTACATCCTGTCTGTGACTGGCATAATTTTATATTAATTCTTTTGTGATCATCAGATGTATTGTAGAATGTCTTTAGTTGGAAGGCACCTTAAAGGTCATCTATCTAATTATAGGACAATGAAAAACTAGGAAGAGTTGTCATGTATTTTCATATGATATAAGAAAAAAAAGTTTCTTATAATGATGGTAGCCTAACGTGATAAAAATATTTGTCTTCCCAGTTATTGTGTATCCAAGCATCTGATTCTCAGACCATTTAAAAAGTAATGGAGTCATGCTGTATATGTGGTATTCAAAATTTTGCTTAGTACAAGTAAAATAAATCCATTGCCTGAAGCTGATGTGAAGTGAATCGGAAGTTATGCCAACTGGGAGGTGCAGCTATAAAATTGCACCTTTCAAATACACAGAAGACAAATACTCTAAAGAATTCAGAACTGTTTTCTCAAAAACATTCACTTTTTTTCCAATATGTCTGCACAATAGTGAACAAAAAGACATACCAAGTAGGACCAGAAGAAACTTTTCTTTACAACAAAGAAAACTAACCACAGTGCAAAATTAATTTGGATTGATAAGTTGGCATGTGATAGATTGATTTAGCAGAGATGTATAGAACATAGATACCAGTAATATAATGAAATGGGCATTTTTACCGAACTTGCATAATTTTTTACATCTTTCTTTTTGACCTGATACGGAGGTGGAGAGCTTTAATTAAAATGGATTATTATAAGTGAGTCCAAGCACAGGAAAGAAAGATTAGGAAGCAGCAGGTAACCAAGGAAGAGCATAATACCCAAAGACAGACTTAGGTTTTTGAGAGAAGAAACTGCCATAGCTACCACCCTAAATTCTCCTGTAGAATCTTTCCACTGAATAAATTGAAGGAGGTGCATTATAAGAGGCTACACAGGTCAAAATATGAGTTTACTTTTAATGGGAAGGCTTTATCATCTTCTGCAAAGATTTAATTGCTTAGACTTTTTCTGGCTTAAAATCTATATTAAAGGGAAGGAAGGGGGGAGAAAAGGGAATATCTAAAAGAACAAGTCATGCCTATGGAGGAAAAGGATGTGGCTTTCCTGATTTTTGAAAGTGGAATAGCATCATTAAATAAAACAGGTTAATAATTCGTATATGAATTCATTATTGATTTCAAAACACAAAATAAATCACAGTCATCAGTGGGAAAAGTGTTAATAAAATAAAGGATTTTCATTTAGAAAAGATAAAAGTTTTAGTTCTTGATCATTTGTTCTAACATCTCTAGAATATCAAGAGTTTTGCAATAGTCATGAGAAACAAGAGCCCGCCACGAGCACAGAAGGAAGACTATTAATCAGAAAATGTAAATTTTGCTCTCCTTCCCCCGCCCTCCAGCTCAACCACATACATAAGAAAAAAATCCTGTCTAAATAGGACAAAAAATCTACTGGGTTCTGTTTTTCTGGTTGGGATTTGCTTTGGTGGTTTTTTACTTAATGAATGAAAGTAGTATGACTTGGGTATCTATATCAAATATAGTAAGATACAAGACATACAAATAACAGGTTAGTTTATATTCATCTTCTGTTCTTTGCTACTATTTTTCGGTATTTTTGTCTGACGACGCACTCTCTGGACTTTTCACCTCCATCACTAGCACAGTGTTCTCTTACTAACCTGAGCAGAGACTATAAGGGATAGTTTATTCCTTACAGAAAATCCCAGAGGAAATTTTTTTGTTTTTCTTCTGAATATCTGTCATGGGTGGGAGTGGAAAGCTTAAACAAAATGTATTAAAGAAGTCCTCCGTTGAGTCACAAGGTGCAGAAAGGACATCCTTGCTTTCTAAACCCCTTCTCAGAGAGAAGTCTTGGTGCAGCTGAAT
>JAWWEE010000004.1:19798399-19844767 GCA_035221455.1 Xenops minutus | reverse complement strand
TGATAGCCTGCATCATGGGTTGCACAGTATGCATTCCCTGATTGGATTTCAGGTCTTATCAGGGTGGGCCTGTCCTGAAACTATATCATACACAGTTAAGGCACCTTAATTCTGGATTAAAATTATAGCCATTGTTTGTTGTGCTGACTTTCCTTAAAATATTTTCTGCCATCTTCAGAAGGAGGAGCATCACATTATTATGATGATCCAGAGGGGGAGGAGTCAAGCCATACATACGTACTGTCTAAACACTGTCATTTATCTGAGCAAATATGGTCATTACAGGATTCCTCTACAGCGGAATTGCATTTTTACTTTAAATAGCTTCCCCAACTGTGGCAGTAATTTCTTTTTCCCATGAGATGTGCAGAGGCACACCTTCACTCCTGTCTAGTATTGCCTACTCAGTGCAAGAGCATACAATTTTCTTGTCAGTGCGACCACTAGAAATAGCAGAGCTGTGAATGCAGTTCCAGAGAAGGTTAGTGTTCTACAATTTACTACAAATACCACTAGTTATTTCCTACTCATTTTTTTTTGCACGCATTATTTTAAAAGCAGTAAGTGCAAATCATTGTTTCTTTCATGGGCTCTCTGAAAAGTAATTGTAGTTCACAGTAGCCCCTGCTTGTCATAATCTGCAACTAGAACCAGGTGTCATGTAAATCCATGTCCTCTTTTACAGTGGATTCTGATTTTGTATATTGTGTCTTGAGCTTAGACTAGAGCCCAAATCTGATTAATATAATTTACTGGATTTATAAAGCTGATGGACATGTGACAGCAGCAACAGAGTTTATGCAACAGCTGTGTGAAATCCTGAAATTAAAATAGGTTGGTTCACATGTGCACAAAATATACAAAAGAAATCCTACAGCACTGGATGAACTGAAGTCTGAAACAGCCAAAAGAAAAATGCTTGCATTGTCATGCAAGGAAGGTGATTTATTGTAGGGTTGTTGGGATTTTTTTTTTATTTTTTTTTTTAATTTATGATCATATTATATGAATTTATTACATGTGGGGAGAGAGAAAGAGAAATCTTTTCAGTGGTCATAGAGAAACTTCAGTGACATGTCACTGAATATAATAACTGTTTCTTTGAACCACTTGTAGCTTGCAGACTTTGAAAAGTTACTACATTTTTCCATGTAACCCACAATGAAGACCAGGAGTCAACATTCAATTTTCATGATATCAGAGTGTATATGTGTGATAGAAAGCCAAATTCAGCTGTGAGTTTGTTATAATTATTCAGTTAGAACTATGCTTTTTTCTTGACTTGGTTGATTGTATATTGATTAATATTTCAGAAATTTCTATATTTTATAAAAAGACTACATAGCTAAGTGTGTTCAATGACATATTTAGAAATGTCACTGGGCTTGACAGTTGAAATTAAAGACAGGGCAAGATTTATACCTCGTAATAAAAAGCAGCTGTTTATGAATACTCATGATTGCTGTAGTTCTGCCTCCAACCTTCAGGTGGGTCAGTGAAACATTGACCTCTGTAGAATAAACATCTTAAATATTTGTAATTTTATTTGCTACCGATTTTAATATTTGTGATGACTATATTACAACGGATTGACTGAAAAGCTGTCGTGGTGCTCGGGGTGTTTCTGGTTTCTCTGCCTGATGAATTTTACTTGCCTGCTTTGGCCTGGAAAAAGCAGTTACTGTATATTGCATAATTGCACAAATTCCTGGAGCTAGTAATACATGTTACATGATGCTAAAAGTGTGACATCCACACTTTCCAGTGCTAATAGCTATTTGGGTTTTTTTAATTTCCTGGCTCATGAAGTGTAACTTCCCTGCCTTGTACAATTCAGACTGTACCGCTGCCTGCTTGCTGCAGCCCACGGTTGTCCAGATTTCTAACCGTCTGGTCTTACGGCAAATCAAAACAAGAGTAATGATCCAAAAGTAACAATGTAGCTAGGTGGCTGCCATTTCTAACTTAATTTTTATATTTTTTGGATTTGATAGCTAAAAACATAAGAGTGTGTCACATTATTAAAAGAAAGGAAGAAAAAAAAAAAGATTAGATCTCTTCCTGCAAGAGTCTTCCATTCTTAGTTGATGTCCAGGTTAAGACTCATCTTGCTTTCATACAGAACACAATGAACACAATCCAATCTTCCAATCTTTTTTATTTTTTCTTTCTCCCAGTTAATCTGCCTTTGCATTCGCTCCTGAGAGTAAAGCAGTAACATACTAATATCCTTTTGGCTTCATGGCCAAATGTGGGTATTCAGGCTTATTTGTTACCATCCATCTAATGGCTGCTTTAAGGCTTATGAGAAAAAAATAAAACCTACCACAGGGATAATCTCAAATATGGCAAGCAGCTTTTGCCAAATGGTTCACAGCAGCCCTGCAATTACCTTATTGCTTTATTTCTCAGAAGGGAAACACTCTTTCCTCAAGCTTTTGCTGTAAAAATTGTGGAACTGAAAAAAAAAAATTACTTCTATTTTAAAAGTCTGATTTCACATGAAAATTATATGCATTTGAAAATGTTTTCTTGGCAATTTTGTTGTCATAAATGTCTATTGTACTGAAAAACTCTACAGGGAATTGGATGTATTTATTCTACATGCAGAATTTGTAAAAAAGACCAACGTTAATAAAAATAGAAATATTATGACTTGCTGAAAACCCCAGACACAGAGGTTGCTTTCAGCTCAAATGTAGCATTCTGAGGTCTGAGTTTAAATCAGGCTTCCTAGCAGGGATTAGGTACGTGCTATTGTACTTTCATAATGAGGAGAGCACCAAACCAAATAAAAATATTGTGCAGTATTGACAGAAGACATTCAGAGCTACTGCACATAAAATAATGCAACAAATAACACATAAGGCACAGAACACTGCTGTGTTTGTGCTGTTGTTATTCTGAATGCAAAGCTTAGCTTTGTTGCTGAAAAAGTAGTCCAGAAAGAGTTGTGACAGCTCAAGCTATGCTCCAATTCAAAGTGTGTACCCAGAGAGGGGTCCTTGGAAAGTCCTTCTCAGCTTTTGCAGGGAAATGTGCCCACGGGGCAATGGCTCTAGCGTAAAATTTGAAATAACTTGGTTTTCAGATTTTTGCTAAAGTGAGCCTGAATCCAGCCCTCAGCTTGCTCATCAGTCAGTATTTTCAGTTGCCTGGGGGAAGAACAGCAGACTTTGAAGTGGTGGAGAGTCCTTCCAAGCACTAACAGGACTGAGATACAAATATTTTCATTCAGGTTGGTGAAAACTCTTCAAATGGACTACTTTTGTGGCTGTCTGTATTTCAAAGACTTCATTTTCTGTTGTAAAATTATTAGCAGAATGGAATGGGCTGCCTAGGGAAGTGGTGGAGTCACCATCCCTGGCAGTATTTAAAAGACTTATAGATGTGGCACTTAGTGACAGGGTTTAGTAGTGGCCTTGGCAGTGCTTAGTTAATGGTTGGACTTGATGACCTTAAAGGTCTTTTCGAACCTAGATGATTCTGTGAATTTATACAAATGCAGTTGCTCATGACAGACTGTATTGCTGTGCTGTCCTGCACAATGTGAGAGGGTTTGCATATGTGCTCACAAGATTGCACTGGTTTTCACTGTTTCCTTTTCCAACTGCTAAAAACTGGGGGATCCATCCTCTGTATAATTTTGGGATCATTCTGTTTACCTGGGAGAAAGTAAAGGCATAAAATTGGAGTTCAGAAGTAGTGTTATTGTTTAGAATTGCTTGGGAATTTTTCAGAATAAAAGCTAGATACTGTTAGTTCATTAAAACTAATAATTTTTCTTCAGGAAACAGTCCTCTGAGAAGTCTATTGTAATAAATTATTTCATTAAAATATATAATTCTGATGCTTCTTGTGTGGAATGTACTAAGAGGTTTAGGGTTAAAATTAAATACTCAGTTGGGAAGTATTTTTGAGGATTTTTTCTGGTCAGGCATTTTGGAAGTGTAGATTTCATCTTTCAAGATGAAGTCATCTAGGGCTGGAAAATCTTTACCTGTCAGACATTATTTACTGCATGTTGTTGGACAGAAAGATTATTTGATTAGAGGCAAATGTGAGATATTCCTCTCCCAACAATTTTATGCCACACATACAATGAAAGAAAGCTGGTCTTATTAGCAATAAGAGGATTCCACTATGGCCAGAGTTGTTAAAGAAATCCCTAACAGTTAAAGAGTATGCCCAGGTATTGCTGGTATGTCAGGGCTGTCATGTCATCTCTGGTAGGTAGTTGTTGAGCTCACTTAGCTGGTGACTCTAGTTTGTGCTCTCATAAGCACAGTGTCACTAGTGAACTTTTTGGAATAATTTTGTGTGGTGTGTGTAGGGTAGGTCCTGGAGTCAGGAGACAGAGAGACTATCCCCCTGGGTGCTGGGGCTGAAGTCAGTGCTAAGCTTGGGCTGCCTAAGTCCCTGCATGGGCAGTTGCTGAGCTCTGGCTCTGCAGGGGCCTGTCAGCTGTCGGGGCACAGGGGCTCTGCTTGAGGCTGCCTTGGGGAGCAGGGGATGCTTCAGTGCTGGGAGAAAACCCAGCAGCCTACCCCCAAATAGGAAAGAACTAGATGAATATCTGCTTGGTATAGGAGTTGTGCTCTGCTACACACCTGAATTTTGCTTCCTGAAGGCAGAGATCAAATATGAGTTATTTTGTCTTCAACCTTGGTGAAGCAGCCCTTGCTGGGAAGAGCTGAGCCAGCTGCTGGTTGGATCTGAGCTGTGCAGCTTCCCTGCACTTCAGCATGACTGCTGCAGGGTTTATTGCATTTAACAGGTTTGCAAATCTCCACACTGGGATCATACCTGACTTGTTTTATGTCACAATAGAAGGGAATGTTCAACTGTATGAGGGATTCTGTTATTACAGATCTGACATATAAAAATCTTCAGCTAACTTGATGATACAGGACAACTTCAGTAAAGCTCCCAGACTTCAGGAAGTGCTTTTTTTCTGCTGCAATTAGTGCTGGTGGCTGTATTTTACAAGGTGGCAGCTGAAGCCACTGCTCATCGCCCTTCTTGCTGAGTTCTAATATCATACCAAAAGCCCTGAAACAATGCAAAAAAGTACTTGTCCCATTAGATAGCACCAGAGAGACTTTTTTAGCCCCTGTACATTTGGCAACCATGAAACAACTGAGCTGGCAGTGGATCTCTGTTCTGTATTTATGTCTGCTTAAACAGGCTTGAGTGAAGCAATACCTAGATCTAATAAACCATTCAAATGTCACTCCTGTGAAGGATCTTTCCAGAAAGAAATGATGCACAGTGCCATGCAGCAGGCTCATGCCTAAGCCTCATGGAGGAGTCCCAAATTAAATCACAGACAGAAGCTGCTGTTCCCCTAGATACCAATAGGAAAATAATCCATTTCTAAAGATAAATTTTCCCCCATAGCTCAAAAGTAGAGTACATCAAATATTACAAGAAGGAAAAAATAGTAGCTGTAGGGATGGTTTCAGAAATTTCACTGTATGCAGAGGAAACCCAGAGCTGTTAGCATATTTTTTACCTTTTTGACAGCAAGTAAATGTTCTGTGGCAGACAAATCTGCAGGAAATAAAATTTTATGATGTGCTGTAACCATACTGGTTATATATCTATACACCACTGGCAGACTATCAAAAGACACACATTTTCAGCTTTTCTGAATGTGACTTGAAAGCAGCTTGACTTCTGTAATCATAAAAACTGACAAGTGTACTCTGTGCACGTGGGCCAGATGATGTCTCTTTCCATATTAGTATGGTGGTGTTGTACAGGCAGACCAGTGAGATCCAAATGAATGGAGAAGCAAAGAGAATTTTCTATCTTGCCTAAATATTGGTTATAAACTATTCAACCTATAAAAGGAAATTGCAACTCCTGTTTTCTATCCTATTAAGTTACTCCTCACAGTAACAGTAAGCAGTGCTGGCAATTTTTCCTTTTCTATTCTGTGCATCTTAGTAATATGGAATCAAATTCTCTTTTCATTTATCCTAAGGTAATCCCTAATGGAAGAGTAGTACTGACCATGAAAGCAATGATAGCTAATTGCAGACATATAATACTTCATCTCATGTGTGTATATATTTGTTTCCAAGAATTCTGATGAATCTCTACTGTACACATCTGCACTGTAGACTCTCCAGGCGAGTACTGTCACAACAGGAGTACGTAATCCAGGTGTAAACATACCATTCAAAAACACTTCCCCTTTTCAGTTTTTATTCCTTGCTTCTAGAAATGATGCCTGTGGTTTATAGCTGAGCTGAAAACCAGGAGTAATTTGTGATTTCATTATCTTTTTTTAAGGAAAGGCAGTACAGTCACATAGAAGTTGCCACTGAAGAATGAGTGCATGATGAAAAATCAGAAACAAGCATACCAATGTAATGAAATCCACTTATATTTTTGAGCTCTATTCTTTTACAAAGGCAGTACATTTTTGTATGTGTACATAATTACCACAATAAAGAACGTATTAGAAAGTGGGTGAAAGTAAATGCAAACAATTTGGCTCTGATGTTGTTGTTGACCTTAATCATTACTGTAAAATGTCCTTGTTCTGGTTACTGTTACCTGGTTTCATGAAAAGTTTTTCTGTCAGTGTCCCATGGAAAATTTTTTTTTTTTGTGTAGCAGCCTGTGGGTCATTGATAAAAGAAGATGGGAAAAGCAAAGCAAAACTGAAAAATTAATTATTGTATTGAAAATACAGATACTACTATGCAAAACCAAGGTAATATGTACCAAAATTACATCCCCAGGGAAAAGCCACAAACTACAGTAATATGGAGTAAATTAAAGATAGACAACTGCACATAACTTAATGGAATTTATCACTCAATTTCAAGATTTGACAGTGGTCCTTGATTCTGGTAGTTTAGTTTCAGGCATCTGGTCTTTCACATTGTAGTCTGTGCTCTTTAGTTTGCTCTTAATGTAAAAATACATTAAGCAATCTTCTCTAATGCTTGCAAATCATAGAAAGTTGTAAAGATGAAAGTGAAACTCTTCCCAGGTAGCTTTTGTCTAATTGTTCTTAACTATAATGTGCCCATGAATCAAAGAGAATAATTCCATTACAACTGGGGGAAAGACTTGTGGACATCTGTTACTTAAAAGGCAAAAAATAATGGATGATGTGGAAAATATTGAATGTTTAATGTTCTTATGCTGCTGACTTAGAGTGCTTTAATGTTACTGAACCAAGTTTAGCTCAGTTGGTTAGAGTACAGTGCTAATAAAGGCAGGATTGTGGATTTGATTCCCGTGGGGGCCATTCCCTTATGAGTTGGACTCGATGATCCATGTGGGTCCCTTCCAACTCAGAATATTCTGTGATTCTGTGAACTAGATGTCTGATAGTACCAAAACTGACAGAAAAGGACTAGGAGGATATTCCAAAGGTAAGGTAAGGAAAAAATAAATTGCAGGATAATTTTAGGGATGTCAGAGGTATCAATGTCAACAAATAAAAGAAAACTTGCAGTAGAGCCCTCAAGGAACTAGCCAAGGCAGTCTGGAGAAACAAGAGAGACAAAGTAGAGAAAAGCAGATTTAACATTCTATTTTAAATGAATGAACTACTGTCTTGTATTGTGTAACTTGTTTCATCTGACTTGAATATCAAAAAATATATTAAATAACAGCATTGCAAGCATCAGGAGACTTACAAACTCATGGGAATGCACTAGTGTGATGCCGAATAGGGTAAGCCTTGTCTAATTTGCAAGCAAACTGTTTTGATGATGGGAGGTTATAGGTGAGACCTATCTTGATACTGCCCCAAACTTATGAAAAGCAAACTAAGATAACAAAAGTAGATGTGTCCCCAAAAACAGTTCAAAAAAATTATTTTCCTCTTTGTCATCATTGTACTGCAGTCCAGATGCCATACAGTGGCTGACATGATAAGAAAGTCTCTTCCCTCATGCTGGCAAGAACAACACCACCACAGCTTATATTCAGCGCTCCACTGACTCCCAGACCACAGAAGACCTGCTGACCATCCATTCACTCAGATTTTCCCTCCACTTCCCTGGTTCAGCATCTTGGCCATGCATGAGTTACTATGGGCAAAGCTTGCAGGAAGGAGTAGGCTCTCCTAGGAACACCTGATCTAGAGCCTGGAGGCCAGAGCCACCAAACCAAGGATTCTATCGCTGTGTCTGTGACACATCCCTAGTGGAATGGGCAGGGTTTATGGGCTCCTGTAGCTATGGGAAGGAAGCATGCCTCTGTGAAAAGCCTAATTTCCATAGTGAATACCTCAGGAAGGGCTTGTTGCGTTTATTAATGTAAAATGTCTCTGCCACTGATACTGAAAACAACTCGGTGAAGTAAATACAGTGCTTTACAGAGAGAAAATATAGAGTGCACCAAGACATTCCGTGTACCAATTTTCAGCATGCTTTCAGCCTAATTAGCATGCTATTAGAGAATATAACTAGAAGGCACTTTTAGAAATCTTTTTTGCTAAGGGAAATTCAGTATACAAAACTAGAAAGTACCATGGCAGATTTTAAACAGCAGCTACTTTTTATGCTGGTACTAAAAAACCTACTGAAGTGAATTTTTGTTAAGCTTCTCAACTTAAACCTTGACTACACATTGTCATGTGATATACCTGTGGATGTTTAGCTTTAGCTTAGTCAGGAATGCTGTGTTTAGCCTTTTCTCAAAGTCAAGTCAAAATGTATCATGAAAAGCTCTGTGCAGTTGAATGCATTAGTATTTCATAGGTGAAGTCAGTATATACCTGTACACTGACCTCTATTTTGAATCAATTTTATAGCCTTAAATGATTAGTGCCTGAAATAAATGATTGAATGTGCCTTGAGAGAAAATGGGTGATGAATAAAAAGATGACAAATGCTTCATTTTATGCATAGATCTGGAGCAGATTTTTCTTGTTTAAAAAAATTATTAAGGTGACAATTAGGTAGTAATCTGAATTTTCATTTTCAATTATTAGAGATTTGCAAAGAAAGAATTTTCCTAGAACGTTTAAAATCTTTTCTAGCATAGTACTATATTTTGTGCCTCCTGTCTGTTCCTCATTTTATCTGTTAGCAAAAACTTGTGGCAAATATTCCCTGTGCATAAGGGGCTACATTGATTTCCCTATGGCCAATTCTTATGCTGTAAAATCATTCCACTCACCTGTGATTTGAAAAGATGACCTACGAATGGATCTGAAATCCTTAGAGTGCTATTAGATAATGTATCTGTGTCAGGAAAGACAGTAGTATCCACTCAAACCCAGCACTGGTTTTAAGCATGTATTTCTTTTGAGGCTGAGAAATACTGTATAATTAGTACATTCTGAAATTTCTCTCTTAACTCTGGGAGAAATAACACTTTTTAACTGAAAATAAGGTAAAAGGTGAAAAGATCACCTTTCTAGACTTCCTGAATGGAATCTGAGGACTTCTTACAATTAACTGCTACTTGATTAACAGTAGAACCCTTCTTATTGCTTTCTCCAAAATTCACATGCTAATAAAGAAAACAATCAGAAGTCACCATTACAGACTTGGATTCCACAGTGTTTTGGCTTTTCTGTGATTTTATTTGTCAGGGGTTCAGACCAGTGTAGTTCATTACAGACTGTTCCCACGGAGGGTGAATCTCCTTAAATTTAGCATTCTGACAGTAAAACTGAGGCATTTCCATAGGCTTTCATCACTGGTGTGCTGCTGACCCAGCCCCTGAAGTGCAGACCCCACTGTGTCATGCTCCCTACCCTACCGCAAAGGAGTTGGAACAAAAGCAGACTTTGTCTTTTTGTCTCTTTGTAAAAAACTTTATACAAGACATATTTTGAAGGTGCATATGCCAAGGCCCATTGCAATAGGGACACCAGTGGAGGAAAGCATGCACGGCTGACAAATGGTCCAAGCTGTATCCTTGAATGCAACATCAAAACTCCCACCTGTAATTTTCCTTAAAAATCACACAGCTGGAGCTCACCCTTTTTCTCTTTCTTACTGAAGTAGGTATTTTGTGCAAAGCACAAATTAATTCACTCTTTCTTAGTAATTTTCTAAGAACGTTGCCTTTTCCTGTGAAAGCAAATCCCATACTTTATCCAGTTAGACTACTATGATACTTGCAGTCTTTCCCATATGCTGTTAGCTGCTCATTTATTTTGCACTAGTGGTAGTTTTTTTAGCTGACCTATGGTGTGACTTTTTTCTGAACAGAATGTAAAGCAGGAGCTGATAAAGAGCATTTTTACATCTGAAGGTCATAAATATTGAACAGATTCTGTGTCATGCTCTTAAAGAAGAGCGTCATGCCTCTTTTGGTTTTGCAGTCAGACTTTGAAAAGCAAAGGCCTAGCAGGAGTGCTGGGGTATATATAGAATACTTCACATTTTTAAAGGAGTACAGAACCACTTCTAGAAATTTAATAATAAATATAAATAGTTTGAGCTTCAAAATGCTACATTGATGCAGCACTACCACTGTAATATCAGTCACTCAAAACCAGAATATTTTAGAAGGGTGGGCTGTTCTAATTGTAATGTGTCTAAGCTGATATCCCACATTCCATATGGCATATTTTAATAGTAAGAATATATTAAAATCCACTTGCTTTTTCAATGTGTGTTTATATTAGTGAAGAGTGACAAAGTCAGATTTGAAGGTGATCACTTGAGTAATTAGAAATTTTTAAACTCTACAGTTTCACAACTCCATTTTTGACCATCAGGTTTTTCATTTAAATAACCATTAAGCATGCTAGCTGAAATTATCAGTTCTCTCCTCAGAGTTTAAATCAGTTGGTTATTTAAATAATCTCAAGATATCTCTCAAACTGTAGGTTTTTTTATTTTTCTAAATGAGGACAGATAAATAGGTCTTACATATTTTTTTAAAACAAATAGACATACTTGGAGAGTTTTGAGATCATCAGCCAACTTTGAGATGCTCATCTGTAAGCTTCCCAGTCAAAGTGTACGCTTGGAAATACAAACAGCTGAGGGATAATTCACATTTTTTGTTTCAGACCAACACTGAAAATTCGATGTCAAATTGATTTGTTTCATGGATGCTTCAGTACTCTCAGTTTGTATTTGTTATCTGGACTTATTAAAATGTGTGAGATATCTACTTCTCTCTGTTTACACGTAAAGCAGCATTAGTGTGCACCTCAGTTCAATCTCGAGTCCTGTTTTGAAGAAGTGGGTCTCAGACATTTCATGATTTTGCCCTAGTCTTTAAACTACGCTATTGTGGGGATTAAGCTTGACACCTGATTTTAGCAATCTCATGGAGTGTTCATGGATTCAGGGTGGGCTTTGACTCTGGCTGCAGTTGGACAAAGCCAGTTGGGCAAATGTAGACATGGGAGAGACGTCACTGAGTGCAGATATTTTGTTCCTGTGTATCCACTGTGCTGCCATTGGGCCCAGCCCTCTGGAGACCTCCCTTGAGCCCACAGGGATTGCAATGGAGAACATAACATAATCCTGGCCCACGTCTCACCCTCTGCTCTGCAATTCATCATTTTCACCAAGTCACTTAAACCTTTCTTTTAATCTGTGAATATAATTTGTATCTTTTTTGGGAGGCTGAATTGTAAAGATGCTATCTGTTTAACTACTACTTACAGCATTACCTGAATAAGGACATCACACTTAGATTTCTCTTTTTTTTTAGAAGTCCACATTTTGTTATAGATGGAAAAGTGAAAAAATTGGAGACTACTGAACTCCTATCTGTTTCATCTACTGAAGGGCTTTTCTTTAATTAAAATGGGTATTTCATTAGCAGAGACATTATTCTATAATTTGTTTCATATTTTCAAATTATTCCTAGAGCATAATAAACTATTATATAACAAATATATATATAACAAATGCTGATGTTCAAACACAGTTGATAAAAACAGTCTGCATTCTGATACAGGTTGAGTTTTTTAATAGAGTTATAAAAAGTCTGACATTTTAAAAAAATGTCTGTGTGTTATAAATAGTAACATTCTTCCCCATTAGAGTGACTTTTTCATCAATGGCAATGATTGATGGAGAGAGTCTATTCCTGCTAGAAAATAACTCCATTCACATTCTGAATCTAAATAAGACATTGGAGTCTTAGTTGTACAGATATATGTCTTTCCCCACTCTGTACAGATGAAACAGTGCAGGATGTGATAATCCACAGTCATGAAAATTTGCTTGCCATGCCTGTCAGAGCTGCAGCAAACTGTCTGCACCAACACAGTTTGCAATCTTGAATTTTAGGTGGCCACTTTTCAGTGTGTGTTGCAATTGAGTAGCCATATAAATTTAACAGTAACCAAAACCTGTCTCATATCTCTACAAGGATCTGCTCAGTCTTGGTCTCAGCACTCTGTGTCTTACTGAGGATGCCAGTTGTTCCCCTTCCAGAATCACCGACTGACCAGGCAAAACTGTTCTTTCTCATTTTTGAAGCTTGAAGAAATAAGTGATGGAAATAAAACTGAACCTATAAGCACTTCTCTCTTTCAGGAGCAAATTCAGAAACATAAATAGGCTATATGTTAAGACATATTTTGAAATTCAGTGGGCAACATACTTCAGTTTATTTATCTGCACCAGTCTGCTCTCAGATTTGGTGGGTTTTTTCTGTCGTTGCACATCTTGTCAAAGCTCATCTAAGCCTCATGAACTAAAGGGTCACTGTTACTGAGGGCCATTCATCCTTTATTTGCTGAACAACACAATACCAGCTACAGTCATGAACCATTATGTGTTCCTGAGATAAATGAGGGCATTTGAGGCTTATGAGACAAAAGGAAAACTGGAGTCCTGATGATGTGGTTAGTCTTCAGGAGTTGTGATGACCTGGAAAGAACTGTAGGGACAAGGCTGAACAGTTCTAACTGAAAGTTGCTAAAATCCATTTGCCCCTGGGCTGACACAAAGAAGGAAAATACCACCAGAGAAGGGGAATGTTTCAAAAAGTTATCTGTATGAAAGGAAATGATAATGGCACTCCTGACTTAACCTTACCAGGTACTTCTACTGCAGCTTATTATAGTAATGTATCTTATGTGACCCAAATCCAACAATGAGTAGTTTTGTTCTCTGTTCCTTTATATTTTACTGCCAGCTACAGATAAAATTGAGCATGTTTCATTGAAAGAATATTAGTATCTAGATACCAATTGTTCATCCACTCACAAAAGAAACAGTAAAATGTATTTGCTTCAACATAATGACTTCATTAAGCAAACAGAACGTAAAAAGCTGAGTATTGTAGAAACAAAGAAAGTTTTCATAAGCTGAAGAACAGAATAGGGATGAATGTTCCACTTTCACAGAACAAAGCTGGTGACTCCTTTGATAGCAGCATCACAAATTCAAGCAGAGTATTATTAAAATGTGTTTTGTCTCTGTAATTGTGCAAAAGATGGTGTAAATATTTGGAGCTATTTTGCTTATATCCATCAAAATAAAAGGACTCTTAATTCATAATTTATAAGCATAGCCACTCCAGTGAGTGCTCCTGCAGGCTACTGTGACTACCTTAACAACCACCAGAGAATATTAAGCAGGAACAGGAGGAACCCCTCTGGACATAATTTTTTTCTAATATCACTTTATAATTTTATATTTTTTTTAATCTTTGGATAATTAAGTCCTTTGCCCTTTGCTACACAGGATCTTAACTGGTCATCTCCATACTGTTGTTAAGATGAAAAGACTGGAAATAACACCTGGACATCTTCACTGCTCTGTGCTGACAGAGCAGAGGCAGCCAGTATCGATCGCCACGTCTAACTAGTAATAAGAATGTAAACTCAGCCTTGTGCTGCTTTCCATCAAAGCAATGCAAGTCAAGCTTTCCTTTTATGCAGGCCTGCACTCATTTCTCCAGTTGTCAATATGTCCTGATAGAGCTTTTAGAGACTTATCAATATTTAACTGCATTTTTATTGACTCAGCAATTACACAGTAATTGATTTAAGATTGATTATCATCATGTTAACATTTTAATGGTCAAAGACTAATATAACTAACTGAACATGAAATTATTTTAGGCTTTTATTGCCTTTGTCCATGCATATTACTGTTCCTTGCCACCAGATTTTAAATTTTACTTAATGTTGTATTGTTCACCAGAAATAGTTGAGAATATTTTTTTATAGATTTATTCTTTGCCAGAATTGAATCTAATTTCTACAGCATAATATTTTTGTTATAACCAAGACATTCAAGTGGTTACTGGTTAAAACGTATGAAAAGTGTGAGTAATGGCAATCAATTAATCCACTGTGCCAAATGGGAGACAGTTAGCTAAAGGATAAGACAACAAAGTTATTTTATCAACTGCAGAGCTGTATCCAAGACCTAGGCTTGATGAATGATGCTTTTCATTAATCAGCTTTATTAATTTCTTGCATGGAGAGATCTGAGACATAGTTGGAACTACAACAGGTTTGAGCTCTGCCAGCTGTGGTGTATATAAATATCAACCACGAAAACCATCCAAAAAATAAAACCAAGTATGTGAAAAGATGGAATCTTTTTCCAGTGCAACAGTGATTAACGCCTTCCTATTGTTTTTGCTAACTGTTTGGTTCTCTCAGTGTGTGAGGTGGAGTCAAGGCTGTGTGTGATTTGCTGTGTACAAGAGCAGTGGAATGGGAAGGCAGGGCCTCCTCCAGCCAGTACCAGTTCATGATTTTAGATTTTAGACAGGAGATAAAATCACCAAGGATGAGCTACTGATTTTTTTTCTTTTTTTTTTGGTCACTGTAAACCCTTTTCCAGCCAGTTTTTATCTGAGATTGTCATCAAACTAAGGCTGCATTTTGTTAAAAAAAAAAAATTAAAGCTGAAAAAGCAGAAAAAATATTTTAAACATAAAGTTGACTCAAACATCCTTGTTGTTACTAATAATGCCGATCAAGAGTTTTCTCCTATAAAAACCCATGGATATTCTCACAGTACTGAAAAAGGACACTCTTTAATCACTGTCAAGAAAGTGGTTTTTAAATGAAGTTCATTTCATTGCATCTAGACAAATATTGAATGTGCACAAAACACCTGGGAAACACTTTTGTTCTGACTTTGTTGCACTTTTCAATTACTTTGCACTGTTTATACATGGCTAAAACCAGACCTGGGCCCTGCAGTCGGCCGTTTGACTGTTCTCATTCACTGGGACTAAATAAGTGCAGTCAGAAAAAATTAGTCTGCTGCCTCAAAAAAGTGGGGATTTCTGTGTTAAGCATTGTTCTGCATTCAGTCATTTTGGATAAGGAATTGCACTTTTGGATAGTTATCATGACAAAGCTGATAGAGGCTAGACAATTACTAATTCTTTGTTTGATTTTTTTCCAGTTTTTAAATGAAATCTGCAGTGGGCACAAACCAGAACTATGTGTATCAGGTGAAAAAGTTGATTCCTGCTCAGTCAGACTACTAATTGTGAAATGAATAAAACATTTTAAAAGGACAAGCCAGTCCACATGTCTACCATTCGTTTTAGAACTTCATGTTTTATTTAAAATTCTTATCCATACGTAGAAAATACTGAATTTTGAATTAAATATTTCATTTTAATTAAAACTCCACAGCAGGGAAAGAAACCCAAACATATCCATCTTATGAAAAAAAAGAAAAAAAGAAAAAAAAGCCCAAACAACCTAATTTGACAGAATTGTAACACAATTCTTAGAATATCCTTTTCTAACAGTACTTCGTGAAACTGAGGAGCTAAATTTTTAGAGCCATTGGGTGTCAGTTTTACTTGAAAGTAGAAGAACCTGCAGCTGCCTCATATTCCACAAAACTACTTATCTGAGATAACTCAAAACAGGCATCTCAGATAACTTGCCCTTGAGAAAAAAAAGTGGTTCTTAAGTTCTGGGTCCCTGAGTGCTGCAGTCTCTTTTCTTCTCCCCTAGCATCCACAACCGGCCTCAAAGAATGCATTTTTTTCTTATTTGTTTCTTTCTTTGTTTGCTTGTTTCTAAAGAGCTTTGGGTGAAATTTAGGTGAAGATATGCACTCGCTGGTTGCCAGTCAGAGCCAAAAAGCAGCATGCTTAGCTACCATGGTTCTTGTAGTCTTCTCTCTGACATCTGCAAAGCCCAGGCAGGGATGCTCTCCAGCTTTTGATCTCCTTCTTCCAAGGCTGTTTCTTCCTATCTTTGTGCAAATTCTAGGTGGATTCCTAAATGGACTCTGTGATGACTAACTGCTGCCAGAGTTAATCAAGAGAGTAATACTTCCCTTTCATGGAGGATTTTAATGAGGCTAATGTTTGAACAGCTCTGAAAACTGTGATTTATGATGCCTCTCATTGTGACTACAGTTTTGCACATTAACTTATTTTTTTTTAAATGATCAGTTCTTTGTTTCTGTTTATCTTCCTTAGAACAACTTTTTTAAATACATAAAAATTCCTTTAAATATAAAGTTAGCCGTGCAAAAACGTTAATCTGTTCAACTTGGTCAAAAGAAATTTGAACCTGCAGCTAAGAGAACACCTGTGTTAAATTGAGTCTTGTACGTGATCCTCATTATAATGTGGCTCTGTGGAGCCATTAGTATTCAAAAAGCTGGAGAGAGAAGGCAGTTAGGGTAGGACTGAACTTTTACAAGGCATCTTCTACTCTAGCTTAATTTCTCTTAAGCTAATATTAAAAAAATCCAACCAAACAAAAAATCCTCCTTAGATTATAGTTTATTATATGTCAAAAGTCCCTGGCTCCGCATCTAGCCCCAACACAATTCCTTCACTTCAGTGTAACAGAAGATCCAGAAACAGTTGTTTTTCATGATAAATTACACTGTCACAGCCACTTATGTAATTAGGATCGAAGGTATTAATATTAGATCCACATTTAGGAAAATAAAAGCTAAAAAGGATTAATTGCAGTCTATTAAAATTCTAAATTCATCATCACTGGAAATTTTCATCACTTTATGCCAGAGTGGAAGAAGTCCAATACATTCATGAAATGAATCCCTTATCCTAATCTGCCATGCCAACCTCATCCAAACTTGAGGGCCCAAATGTATTATAAAGCATAATTACTCCAGAGCTAAAATCTTGAGCAAGGCTTTGAGGGCAATGTCTGTGAAACACAAATTGAAACTGCCATGATTCATGTATAAACAGAGAACTTAATCCAGTAGAACCCGTAAAAGTGAGACCTTCTTAAATTGTTCCAGGTATCAAAACATAAGAAGCATTATTAGAATGTCTATTTTTCATAATGATTTTGAACACTGATACTTTTCAAATGCATTTAAAGACCTCCAATGCAGTGAAGATTTCCGTAAGTTTTAAATTAAGTATTTTTAATTTCATTTATATTGGCTAGCAATTGCCACAGTAGTTTGGGGGGTTTTTTTGGTTTTTTTTGTTTTTTTTTAATACATAATTATGCCTGCAAACACGCAGTATTTGGGTAGATTATTATGAGTCTGTGTATCTCTCTTTTTTTTTTTCCTGTTATGTTCATTAATGCAAGTTTGGTTATATTGTAGAATACCTAAGATTTTTAATAATACATTGTCAGTCACTGAATTGTCATAGAGGGAAAGATGCTCTTTTTTCATTAGCCTTTTTTCAGGATAGCAATGTAATGTCTGAGAATACTATTCAGGGCCATTTAAGTCGGTACATCATTTTCTTGTTTAGGTAATCATACCTGTTGTCTTTCAAAAAGTAACCTGATGAGGACAAGTAGAGTCAAAGCTGACATAACCAAATTTTCACTACTGAGAAACCCATTTGGTAATGAAAAGTTCAATTTAAACCAGAATTTCCGTTCTAAGCTTTAGGAAACTTGTATTTGTTTAGCACAAGCAAAGAAAGGTTAAATGCAAAACAAACCTCTTCAGCTCTCTTTGTCTGACAACGTTTAAAAAATATAAAAAAGCAAAATTCCAGACATTAGTACTTCTTTATTTTTCTGTAATATCCATAGCTTAATTTATTCTAAAATTATTATAGCTTGATGATCAGCTAACTAGGAATGCTCATCATAATCTTCATTGACTGTTTGCAAAATGTTCTATCTGGGTAATTTAATGCAAGTTACTTCATTAACGCTCGTGTAAAATAAAACACATAGACACATAAGCAGATGAGACATCTCTGCATGATAGTACTTGAAACAATACTTTGTAGCTGACTATGTAAATGCTTATATGAACAAACTAAAGTCATAGGAAATGCATAATGGAGAGTCCTAATGTGCAAAAACATCTTACCTTTGTTTTTGTGTAAATTGTTCTTTTGGTAGCTCTTTGCCCCACAATTTTCCCTGCTGGAATAGATGATGGTCAAAATATGTTCTTTTATTTCATATGCATAAAATGATACCATGAGTTATTTTTTTAAAGCTTAAGTTTACTGTTAGTGTTCACCATGTCTGACTCATGACCTAATGGGCCTTATATGCACTTAAGAAATTAGTGTAAAGTATTAAATGTTCTGAAATTATTAGAAAGGCTTTGCTATTTGTTTCAGTGAAGATGCTGTCCAGTGACCTAATAATTATGACATTTTAGTGATGAAACAGCTGAAAAATAGGCAACTCTTTGCTATTGCCCATGGAGTGATCCACATCCATTATAATACCACAGAAAGTAGTTTGATATTTAGTTTTCACAGCTGGCCACAACCATTAGGGCATAGTATTTCTTTCCTTTTAATGCTATTCCTTCTACCTGAGTTTTGGATCAGAATTCATTTCTCCAACTCTGTCTTCTCTGATGTTCTGAACCCCGTCTGCACCACTGTCTAGTTGATAATTCAAAGGTCCTCATTCTACCTTTAGAAAACAGTAGTTGATAACTGCCCCTTAACACTGTAGACGTTAATTTCTTGTATTTGAATTCCATCTGCCCCAGTAAGGTCTGTGTTCCCATGACAAGGCTGAAGTTGCTCAAGGGATGGCCTCTGGATACAAGACTCCTCCTTAAACTGGTGGTGACTAGAAAAGGGCAGAAGGGGAAAAAAGGGGAGGCCAGAATTGTCATAAAGAAGTTAAGGGAATATTGAGGGAAGGAAGAGAAAGGAAGATGAAAGAGAAGAGGGGTTAGTGGGCAGAAGCTGTAAAAGAAGAGTGGTCAAAAATGTGAGAGAGACTGTGATGAGAGAACTGGGGAGAAACTACAAGCAGAATACCAAGAAAAATGGCCCATGCATGAAGTCAAAGGCATGGACACACAGCAAGTTAATGGTATTAGTCCTCTGAGGTACCCTAATGGTAATCAAGATTAATAGGACAACTGTCCAAATGAATGTAGGTTGAGGGCAAGGCTGCAGCACACTTCTACCAGGGTTTTTATTACAGCATTGCACAGGTTGGTTTTATATATTCATCAAACTAATTCCATAATTTCTTCTGAGGATTGCTCATTTGGGGGTCTCCCACCTCAATAGTTTTAATCTGTATTCTTGACACAAACTTATTTTTGTTAGCAATGGGTGTTCTAATACTGCTTTAGAGAATAGCATTGGATTTAAATTTTCTTTCCAGTCTGCTCATGTAAACCTCACTGATGTCATTGCAGTTCTACAGGTGTGAAACTTTTTGAAGTGAGAGATGAGAGCTTAATCCAATCTATGTTTCTGGAAAGCGTGTTTTGAACTATGACAATAGTTTAAAACATTCATAACAAATACAGCATCAATACAGCAAGTAGCAAAACTTGGACGGTACTAAATTTTATTGGTAGGAGAGAAACCTCTCTTGTGATTTAGGGTGTTATGAAAGAGAATGTTAGATTCTTACTTTCCTTGTCTTTAAATAGGATTTATTTAAGACAAAATTGTAAACTTCCTTAAGGAAAGCAGAAAATAAAGTCTCTTGGGGTCGATAGGGCAAGATGCAGTGTGAGGTATTTTCTGCCCTGGAGTTGCACTGAGAGGATGAAATGAGGGAACAGAATGCTTTCAATTCTTTTAACCTGCACATTATTTTCAGCTTATATGGCAGACATGGTCCACTTCAAGATTCAGCAATAGGGACTCAATGGCAAAGCAAGGGGTGTTTCTCGTAAAGTGTTATAGAACGTTTTCCAACTGCTATTCTATTTTCTGTTTCCAACAAAATGGATTTTATTGAGGGTGTACATCTGCAGAACATAAATTTTCATGTGTCGTAATTACATGGAATGGTTATAGCAATTAGACAACATACAGTAAACAGGAGAGTACGTGAATAATAGTTCATTTTTTTTTGTATAATCAAAATATGTATTCTATTGACAAGTCAAAATTTTTCACAAATTTAAATTTAATCATAGCTATTTATACAGTCATTGTCATGTGATCCACACTGGAAATATAAGAAAAAGCCTGTTGAGTTGCAGCTTTTAAATAAGTAGCATTCACTGTTTACTAGTAGTATTTATAGAAATATGCCCATAAATAAAAGAGGAACTCTTTGCAACAGGGACTATTTTTGGTAGTTCAGAGCTCAAAACAAGCTGCAGGTGATAAAATATACAAAATTAAATAAAAAATATCACTGTGTAAAATACTGTTACCCAAATAGGATATAAAGGCATACTGAATGTGCATCTTTTCCCCACTGAGTTCATTGTTCTATAGATTTGAATTTTATGTCTGTATAAAAAAAGAAGTTCATGATATTTTAGGTTTTCAAAATGCGAATTTGATCTTTAGTCAATTCAGAAGAAAAAGAAGCTGGTGCATGGGAAACCAATCTGGTAAACACAGATTCAAAGGGCTTGTGAAAGGTCTAAGCATAAACATCTTTCGATCTTTGAAGTTTTGTTGGCCTGTCAACATAATTCATAATTTTGGGTGTCTTTTCTATTCTAAAATAGATGGCTAAGCCATAAAAATAAATAATAAAGATACTGTAAAAAGATTCCTTTAATCACGGATACTGACCCAACACTAATATGAGAACGGAAAGGTTTGTTATGAATATATTTATAATCTCAGAGTTTTCCTTCTCGCAGCAGCCAAAGGATTTGTTACTGGGAAGGGTATTCAACAGAACACTCCCTTGGAGAGGCCATAACCAAACCAGGCAAAAGATATGGTGATTTGTGTCTTCTTTCTGGCTACTCCAGAGGAGTAAGACCATCTGAGACTGCAGTGAAAACCAGATACTGTTTTTCTTCAAAGGGTAATAAGAAAAGAAACTTTTTCCAAGCAAATTTGAAAGGCTCATTCTGTCATTACTGTTTACTGACCCTTCCTTTCAAAGCTCTTTGGATTTGCACTCCATTTTTGCATTGTCTAAACACATCCCAGTGAAGTAGGACCAGTTCAGGGGAGCTAAAAGTAATGTCTTAATTGCATTAATTGTTTGCATGAGAAAATCTTGACCAGGATAGGTTTAAAATGACTGCAAGGCTCTTTGAATTTTCCTAGGAAAAAAATATGTAAGATTATAAGTGATGGAGAATAACTTATTTCTCTTGTATCCTTATAAATTTAGTCTTGTGAAATAGACTTGATTCAAAACCTCTTTAGTCTCTGAGTATTTTTCTCTGATAATCAAATAGACATGAAAACTACCTTCCTAAAATTATGCCTTATTGCAAATGTTTTAATGTTTATACAGGAATTGACTTTACAAGTTAAAATAGCTCAGTACTCAGGTATTCCTCTAGTGTTTGCATTGCTTACCTAATGTTTATGACAAATAGTACCTTTTATAAGCCAGTGTTTATTTCTTTCAAGTATTGGTAGATAGCTGCCATGTACTCACTGAGTTGCTGCATAGTTAATTTCCTGCGAATGTATATTATTCTTCTAAACATTCTTCAAAAGTCAGGTAACACCAGTTCCCTTTTCTGCTGTTTGGCAGTGTATTCTTGTGCCTGAGACTGCATGTAATACTCTCTGTGTAATCAGAGTCAGAGGCTGAGAGAGGTACCCCTCTCATGGAGAGATGGGAACTGAAGGAGGGATGCTCCCACCCAGTGCTTTGTGAAGGGACTAGCCAATATAGGAAAATAACGGAGATTAACAAGGCTGGTATGATTTTGTCTTCACTCACCAAACGGCCTTATCACTTCAGCCCTGCAATAGACAATTATGAAGCCTTTTGTGGAACTGGTCGGTAATTTAAGCTGTGATATTCTCAGAAGAGGCTCATGACAATAGTTCTGCTCCTTTCATTAATCCCAGAAGTGAGAGCATTCAACAGGCTTTACTGCAACAGACTAGATTTCACATTTCCCATTAAAGGCCCTTAAAGACAATGTATAGGCAGTAGCTCTGTTCCTAAATCCTTAGGAAACCTAACACTTGGAGTTAAGTGCGACTAGAGCATAAGTATATAAATCTTGTAAGAGTAGATTTTAATTCTCTGGAAGGAAAAGGTAGACATTCTTTAATTAATTTTTCTTGCTTTTCTTCACTTTAAATTTGCTATAAATGGTGAATTGCTTATATGCTAATGTTATCCTCCTTAGAAAATTATTGTTTGACTCATAGAAGTAGGGATATGGATGTTCTTTTAAAATTCTTTCTTTAGAGAAAAAAGTTGGCCTGACTCAGAAGTTATTAGTCTTAGTGTGTTTCACTTTTATCTCAAAGGAGAATTTGTGTTAAACAGTAGGTGCAGGTGCAAGAACTGAAAACCTCAGACTACAACTTGTGAGGTAGAAGTAGAATTTAAAACTCTGGAGACAGAAGGAAAAGACAGACAGAGAAGTCTCAAGATGAGGCAAAATAATTGCTAAAAATTTATAGATAAGTCTAACAGTGAGTCAAAAAATAATCTTGTTCAAGTGTGCATGAGTATCTCTAAGGGCTTTGGTTGTTTTGTTACTAAGAATAATAATTTTATAAATACATATAATGACTGAAATAATATGGGGAGGATTAATGCCAGGTAGATTGAATATGGTGTACAAACATGTCTTCTTATCTGACACATGAAGTATAAGCTTTCCAAAACAGCAAATGTCCTTTAAACAGGTAGGAAAGATAATTGCTTAGATCTCTCTGCAGCCACTGTGGCTACACCAAAACCCCATTAGTACCCCTTTGCGTCTTTGAAGTATTCTTTCCTCAGATAATCAGTGCCAAGGATATTAGGGGCTTATGGTCCAGTCACGATGGAATGTGGTTTCCATAAGTCTCCTGTCAAGCTTACTTTGGCTTCTACCACTGACTCTTGTGACCCCCACCACCCCAGAAATGAAAACAGTTTCTGTGCTACTCTGCTCTGATGGCATCAAAGTGCACTGGGCACCAGTATCTACCAAAACTTGGTACCTCTGAGAGTCTGATGTGCTAGACCGTTGAACCCACACAGCCCAGTAAACCCTATTGTCCTCCAGATCCCTCTCCTCCTCCTGACAGAAGACAGGGCCCCTCTATTGGCTGTGGTCAGAGCATTCATCATCGGATGTTTGCTTTGGCTTATTAGAGTCCTTCTTGTCATCCATCTTCTGGCATCTTAGGAATTGAAGTTCTTTTCTCAGGCTTTGGATTTCTGCATTGACCGCATGGACAATTTTCTTATCACCTTCTTTCTGTTTTAACTCTTTCACCCTGGCTTTGAGTTTGGAAGTAGGTTCACCATCCCACTTTTTCATGTTTTTTCTCTTGCTGCACATATAAGACCACAGTTGACTATGCAATTTATGTCCAGGGTTTCCTCTCCTTCTGCATTTCAAGGAAGGAGATCATGAACGAGACTGAGACAAAGATTAAGGTCAGACTTGTGGTTGAGACCATTGTACTGGCCTATTTCTCTGCCTACCGTAGGTGGGTTGGTGTTGGACATCAGGAGAATTTTCCAAATCTTCTGCTACCAACCTTATCCAGGAACACATGGTGTCCATGGCTGGTTCTTCTATCTGTGGATGGTATACTGTTATTAAGCAGTGGACATATGATGCAGGGGCATGTCTAACTATCTTCCTCCGCATTGGTTGTGTACAGGGCATCTTGTCTGGTTCTAGGATGTCATAATAGTCTGAGTCACAAAAAATGAGTTCCAACATGGCTAACTCTCATAGGTACTGAACACCTTCTTCTTCAGTTGTCCACTTTCTCTGAGGACCCATTAGAAATTCTTTAAATGGGTATCTCTCCCTCACCCCATGGATGATCAAGAGCAAGAGACTGCGAGTATATGTCTCTTTTGCAATTTCTAGCTCAATTTCATGGTCTCGGACAAGGAATCCTAGCTGCTTTGCTTTGTGACTCTCTAACAGGTGACTTTTGGCCCCATTATCCCAGCATCGTACCAGCCAGGTGAGAATTCGTTCACCAGGCTGACAGCTGAAATCCTTTCATAGGTCCCGAAGTTGTGCTGATTTCATTGTCCACAATACCTTACTTTCTCGCAAAATCTCCGCTCCAAAATAGGGGTCTCTCAGATCTCTTCTTGGAACTTCTCTTCATGGAACTGGTCTCTCTCTGCTCCTCTCACGTGGAGGCAGAGGCTGAGAGTGCTGCATGGATGGACTTCTACGCCGCTCTCTAAGCCCACGTGGCGGAGGTAGCGTATAGGATTCTGGTTGCAATGTTGAAGCAGTTTGAGATCTCAGGTATTCTTCCAGTTCCTCTGATATACAGTAAAGAAGAGAATATTCAGGTGTTGCTGTTCTTCTCGGTGGTTTAATGGCATTGGTGGTTTACTGGCCATCGATGTTCCTTCCTCCTTTGGGTGTGCTCTTATTTCTTTTGGCAACACTCCTAACCTTACAGCTTGCTTCTTCATCTTTTGTGGCCTTCCTTTCATCTACTCTTACATTTTCAGATGGGATAGGTCCGTAGGTTCCTTCTTCTTCCTCTCTTTCTATACGTTGTAATCTTGAAACTGGGTCTGTGTATTCTGCAGCTTCCCTTATCCATCTCTTCTTTTTAGTCACAGGGACAATGCTGATGTTAGGGTTTGTAGTGTGGGTTTCCGTCTCAGTCATAAGCTCAACTTTAGGTATCACAAATTGGGTTTCTGGTGGTACAGTTTGAGTTTCTGATGATAAAGTTTGAATTACTGGTGGTGTAGGACAAACCTCTGGTAACATGATTTGAACTGCTGGTAACACAGTCTGATCCACTGGTGGAGTAGGCTGAGCTTCCAGTGGAGTAGTCTGAGTTGCAATTGACACAGTCTGTGTTACTGGTGGAGTAGGCTGGGTCTCCGGTGACGTAGCTCGAGTTGCTGATAACACGATCTGAACCACTGGTGGAGTAGATTGAATCTCTGGTGGCGTAGTTTGGATTGTAATTTCTATAGAACCTGTAGTGTCGGTCTGGGTACCTGATTCAACTAGAGTGTTTTCCATTTCTGTTTGGGTTCCTGCCTCAACCATAACCTTTCAGAAATGGTCAATTGCACCTCGATAAGCACTAGCCAGGTCCCAGTACAAAGCAAAGAATCGCATATTTGGATCCTCCTCTAGAGAACACCCTTCTAACAAATAATGGGCCATCTTATCAGGATCAAGCACTTGTTCTGGTGTGAAATCCCAATAAATGAGAGGTGCTACACACCCTACTAACTTACCAAATTGTTTCCATATTCCTTGCCACCCAGAGACTGGCTTTTCCAAAGCCCTTTCCGAAGCTCCAGTGAATCCTTTCAAGGATCGACCTTTCCTAAAATAAGGAAAGCAATACAACACCACCTTCCCAAAGTTAACCACACATAAGAGTATTACCAAATAATCTGAAAAAGAATTGATACCAGGTTGATGCCAACTGATGCCAAGTTTAACCTCAGGGATTTGCATTACCACATGAGTGATGTTAATATTAAATGGAGGAAGATATTTTCCCCAGGAGAAATAATTGTCCACACTCTGTTCTTGCTCCTGGTCTGTGCACCAGGAATTGAAGAATGTCCCACTTCTTGCACAAAAATGGCTTGAATTAAGAACAAAATTAGTAAAATGGACATTGCTTATATTTTCTTCTGGTTGTTCCTAAACAAAACAGGTGTTTATATAAACAAACTCTGTTTTGGCAATTCTCCGGGTAGTGTTATTAAACAATGATCGATATTGACCAAACAAACTACTTCTGACCAAAACAATAGGTTATGTTTGTACTAACCTGGTTGTCTTCCCCGAAAACATTCCAAAATATACCAGGTTAACCAAAACACCTTGCACGCATTCTCCACCAAAAGAGTGTGGAGTTTGGGTTGGCTCCCTGCCTCACCCAGCTGCCAGCCACACAGATTCCCCCCTCCCAAGAGAGAAGGGAAAAAAAGTACCCAAAGACAACTGTAGTAAAAGTATATGTATATTCACATATATTACAATTATATACAATCAAACACTATGAATATGCAGAATAAGAATCCCAAACAACCCCAAAAGGGAAAGGGGGGGTAAGGGAAAGGGAAGAAAGGACAAAAATGGGAAAACCAAACATAACAGATACACATACTCATAAACTCAGGGAAAAGCTCAATAAGTAACTAGCACAATAAATTCTCACCAAACTCCCCTCAAGAGAAGCAGGTCCTTCCCCTCTGTGCAGCTGGGACATCAGCTTCTCAGATAGGCCTCAGCTCACATAGATAAGAGCTAAGCCGACACAGAGACCTGATGTCCTCCCCAGCAGATCAAAGGAAGAGAGAGAGAAATCTTCCTCCTTGGTCTTTATATACAGCTGTTACGTGAAGGAATGGTGTGGAATACTTCCTTAGTTATGATCCTCTTACCAGGGTAGGCCTAGACCAAAACCAAGAAAACTAAACCACCACACCTTAATTTCAAAATACTTTGGCCAGTAATTTGTTGGGGTTTGTTTTATTTTGGCCTTTTTTATGTGTTTTGTTTTGGGTTTTTTTGTTTGTTTTAGTTTTGTTTGGTTTGGTTTGGGTTTTTGCTTGTTTGGCGTTTTTTTGGGGTTTTTGGTTTTTTTTTTAAGAAAAATAGAAAATGACAGAAGTGTTCAGATATGGAGCTGCACTTGGAGAATCATTAGTTCCCTGTTGGTACTTCAAAGTGCTTTCTTTCACATTAATCTAGGACATAGTTTTTAAGAGAGTGGCAGAGTCTGTAATTTTATGTAGACTATTAAAAGAATTCCTTTCTATAGCAGCTGGCATTTTAGGTCAATTCACTGTCTAAAAAATTATGGTATGTTTTAGTGTAATTTTTTTCAGCTACAACATTTTAAACGACAAAACTTCCCTTTTGGCAGGTCAGTGTAGAATGCACTGATTAAGAATCTGCCAATTTCCTCTCTTGTTTGATCTTTGCTTCCTTGATCATTTCTGTAATCTCTATCACTTTAGCTGTCTATGCCTCCACTTGTAGCATTAACCTTGATGTTTTCTAATATATGTCTCACACGGCCTTTGCTCTTTCTTATTCTCTCCCTTAATTTCTTTGGCTATCCACACTAGTGGTTTTCTCCTTTTATATCCTATTTATTTCCTAGTGTTATGTTCTTTCCTTGGACTCCCATTTAATTAAAGCTGTACTGTCAACTTTAAAATCACTTTTCCATTTATAATGTAGTGTCTTCGCTTGTTATACGAAGCCCTTGAGATGACTCCAGCTAAAAGGCAGAGCAGATTGAGGGGGTGTGGGGAGTGTGCCTTCCCTTTTTCCATTTAGCTTAAGTCATGTACCATTCCAGCATTATTTTAGCGTCTGGCATTTCTGCTAGCTTAGACAGATCTGCCACTGGCTGTTTGCAGGAGAATGACGGAAATAACCCTTCCTTCCTCCCCTCATTTCCCCTGTGGCCATCAAGGAATATGTGAGTCAAGATCTAGTCAGAACTGAATGAATTAAGCAGTATTACACTGGTAGTTTAAAGGAAAATTAAAATCAAGACCATTTGCTCCCCCAGTTCTTAAGGAAGCACCAGGATATGTATGGGCAATTCCAGGAATTTAAAATCATATCCCTTATCCTAAACTCGGCCCCTGTTTGCCTACTGTTGTCAGCCTAGTCTTCAAAGCCCAGATGCAATTATTTTGAAATTAAATACTTAGAAATGCATAAGGTGCCAGCCTCAGTTCCTTAATTTTATACCTTTTTCTGACCCTCTTTCAGTGCAAAGTGCCATTGTAACTTTGGAATGAATGCTGGCAGAGGAATAGCCCTGCCAAAGTACTTGTTTTGGGAAAGCAGGAGCAAAAAGGTAGAAAATAATAAATTGGCTGTGTTATTAAAAAATGAGTGGGGTGACCTGTGTGTCTCTGGGGGTCCCTGAGGAGGGGTGAGTGTCCCACATATCAGAGGGGATGTGGGTGTCCTCAGTGTCCCAGAGAAGGAAGCAGGTGCACGCTGTGTCCCTGAGTGTCTCAGAGGGAGGGCAGGGTGCTGTGAAGAGTAAAGGCACGTGTTGTGTATCCCTGAAAGGCTGCGAGGGAACCAGAATGAGACAGGAGCCCTGAACAGTCATGGAGGGGCCACAGTGGTGCCCTGAGGGATTCAGGGAGGGTTGGGGCAATCACCTCTGCTGTGGGGTTTTTGCGTTGCTGAGGGATGGATGGCAGGGACACCATGATTCCTCCCATATCCCACAGGAGCAGTGTCCTGTCCCTTCTACTCCACTGGCGTTGGGGCTTCTCAGTCTGAACTTTGTCCTTTCTAAACAGGAGGCGATGGGAAGAATGAAGAGAGAGGAGTGTGATCGCAAGACAAGAGTGAGGAAGAGGAGTGGCGGCTTCGACCTCAAGAGGAGACTGTCGAGGCAAGAGTGAGGAAGAGGAGCAGCAGCTTGTCTTTGTTGGTGTGAGTGAGCAACTGAGCTTGTGCTTTGGTCGCCGTAGAAACTGAGGCAGTGTAGCCTGGGCGTGCCAGGAGGGAAAGAGGGGCTCTGTGCAGCAAGCGGGGAGCGCCCTCTAAACCCGCGAGCGGAGACACAGTCTGGCCTTGCCCCTTGTTTCTGAGGACGGAGCGAAGCCGCTTAGTGGAGGTGTGGGCAGCGTGACCCGCCTGTAGGCAGGGCCTGGGTCTGTGCCCGTGCTGCGGGGCTGCCTGTCCTGCTGGTGACGTGCCAGCCTGCGCCCGCCCTGTCCTCAGGGATGGGGCCCCGTCCCGCCAGCCTTAGGCCGTGAGGCCATTTTGGGGAGTGCCGAGCCTCGAGGGTCAGCCCTGTAAGTGGGGCTTTGTGTGTGCCCACTGCTCAGTGGGACCCCCTGTAATCAGATGGGTATTTGTGTCCCTGGCCATTCAGAGCTACGGGACAGAGGGTATGGGACTGGGCATGTGCCCTCCCTGTCCTTGACGGGGGGCCTTGGCCTTAGGCCATGAGCTCCGGTGCCCGGCTTTTCGTGTCCAGCTTTGCGTGTCCAGCTTTGCGTGTCCAGCTTTGCGTGCCCGGCTTTGCGTGCCTGGCTTTGCATACCCACCTTTGCGTGCCTGGCTTTGCATGCCCAGCTTTGCATGCCCAGCTTTGCGTGCCCACCTTTGCGTGCCCACCTTTGCATGCCCACCTTTGCATGCCCAGCTTTGCATGCCCAGCTTTGCATGCCCAGCTTTGCATGCCCACCTTTGCGTGCCCAGCTTTGCATGCCCAGCTTTGCATGCCCAGCTTTGCGTGCCCAGCTTTGCGTGCCCACCTTCCTCTGCCCAGAGGGCCCCGCTCCCAGCCCCGGACAGGACTGCAGTGTGCACCACTGAGGTGAGTCAAAATGTATGCAGAGTGTTTTTCTAGGTGGGGATTGTTGGGATGTTTTCATTTGGAAGTTCTTCAAAATTTTTTCATTCACTAGATTTGTAGTTAATCCTGTGCTGATTAATGGTTGGTTTTTTTCTTTCTTAGTTGGTCTTTTAGTCTTTTTCTCAGTGCCTTGTTTAGAATTCTTGTGGTGGTGTTGTCTCTGATGGTTTTCAGGTTTTCTCAGCCTCATTATTGTTAAAAAAGTGTTTGGTCCCCACCTTGCACAAAATCCTTTTCCTGTTTCTCTAGGTACTACAACTGTGACTACTAGCTTACAATTTTCCATACACAATATTCCTTTTGTCCTTGTCTTATGATTCTAATGTGTTTTTTTAACCTTTTCTCCTGCATTTGTAGGTTCTGATGTCGTTGAAGTGTTTGTCTGTTTGTCCTTGGTTCTCTCACATCCAGAGTTTGTACCATGCTTTGGCGTTCAGGCATGTGGCATTGCACTGCTGCTGCTGGCATTATATTTAGTAAAGCTCTGGAACAGCAATACTCATAAGCCATGTGAATTATCTTTAATCAATAGGGCTGTAAGTTGGTTTAGACTGAGTACTGGCTGGCATTATCCCAAACTCCCTTAGGCATGAATGTTACACCATGTGCTCTGTACTTCCTGCTTTGGAACATGCTCAAGTTCTCCAAGCCATGGGAATTGATTTCTTCCACTGAACACAGACAGTAGGTATTTACTCTTTGCAATAAAGACTTTAAGAGATTTATTAAGTATGTGTTACCTTTACTTATTTTTTTCTGGTTTTGACATAAGTCAGTACATCCCCGCTTTGCTGCTCTCCTTCCATGATTTCCTCAGCACCAGCAAGGAGCTGCTCTTCTTTGGTCTGTGTATGTTGTGGTCTTTGCCCAAACTTTTCAAACATAGTTGTTGAATCTCCTCATGCTTGGTTTAGATACTGTAGATTATAAAAATAACTAATAAATTGATCATAAATGATTGATAACAGATAATAAATTATAAGTACTAGAAAGTTGGCACAATCATGACAGGAAGATGGCCTGTTTTCATTATGCCTTTCATGACTTCTGAAAATACAGCTACTTCTTTTTTTTCCTCTATTTTTCCCTGCTCTGTTACACACTAATCACAGAGCAAATACAGCCCTCTCAAATAAACCAAGTGTTGAAAAAAGGAAAGTTTTTGTTTCTAAGTACCCTCCATTAAGACAGAAATTACTTCTGATACACCAAATCTCTCTATTCCGGAATAGTATTAACTTTTTAAATTTCTAATTTTAAAACCTCTCACAGACAGTTTTATAAGGGCATTGTCATCTCTTACTCTCTTTAGCTGATACACTTACACTCACATACTACAAAATATGTGTTGCATTCTTCAAACCCATTTGAAAATAGGCACTGAAAATAGTAACGATAGCTCTAAGTCATTATGAATATGGAGATATTTATGTGTTAGTGTAAAACAGAGATATAACATACAGAACAAAATTAGGAAATGTAGTGGTGATTTATATTTTGGAGTAAGTTATGGCCTTCATAAATTAGGTGGCTGGAAAGACTGACCACAGTAACACCATAATTGATCTGCCCAATGACACAAGGACTCTTTCTTTGGGTTGTTTTTTTTCTTTTTTTTTTTTTTTAACAGTACTTTACAGCATTGCTAGTGGTGAATGCAGATTTACTGAGTTGTAACCCTTAAAATCACTTTGCAAGGGTAAGACACGGAAGTTTAGAATAAAGGGTCATCTCTTTGTACGAAAGGAAAAATAAAATTTTCTTAATGGACTTTTAGGGTGGCTTTTAAATGTTTTATACTGTGCATGATTTTCTTTCTAACAGGCTTAGTCATGTAATTTCACCCCTCTTTTACTGAAAGCTAGTGAATTTTAAAGGTTTTTACACAACAGAGAACATAGTGCAGTAAGAAGCCTGTACTGCACAAACACTTTACCAAAGGGCTATCACGTGAAAGGTAAATTTCTCCACACTAGTATTGTGAATTAAATTGCCTACATCCTTCAATGGGTATTTAGTCAATTTTAGACATGTTTATCAAGATTTTCTGATGAACTGCAATGACAGATTTTGGCAAGAGACTTATATCAAAGTAAGTTGCAACCTTGCTTTCATTATAGATAGGGGTTTTTTTCCTTCTGGTAAAAGAACAAATGGGGTGTGGCCACATCTCAGTGCTTTCTAAGTGTATTATACTATTTATTGAAAAACATTACACTAAATATATATGAATTTACTAAACTCTGGAAAGTAATGGCTTGCTCAGTGTGTGGATGAATTCCTAATAAAAATACATGATTAGGGTTTGATATCTGTTTGCCAGAGAGGATTATCAGTTCTTTACTTCAAGCATTGTCACACACCCCAGCTTTATATCAGAATGTTATTGTCTGGCAGTGTTTCCATTCCTAGTCTGAAAGTGCTGTCTCAAACAGGGAAAATTAAAAAAAAAAAAAAAGTGTAAGCTTCTTTCATGTTTGGTGTAGAAACATTTTTATTTTCTATAAGCCTGAGAATTGAAATAGCATTCGTATATTCAAAGTCCTGAAATCTAGAATCCAGAGAAAGAGAATTTGTTATTAAAATTTTTGTCCTACTTTTAATCAAGACCTTTTTTTTTTTTAACAGAGTGGAAGGGAGAACCCTGCCAGTTGTTACTCAGGGGAGTGCACATACAGACAGTCCATTTGTTAAAGAGTAGTTTACTTGCCTTTTACCAAAGCTCTTCAAGGTGGACTGAGCTCATTCAGAGCCACCAGCAGCAGTTCCCTTTCACTCCGAGTTTTAGTATCAGTTCTGCTGTTGGAGAAACCATGGAGGTGCCATGAGTAGAAAACCCCCTGGGAGGCACTGCTGGATGCAGCTCTGTTGTAGCATTCCCTGTGACAATATAGCCTGAAGGATGCGTTTTTCAGGCACGTAACTCTCTTACATGTAAAATATATTGTTTCAGAGGCAAACCTGACAAACTTCCACTGACATGTGCTTATTAGCATTTTATTTTGGAAATTTCATAGTCTGTAATACCAAAGATACATCTTACTACATGGAGGCAGTCATCTTAAATCTTCCACTGTGTACTAAATCTAGCAAGAAATGTTTGTAAGACAGAGCTGTATTTGAACAAAGGTTTCACTGACTAGAGTGACTGGCTGATATGGACACCAGGTAAAAGCACAAACATGGAGTTTTCTTCCATAAGATGAGTAGAAACTTTGGAGATACCATCATGACTGGGAAAAAGAGTCAAAATTTAGTTCTTTATAGAATAATTTATATGAATATGTTTTTACACATTATTTTCCCGCATATATATTTGAACTGTTCCTCTGATTAAAATAAAAGACATTCAATTAACTTAAATGAGCTGTTTGGAGAAACAGGGTAGTGGGGGATTTTAAGCCCTAGAAACGACAACGCTGGCTGAAGAGCTTATTTAAGAAAATGTCAAAATTAGATATATGTAATTTCACATTCTGAAAGTCACTACATTTTATTCTAAAGACTGAAAGGAAAGGATTTCATTCCTGAGGGACTTTCAGAGCACTCTGCTGTTCTGCACAGTCCCGACAATACTTGACTTTCTGCAACTTCTTGGAAAGGACTTACAGGTCAAATGTTTCATTACCTGTTCCAAAATCTCTGGAACAAATGTCTGGTACCACTATTTCCTGAGAGTAATGAAAAATTATATTCTGAGGGTATTAATTATTTCTGTTATTTAAGTTTTTAGAGGACCACAATCCAGCACTGGTGTTAAAATTCTTATTTTCTTTGCATTGTCAGTAAGGTAAGAACGCAGAAGTATGGTTGCTGAGAACTGAAGCAACTTTGACAAATAACAAATAAGTACTTTTAATGGAATTAAAGACTATCTGACCTAACAGCATAGCATTTTCTTATTAAAGTGTATAGTCCAAGTGTCTTACTGGATATTTATCTGTTTCTGGATGCCCAGACAGCAGCCAAAAGCATTTTTTTCATCTGCAGTTGCCAAAGAGCTTGTGCCCTTTTCTGTCTGAGTCCCTCAAAATGGTTATCAATTTCTTTTTGTTCCCAGGTTAAATTTCACTGAGCATCTTGTAAGGTTTATTTTCCATTTTCAGATCAGCTGCATTGTAGGCACAGAGTATATTATCATGTGTGAGATAGATTTTTTTGTACTGTTTCTGTATTCAATGCAGGTTCCTAATTTCAGTCTCTACTTTGGATCTTTCAAATCTGCTCCTCTTGTCATGCTCTGCCCTTGTAACCGAGATGAGCTGAGGCATTTGAGATGACCCTCTACAGGTATTTTGGCAGTTACAAGAAAGACAGTGACATTGGCAGGGTATAATTCAGCATTTTCTTTCACTCTTGATCCTTGAAGATTATTGACCTGCAGAATACATAGCTCAGCCTATTAAGATATTTTTAGTTGGCTTTACAGTGCACTTGAAGAGATAGTGAGTTATGAAGGCAGGGCTGTGATTTTGCCTTCAGTCTAATTAAGTGAAATTTAATTTGGTAAATTTCAGAATTAAAGATGACTTGCACAAGGATAAGTTTTGTCCAAGTGCACTAATATGATTTTCAGTTTTTTATTAATATGATTCTCCTTTCACACAATATGGATAAAAGGAACTTCAGCGATCTCATTGAATCCTCAAAATTGGGAAAAAAAGGACATTTTCTAACTGTGTAGGTTAACTTTTTTAATACTGATTGCTGGAAAACAGATGTACGTGCACATATTCAATGACATAGATTCAGTTTTTTCATTTCTCATGATAATATAGGAAGAAGTAATGTGTTAGCTATCTCTAAAATGCCTGGTACCTTAATGTGTAAAATTGAATAAAGTAAGATGAGGGTTACTCTTCAAATTTTCACAAAATTAATTTGACTATTGCTTTATATTGATTTGCATGATGGCAACTTAGGTTAAATACACTTCTCAGCTTTTCTACTCAAATTTGACAGGAACGCTTCCTTGTAAATCTCATTATCATATGAAAATCCTATTCACATATGCTGGGGAAAGAAAAACCCAGAAATATTTACATGGAAGTTTGTTTTAGTGATTGGCATCTTTATGATACCTAGGTGCTCTTCATGCTTCTTTATGAGAATTGAATTACATGACCTGGAAGTTCAGAGTAAATGTTTAAGCTTTACTGGTCCTTGAAAAAGCAGTAAGATGGAGAAGATGTTGCAATACTTGTTAGTGAAACTATTGAGAAATTGAATTACAGATCCTCTCAGGGCCATATCCCATCCTTATATAATTTACAGATGCAAGTTATCTCCCCGACCCTCAAATGTCTTGATGCAACTGCTTTCTTGTTAAATAAAAACAACTACATCATCTAATTTGACAAGCCAAAACTAAGAATCAATTTTTAAAGCCCAAATCCAACAAGCTATTGAATGTCCCTTGTTCAGTATTGCAGCATCACACTTCCTTCTGCAGCTGAAGGTGCGCAGTATCTGGATGATGATTGCAGTATGTGTGGGCAGCAACCTCGTGGTTTTGTTCTATTTAGTGGTGGTTGACTGTGTCTGAAAACCTCAAAATGCAAAATTGGCTTTGAAATGGGTTATTTCACTCCAAGTTTCCTTGTTACCCTTTCGATAGTCCCTGACTTTGAAGAAACTTTAGTCAATGTTCTGGAAGAGCCAGATAAGACAGATATTGCAGCCTGCACTCGAACTCCATTAGTGGGATGTATAGGTTGTCTACACTACAAGCTCATACTGACACAGCTGTGCTGCCAATGTACATAGCAGATGTGGAATGTGCTGATAAAAGCATTTTTATGGTGATGTAGATAGACTCTTTCATTGAAAGGTGTAAAGTAAATGGGCAAAAAAAATTATTTTTTCAGGATACTTCCCAATCAAAACACAGCTGAAGTGGTCTCATCTCTGGTTGTGGCTCTGCAGAACTGGACCTATTAACTTATTAGCTCATTCAACAAACTGTTTAGCCAGGATTCTAGGTATTTTGTGTTGCGGAAAATGAGAATAAAACGGGACGGGATGAAGAGCAGTATAAATAATGTATGCAAAGATGTCCAAATAGGTAATATGATGGTACAATAATGTTTTTACCAGATTGCCTTAATAATGTAAATATGGAAGAATCCTGATGTAGCAATGGAAACTTAGCTGGGAAACTGAAGAATAACACTTCTGAGCTAACATATTATATTATACTATGTTATATTAATCTGAAGTGTCATTGTTTCTAATGTCTGATGTAAATGGAAATTTGCAGCACTTTAATATAGGTTGTCACAACCAATGCTAAAAATTTTGGACAGTGCAGCTTGTTTCCTATGGGAGAATATTTATACTCTAAATATTGTTCTGTAGTAAAAAAAGAAAATTAATAAGTCCTAGATCTCCTAGATAAATTATAAAAATGTGAACTGGATTACAGCAAAATAACACTTGTTTAAACTGTAGTGGACTATACACCTCATCTTGGAATATATTCCAGCCTCACTGACAGAGGGTTTATTATTTAAATGCCTTCATGACTGGTTCAGTTAACTACTCTACCTTGCAAATGTGCCAAAAAACTAAAGCTGTATCAGGAAAGTTAAATGTGCTAGTGGTGCATAGGTTACCTGGGCCCTTCATCTCAAGAGCTTCCAAGATAGAAGTAATCCTTTAATCTTCTGTGTGAGTCTCAAGGCTCTCTCTTTTTTTAATGCTGTAGTACATTTCCATCTTTTCATCTGCTTTCTTTTTTTTTTTTTTTTTTTTTTTTTAATTTTCTGAATATCCTTGCTAAATCTCTTCTGTGTTTGTTGGGTGGTAGAGATGGCCCTTGAACCTTACTGTCAGCAAAGGCTTTGGTGCAGTATTTTTTATAGGAAAAGGATGATTTCCCAGGGTATGCAAAGGGGTTATTTCTAATGGGAATAAAAAGATTTTGAACCCTATCTTGGCTGAATGATAGGACTGATCAGTGAAAAAAAAACAGGATGTTGCAGAAAATGGGACAGGATAGTAGAATGGAAATACATGTTGACTGAAAGCAAGCATTTTATACCTAGGAGCTGATTTCTCGTTCAAATATATGAATTTAATTAAATGCAATGATACTTATTTATTAATTTCTGGTAAATTATGAGGGCTTGCAAATTTCGTCATACTTTTTTAACAGAGGAAATGGCTCAACATGGGAGGTTGGGGCACTCACAGCACACAGATTAGCTCAGTTGGTTGGAGCCTGGTGCCAATAATGTCAGTGATCTCTCCATAGGCCACACTTTAGGAATTGGACTTGATGATCCTTGTGCATCCCTTCCAACTCAGAATATTCTGTGACTGAGTTATTTTGCCCATGGCATTATCTGTTACCCTTCACATTTTCACATTAACAACATTACTTCTCTTGCACCACAGAATAGCAGCTGTTGAAGAACACATCACATGCATCACTGAATTTGGCCAGGGTGCAACTGACGAGTCTTTACTGTGTTCAAAAAGCTGTGCAATTTCTAGCCCTGTGCTGGTGGAGATTGAAATGGTACAGCATCAGAAACTGTCCCAGTGATGATAACATATAGATAAGAATAACTGTAAATGTCATGTCATCTTGAAAAAATTACAATTTGGTATATAACTTTAATTGTGAATATTTGCATCATAATCTGCCAGTTCTGTATTGCCTTCTAAATTCCTTATCCATGTGCAGAGCAAGTGTACAGATGTTACCAAATACCACTAGGACATAACACCTTAGAATATACATGTTAAGTATGACTTACAGACTATGTTCATACAATCAGCTCAATCACTGCCTTCGCCTGTGCTTACGTTCTGACTCAGGGACCCTCCAAACCCATGTGACTCTCTTTCCTAGTACCTTATACAGTGACTATTTTGGATGATGTCCCAATGTCTTAAATTAGGCTGCAGTTGATTCTGCCTTCCAATATAATATAGGAAATCCAAACTGGGAAAGTTCATAATTCCAATCACACCCTTCAGATGTGTTTGACTTTTGTGATTCAATTCTTCCTTGGTTTTGATGCAAGATCTAGTTGTTCTCACTACAGGGTCCAACAGGGGAAGAATAATGGGTCATTTGTACAATGTCTCGTTTCCTTTTCCTTTGAACATTATTTTAAACCTATTCTGTCAGAGAAATCATCAAATATCCCTGTGATTTCCTTCACAATGTGTTCTTTCTTGCTGTAATGCTGATTAAATGTCTGGTGAAAGCAATGGACAAGCAATGTTGGGCAACTTCAATTTGGCCAGAGGGTATTTGTCTTATCTTCAAACTGACTCCAAAATCTGTGGTTTAAAGTGCCATAGCAGTAGAACTGCTAAATCAGTAGAAAGTTTAAACATGATAGTAATATCTTATGTTGCCATGTAATGTGAGAAGGAAGAGATAGCAGAAGTAAGTAATATATCTAAGTATGAATTGTACAAATTAGGATGCTGTGCTTAATTTCAAAAACTAGAAAGACTTTGGTACAGATACATCCATTAAAAGAAGTTCATAAAAATACCCCATGTGGGCATTATTGAAATAATAGGGATATAAGATCTGACTTTTGTCCAAGAAATTTTATCTGAAAAGTCCTAGAAAACTGTTTGTTTGCAGATAATTGAAAAATCACACTTTGTATCTGAGATTAAAATACAGTCTCATCATCTTCTATGAGGAAGTTCAGCATAGCATTCCCATGCCATTCATTTGGTTTTAATTATATTTTCCTATCAATTTATTGACCCTTTCCTGCTTTCTATAGTATTAATTACCCTGAAATTTTAGAATTTGCATATATAAGATTTGTTCAGCTACATGTACTTTTAAAAAGCTAATTTACACCTTCATGAAAATGATCCATAAAATTTCTGTCAGTATTGAATCTGAAGGGAGTGAGACTGTCTTGTCTGAGCCACTAACTGGATGTGGCTTTCTAGATCTCACTGTAATTTCTAGTGTCATCACCAGTGATCCTGTGTGATCGTGAACATAGGCCTAGATTTTTATTCAGGGAGTTAGATATACGAATAACTCAGAGAGGTCTGGGTTTCAAAACCAACATTCCTCATTTCCCTTAGTCGTACACTGGTTCTGTTGCTCATCTTCCATCTCCTTATGTCTTCAATTCTGTGTGCAACAGCATTTTAATTAATACTGTTGATTTTCAAGCACAGGCACAAAAGTGGGTGGGTTTTTTCCAGAACCATAACAAAATCATCATAAAAGTGGGGGAAAAAATAAGTTATTTTACACAAATGTAAAATAGAACATATGTTCTTCTTTCTCCCTTAGGAGAAGAAGGTGTTTAAGTTAAGTTGACACAACACAAGAGATAATTAGTTTAATTCAGATGAACTCAAATTACCAGGTAGTTTCACTGGGTATTTGGGGGAATACACATTTAGGACCCCCTACTAATCAGTTAAAAAAAAAAAAAAAAGAAAGAAAAAAAAAGAAAAATTGCTCTCTTTTTTGTGTTTCCAGGCCATCTTTATAAGAGAATATTTTTTTTATTGTTCACATCTATTTCCTCTCATTGCTCTTAAGGGTTTCATATATAGATAGGTTAAGAACAATACTCTGCATTGCATGAGGATTTTTTTTTTTTTATGCTTTCCATGCACTCACCTAGAGTGGCTATTACAGGAGGTCTCTTTTTAGGTATGCCTTTGTTGAGAGTTTAAGTGATGAAAAAAAAAATGAAGTATAGCTAATACAATTACTTTTTTTTATTACTTGGGGTTAGTCAGCTGGAAAGCTGGCTACGTTGCCTCAAACTCTTTTGCTATTTAGATGTATCAGCTCAATGTTGTGAAAGATCTCCGTGAAATATAGCTTTTATTTAATGGAAAAGGCATCATTGCTGATACCTGACTGAAAACTGTCATATTGGTGAGTAATTAATCTTCCAAGGTGCAGTTTCCAAGTTCACTGACAGTAAAAGGTAGAATCTGGGCCAACAAAAGGGAAGTACTGGATGTTGGGGCTGCCTTCTGTGAGATCCCTAGAAGATGGTGTTATATTGGAGGGCAGGACAATATTGCAGAGATTTTTCTAAATAGCAAATATTATTGCCTTTCAGACACTGGACCAACTATATACTAATACATCTGCAGAGATAGCTAAAGTGATTTTATGGCTAGCAGAGAGGGAATTCTGGGAGGTGATTCAAGCTATACTTATGCCCAGGGTCTGTTTCTGGCATTGGGTGCAAAAAATAGCAACCAAAACAAAAAAAGCATTTGAGGTTAATGTTATGGTAGTTGTGGTGATGTTGGTTTTGACAGTGATACAGCTGTCAAACTCTGCAATTTCTCAGTGAGTAAAAGTCCTTATATCAGACAGGAAAGGTTATAAATTCACTGGCTTGTGTCACACAGGGACACAGGAGATGGGACCTGCCTCCTCTCAAACCCTGTGACAAAGTACAGCTTTAACTGCTCTAGAAATGAGGGACTGTTTTTCATAGGAACTGTGAAGGCACGTACTGATGTACTGATGGCTTGATTCCATCCTTCTATTGACCTGAATGAAAGTACACTGTAGTCAAGTAACTTACTTCAGGATGAAAAGGTAGAGTTAGATCATAATCATGTCCCTGGTCTGCTATTACTGTTCCTTTTTCTCCCTTTTGATTTTGATATCTTAAAAAGAGAGGAAAATGGCCTGCTTTCTCACTCTGTTGCATCTTATATAGTCAAATTGACTTCTACTGAGGTAATGCATGAATTTTCAACAAATGATCACATTTTACTTGGATAATGTATCATTGTGGGCATCTCTGGGTTCACATTTAGTTGGCAAAAAAAATTTCTCTCCTCTGCAATGAAAATTTTGTGATTCAGTCCTTTAACATAGGATTAAAATCTCCCATGTAGGAAGCAAATTAAAGAAGCTTTTATTCCCTCAATTTCATGTGATGAAACTCCACTACTTTGTATCACATAAGGCCTGTTGACGCACCCTCAAGGTCCCCAAGGTCTTTTCACATTATTTCTCAGAAAGACTGTATGCCCACCCTGAGTGGTGCTGTGTCACATCCTGTGCAGTGCGGTGTTTTGCCTTCTTTCCTCTTTGGCTTATGTTACAGCAAGAGTAATATAAAGTATTAGTAATATTACCTACAGGTACCTGAAGAGATCACCTGCTTTATTCATGAATCTTTGTGCCTAAAGTTGAATGCTGCACCAGATTTAGAATAGTGAACAGTCAGATAGGAAAATTGAAGTTATTGCTGGTTTATTCTGCCAGAATAAGGAAAAATAAAGAAGGGGGAATAAAACAACCCTCAACTCAGTGATTTTCATTTAAAAACTGCTGTTTACACATTTCACCATAGCAGTATTGCTCAACTCTTATCCATACATTGTCCTTCAAAGAAAGACATGTATCTGGAGGCAGTAGTTTTTAAGAATAAAAATCTCCTTGATCTGTCATAGCAGGTGGGGTTGAGAAAAAGCTCAGCTTTGTTAAGTGCTGTGAGAAAACCTTTATGTTCCTCGCAAGATTTAGTCAGTGCATGTGCGGTTCTTTTGCATTCTTCAAAATGTAGTAAACAGGAAATAAATGAGAAATTTGAATGTTAACCTTCAGATAATTTTTCCCCAGACAAAAAAAAAAAAATAAATAAATAGCAGGTTACATTAATACAGTATTGTCTGTGTTGGTGAGACTTCTTTAACAAATGCTGTTATAATACAGATAATACCTTTTCACTGAAATAATGAAATGTGTGTGATAGCTGTCTATTAACAGATAATTTAAGCTGACTCCAGAAACACTCAGATTATGTCTTTTGTTGAGATCTTCTTTTACTGGCAGTTTTGCCTGAGCTTTCATTGCTAGCAATGGCCATTTAAGTGAAGAAATGCAACTCCCAGCATGAAAGGATTATTTTGCTAATCTTCCTTAAAGCTTCCCCCCGAGTATTCTATCAATATAAGGTTGTTGGTAGGAGACAACTTAAACTTAATATAAATCCTGTTTTTTGGAACTGTGATTTGAAGTTGCACGGCATTCTGTAGTCATTTGGAAGGGTATTTAGTAGAATGCTTGTTACTCATTCTTTCATTCTGCTGTCCTTTTAATCTAAGACCCAACAGGAATAATGTTTTCCTGTAGTTGCCCTGGCTTTTATTACAGGAGATTCACCCAATTTTCAAATCCAATTAGACTCATGGCACCCTGCTGTGGCATACATTAAAATTTAGTAAATGAATCTTATGGAATCACTTGCTTCTTCTGCCATAGCATTTCTCCCTTTTATTAAAGGCACCTTCAACCTGCATTTTATTTTTTCTGTTTTCTTACAGTGGGTTCCTATGGAAAAGGGAAAATACAGAAACACAGAAAATGTGTTCAGAAGCAGTGTTGTAAATGGGACAGTATGTACCATCTGAGATAATAGAGATGACCCACTCGTTAATAAAAGATAAAACCATTTCCAAAGCCCTGTACTAACTGGCAAGAGAATCCAAAAGGAAAAGACTTTTTTCTGTGTAGGCTTTTTAGAAAAAAAAAATGAAATTAAACAAAACATAAAACCCTTTCACTTCCACCCTACATGTATATTGAAAATACACCTCATTAAGTAGATGAGTCTTCTGTTGCAAAGGTACATTGCAATGTGATTTCACTGAGAAAAATATACTAAGATTCTCCGTAGTTAAAGAGACACTGGCAAAACCACAGATCATTACAGCCAGAGTTGGACCTGACTGATTCTTGCTATTTGACTGACCCTTACTTTTGTTAGGTTTGTGAAAATTTTGTCTAGCACATCAGAATATGAACCACCACACTAAATATTTTATTCTATTCTCAGTTAAGTATTACAGGTTTTAATTTATCTTCATCAAGCATCCTTATTGAAAATAAAATAGGCACACCTCCAGAGAATAGGAGACGAGAAGCATAATAATTAAAGCACAAATAATCAGAGTATGTGACTATTAAAATTTATTATTGAGGTATTCTTTTCAAAACTTGTCATACCTTTAGAGGTGCTTTGTCTTGATGAAGTGTTTTAGCTAAGGGACTAGTGTTTTGCATCCTTGAACCTTGCAAATCCAGTCCTGGTAAGTGAAGTGTTCTTCATGTGGCAGGATAAAGCCCCTTGTTGCTCTAGTAATTCCCCTCAATTGAACAGTGAACTGCCCCAGGGCATAGCCAGATCGGGGAAGCCTGCACTACTCTGCACCCTCTAAATCCCTTCCTAGAGAACCAGAGAGTGCTTTTTTTGGTCTCTTAGGGAAAGACCAAACTTCTTGGAGCATAAGAGGTTCTGGAGCTAGTGATGTTCAATGATTCCCTCAGGGCTGGCACTAGTGTTGAGATACAAACCCTGTGCCTGCACAGTGGTGTGCCTCGGACTGATCTGTTAAAGTGCTAGCTCCAAGTTTAGTGAGCCTAGCACTACCTTTGCCTCTGCTCTTCCCTCTGCCAAGCATGAATGCTGTGATTCTGAGGTTTGGACCTGGTGAGTTTGTTCTTCAGATCTAGGCCTGCAGAATGAATTCTCACGAGATCTGCAAAGGGCCAAAAATGTTTACTTTTGACATTTTGATGAAGACTTTTCTATTTGTAACAAAACTTTCTGGATAGCACAGTGGTTTGTTTATCTATTACATGTTATTTTCACTACTCTATTTTTAATGGTTAATTCATTTTCTCTTGGGTTGTTCAGAGATTCTTATATCGAAGCTATCCTGTTTATGAATGCACTTAATTCATCCCTGCAGCTGCAACCTGAAAATCCTTTCTAGCTATGGCTGTCGCAAAGCACTAATTGCATACGCTGTTGCTCATGAACATATGGTGTCATATTTACTTTAGTGAATATTCTGGTATCAAAGTGTACAGGAAGTCTTTCTGCCATTTGTATTACTTTTTTTTTTTTTTAACGTGGAGTCTGAACTGAATGCATAGGCTTGGGATTATAATAATTTTGCTTTTCTGCCTTGTTACCTTGTGATGCTGTGGTGCATATTACAATTTTGTCAATTCTTCAACCAGTCTATTCAATTTCCAAGGGAAATAATCATCGTTTTTTCCTCTCTGCAATACCTGTATTTTCTTGTCAGTGATTCACTCAGACACTCTTCCTTTTCTGAACATGCAGTTTTAATAGAAATGCCAAGGGTAGTGAGTCTACTTTAATGACTAAGTGCACTGAAAATCACAGAGTGGATGCATTAAAAAAAGCAGTTGAGAGCTTGCCCCCAGAAAGCTTTTGAAACCCAACCAGAAAATTGGTACACTTTACGAGCAAGATTGCAACTGTAGTGTGATGTGGTAGGAACCCCTTTCATACCTCAAAGGGGGCTAGTTTGTATCCCTTTTCCCAGAGGTATGACATTATCAGGGACTTTGCCAGTTTATACATTCAGCTAGGCAAGTGGGTGGGGCGGCAGGAACAGATAGGGAAAGAGTACGCCCATATTTCCTTCTCCTTCCCTCCTAAATGGCTTTTGTTTCTGGTTTGGAAGGATAATTTTTTTACTGTTCACTTTTGCAAAAGGGATTGATACAAAGGCAAAATCAACCTTCTGTCAGAAATTACACTAGTTAATTGATTCATCATTGGCACTTTTTCCAGTTGAACTAATGGTACTCCAACTAACTGTTCTCCAGTTCTTGTTTATGCTTTATTTGTATCAGCTCCTCTCCAGAGCCAACAGGAGCCATTGTTAGCAGAGGTTGTTTTTCTCTTTTAAATTGGAAAGCCTTCATAAAGCTCAAGGCTCTTACAAAGGTATAAGAACTTGCTTTGTACAAGGCGGTCACTCAGGGAGCAGGGCTCTCCATATGAAATGCTCCTCCTTCAGTTATTGCCAGAGAGGAGTGATCTGACCCATACATATCATAGCTGAAAAGACCTGTGGAGTCATAGGCTTCAGCCTCTGCAAACAATGTAGGTTGACATGATCCTCAGGGATGAACGTTTGCTTTGAAATCAATGACCCTCTCTGCCATATTACCTCCCTCTTCTCTCATTTAGTACTATTTAATCTACATTTTTCCCTTCAGTAATTCTGAGCTATTACTATACTTCCACCTGCTTTTCCTATTCTGCCAACAGTCCTCCCACACCACCCTTTACCTTCTTATTAATTCTTCATAAGTACTCACAGACTGTTATCATGTCATCTTTTCTTGAGACAGGGCAAATTCAGTATTCGTTGTCTTGCCTAACTACTCTTAATATAATAGTTGCTGTCTTTTGAAATTTGAGGGTTTCTTATTATTTTTGTTTGCTACTTGCCCTAGTTAAGTGTTCTTTTTTCTTTAAATCTAACATGATTTCCTAGTAGGGAATGCTCAGAGCAGTGCAGATGTAGCCTTACCAGCCAGGACTGTGTAAAACATTTCAATTTGGTGAATAATATTTTTCTTCAAGTAACGAGGAGAACGGTAATCAATGGGATAGCATAAATCAATGAATTTTAGAGACATTAAAGGAAAAATCAGTGAGCTTGTGGAAATCAATGAAAGATTAATAAGGACAGAAAGATCAAGAAATTTATAGAATTATGTTCTATCTTCTTAATAATCCAAAGATAGATATTCTTAAATTTACAGTTACTTGTTACTTTTTAGAAAAAATATAAAATCTTGGAAAAACCCTGCAAACATAGAAATTATATTTAAAATCTTTTTTTTCTTCTGCTGTACACAAAATATTTTGGGCCAAGATCCTTTAGTGATTAATATCCCATGTTGAGCGCACCCCTCACTTTGCCCCTGGCCTTCAGGGCACCCAAGTCCTGCTGTCATACCCAGAATGAAGCCTCTTCTTCCCTGGCTGAAGCATCATGTTCCAAATCACAGCATTTACTGAGGGCAGGTGAAATAACTTAGCATAAAGATAAGGTCTGCTTTGAAAGAATAAGCACCAATTTGGGTTTGGAGTTAAGCATATTGATAATAATACTGTGAAAAGGAACACACAGCTTATATTTTATAAAATTGCTTTTACATCGAGGGGATGGAAGGGTTGGTTTATTATATGAGGCTTATATATTTTATTATTATGGTTTATATATTATTTGTTTACTTTAATTTTATTTGCAAATAATTTGCCATAACATATACTTGAGATTGTTTGAAATAAATATGATAGTTTATCATATTTCTCTCTCAACACATTGTGAAAACTTAATGTGGGAGAAGGATATTCATTTAAAAACAGATAACTTTAATTAAAGGTGTCTATATGTGAAGTTACTTTCTTCAGAATATTATTAAATATTGCCACCTTCAGGTGAAAGTGTATCTAGGCATGTAATGAGATTTTTTCCACACGTAATCTTACAATTTTTCATTTTAATGATTTTTAAACCATGTTCATGATTTTTCTTCTAAGAGTTGGGAGCAGGAGGGCAGGCAGCAGTGGTGTGCTGAATTTGGGGAAATTAAATTCCTTGAGTTTGAGGAAAAGAAATCAGAGTGGAAGAAAATGCCACAGTTAATACATTAAACCCAAAGAGTGTGTTTAACAAACACACTTGTCCTCCTTTGACAAATCATCTCAGAGAAGTAGAATTATTCTTGTAAGTCTTCTGCAGTTTACTTTTATGTTGCTGTGTCTCTTGCAAAGCTTCTCCCAAGTTTTCCCTTTTGTGCTGGTTTGAAGGTAAACCAGCAGAAGAAATGGACCCACTACCAGAGCGATTATGAGTCAGAGTTACAATTTAATTGAACATATTACAATACACTTATACAAAGAGAAAACTGCTTACAACTCACCAAAAACCCAGCAATATAACCCAGTGTCCTGG
>JAWWEE010000004.1:19753929-19798299 GCA_035221455.1 Xenops minutus | reverse complement strand
AATAGAGGGGGTAGAATATATAGCTTTTTATCACTCCCACCCAGTGATAACTGGTCCCTCCTGCTGAACTAGGACACCTTTCTACTGTGGAAAGATAAAGATGATTTTTAAAGTGCAGAGATTGGGCTTGGTTAAAATTCGGATCAAAGTTAAACTTTAATTTACAAGAGAAATCCCCTAAATTAAGGAGAGACAACAAATTCTGGTGGAAAAGAAAAGAAAGATGATTAATTAAACTGTGATCTCTGTATAAGTGTTTAGTGGAAAAAATTATAAGAAACAGTAATCCTACTAGGTAGGCACTCACATTAAGTGACATTTGCTTTGTCCATGGCCTTGCCTCTGCTAGCTTCTTCCAGTGCTAGGGAGGGAGATTGGTCCATGACAGTGAGTTATTGAATAACTGATGGCAGGATCCCATTTCCTGTGTATCCAAAGCCAAATCCTTTTGAAAAGATGGCATTACACAAACAGTGCTTTCCACCCAGAGAAAAATGTCATGCTGTTCAGTAATAAGAATGGCAAACACTCCCTTTGGACTGAGGCATAATGCTTCACTTCCCACTTAAATGGTTTTGCACTGTTGCTCTAAAGAGCTGGCACATTACTCCCCACAGGTGGCTGCATTTCAGTGCCTGGGTGGAGAGAGTCTCTATTTCATCTTTCAGCTGTAGTGAGTACTAAACATAACATAGGGCTCCTCTATTTCCACAGGCTATTAACCTTCCAAAACATTTACCTCTGAGGCTAAACTTCTTGGTACTTCAGCTTCAATTCTGAGAAATGTCTCTACTCAAAAACAATGCACTGAGAGTGAATTAAGTTCCCTTGCAACAAATAGAAAACATATGCCAGAGCTAAACATGGGCTTAAGCAGCTTTCTGAACTTAGTCGTTCTCAAAAGTAACATTTTTATTTTAGCAAGTATGAGCAAAACCTCTTCCTCCATTTTTGAATAATGAGGAAACAGCAATAAAACATATAACTTTACTGAACTTCTGTTTGTAAAAGCATTTTGAAATATGGTACTTTATCAACAGTATTTTCATATTTTACAAAACACCACAAAAGGTCAGGAGAACTGAAAGCTGACATCTCCAAAGGAAAATGGTAGTTCTGCAAGACTTACCAGCATCCTTAGCATAAAAAAATCCCCTAGCTTTCTTCTAGATGAATACAAGCAACCCTCATGGCAGGCAGAAAAGCATAATCTCCTAAAGAAATAGTTTAAATTCCGATAGCTGAGAAGGTAATATTTGCTTAAAAAGAGCAGATGGGAAGGGTTGTTCTCAATAGGTAGCTGGACTAGTGTAGCCACAGGCACTACAATGTCTTCAAGTGTGAGTACAATCCCAGTTGAACTTGGAGGGAGCTGCTTTATCAAGGAAAGGGATGTATGTATATCTTACAGCTGGATCGATGTGATGGTGTGTTGCCCCCACCCCAACCTGACCTTTATTTCCCATAAACCTGCTCAAGTGAAAACCACCAGTGGCATGGCTCTGGGTGTGTCTGGTCTTGATGGTTGTAAACAGCTCAAAGTAGATTTGAGAGAGACTGATAACAACACAATAGCCAAGGGCTAATTTGAGTAATACACCCAACTAACTGCAGTGCTAGTCAGCGTTCTAGTTCAAGCCATATTTGGAAGAAAGTAGCATCTGTAGTTGATATGCAATTGTAATTATGACTCTATGATTTTACTCTATAAGTAGTGGACAGCCTGTGGCCTGTTGAGCTCCCCTGCCTAGCAGTGGGCTGCACACCAGGATCTCGCCTTGACTAAGGGTGCTTCTCAAGGTTACTACAAGTAATTTACTACCTCAAGTTCGAGAGAATCCTTATCACATCAGATACTCAGTAAGTGAATTAGGAATAAAGACACTGAAATTTTGAAATCTTAGCTAAGTGGTATGTACTGGATGATGAGTATATAATCCTTTGGACATAAATCATTGACCAAGTCTGGGACTAAGTGTGGATTCAGCTGCACCTGAACTCCCCTCTGAGATGCTTAGAATGCAAGGAGATCCTTTCTGAACATCACGGCTCAACAGCAGAGTCTTCCTGAGAGTTTTGTCTGATCTGTCCTTTATGCAGTAAATACTTCTGTACCTTGACATCAAGTCTTGTTAAAACCGTGTTGCATTTACCACTGAATGTTGTTTACTCATTGTCTTATATCAATCAAATGTATTGTTGCTTCTCTCATATGAGTGAATGAATCACACCATCTAAAACAACTAAACATGCTGTATACACCATGTATATAAAGCATTGCACAAAACTTGCAGAGAAAGGTGAGCTAAGCATTCAGTACCTCATTTTCATTCTGACTGTCATTTAGAAAATGTAGCTGAAGATGAGATAGTCTCTGCATTTATAAAATGGAGAATTATAACAAAAATGAAGGGCTATAGAAGTGGATGGTTAGTCAGAAATACTTTCTACAGTAGAAAGAGAAAATAAAACTGAGATTAGATACTAAAGGGAGGAAAAAACATCCAACAGTAATTCATCATTCAGTCACTGGCAGAGGTAGCTTAGCAGTCCAAATAACAGATTTTGAAATATTTAACGTGCAGAATCTGTGGAATTACGTATAGGAAGAGATGTCTTGGCTGTTTTGTCAAATTAAATTGATTGAGGTCTGTGCATTTTCTAGCATGGATTTATTCTGATTAGTTCTAAAGTTAAAACATTTTCTTCCAAAGAGAGATTCAGAACCTCAAAAACCTTTTTCTTTTTTTTTTTAATAATACCATCAGTTTATCTCAGAAACACTGAAGTATTTTTCCTGTGGCCATGGTAGCTCAGAAACTGCCATGCCAATTTGCTACTGGCTTGCACTTGAAAAACTGCTATGGGTCAGTGTGGCTACATGGAGGCAGCTATAATACACTCGCCAGTGGTATCAGAACACTATAACATCTGAAGTGCTTGAGGATGAATGGCTTGTATAAATAGAGAATATTATTACTGGATACTCTACTTAACTGGGCCATACTGAATGGGGATAGTTGCTTGAGAGGGTCTGTCTCTGTGGAAACTGATGACTGTGTGTAGTATTGAGTGTTAGTTAATCAAGATAGTATTGGCATATGCTCTGCTTACGAGGTCTGATTTAGTTTCTGTAAAATAAAGTGCTGCTTAGCCAGGTGACAGATAGGTGTGAAATCCTGAACTGGTTTTTAATTGTGCAAGTTGCCAAATAAAATGAAGCAGCATGTTTTCCTAGCCCCATGGGTAGCTCAGATGGGGTGGCTGAGTTCAGTGGTGCTGGCTGAGGGTAGCAGCATTCCATCAGCATCTCAGCAAATCACTTTTGATTGTGGCACTCACAAGACTTCACTGGTAGTGGTAACTCTTGCTTGGTGTTTCTGTGGTTCACAACAAGCAAGCGTATGCATTGCACCACATAAACACATACACAAATGCTGCCCAGTGAAGGGCCTGACCATCCAAAACAAGTCTGTGTGTGTGCAGCACCTTCTTCCCAGGTTTCCCCATGGGAACACAACAGAGCTTTTGTAGTATATGAGGGACATGTACCTCTCTCCTCAACAAGCTGTCTTGCTTTTAACTTATTTGCCGGCTTCAAGTGTGCCTGGGCCAGAAAAGACCTTTGCATGTGAGTTTGGTAAAGTCTCCTTGAACTGTGGCTCAGTGAAGAGCAAAGCAGTTCTGCCAAGTTAGACAGCAATCTATGGAAGAACTATCTAAGTTTTTAGTGCTGAGAGGCACTAGGGCTAGATGAACTTGGCATATGTGGAAATGCTGCAGCTTTGTCTTCTCAGCCTTAAACCATTCACTTAGCTGTACTATAAGTCCACACATTTTTCCATAAGAATGCTGATTTTCTCTCACTTGTAAAATCGTATATCCTCCTTGCAGGAAAACAAACAAACAAACCATTACCCAAACAAAGAAACAAAACCCAACACAAAGTCTTTGATTTCTGTTAGAAAGATAATTGTGGTAGTAAATGCTGCAAATCATTGTAGTCTTCATAATGGGACATTAGAATAAAAAAAATCCCATAGATGCTTTGTCATGATTTACAGCCTTGCTGATTAAATATCTTGGGTTTCTTTTACCATGGAATCAAAGAGAATTTACCGTTTCTCCCATATAGAAAACCCTGAAGATACTGATATAGGTTTTCCGAGTAAAAGTTGGTAAAGTCAACCATGAAAATGGTAGATGGTCTCAGATATTATTTAAGCATTGTTTTCAAAATTGTTATTTGAGACATGACATACTGTTTTCCATATTGAAAATCCTTTTGAATATTCTTTGCAGAGAGTCTGGTAACTGTGTCTTATTATAGGTGCTTGAAAGATACATTATAAAATTAAAATCATTCAAAGTGATTTCTGCTTCTGAGTTTCCATAAAAGTTCACACTCAACAATTTCTGGACTCTGGAAAACTTCGGGACTGCTTCTTGTTCTTAACTGAAAGACACAACAAAAACTGAGCAAACCCCATGATGTTATATTCTTCACTTCTAGCCTGGACTACAAAACTTTTTTGTTAATAAGTTGTGATGCCTTGTATGCTATATTGGATGCATTTCTTGAAACCTCATCTGCTGAAATCATGTCCAGAATGAATCTCATCTAACTTATACTGTCTGAAAATTAAAGCATCTGTTTTAAACTGGTTTCCTAAGTGCTCCCTCTTCTATGAGCAGCTGTATGAACAGTCTGTTTGGTAGAGTTCCAGGACAAGGTGAGGTGTGAGACTCTTTCAGAAGAGACTTGTCTCTCTTTTTCCACTAAGAGAAAGAGATTTTTGCTGGCATGCTTAGCCTAATCATTACCTTTTTGCTTTCTGAAACTCATTCTCTGTATTCCTTATCTTGTGTAAGTCTTTACATACTTTCTAATGGCTACCTTTAAGCACAATAGTACCTTGCTTATTGTTTATCTTTGAACTTTGTTTTAAGACTCCTACACTTTTAAACGTGCTTTCTATTCCCTATTTTCCCATCTATTTCACATTTAAGTGAAAGTGAGGCTGTGAAAGGTCTGTCTCTCTTGCTCTGTATACCTCATAGGTACTGGGTTCTACCAGCCTTCCTGGGTGAACAAGGTTATTCAGTTTCTTCAGTGCAGAAGCTCTCTATGGGATCAAGAAAGAGTCAGAGGTTCCTCCTCAAGGAAATGCTCAGCAAAGCTCATGAGAGACATAAAAGTATTTCTACTCAAAATATTCTACTCACAGTTACAGCTCTATAATCTAGAGGAACATCTCCTGGTTTAGAGGTGTGAGAACAGAATGTAGTCCTATTAACTTAGCTGTTCCTAGGCTGTGAGAATGTCAATTATTAATAGTTTGGCCCTGAATAATTAGACAACAAATTTTTTGTTAGCTGCTGAAGGAATTAATTGTTTGTGTGCTCTTAATTTATTGTTTTTCACTGAGAAAATGATTCAGTCTTGTGATAATTTTTATTCTCTATAAGACTTTTCAAGGCTTAGCATGAAATAAAATTATGACCCAGTCTAATGACAGACATAGATCAAGATGTCTTTTCTCTCTGTCATGAAATGGGGTGTTATGAAAAGTTTTCCACCCATTAATAGTTTAGAAAAGAATAATCAACATGAAAAACAGGTAAAAAATAAAGTCTGCAGTAGGCAGAGAAAGACCACTTAATGAGAAAGACCACTTCATCTCTTCCCCATTAGCTAGAAAATAACTTTTCCTCTGTCAGTATCAGCTTTCAATCCCCCTATACCCAGATTATGTCAAAATATTTACTGAGATTGTTCTTTAAAACCACAGCAGCTAAACCACTGTGGCATGGGGTGAATTTACAACAGGTTTCTTATAATTTGTGCCCAGGGACTGTATGGAACTGTGCATCATTATGTAAGTGGCATTTGTAACAGTCATGCTAAATGGTGAAACCAAAAGGAAAAGAAAGAAAATCACTCATGGACACGTCTGAGAATTAACACAACAATTTTCTCTGAAGCAATTCGGTCATACTGTGAAAATACACAGTTGAACCCTTTTAAAACTTTTTATTGCTTACTCAATAGGCTGTGACAGTTCTGAAGCTTACTGCAGTGCTTATTCAATAGGCCAGCTCTCTATATTTGGTCTATCTTGTAGAAATGCATATAAGCAATTATAAAAGGGCACATTTTACTCAATGTAACATAGTGGCTCCTTTGGAGCCTGTTATGTTGCACAGCATTTTGTAGTATGTTGCAGTTCCAATGTTAATACAGGCACACTCATCTCCATGGTATGTTCCTTCAGTAAGCTTTAAAGATGGATTACCTTCTAACCACTTAGGTACCTGCATGGGAAGGGAGATCATTCCCAGCAACACTATATTATGCCAAGCTTCTTTCTCTCGCCTTAAAATGTTAGGCTTGCCTTCTGGATGTGAGCAGACCAGTGGGAATTAATGCTAATGTTCAAATTTTACTGGAGGATTGTATACTTAAACTAAGGTAAAAAAATTAAAACTTCCTCCTATCCCGTGGTAACCCCTGTCTACTTACCCCAAAATGATATTTTTTGGTGTACCTGTGAATGTCTCAATGAATATCTTAAGCCTACAAAGTTTATTGACTTTTTAAAATAATGCAGACACTTATCTGTCTTGCACTGATTCTTGTCAGGACCACCTCCCAGAAGAGATCTGCATGTTTGTGGTGACCCAAAAAAGACGTGAAGATGCGAGCTGGAGCATCCTGTGAAAGCCTGAAGTGCCAGACTTTCCTTCTCAAACCAAAAGTGTCTCTCTAGGTTACATGAGGGAGGAGCTCTTCTGTAAGCAGCAATCACTCAAGACTACAAGTGTTTTCATCTATGCCTGGCTTTCCAACAGAATGAAAAAGCCTGATTCTGAGTCATTTACCTCAGGCCTTTTGACAGGACAAGGATTCTGTATTAGCTATGAAAACACCTCCTTACTTAAAAGCCAGTCCAGAATCTCAGTTACTGCATGTTTGCTTTATGAATGAAAATATTTAATATTGTTATCTCTGCTCCTTCTCTTGTGAAACAAAACTGATTGTTAGATTTTTTTAATTTCTGTCTTTTATTGTTTTCTTAGTTCCTTCAAGACTTCTGGCATTGCTGAGGCATTAACACCAGTAATAGGGGAGTTTGCATATGTAAATTTAACTCCCTTAATTAAAATCAGGAGCACTTGATTACATTGTTGAGCCCCAGAGCTGCAAATATGTAAACAAAGGTTACATGCTCAGAAAGGAAAATTGAGCGCTAAGTCATCGTTTTGTGATAGAATTTTGTTAGTTCTTAGGATGTTGCTAAGATAAAGCCCAGTGCCAAATTAAATTCCTTATGCCTAGATTGAAGTGTGTGCTGTTTCAGGAGCATGCTTTGTTGCTATTTTGTTTGGGGTTTGGATTGGTTTGCTTTCATTTTGTATTTGCACTTCTGACTCGAACCCCATTGCTTTCTGACTGGTAGCAATAAAGAAATTAAGAGCAGGTGTAGCTTGAAGAATCTAGAAAATGTGATTAACAGGAAAAGTAAGCCACAGGTTTTAATTTGTTTCTTAATTGCCATCCAGGTGTGGCCTTAGTCCTTCAAAATCCTGAGAATATTTGGTCTCTGCTGATCCTAAGAGTCATGAGGACTTTGCTGGGTCTGAGAAGACCATTTGGTAAGACATTGTCCTTTGTGGTAGCTACCTTTCTCAAAATGCTTGTTCCTGTCCTTGAATAGTAGTCTTTAGTCCCCTCAGTTATGCTGATACAATTGTCCTCGGTACGAGGTCACAAGAAAAACAAAAAAGAACCAAGCAGAGCACCCTAGTACTGTGCCTTTTCTCTAAAATAGTTAATTATATGATTCATAGCACTGTTCCACAAAGACTGTTGGCATGATCTAGAGCCCTGGGATTAGCCAAGAAAAAAAAATGGCTGGGAAGAGATAAGTTGAGGAGCGAGAACATACAAAGTAATACCCAAAGTAGATTTTTAATAGAAAGCAATGCCTTTCCTAAAGGTGACCTAGAACCCAAACACAAAGGGCAAGTTTCTGTTGTCAAGACAAAGTATATTATTTTGTCAGTTCTGCATACATCAAATTAATGACAGTTTCAGCCACATGCGTGTATATCTTTTATTAACACTAATGGGCAATACATGCACATAGATCTCAGGCTAATACTGGTGGGAACTAGATATACCTGCAACACTCATTAACATTAATGAGAGTTCTCCTGTGGATATCTAATGATCATTAATGGGAGTTACATGCATGTGTGTTTCTCATTATCATTAGTGGCACGTGCATCTCTCATTAATATTGATGGCAAATGCAGGAAGCCATATCCCTCATTAATACTAGTAGGAAACATGCACTCACTGCAAGGAGAAAGTTTTTGCTGCCATATCCTCAATGAGGAAGTTTGAGCTGCTCTTAATTCTGTTCTAAACCAACTTCAGACTGTGTTGTCTTTCAGTGAATTATCCAAGTCTCCACAGCCCTGGCCACAAGGCACAGGTTTTCTTCCCACATGAGTGAAGTAGTTTTGCAAAAGCCCAAATATTCTATTCTATGGAACCAGACAGCATGCCATCTTTGTGGGTTTTTTTTAAAGCAAACATATTTCTGAATTGTTGCTATTTCAAAGAAAAGTCTGTATAGCATAGGGTGGCATGCAGCAGCTGCTGAGTTACTTCCATAGGCACTCCAATTTGTGATCATAACTCCATTTTACATCATGCACTAATGCAGTATTGTGTTAAACTCTGACATGGTTCCTGATAAATGTAGTAGAGATTAAAGGCCACAGCCTCCCTTTGGAGTAAAAAAGGTATGAATTTACAACAGTACTGAGCTTTCTATCCTTCCATTTACCAAGTGGATTAAACTACAGTGCCCCTTTCAAAAATGTGTTCTCATGCTTGCTAAAGGGTTTCCATGGACTTTTCTGTAGAACTGCAATTTGGATCTCCTATAGAATATATGCCATCACTGTTGCCTAGTGTCAGAGCAGAGCTCAGGGTTTCATGTGGTGGGGCAGTCAAGGGCTTTGCTTCGGGAGAGGACTTGCCTCTGTCTCCTCCAAGGGACATGGGTGGATGCTGTAGAGCTAGGCTGTCTGCATGGTGTGAGCAGAGATGACCACACAGTGCTAAGGAATAATGTTGATCTTCCTGTCAATTATGTATATGGAGATTGGGGAAGGTGATCACATCAAGCTCTGGACTGGGAATCAAATGACTTGCAATCAGTTCTCATCTTCATATCCTACAAATATCATTTTTATAGGACAAATTCTACTTTTTCTATTCTTTGGTATACCTACCACCTTGTATGCAGGAATTGTAACCTAAAATGGGATCTCTCTAGATGCCACTGTAAGGGCTTAGCTACAGTGGATATGAGCAATAACAGCTACATCAGATACAAGCTATTTAAAACAGAGAGCAATATATTTAGTTTTAAAAGTGCCTTTTGGTAAGATAGTCTTATTGCTTTTCTCATTACCATACAGAATTAGAATAACCATTGTCCATGCAAATTAGTTACAAAAAACCATGTTTGCGACAAACAGATGAAAGTTAAAGGATTATAAGTTGTGTTGGCAAACACAACTGCTATATAAGATTCTTTGCGGCTGGGGAAAATACATATTGCACTTTCCTATGCCTCTAAGTCCTCTTCTGTACAGGAAGACTTCAGTGCAGGGAATGGCAGGCTGTACCACTGCAGCAGTTTTTCCAATTCAGGAGCCTTCTGGAGAGAGGGAGTAACAGTGTGAGAGCAGTTTTCAACTCTCACAAGAGCAGTGAAGACAAAATGCCTTTTACCTGCCCCAGCTCTGCCCCTTTGGCAGCACATGTTGAGCACTCTTGTTGCATGTTGGTTCTGCATCAGGATGGTGATGTAAGATATATTGTTGCTTTTTAAAAAGCAGATCTTTCATTGCTGGAGTCCATGACTACAAAGCTTATATGGGCTCTATTTAATCTACTTCAAATCATATGTAAATTAGCAACAGATTTAGATACAACAGGCATAAATGCATAAAGCTCTTTATAAACCCAAATATACAGGGTCAGATGTATGCTTGCATAAGACACACATACTTATCCACAATCATATTCACCCATCCTGGGAAGTCTAATGTAGGAAAGGTGATTCATGTGTTAACTTAGTCTGGCATGACAGATGTTAAAAGACATCAAGGAAAATCACAACAATAGTATTCTGTCTGGCTACAGCGGCATTAAAGACTCTAATCTGTAACTACAGCTTTCACTTATAATTCAGACTTCAGCTGCTAAACAAACTAAATAATTTATCAAGTACAATATGTTCTAACTCTGCAGCTTGCAAAAACTGCATCCGTACCTTTGTTTCAAAGAGTCACCAAATGGTGGAAATGTCAAGCTCTTCCTTAAAGTGCATCTTCCTCAATTCCCTTGGTAGATAGCACTGATTTTTTTTTTTTCCTGAAGATGTTTTATTGTTTTTCTACTTTTCATCAGGGTGGGGTTGCCATGGCAATAAAGTAGGATGTCTTGCTGGATTTCACCTTTGCTGTCTTGCTTCATATGGTTCTTTCTCCTCAGAGCAAACATGGTGGATGCAATGCACATACAGATGTCTGATTTCAGATTTCTTTTTCGAGTGTGCTTGGCAGCTGCTCTCTTGAGACAGGCAAAGCGGCACTTCACAAGAGGAACTTCACTTTACATTCATCTTCCCACTCCCTAGTGGCCAGCATCACATCTCCCTTGCTTTGTGAGTTCTCTTTTAAGATGGACAAAGCCTTTCATGAAAGACTTGCTTCCAGTGTAAACAAAAACTTTTGTTTAAGAATTTCAATTAACTAAATGATGAAATCAGTTGTACTCTCAAAGTTAGTTGAGGTAAAATGGTGAAATATGCCACAATAGAAGTTAGAATCATCTATTTCATATCCCAGCAATATGCCCAGAGCTATCCCAGTTACTGGATTTGAAAGGTTGGGTTTAGGCTGTGAGGCTGTAATGATGAACTGGGTCTCTCTCTCTTCCTCTCTCTCAGTGTTTATTTTCATACCAATTTTCCCAGTTAGATTTCTCCCAGGAAAATAATTCAAAAATTAAATCACTCACTGGGATGAAGAGTTTTCATTTTATCTATCTCTCCCATGTCTTTCAAAAATAGATTACAAATCTGTTATCTGTATCTGAATTTCACAGTGGTAGCATCTCAGAAATCCAGATGAAAAGGATGGTAAATGCAGACTTAAGTCACAGTCTTTCAGTTTGAACATTGCAGATCAGCTCCTCTCTCCTTGTGGAGTACCCTCAGTGGAAACAGCTGAAATTTCAGGGTACAATAATGAATAATGTATCCCATGCCATGAAAGTACCACTAATATCATGAGAATTTAAAACTCCATATCCCAGTAGCTATATGTCACAAAAGAATTTTATAAAGACATAACATTTTTAATATGATGTGGAATTTTTCTCTTTGGTGTTTGGACTTCTCTTTGCAATTCAACCAAAGTAAAATAAGGATGTATTACGTGAACTCCTGTCAATTAGCCATGATGCCTTTCTTTGTCACTTTTTTGGCACTCTACTTGTAACAGCCAAGCTGAGAAAATTTTTGCCAATTTGCAAGTCAAGGCCTTATATCCTCTATTTTCCTTCTGTCTTACTCACTAGAGTTGCGTTTTTCCCTCTTTCTCTGATTTTACTAACATTGCCCTGGCAGAACATCAGTGTCATTTTAAAGTATCACTACAATGTTTGTTCTTCTGACTATATTGATTTCTGCCTGCCAGTCTCATTTTTTTTATGGAAAAGACATTATTAGGATTATTATTATTATTCAAACATAATAGCACCCAAGAGACATGGGCATTGTCTAGCTTTTCCATTTAGTTGATGCCTTAAAAAACTTACAATCTGTGTAGAAGACAGAAAACAACACATGGATATCAAGAAGGATGAGAGGAAGAGTGCTACCAGACCACATGACTGTGCATGCTAAGCAGCCATATCAGCACTGTGCTAGTATCTCTTACTTTGGGGGCATTATGATAAAAGAGAGATTGAAGAGGAACCTCCAGAGCCATCAGATGACTGTGTAGCTGTTCCTTCACAAGCTCTTTCATAGGATGTGGAGTGGCAAAGAGAATGAAGTTATTTCTCTGAAGGTCTTACGGTTAGCATAAGACATTGGCTTGTCAGATGAATGGATGGTGGGAATTGATTTCTTAGTAAAGAAGTCACTCAGAAGATTGAAGAAACTCTTCTGTGATGTGAGAAAATTTAGTGCACATCATTTTACTGTTCTGGAACATCTGTTTTCAAGATGGTAGTAATGGCCTGATAATAACAGGTTTACTCTTGCCATCATGACAAGGACTCTGTATTTTAGAAGGCAGATGCTACTATTTCTGCCCCAAACTAACACTTCTTAGCATGACATGTCACAGCTACAATGATAATCATGGTTGTAGAGCAAGTTCTGCCTCATCTGCTTCTCTCCAGGGCAAAAGCCAGACTTCCTCCTAGTTACTTGGAGAGGACTTATCTTCTGCTTTTTGAACCAAATCTCTGCCCAGTTTACTAACGCACAGTGCCCTACTTCCCCTGGCACCAGTAATCCTTTCCTCAGACCAGTTGTGACAGTGCCTAATTATAGTGACCTAAAAGCAGGTTCCACAAAAAAATCTCCAGTGTTCATTCTGTCACTTGAAATGTGCAGTGAGTGTAGGTCCCATCTCCTGGAAAACTGAGCTTCATCTGCTGACTTTCTGCTATTTTAAGATTCCACAAAGCCCCAGAAAACATGTGAGAAGAATAAAATCAGAGTGTTCTTAAAGGTATTTGCATTGCTTAACATTTTATCAGGAAGATTTCAAAGTATTTTCTGTGAGTGTTACTATTATGCCCAGATTATAGCTGGTAGGACTGAGATAATGTATAGATCAGCTACTTGCTTCAATCCATGGGAGAGTTAAGTGATGAAATCAGGAATAGGACCCTCCACCTTGGCTTTCCATTGCATGTTGCAAGTATCACACAGCCCTATAGCATGTACATTTCTGGTATTTACAATTTAACTCAGCTGCACTCCCCGCCATTTACTTCGGTGACAATATGTGCATTTGTAGGAGTGGGGGGAAAGCCTATTTTTTGGGCAAACTATGCATGCTGTTTATAGTCTAAAAAGCACATAGTGTGAAAATGTGATGGCTCTTGAAAATATCTCCCTGGACTTTTTGCTGAGCCTGCCAAGAAGACTGATAATTAACAAAAGTAATTTTTGTGACAGAAACAAAAAGGCTGATCATATGCTTGTTATTGTAGTCCCACACTATTTCTCTGAAAGAAAAATGGACTTTCAACTTGCATCAAGAAGTATTGGAACTGAGAACGTATTTCACTGCTTACCATGTTTACACTGAATAAAAATAGAATTTAGTTTCTGTGTTCAGTTGAATTATTATAAACATCTAAACATGTGATTAGCAAGTTTTTCTAAGCCCAAGGACATATGCCTGAGTTGAGATGTTGAAGCATATTATGGTGTGGTATTTTGTGTCAGTGTGTGAGCTCTATCCATAGTTGATTCAAATAACATAAAATTAAAAAATGATAACTGCCTCAGATTTTTTTATTCTGTGGAAAAAAAACAATAGAGGTTGATTTCTCACTGCTACAGAGAAAAAAAAAATTCTTATAGGTTTCACTGCTGTAGTATGAAGACACTAAAATGCAACAATGCAGCTGCAATAATGATGGAATGTGTAGAAGTGTTTAACATATTCACGTGAAGACAGTTATGAAAAATATTTAATTATAGTCTTCAAAAAGTCCTGTAGGCTAGTGAAATGTCTTAGATCTTTCATATTAAATATTTCAATAATGGCAATGGTTATGGAATATTTGCACATGCAATAGCTTCTGTGTGTTAAGATAATAAAAGTTATTTACAACTTTCATCTAAACAACAGGTTTCTTTAAGCACTATATATATTCGCCATGTATGGCAACAGGAGTATAACTCTTGTCTAGGATAGGGGAATGACAATACTCAGTCACCCTTTAATTCACTTTCTACCCCTTCTGCTGTGGTGCTCAGTAAGTTTGTTAATTGGTAGTGGTCACTTGTGACAAGAGCAGCAGTAGCCTGTGAAGCAGAGCAAGACCTGTGACCTCCTTTTTCCAGCTGCTACAAAAAACTGTCTGTCTAGGAGGATAATTCCAGCTTCTTTCTGCTGACCTGTGCTGGATTCAACTTACTATCCTAAAACAAAAAGCCTGTGCAAGGGTCATGACGAACTTTATATCAGAATGTTATTTTTAGGACACTCCAGTAGAGGGCAAGCAGAGATGATAAAGACTTTGAACAATAGAAGATCACCCCTTTTCAAACAAACAAAGATTGCATATGGTATTCTTGTGGGTATTATAGTACCTACAAGTAGTCAAAGAGGCAGAGGAATTGTGATATTAGCACAATTCATATGGTGATGAGCCAGAGCTCTTTCATGCAAGAACTGAGGTATATTTTGTCTATGCAACTATTTCAGCACACATTATCCTGTTATTCTTCTGCTGTATGGTGTCTTTAATATTAAACTGTCCTTATTTCTCTGTGTGACTAATTCCCTGAAAAGGGATAAAATATTAATAATCTTGAATAGTTGAGAAATTTCTGATATGTACATGCTTTAATAACCTTGCCAAACAGAATCTATAAGCAAATATATGTTGTCTGGAAAATGGTTCAGATAAATTGAACAGAGTATCTGTATGCATTTATTACTGCAGCAATATCAAACAGACCAGATCTGAATACTTGTTTTCAGGATTTTCATGCAATGTGGCTTAAAACAGCAAGAAAGAACCCCTCTCTGGAGGAGGTCAGCCATTGATTTCAATGTTCATTTTAGACACACTTGATGTGAATACAACAATAAATCTGAAGGATTTAAATCTGTTTTAGAGTGGGACAAGCCCAGTTCTTGACAACCACACTGCTCAGCCTGAGGGAGAGCAGGACTTTATTGCCACTTGCAGAAACGTAGAAGCTCTCTCTGAAAACAGAAACAGTTTGTATCATCACAAGAGACACAAAGAGGTATTAGTGAGGGCTGTAACTTCAGTCAAGCATCTCAGCAAAATCAGACAAACTTTTGTTAAAAAGATTCAGCCTTACTGCAAATGCTATTAGTTATAAAATAGTGAGGGGGAAAAAGACATGCCGTATAGGTGAAATCTCAGTAGACTTATTCAATTTTTTCCATGAAGCATTAGCAAGGTTTTAAATAGCTGCAACCTGCATATTAAAAATGCCCATGTGTATAATACATGAATAAGGGCACCTTGGCTGAATACATTATGGAACAGAACTGTCATCTTTACCCCCTTCACAGCCATACTTTTGCTTGCTTAGTCAAGAATAGCGATGAGCATTTATCAAAAGTTAACTTAGGCAGAGAATCAATGGATTAAGATCCTTTTTATTTTATTTTATTTTTTTTTCAAAATAAGCATCCCTTCACCAGTTCATTTCTTTCCACCACTTTCTCAAACCAGGCCATTTTTCTGCAGCTTTTTATTTAGACACAAAGCCTGGAAAATGATCATGTTTTATCTACAGACTGACTGAGGAGTTTTTGTGATTCATTCACCTGCTGCTGCAGCAAAGACATAATCCCATCTTCATTTATATACCTAAGAGACAATTCACATACAGGAAAGAATGTCTGCTACTGAAAGGAGACTGCTACATCTGCTCTGCTTGATATATGTGAAGTGTGGCAAAAATCTCTCTACAGCTGTTTGTCTTGTATTTAGGATGAGACAATATAATAATGCATTTGCAGGGCAGGAGTGACTCGCTGAATATTTCAACAAGATATGTAGATTTTATGCTGTGCTGTTAAAAAAAAAAAAAAAAAAAAAAAAAAAAAAGTATTTATTTTGACTAGTTATATATTCCTGGCCTGTAAGCTCGTTTCAAGAAACAGAGACACAGAAGAAATTTTTGTTCAATGTAATTTGACTTTCTCCCCTTAAGTATTGTTTCCCTGTGCACCCATTGTTTTGCGGCTCCTTGTTGAAAGCCCAGCAATTCAGCTTTCTAATGATGCACTCTCTCTAATGATGAGGAAAATTAAAAGGGTGGTAAGTTTTCTGGTGGAGGTGGCTCTTTGTCTAGACACTGGTTTTTAGCTCTCAAGTGAGTGGAACAATGTATTGCTCCAAGTGATGAAGCTTTTGAAGTGCTGTTATCAGTGAGAGCTTGCTGAGAAAATGAAGTGCATGGCTATGCTTCTATTTTATATTCCATGGAAATTAAAACCATTTTAGGCCCTGTATGCAGGCCTCTACAGGTACTCGAACTGTATTTTTTCTGTCTGACTCATGTTTCTGTGAGTCATTTATAGAGCTTTCATATGCAGAGATATTTTTTAGACTATTTACAATGATCCTTTGAGTATATTTAAGCCCTCTGTATTTAACAGGGGCTGAGCACACAAGGAAAAGAAGTTTCTTCTGGATGATTATTCACAATGATAGCAACTACAATGATGTTCAGGAAAGGGAAATCCTTTCCTATTGTAAACACAAATAATTTCTAAATAAGAGCAGACTCTTACCTGTATTTAGTACACCATAAGTAAGGGAATCTCTTTTGCCCCTTCTTGTGTGACCTTAACAAATCACATAATCTTGGCAACCATCGTATGGCCCCAGTGTTGGATAAAAGTCCAGGATCCTGCAGTGGCATGGCAGGCTGCCTCAGTCCCTTGCAGGTTGTGCTGCTCTTAGGGCTGGGGCTGGAGGGAGGGCAGAGCAAGAGGGATCATTAGTAACCCTGCGAGACAGCACTTTGGCAATCTACATTGTACCTGGGAACAAACATCAGTACTGTAGGGAAAAAACAAAAGATGTGAGATCACTAAAATGACAGAGCTACTGTGTTTGCTGAAAGAAAAAATAGAACCAGCAATCAAAGGCTTTGGCAAATAAAGGACTTAGGGTTTATTATTATCTCCAGCAGAGATTTCACTGTCCTTGTGTTGTGCACCATCCTATTACACTAAGGAATGAAATTAAACTTCCTTTCTTCTTCAAGACTATTTTCAAGCTGCTCCCACATCAACACATACTTTTTTTACTTGAAAATGGCTGCTGAATTTTGAAGATGGTAAAACAAAGCAATCAATTCCTGTTTAAAATTATCAGATAAGAGTTAGCAAAAAAAATTTTTCTGGCTGCCTTTTCAAACCCCTATTGAGATAAAAGATGTTTGTATGTGAAAAAATCTGAAACCTCCAAGACATAGCCCTTTTGTGGGAAGGTTGGAATGGTCTGTTCAGGACTTCCTCTTTATTTTGAAAATATAGATTTGAAAAGACCAATGAAAGGGATGAGACACCCTAAAAGAAAATCATGAAACAATATTTAAATGATGTGTGATTTAATTCTTGCTTGAGGGCATGCTGAATTCATAAAGAGAGTCCCCCAGGATATTTCACAGTGTGGTGGTACACAGCCTGCTTCCCTGACAGGTCATTACCGCGTATCATGCTGGGAGCTGGTACACAGCGTGCTGGTGGCTGCTTTACCTGCCTTCGTCTCAGTGTACTCCCTGTAAACGTAAGTCAAGGACTCTGTCTTTGGCATCCCAGATGTCCAAGCAGACTCACAAGACAAGTGATTGATTTCCACTACAGGACAGAGCAGTCGGAAAAAGTTATCTCCAATTCTGAAAGTTTATAGAGGGGCTCCTTGAAAAACTTAAGTGCATAACATGGTCAGCTACATGGGGTTGGCCTACTGAAGAACTCCTTTCTGACTTCATGCACAGTAGCCTATATTTCAGTCTGAGTGACTGAAACATATTCATTAAAAACCAGCAGAGAGTATAACAAGTATAGGAGGGCTAAATGTAAAATATATAATAGAGATGCATTAAAATGAACAAAACAGTGAGGACAAAAATATTTAATTAGTGGGTACAGTGAAAGCACACCTCTCAGCCAGCAGAAAAACTGCCTTTCTGTGTCACAGGGTGTATATCACATGAGAAAATCTGTGGTTGGTATGAGAATTCTGCATGGCTGTTGTGAACCCTAGACTGGCTCCTCTGTACTCATAGGAGAAGCCCCAGTGCACTGATGACCCTGAAGAAAGAGGAACTTCCCCTCCCAAGCAATCTGGCAAGAAGTTATTATCTGACCTTACCCCACATTCTGCCCAGTCAAGTACCAAAGCAATAAGAGTAAAAAACTTGAGTGCTTGAAGATAGTTTGGTGATCCAAGACCTTTATCAGCTTTAGGCATTCAGAAGTTTGCATTGTTTCTGCAAACTGCTAGTGAATAAAAGGTTTCTAATAGCAGCTGATACTTATAATTCTGAGACCATATCACTCAGATTTTCTGTTTTATAACTATTTTAGGGATATATGGAAAATGGGAGAGACAATGTTACTTCTGTCCAGTAAAATATTCAGCCTTCTGAACGCAAACAAAAAGTTAAGGCTTTCAGACATGCAGGTTATTTATATCTTGTTTGCATTTAGATTGAGAACCTGAAAAAGTATTCTTCTGAGACTAAAATAGCAGTTAGTAATAATAACAGATAAATACTCAGGGTGTGGCCATGCAATGAGAAAAAAACAAAAATACTCAATTTTTAAGCTAGATTAACAGAATTTAACTTTTGGCCAGTTCAAATAGTTCTTCAAATAGTTCTTCAAATCCATCGTGGTCTTTCTCATTAATTGGACATTGAGATTGCTTTTTGAAATATGGTAAAAAAAACCCCATCTACTTAGCGTTAGAATGGGAAGTGTAATCTGTGACCTTATTGTTCTTATTTTAAATCTGAATGAATATTTCCTATTATAGTGGAATAGAAAGATGTGTGAATCGATAAGTAGAGTTTCAGTACCAGCTAGCAGAACTGGCGAAGTGCAGCTGGGGATAGAAAATAGCTTTGTAGTTTTTACTAATCTACCTTGTGAAATCTTCACCTATATACTTTTTCTTTCTTTCTTCCTTTCTTTGTTCTTTCTTAGAAATAACCTGTCAGTTCATTGATTTGTTATTACCCCAGATTTTTAAATTCTAAAAGTAGTTCTGTCTCCTGGATTTACCAGATATCTGTCACCTGGACAGGGCTTTTAGGTTTGGATCATAGCTACCTGCTCTATTAGGAAAAGTCACAAGTTTTTGAAGGCTATGCTAGATCATTGTATGAGAACATCAGAGAGCAAGGCTATCTCACTGTACTTGCTTGCAATGCAAAAGTTTACATCAGTGCTTTACGTGAGGTTTTAGTAATAGCTTCTTGTTTGAGCACTAGTGTTTTTAAGCCAACAACATAATACCACAAATAGAAGGCAGGGTGTGGAGGACATGTGGACATGATTAATCAATGCATGCTCATTCTCTGTTTGATCTGCATTACTGAATTTAATCCTGCTTTGTGGATACAGATGGCTCCTTTGCATTGCAGCCAGCCTGGTTTCTCTATATAACGACAGAAAAAAGTGGAAAGCCACATGAAAATACATGGCTGGTGTACCGCACAAAGCTCAATTTCTTCACTCTTTGACAAGGTAGTAACACAATAGAAGCAAATAGATGAAGAACTAATAATTCTAAAATAGAGATGAATTTAATGCTATGCACACAAAAAGTGACCAGGCAAGTAAATGTGCAGTCATGTCATGTCATGAAATGAGGCTTCTCTGCCTCAGCCTCCACATCTATAAAGGGGGTTGATCCACAAAGTTTCCTGGCATCTAAAAATTTTTAAACCCACTCTACAGATCATGCAACTTTTCTTTCATGAGGCTATTCCTAATCAAAAATGGTTTCTAGTTACAACACTTTCCTTTATGCTCATATGGTTTTGTAATATCCCTTTATTTCTAATTTCTGTATTCCATTATTCTCTGAGCCCACTCTCTTAAGTTCCTCTGCCAACAAGATGATAGTTGCCATACCACCCTTGGTCAATGTTCAGCTACGTTACATAAATCTCATAGCTGTTCCTCATCAGTCAAAATGTTCTGTGCTTAAACACTAGCATTAGTTTTAGGGGTTTTTTCCCTAAGCTCAATATCTCACCATTTATAATTGGCCTTATATCTTGTCAGCCAATTTAAGGTCCATGAGACAGTGTTCATTTCTAACCCAAATGAGATTAATTTTTCAAGTAAAATTTCTGAGGTAGTACATCTGATGTCTACTGGCACTGGATACAAGATCCAAAACTGCTCTGTGTTACAAATTTGTGACCACACACTGTAGTCACCCTGTGCTCCAACACAGATGTCTAGAATCACAATTTCATAACTCATTGCTGTTCACTGCTCATGTTTCTACTGTTAGCTGCTTACTTTCCTTTTAAAAACCCCAAAATCTCGCTTCTGTTATTTTTCTTGGGATTGTAATGTAATTTACCAGATGATAATTTCCACTATTACTCTTTATTCATCTTCTAAAGTTCAGTGCCATCCAGCCATCTGGTGTTTCATTAGTTCAGTAAAAGCCCCAGCCTGCAAAGGAAAAGAAAACTACATCCCTAATTTTAAGTGGATGAATCTTAATGATGCAAAGCAGACTGCTCACATTTTTTGAGTGAGACATATAGATAACCCTATGGACCAGACCATAAAATACTTTCAAAATATTTCTGTGGTTAATGGTATAAAGTAATTAGCATGAACGCTGCAATGTATTTCATACAGAAGTGCTAATAGACTAGTATTAAGGTGTTCCATGCATTTCTGTATTCGCTCCTTATCATCAGATTTTTGACGAAAGAAAGAGTAGCGTAAGTGTTCACATGAAGCATGTTGATGGATGTATGCTTTCAAGAAACTTGGAATCAGATGCAAAGTCTTCATAATTTCTTAATTAGCTATTTTGCTTTCCCTCTTCCTCATGGTGCCAGAAATCCATATACCAGCACAGTCAGTTTAGAATCAGCATGATCATTTTTTGCATCTTCTTTCTTACACAGCAGATTTTCGCTCTTAAATTATTTGTCTTCATTGATATACATGTAAAACGCCATCTTATTTGTTTTCTATTCTGCAATGAGAATTCATTTTTTTTCTGTCTAGTGGGGTGTTACTGCAAAGGAGCAGCTTTTGTCCATATCATCTTTCCTGAAAAACACCTTTCAATTTGTTACTGGACTACTTAGTTAAAAACATCTTCCTTGTACCAGTTTTTAGACTGCCATCCTTTAGGTGTGAACCATTTTGTGAAAGGCAGTTGTTATTGCTTTATATCATAACTATCTTTCAAATACCCACTCTTTGAACTTGTGACTCATCAGTCTGGGATCTCAAATTCCCTTCTGTTAATTACAAAATACTGATCTTGCTCATTACCACCATAACAATAACACCTAGTTAGGAATAGAAATCTGCTTCTCCTGGCAAACTGCAATGTTTCCTGTTTCACTGCTTTCTGCCACTTAGCTCATTAAATCAGTTTGCACATAGCCAGCTTTCCACATGCCTCTGCAAAATTGTGAATGTCCTTTTGTAGGCTTCTGAATTCAAACTGGGTGATGTGGAATACACAGGATGAATGTCAGTTTTTACCATTAACTTCTGGCACTTACCCCAGCTCAGAAAGGCATTGTTGTGAATTTCCTTAAGCAACATAGGAAATTTTGTATTTTTGTCTCTTTGAGTATGAATCAGTAAAAGAAGAAATCAAGTATGTTTTCTCATGCCCTGTAGTAACTCTGCAAGTGAATTTCCTGAAAATCAGTAAATGGTTTAACTGCAATATTATTCCTTCTGTAAAGGTACAGCTTCCTGTCAAGTCATTAACTGCTAGAAAATATTAATCAGGTAAGGTAGAGGCAAATTCACCTGCCTATCTCTAGCTGATTTGAGACAGCGGGGAGTATCCAGGGTTATTTTATCTGCTTTTACACAATTTATTTTTATGTGCATTTTCCTACAAGAACCAGCACTTCTCCAGCCTGGGAGAAAGGAAACTTATGAAGATAACTCACTCAAGAGTTATCTGGCCAAGAGGCTGGCCAGACTCTGGAACTGGACTATTTACAAATGTAAATAATCAAGTACCTCTTCCCCAAAACCAAAACCAAACCACATTCTTATGTAATCACAGTGCAGATGAAAATTTTTTAATGACAAGTGTTTGGTCTACATAAGGATATTAAACTCACACTTGTGAGTTTACATATTTAAGTAAGTTTGAAATAAACACTAGAAGGAATGACTTTCACTGGTCAGGAAAAAATTTGTCTGTAAACATTCTGACACAAGAGAAAGTCACTTTTAGAAAGCCTCTAGATTTAAAGCATTGTGAATTTATTTCAGGCTTAGTATAACAGTCCTCATGGACCGAGATCCTCTCTGGGATAAGCAAACATAGCATCTCCAGAAAGAAGAAACTTCAGCAAAGCCAAGTCAGTTCAGGATCGTTTAATGCAAAATCTCCATGCAATTTCCTTTCATTTAAACCATTATTAAGAAATATCCTTCGGCTTATCACATGTGAAGCATAAGCTTCCTTTGGTATTAACTTTGACACTTGGGGGATTATATTAATATAGGTGATAGTACCTGTTAGTGAGCATTTGATTGCTCTCAATGCAGCAGGATTTACTCTTGTTATTGATTTGTTGGCTAATATATTGGTTGGAAATCCCCTGGTATTGCTGGTTGCTGTGTATTCTAAATTTTATTGGAGTTGTGAGCAATTTTCCTCTGTCTTTAAACTTATGATCACTCTATAAAAGAAGAGCTCAAGAGCAAGTTGAAAAACAAATCCTCATTTTTATTTTGCTGAAAAGGAAAGCTGTTTTGTTTTGCTTTGTTCCTGGTTGTTGATTGCATTAGTCTGGCTTTTGTCATGGTTACTCTTGAGGCAGGCAATAAACAGAGAATACATTGCAACAGGAGCCAGCAAGAGAGAAGCCATTACCTCTAATGGGCAAAGGGTCGCCAGGGCAAATTTTGTTTCAGAGGATAGAAATCAAACCCATCTACCCTTTAGCTGCCACGAGTAAGTGTACAGGTTGATGTGACTTCCATTATACCACTATTTTCCTCCTAATAATTTCCCTCATCTTTTAGGCAGGAGTTAATGAAAGTCAAGGATAAGCCAGATGGAACCCTTGCCAGCCTGACCCCTGAGTGTGGGGTCGTGGGCATCCAGGCAGCCCCTGCCCACGCACACACACCATGGCAGGCAGCCGTGGGGCTGAGGGGCAGGCAGAGGTCTGTCCCTTTGCCTCCAGGCAGGACATGGCCAGGGAGAAGGTCCGTGCAACCCTGGGAACATGTGGTGATAACAGCAAGCATCCGGCTTCCCCATACTGTGCCTTGGTCTGTGCTCCACTAATCAATATATTCTAACTCTTTGTTACCCTGTCCCCACGAGAGATAAATTGATCTATCTTTACCTGTTTTTTGACAAGGTGTAATTACTCTGTCCTTACACACTGAAATTTCTGGTAGAATACCATAGAAGTGTCACAAATAATAAATGCAGAATTTATTTTTTTCTTTAGGTTTTCCTTAAGACTGATTCATAAAACTTCATCAGAATGAACAACAACAAAAAAGAGAGTTTAATTACACCCATATTGGGAAACATCTAAAGAAGTAAAGTGTTTCATTGTGCTCTCTTAATATATCCTACAATATTCATCCAATTAAGGTTAGCACTCATGTTATTTTTAAGATGTGGCATGAGTAAGACAACCTAAGATATCATATGATTCCTCCAGCTGAGACATAATAGTTGAAAGTAATTTTTTCCAATAAAAATAACAGTGAACAGTGCTATTAATTCATTGTAATGATGCTACTGGGAGAAGTGTACGACTTCCACTGCTGAATAATCAACAAAAGTAAATTAGCTTTAAGCAACGTAATGTGTCTGTATGTGTATGTCTGTGAGGGTAAATGACCTTGAGAATGAAGAATTGAGAAAAGCAAATTAAATACAGTTTTAACCATCATAAGAATGTTTGGTTTAAATTACATATTTTGAAATGTAATCCATGTGAATTCAGCACTCTGCAGAGCAAAATTCATTGCCATTCTCTTCTTACATATTGTAGCTAAAATGCACAGATGTATACTTCTACGTAAACCTTTCCAGATTTCAGCTTTATCACATGAAGAAATATGGTGCCTGGTGCATTTTATTCCTGCTTCTAACTGAAGAAAATCAGGAGCAAAACATTAAATTTAATACATCTGCAGTTTCTTACTCTTTGTCTCTCAGTCCTCACTGTCTCTTTCAAGTGGGATGTCTTGAAAGAGAAAGCATTTATCTCCGTTGCAGATGTTTTGATCAGTCTTTTCAAGCTGATTTAAAACATTCAACTTCTTAACACAGGAAATTCTTTTTTAGCTGTATTTATCTAGTAACCTGGGTTTTTTCTTTCTCTCTTTCTTTCCTTCCTACTCTTCTCAGAAGATACATATTTTCCTAAAACTGCCTTTTTTTCACTTCCAGTGCATTTTTGCTATTTAATCAGATGTGCACAGTTTTTACTTTTACAAAAACAGTCTGTTAGTTCAAAGCCATGTTCTCATGTTTGAAAAAAAAACCAAAAACTTTGCTTTTTTTGCAGTCCATTCCTTACATTTGTTCATATACCAACACTCACCTACACTTTCTGTGCCTTTTTTCAGATCACTTCCCATATAGTCCTTTGTGTTGCTTCCACTTGTAGTCACTCTCACCAGATCGGTACATTGGTAGCTGTACAGCAGTTACATACTTTTTTCTCTGTTAAACAGGCTTAGATACATTAATTGTGTATTAATGTATTAAATGAGAGAAGCTGCTGTGTTGTGAAGCTGATTGATGCAAACATTTAGAGAAAAATTAAAAAATAATTACTTTGGAAGACTACATATTTTTCAGTTTGGAGTGCTTAAATATTCATAGCTGGAAAATGAGAAATACCTGATTATTTAGTTTAAGAATATCCCCCAGTAATGGCTCCTTTTTATTTGTTGATTTAAGATGGCTGTTTTCCTATGAAAATGTAGATAGAGATACATAAAACAGAGTCAAAGGGTTAATGAAATATTGATTTTTATCTTGTGTCGAAGGGAACCAGGACTTCCAGAGTTTCTCTGCTGCAAATATTCTGTGCATGAATATATATATATATATAAACAGAGTATTTTTGAACAGAACCTCAGAGTTACCATTGTGAAATTATTACATTGTATTGGCATACGACTGTTACTGACAACTTTTCAAGCAGAATTTAGGATACCATTTTAGCAGAGATACGCACATCAGGGGACGTGTGAATTCCCTGGTATTTCTACAGCCTAAAAGGGCAGCTTGAATGATGATTAATGTATGAGACATAATTAGAAGCAAATTAGAGATGGATTAGTATGGTCATTCCAAACACGATTTATTTTAAGAAACTGGAATCTTCCAGTACTGATGCACTTCAGCCCCTCAGTATTTCAGGCAACAGCGCAAATATTTATGTGCCTTTGTGTCGCTTTAGAGTCAGGTGAAGAACCAACACTTGATAATTAGTTATAAGAATCAAACTTCTTTTGGTAATAAATCATATGAAAAAAATATTGCAATGTATGTAAATAATTTTTAATAAGTATGACATATACAATGAATTCATTTTATGCTGAATGATACTAAGTAGAAAAATATGTCTTTCATTGGTTAGAATGTACACTTTAGATTTTTGATGTCTGGAAACCGCAATCATTTTAAAATTTACACTTTCTGTTATGGCTCTTAGTGATAAGTCATTTAAAGGATATTTAAAGAAGACAGAAAAGTCTGGACATGGGTAAAGCAACTAGAAAAAAATCAAAGCCTGGAAATTTTTTGTGATGTTTGCTCAAGTTGACATTGAGTAGGATTTCTCCCAGATGAGATCTGGATATCCTATATGCATTCCTACTAAAGACATGGTTAGTAAAGGAAGAACTATTGTCTTTCACTAAATCTGAATTTGATACAATGAAGTAGCATCTAAGATGACTGAGGAAAACATCAAGAATCCAAAAGCACCATCCAGGAAAGACACCTCAGCAGATGATTGGCATCTGAGATCACGATGAAGTTATTCAGGTCAAAAGCTCTTCCTTCATTTTCTTTTCATGTATCTGCAGGCTAGGCAAATGACAAATTTTCTCTAGCAGAAAGTAATAAAAAAAGATTTTTGTCTTTGCAGGGTGGGATTTGCTCAGGGGAGGTTTTCAGCCATATGAAAACTGCAATTATTGGAGACTCTTGCAGGTTGTTTGCCAGTGCAATGGTGTTCCAAACTGAACAGATACCCTGTTATGCTAGATTCCCAATATAGCTGTGCATTTTTATTCCTGTTCTGAAAGTGTTTGGATCTGATGCTAAGTAACCTGCATGTCATAGGTGTTACATTTTCAAAATTTCTGTGTACAGAATACATGTTGGAAAGGAAATTAATTTTGATTTATCCATGCCTGAAAATGTACCTTAGATTCATGAAGAGTATATACACAAAAGTATTAATCCTGCCAGAAAATTTTCAGTCCTTCAAAACAGAGTACAAAAACTCAAAAAATCCTGGAACCCAAAAGTAAGCAACACTAAGGAGAAAGAATAACTTCTTTTATTGAATTATGTTTATTTAAAGCCTGGCATATAGATTTGTTAAAAAATAGATTTTAGATATATGGATTTCCACATAGAGATGCACATACATATAGATTATATATACAGATAGAGATTTACATATAAATTATACTTTCTTAGTGATGTAGGTTAGATGTTTAGATATTTTTAAAGATCAGAACAATGATATATGGAATATTAATTGATATCTCTTGGAAAATCAAACAATTTTTTTCAGAATGAAAACACAAAGGAAAGCTCCTGAGTTACTTTGGCTTTTTTTTTAAAAACATACATGTGTTAAAGATATCAAGAAATCACAGAATATGCTGAGTTGGAAGGATCCCAACAAGGACCATCGAGCTCAACTCCTGGCCCTTCACAGGAAAGTCCCAAAAATCACACCATGTGCCTGAGAACATTGTCCAAATGCTTCTTGAGCTCTGCCAGCCTTGATGCAGTGACCACTGCCCTGGGGAGGCTGTTCCAGGGCCCAAACACCCTCTGGGTGAAGAACCTTTTTCTAATATCGGACCTAAATCTCCCCTGACACAACTTCAGGCCATTCTCTCGGGTCCTGTCACTGGTCACCACAGAGAAGGGATCAGTTTGACTAAATAAAGTAGTATGTTAATGTCAACAGAGAGACTTACCTGTTATAAAAATATTTGAAACTTTTTAACAAATTAATTCCATGTGTTTAATTACACTTTGGAACAAATAGTCTTCAAAAGCATAAATTCCCTCTCAGAACAGATATTCTGGTTCAACTGCAACTTTCTACTTGTGAACACAAAGATATTCTCAACCTGATTTTTCAGTGGAAGTAATAAACAGGTAAAGGTTTATTTAAAAACCTGATATTAAAAGCTAAGCTCCTAGTAATGAGTATGGGATTTTTCACTGTCAAAATGATCTTGGAATGTCTAAGATAACTAATATCTATGAGACCTGCACTCTTCTAGCTTTCAGATAGATGTTTGCATTTTCAAATGTGCTTCATTGTTAACTTTATTGTTGTCCACAAAATTTACTTTTTTTGGCTCTCCCTTATATTGCAAGATGAACAAATCCTCAGGTTAACGAGCTGACAGAGAGCTGCATTTATATTTGGTATTCTGAGAAAATATTCTGTACAGAATAATATTAATAATGACAACAGCAATAATGAGGATTAGGAAGACAGAAAATATTTTGTCATTTGCCACAGCTGATAATGTAATTTAGAAGGAAATGTGCAATAACTTAGACTACCCACAAATCCATAAGGAAACTATATTGTAAGTTGTAAACTTCCAGTTTGCTTTGCTTGGCGTAGTGAATGAACACCCTATAGCAGACAACATCCACTGGTGTGTTCAACACCACGTGATCTCAGCTTGTGAATTCCTCGTTCATAGTACATGAGAGTTCAAATGTTTCTGATGGTGCAAGCAGAATACCCATGTGCTTTCCACAGAACACAAAAATAGATGAATGAAAATCTCTGCCATGCAAATTCTTTCCTGAAATGGTAAATGAGTTTGTGACCACCTTAGTAAGTAGAGGTGATCACACAGTATTGATAAAACATGCTGTTTTGAATCTACAATTCAGGAACATATTGCTTTAGGCATAAAGTCAAAATCTCAGGGACTAATTAAAATTGGTGGCTCTTTCTATTATTTTTTAGTTCCACATCAAAACCATATACTGACATCTTGAAAAATAGAATCCACAGAATGCTTTACTTCCGCTTGTCAGGAAATCTACTAAATTAATTTTCATTACTTCTATATTTAAAAAGTTAGAGACAAAAAAGCCAGAGACTTCTGTGGGCATTCTTTTAAAGGGACAGTTAAATGTTCGGCTAAAATCTATGAATGTCTCAAGATACATTTGCCTTTGACTTTTTGCTATCTCCACAGCAAATATTACATCTTGCTTATGTAATTATGTAATTATTATTATTAGATGTCCCAGAAGACACTCAGAAAAATACATTTACACAGGAAGTTATTTTAAAACTTGGCTTTCCTAGCAATGAGCAGATAATTCATGCTCAACAATTTTTTTGGTTTGCATAACCAATTTGTGCTCAAGAAATATTTACAAGCTGATAGACATTTTTCTTAGATTTATTCCAGATCCAAAAGTATTCTCCAAATGGTTTTTTTGTTGGGGTTTTTTTGTTGTTGTTTTTTTTTTTTTTAATCCAGTGTGATCTGCAGTTCAAATTGCTTTGTTTAGCTGTGAGCTGCCAAACAGTGCTTCAGGGTTTTTTCTCACCCACTCACTCATTAGGTGATCATGCACAAATTTCAGATTAGAGCACTGAAATGGACTTCTGGCAAAAGTCCCAGGAAAGGGCATCAGCCAGCTGTCAGTTAGAAACAAGGGCAGAAGGGCTGCAAACTTCAGGTAAAGAAAATTCATTCACAAACACTTGTGAACAATTACATCATGAGCCAACTTGTTTTAATCTTACCCAATTATACCATACATTACCATAAGGTCCAAGCTATTTGTGGACTATGTTCAACACTTAATGTTGTGTGCAAAAACAAATGTTGCTTTCAGCTCTGTAAAGAAATGGGAGGCACCGAGAAATATGTTGTGTCCTGTCCATATAAAGAAAGATATGCTATATAATTCGGTTTGCATGCTCATTTGAAGTTCTAAGGATAGGGTATTATACTATTTATCATCAGATTGTCCTTCCCAGAGAGACTTGTGCCACTGCCTTTCAGAAAAAAAGTAAAAGACGTGTGTGTCTATATGTATATATATATATACCAATATATATATAAAACCTACAGCAAATTGGTTATAGTTACGTTAATTGTTGACTGTGTAGGGATGGAATTTGTTCTGTTTGTCTGGCTACTGAGGGTTGGCAACAGGAAGGAGGGGGAGTTTGTTTGTTTTTCAGTTTTGCTATTTGCTTTTCTGTTAAAAATATGATGATCTGGAATCCATTCTGTGACTTGAATTGTTAAAACTGTCTTGCCAGAGCAGAATAACATTCCAGACTTAGTCTAAACCTTGGAAAATACTTCCATGTTTTACAAATGGTAACTTTGCCCAAGTTTGAGGCAAGTCATACTCCTTGTGAAGGACCTCACCTCAGAACTACATTTCACCAATACTGAATTGTTTATTTAGTCAGTGTGACTCAAGTAAAGAGAGCTTTTAATAAACTGATTTAGTGATCTGTTTAACAATCCTTTAGAATAAATTAGATTAGGATAATTTCAGTTGAAAGAGACCTACAAGAATCATCTAATACAACTACCTGACCACTTTTGGGCTGACCAAAGACTGAAGCACAGTATTAAGGGTATTGTCTCTTAAACACTGACAAGCTTGGGGTACCGACCACCTCTCTAGGGCAGCCTGTTCTACTGCATGGCCACTCTCTTAGTAAAGCAATGCTTCCTAATGTCCAGACTAAACATTGATTGGTTCACATCTTACTTATGGGCCATATCGGTGCCTCAAAATCTCTTCATTTGAGCTGATAAGACTCTGGTTAGAGGAAACATTCCTCCCACCCACATGTCATAGCTTAGTGTGCAGAGCTCCATATGCTGGGCAGAAAGACAAGTTCCGGATTCCATGACTGTGAGAGGCAGGAAGGAGAAGGATTACTCAATGGGGACAGTGTTCTTCAGAGCCTCTTGCTTCATGCAGTGTGTGTGTGCCTGTGTGCAGGTGCCTGTGTGTAAAATAATAGGGCACAGAGGGACTGCTCAGGCTATCCAATCTGTGTGTGTAGATGATGTTTCTATTCAGACATTTAGGTCTTGAAGCCTAATCACTGAATTTTTTTTGTAATGCACTGTCAATCTGAGAGGTAGCAGAAGTGGTAATGCACTTGGGCTATATTGTTGCTCTGCTTTGCTTTTTTATGGCACATTGTGAAATAAAATGTATGAATAAATTTCATACAGGCTAAAATCTGAGGCATTAAAGTTCTTGAAAGATTGCCTGAAAAAAATCCTTAATGAGATTTTATCCAAAGTATATTGGTGTTGGCAGTTGCACTGTAACAATGAGGAATTGCATTGTGTTTTGGCTGTGTCCCAGGGAGACTCCTGGCTGAAGCAGCAAATCAAGAGGCTTCTGATGGGCTACTGGAATGATGGACATGTGTGTCAAGCTGTATGTCAAATGTCAAAGCCCTAAAAACCTACACAGCTGAAAATAAAATATTGTTTTTTTCTAAATTCTAGCCACAGTGGGCTTTTAACAATGGTTTGCAACTTGCTAGATAAATCTGGATGTGAAAACCCAGATTTGGAGGATCCGTTTTGGCAGCCAAACTGATACTGGGTAATCTAGGTTTTCCTGAGTCCATAAGAACTAAGATGCAAGCACAATTCTAAATGGTAAAGCAAAGCTTGTTTATTTTTCAAATTGCCTTTTTGAGCTATGAAGTAGCACATAAAGTAAAAAACTCATTCACAGAAATCATTTTTTTTACTAAAAAGCTGCAGAATCTTTAAAACAAGTGGCCGTTTCATCCTTCTCTAACATGTGGAGTGTTTCAATAGAAACTGACTTCAGTGATTTGCACTTGGCCAAGCCTATTAAACTAAAAGTGTCCTAAAAAAGAAATTAGAAGAAACAGGTACTAATAATGGATACTTTTATTGAATTGCATTCTTCAGAAAGTCCTTGTAAGGGACTGAAGGGACAGATATGCTATATAATTTGTTTTGCATGCTCATTTGAGGTTCTAAGAGAAAGTTTTCAAGACCTGAGCAGAGAAAGTCTTCCTAAGCAAATAAAATCATAAAAGCAATCTAACATATGCCTTCAACCATCTGTGCTTTGGTGGCTTATAAAATTTCTATGAGAGTTTATTTTGATGATGTAAGCAGCATTTCTCATGCTTTCTATGCATGAGAAAACAAACAAATGCAGGGATATTGCACTTCTATTCCATAAATGAAATATTGTCAGTAACCTCTTTTGTGTAGGAAACAATGCTATACTGGCACTCCGTGTCGTCTCCACTGCTTATAAACCAATAGGCCTGAGCCTTAGGGGGAAAAAAAAAAACAAATAAAGGAAAATAACCTTTTGCCTGATCATATAGATTGCTTTTTTTCTGCACCTTTTCTCTTTTAAAGCAAATCTTTTTAACATCTGTTTTGTAAGACTGATGTTCATTTTACAAAAGCGAGGAAAATCTTACAGAGCTCACCAGTCACAAAACAGGAACAAATTAATATTGTAATTAATGGGAATTTCTAGAACTAAAACTTGGTTCTGAAAGGTGAGAACATGCTTCTTTTACAGAAAGAAGAGTAACAGGACTTTAATATTAAATCTTTTTTATTCTTAAACTTGCTATGTATATTTAAAGCCATTTCTCTTAGGGTAAATATGAAGTGATGAAATTTTGGTTGTGTGGGGGGAAAAACCCAAAACACTATTGTTAAAAGTTTTTAAATTCTCTGGAGTAGAAGGAGACAGGCTTGGGAGATATTTGAAATAGTTCAATGCCAACAAATTTAAACAGAGTGATTTTAACAGGACATTGGAAGGACATTGTTGAATTTGGAGCAGAATTGTGACTACACCCTCATGCTGAATGCAGGCAGAAAAGTACATTTGAGTTGTACACAGTGTTGCTTTTCTTTTGCTGGGAAACCTTTCAAAAACGTAGTCACCTTTGAAAAGCAGAAAATAGGTTTGAGTAGCAAGGGAAAGAGTATGAAGCCTTGCAGAGCTTTTGCAGTCTCATAGAAAAGACATAAAAAGGCTCTACAAGAGAGATCTAGAGATGCAGATGAGATTCAGCCACATTTTACTAAAATGATTGGGGTAACCAAATCTAAAAAACATATTCAGAAGCCATCTTTTAGCAGACAGTATTTCAGCTATAAACCACTTACTGTGAGCAGTTCATGTTCTTGTTGCTGACTGTTGTCTTCAACAATTTCCTTTATACAGTACCTGTGGGTAAAAAAGACAAGGTAACTAATTCCTCTTTCCCTACTAGCTCACAAGGAGTAGTTGTTCCATCTAAATGTATGCAAAACCCTTTTTCCACCCTAATGCCCTGGATAACTTTACATCAGTCTTGTGGCTGTAGCATTCTGATTTTCTGTTGGTGCTAGGAAGCAGCCAGTACCAATGCCACTACAACAGAAACCTCAATTTAGATTTTGGATGGCCTGATTCTTATTTTCTCCATGCTACATTATGCAGTATTTACATTTACTCATCCTATTCACTGTCGGGTACTCAGAGCAGATTATGGGATGTGTCATGGTTCCCAGAAGTACTCTTTGCAAATGACAATTCTTCCCAAAATGACACTACAATACCAGACAATGGGTACATTCTGAAATCACTCCCAGATATACGCCTTGAAGGAAACCTTTTTGGGGTATTGATTTTTCAAATATGCCAATCCTTAAAGCTTTTGTCTCCTTGAGTATCTTTGAGCTGCATGTCACCTGAAGTGTATGCACATATATGAACACACCATATACACACAAATACACACACCTACCTGGTGGGTTGGGACCATCAGAGGATGAAAGACACTCAAAAGCAAAGAAAATTTGATGCTTCTGATTTTCCTCTACTCTGTCTTTTTTTTTTTTCCCCCTCAAGAGCATCTTCTGCCACCTCTCAAACACAAAGATAAAAGTATTTCTTGACTCTGTGGCAGCACTATTGCTCTTTAAAAGCAAGTAAAAATCCTAACAAAATAGTTTGTTGCTGTAGTAAGGATTTATTAATCTGAAAACATTGTGAAGGAATGATTGGGATTATATTTAAGATAGAATGAAGAAATATGAGGCTAGAAACTTTGGTGCTTTGTGCTTTGTTTTATTTAACTAGGCAGTTCCTCACATCTAAAGAAGTTATCCCATGATTTTACTTTACATCCTTCTTTTGCACTTTCTATAGAAGTCAGTCACTTTCAAACACAGAATATTGGACAAGATATGTGGGTCTTTTGCTCTGGCACAGTGGATCTGGTGCTCAAATTCAAGGTCTTATGGCACAGCTGGTGTCCTTGAGTCCTGTAGCCTGTTCCCTGTGTCATCCTCTGATAAGGTATGGCAGAGTGACAGGTTACCTAGATATATTTAATGTGAAATGAAATATGTTGCCTCTTTTGCTTCTGTTTATTAATTTTTTATTTTAATGGCATGTCATCTTAAAATATATCTTGAAAATAGTTTTGAACTAGGGAGCATATTAGTCTACAGGTCACTTTATTATTTATTTATGCTTTCTTCCACACTGTCATTCTACCAAAGGTGCAGCAAAGAGATTCTAAGTTTTAGGAGAGGTGGGTAATGTCACAGCGCAGAGTGAATAAAGTCATTAACAGTATCAGATATTATTATCTGTTTTGGTGTGTCTCATACTGGTTTTGAAGACACAAGTATATATATACACACAGTCTGGACCACAGTGTCTTTCCAAATATGCACAAGAAAATACTACAAGTTCTGCTAAATCCTTTCCTGTTCGCACCTTCCAGATCTCCACTGCTTCAGTGCACCCTTTTACATCCTGACCTGTAGTAGGTATGACTTGTTATGATAAATCATGGCAGATTGTTTTTAAGGACCAGTTTCCTATACACTTGACACTAAAGGCTGGATACTCTCAGCCTGCTGCATATGTATACTTCATCCCTATTTCACTCCACACAAGTTGAGAATTTGAGTTGGAAGGTACCTAAGACAGCTCTTTGCCTATAAAGACAGAGCTCCCCATGGGACACACAAAAACATATCTAGGTATGAATGTCTAACCTAAATGCTGGAGGTATAGGAGAAAATTCAATTCCTAATGCTTGTGTGGAGAACTGTTCCTTCTTTCTCAGGAAAACGTGAATTATGACAGAAGTAACACTGAGATCCATGTAAAGTTTTTACTGCCATGAAGAGTAGATATGAACAGCTACTGATGACAATTATGCAGCAGTGAGTAGAGAATGTGGATTAATCCAGCACTTGATATCTAGCTGCAAGGGTGAGACTGTGCAAATCAAGATATGGAACAGATAGAAGATTCAAGATACAAATTCAAGATATGAAAGAGATATATGTAGGGTGAATTACTTGCTGTTTTTTATTTTCAAATCAGTTTTGCGTAATAAAAATCTTATTGTCTAATAAGGTTTTGGTTTTAAATAGTTTGTTTTAAAAGATAGTCTTAGGAATTGCTGTTTTCTGAAAATTCTGTAGAACTTTTTCATGAGAATTGAGCTAAGTTCCAGATCCAGTAGAAATGGACATAGTTAGGGCTAAAAACTGCACTCTGAAATTAAGGTCCAGAGTAGCTGTGCATGAGCAATCCAAGGACAGAGTTATTTTCCTCAGGGTATGTTCTACTTTGATGTTCCTACAGTCTATAACCTTTTAAAGTTAATGGGAGTTACCTGCTGTAGTATACATCAAGGAATAAAGATATACCCTGCAGTTAAATATAATAACATTCCTCTTCATAGACCAGTACTGTGTTCATATTGCTGAAAAACATACCTTGAATGAGGCTCTGTACTAGCGATCTGTGTAGTTATTTGCATGTCAGTGCAAACAGAAATGGGTATGTTGCGTTTGTCATGACAATTGGCAGACTAACAAGTCCCTACTACACCATGGCAAATCTTTAGTGTGGCAAATCAGCAGTTCTGCAGCCTGCAAGTGCCAACTTCCTAGCAGAGTGCTTGCTCTCCAAGACAGAGACTAAAACAGCAGGTGCTGACCTGTTGTAAGCAATTTCCCGCATGATTCTGGAGGCAGGCATGTGTCTAGGACTCCTCTTGCCTCAGTGCACAGACAAGACTAGATTTTCTGGCTTTACATCATTATGTATGTCCCTGGAATATACTTTCTTTATAATGCTGCATCGTTCCTTTCAGCACTGTATAAGCATTCATGCGTGTGTTTATGCATAGGAGTTCATGTGCCTTTGACAAAGCCCTTCGCCTGGCTGAGAGACCATCCAGCTCTCATTCCCATACTGAGTAAGGTTGCCGCCTGTCTTTAGGCTGCTGCTGCAGAAACACTTTGGTGTGATTGTTTTGTTATAAGAGACAACAGCAATAATATTTAATAACATAACCATGCAGTGCCCCAGAAAAGGGAATGTCATGTTTACCCTTGAGTATATAGAATCATTGCTCTGAATGACACCTTTCGCATGCAGTACATTTTATATTGATGAAGCAATGAAACAGCAGCTTCCTGCATGTAGCATTCTCTGCTGCCTGAAAGTGGCTGTAACTATTAATGTGATAGCTAATCCACAAAAAATAGCTGCCAGGTACTATTTAGTGGCCTCAAATTTCTCTTCTCCAGAAACTGAGGACATGAAAAAGAGCATGCAATATGTTCATTGCTTGTAACATGTGTTCTGTGTTGAAACCTAATAGGATTGTTCCACTGGAGTGTGAGCCACAATATTGAACAAGAACCTGTAACACAGTACTTCTTAAAAGGAGAATTAAAACAAACCCTGCAGATACTGCTAACTTGTGATTATCTTCCCTGAAAATATCCATCTTACACTATAGTTGTAAAAAAGTGGTATGTGTACTGTTTGCCATAGATGATCATAACCCTATTGCTTTAGTCCAGTAAGCTTTATATTTTAAACAGGAATGCCATCTTGTGGTATGACAAGTTCTAGCATTCTGTTTCTTTTTACAACCTTCTTTTTCTTTATTGTATTGGCAAGAATTCCTGCAATACCATGGCGCATGCAACAGAAGAGGTGTTGCCCCAGTTGTAAGAGCTGCCTTATTAATTACTGCCCACTTTTGAAATGGAGTTTGTTCCTTCAGCAAGCGTGCGGACTCTTTATGTGTGGTTCCTGGACCACTGGTAGCCAACAAGAACATTCACAAGATCATTCACAGTCCAGAAAGGGACCTGTAGTATCTTCAGAGTACTTTTATTTCAGACATTAGTGATAAGGGCTTAGAAAAAATGTGAATTCACAGTGGCAGAGGTCCAAATTCTATTTTTCTCAAAAATTCATTGTTTTCTGTGTTTGCAGAGTGCTAGTATTAAGGGACTATGCTCTGCCTCACTGTGGACAATGTTAAGAAATCATAATGTATCACTGACACAGCCTCAGAAGATGCCCTGTCAGCGTTCAAGACATGCAGCCCATTGGCAATGGATAGGACTGCCCAGCATTTCAAAGAGTGAGTGCAATTAACCTCTTGGTGCAGAAGACTGAGGATACAATGCTTTTGTCCCCTTTGGTGACACGAAATGCTGAAGCGTTTTTACAGCACCAATCATTTGTCAGGTGACTCGAGAGCTCTGCCTTGTTAGATGAGTTGCTGAGCACCTGATGTTACGTGCTCCCACAGAAAGGAAGAGGCTGTGACTTCTGCTGCAGCTTAATAGACAGGCAGAATTTTTGTTTCACTCTTTTCTATGAAAAATGTCAAGCTGCTTATTGTCTGCTCAAACTTTTATAAAAAATAGCAAGTCTCATATCAGAACTACTTACTTTCTTGGTATCAAATCTTTTGATGACCCCAAGAGAGTGTCACTCATCACACATCCAGAGCCAGGGCTTTCCATATGTGAAGCCAAGGCCCTGCAAGCAAGCAATGTGTCTTTGCTCTTTCCCACTCATCTTGGCATTGTTTTGTCTAGTACAAAATCAGTAGTTATCAATATTCTGGATTTGAGATCCTGTAGAAACTTGCCAAGTACTAAATAGATACATTTGAAAATCTCACCTTATTGAGACATCCGATTTTTGTGCTTGAACAGTGAGCATTGCTAGAAGATCTGTGCTACACAGTTCCTATTTTTACTTCTAAGATGAATAGCTGGTCCCAAAAATACCATTTTGATTGGTAAGAAACTTTTCCTCTATAGTAAACCAGAAAGGAAACATATGAAAAAAAATAAGATTTCAGCAATCTTTATGGGTTCTGATGGATAAAAGCAAAACACATCACTCTTCTACTGTGGTGATACTACAAAATGTAGAGTTATGGCTCACATTTCATGTACATCCTTTACACCTAAAACCAGACTGATATAAAAGATGAGGATTAAATTTATTTATGCATGAGTGTAGTGAACATCTGCCAAAATCTATCTAGTTATTTTAATTCTCCATTTCCACAAAGTTGACCATCTGCTCTGTTATCAGCAAAGATCTTGTCTTAAAAGCTATATCAAAAGATCATCTGTCTTGCATATCTTGTTGTCACTTAACAGAATCAAAATTTTCATGCTATCCACCTGTAAGTGTGATGGTGACCTGCAGCAGGTACATACTCACTGAGTCAAAATTAGCAGCTGGAGCTGTAGTGAGCAGAATGACAGATAAAATGTTTAGAGTGTATCAACGACTAAAAGGCCTCAAAAATTAGGTATGCTGCTTAAAGCAGTCACTCTATATAACCTTAATACACAATTTTTAAACACCTATAAAAGCCAGTGACACAGAAATTAAAACAGGCACATTTAAGGTGATGGTTAAGTCTGCAATGAAGCTGTTGAACTTGTATTTTCATTATATATCAGGGTACACAGTAAAGCAGAAAGGGTCTGAGAGTACATAAATACAAAATTTAATACAGTAATACACAAATTGACAAAGTCGTGTTTAGTATGAGAAACTGGGTTTTGCAATGTTCTGATTTTAACATAATCACTCAAACTACCAAATAATATATTACAGTTTTTGTTGGGGTTTTTTCTTGTTTTCCTCCTTGCCAAGATGAGGGAAAATAAGAGGTAGATGTTAGAACCTTTACACTACTTCAGCGTTCACTAACAGCAAAGTGTTAGAGAACAGGATATAATCATGTCATTTGACTTAGTTAATGTATTTTTGTATTGCTTGCACAGCCACCACTGGCCTTGCAGAATTTTATTGTATTAGTTTTAACAATAAAAATGTGAAAGCTTTGCAGGACTGTAAAGACCTCAATAAAATCTTAACTTTCTCCTAGAAGGAAATCTTCAAGAACCGGTGATCTTTAGAGACTGACTCCCCTGGCTCAGGCTGCTGAGAAGCTGGTCTAGCAAGAAACCCCCCGTGTTGCTGCAGTCCAGGCCAGCTGAAACTGCTGCCAGAATTTACAATGTTTTGTTCCTGTTGTCAAAACCCAAAGTTTTCCATAACTGAGGATGCTGATAACAGTATATTGCTGGTGCTTAGCACTTAGCAAAAAGGCAGCATTTATGCTATGTGCTGATTTGCAATTCACTAGAACTGTCTCATCTAGCATTGGCATGAACTTGTTTCTGTGTGCTGAGTACAGTCTGCCAGCAAAAATTACATGACTTCATCATTTTCTATCAATATCAATTAGCAGTTATTTTCCAGAACAGTCCAATTTAGATTAAGCTAAACTATTAATGTCATTAGTATTTACATTATCCTGATGATTGTGATCCAGCTTCTTCAATTAGGCACATCAATGTGTCTATGTAAGGTTGTGCTTTTGTAGGCAGTCTTTTTAAATTTTTGTTTTGTTTTGTTTTTGTTACAGACTCATTAGCCATGTCACTTTGTGTTCCCAGAAACATGTAGCAATTGGGCCTTACCTTTGAGTTACACATGATGTATCTGAAATATCTTTTAATCGAAAAATCATGGGATGGCATTCAAGGAATCGAGACTATTTGAAATAAAACAATTCTAGTAATGCTGCAAAACATGCAAACTTAGGCTGTAGATTAGTAGAGGTAACAGTATAAAGTATGCTATTTACTCATGAGGAAAGCTAATTTCTTTTCTCTCATATGAATTTACTATGTCTCTTTCAAAAGCCTCCCTACCACAACACGCTGACCATGCCTGCTTGCAGGACTGGCTTTGCTGGGCACAGGGTGGCCATTGTCACAACCAGGCCATGTGGGGCCCATCCTGTGGTACCTGCCCAAGCTGGGCAGGGCTCGGCTGGCCAGGGAAGCGTCACAGCCCAGGACGGCCAGGCAGATCCTCACAGATGTGCCAGGCTGCTACCAAGGCAGGGAACTGAGCCAGCCAGTTGGGTGAGATGGAAACCTTAGGCAGTCTTCTAACAATCTACTTTTAAGTTTTCCTGAGACTGGAGCCATAGCCAAGTAACAGAGGTGGGTCCTGGTGTGTGAGGTCCCTGCCCAAGCTCTGTCACAGCAGCAGGCATTTCCCAGGGCTCAGCCTGTCCTCAGCCTCTCACCAAGTCACTGCACTTAACTCCTGGCCTGTCTAATACTAGGAAAAAAGTACTTGATGCATTTTTTCCTCCATACTGAATGGCCTGTTTCAATATATCAAATGTTCAAAGAGATGACATTAGCATGCTATCTCTGAACAAAGCACTTTCCTATGCATTAAAGTTGTCCAGGTAATGGCAAAAAGTAATTCTGAAGGTTGATATTAAGTATAATTGGATGCATTCAGGGAACAACTGCAAATCTCTTGAAACTGTCATAAACTGTGCAAAGCTACTTCCTCGGTGACAGTTTGTTGAGCATAAAAATGGAATCTGAAGACCATAAGCTATTTATTTCAATTCAGTGAGATACTCAGCAAAGCTTACAATTCTGCTACATTCTGTAGAAATGCAGTGTCTCCTGAATACACAGATGATGCTATCTATATTATAAATATGGATACAACATTGTCTTCTGTGTACCTGTGAATATGAAATATATACACATCAGCACCTAGGGTGAGAATATGTTAATTTAAATACTCTCAAAATTAGAGAGCAAAGAATTTCGGGTCTATACACTCCTAAACTCTGGCCTATTTTTTCTAAAGGAAATAGCAGCATGGTTTAAAATAGAAAAATGTGCCTATGACTTCAATGGCAGTTTGAAAAGTTTCTCTAGAGTCCCTAGATATATGTTTCAATAAATTTGTTCATTTGCACAAATGGTTCATTTGCAAAAGTTTGGTAAATCCTCGGTTTGCCTGATACAAGCATTTGTGGAGTCGTGTAGTATGGCTCCAAGCAAAAAACAGGCAAAGTATGTAATAAATGTAAAGAATGTCTAAAAGAGTAATAGATAGTTGCAAACAAAATAGTTTTCTAATGACATGACCCAAGGATTTTTTTTTTTTTGATGGTTAGTTTTTTTGGAAGCAGGATGCCTTTTATTTTTCAAGAATGATACTAAAATGCATGGAACCATAGACTGAAGAGGTGTTGCCAAGGTGCTCTACAGCAGTACATTTCTAAAAGTCCAAAGTCATTTTAATTAGTAGCAGCACAAATGCATTTTGAACAGCTGAGCAAGTAACTATTTCCTTCTGTATGTGACCACCTTGTAATCAGACACCAAACAGACCTGTCAGCTCTCATACTTTCTTTATGAGACTCTTCCAGTGGGCTTCATTTGCTATTCCCCAATTACAGTATGGGCATTGTAAGCACTTGCAAAGCAAATCCCTGGCTCCAGGCTGCACACAAGAACAGGGCATGAGGCTACTGAATGCTACAGGAGTCGTGCTGTCTCCTGCTGGGAACCCTGAACTCAAAAAAGCATTCTGCAGCACTGTGTGTGGTCCCTGACTCACCTCACCATACCATTGCTCCAGCAGCAGCTCATTGCTTGCCATCAGAGTACACAGGAAGAGAGAAAATCCTCTGTTCTCTTTTCCTTCTTCCAAATCTGAAGTCACCTCGCATCACAGTAAATATTTAAGGCGTCCATGTAGAAATAGAGTGTATTCCTGAAAAACAGTGAACAGAGAAGGACAGGCATCAGGTTGCTTTAAAAAACCCCCATAATTACAAGTCTCAAAAAAGAACTGCAACTTCTGTCATTTTTGAGGAAGAGAAGGAGTAGGGAGAGTTCAGACTATAAATATTTTACTGTGTAAAGGGTGCTAGGTTTCCGTAAAAAAATCTCCATTTATTCACTCATTTGTTAATTTTTTTTTCTTGTTCTCAGTGAAAACTCTGGATGCACAAGAAGTGTGAGACTGGAGAATCGATTATCCCAGAAATAAAAACTTATTTGCTAATTCAGATTCCTAAAAAGTTATTTGTAGAACATAAAGGAGTCTATAAATATTTCATATAAGGGCCTAAGGGATGTCCTGCAAGCATAAGGAATGTAAAAAATGCCCAACACATTGATGCAAACTTACATAGATGTAGATGTATGTATATGTATGTGTATGTGTATGGAGACACACTCTCCATTATAGACAGAAATAACATATATATGCTACTTGATTTTACATTAGTCAGACCACTTGGTTATTTATACCTGGAATTATTAAGATTAACAGACAAATTTTATAAATAAGTACCAGACCATGTAAGGCCAAAAATTCTACTGATTAGAAAAATTCTGTTGCTAGATTTTTTTGTCTGCTTGGATAAAAAAGGGGAAGCAAAACATTAACGTGGGTTTCATTTTGTGGCAGTTGATTTAATTCTAATTAACCTACAATACTCTGACATTCAGCATACACTTAGTTTCTCTGTTATTGACAGGAAATATTGTCAGGGGAAAGAAAAAGCATTATTTAAGGTGATTAAAGAGTAATGAAGTATAATATGAGAATGTAAATTTTACCTTACTGATAAAAAGAAATCTGCCCATAAAGTCCATTTGGCAGTAGAGTAGCACTTCAAAAGAGTCACCAATGCATCAACAAAGCCAGGTTCAAAGTAGACCAGATAAAACATTTAAGAGGCAAGTTGAGAGGATTATCTTGTAATTACAGTGCAACTGAAATGACCCCAATGGTCTTATCCAGCCTTCTGATCTCTAAGTGTGGCATAAACAGAACATGGCATTTGAGTGTGAAGATCAAATGAACAGAAAGCCACCTGTCACTCTAGAACACGAGTATTTTTCCAAAGTCAGCAGACATAGAAAAAGCAACTGTATTTAATGCATGACAAATGGGAAAGACAGTAATAGTAAACCAGGGCTGAATTGTGGGATGGTTCCTTCTTTTAGAAAAAAAAACAGCCTTCTACAGAGAAGTTACATCACTTCTCCAGCTTGTCAGCTTTATAAATATGCTGTAGATTTGTGGAGACAAATCTTCTCCAATCTCATGTGAGTGAGAAAATAACTGGACTGGTTGTACAATGAGTTTTTGATACTCACAGAGCACCACAAGGAGTATCAGCAGAGATAACACATGCTTTCCTTATGAAGAAGGGTAGAAAGCATTTTCCCACAATGCAGAAAATCAGGAAAATGATTTTTAATTGCAGCTATTTTTGACTTCTGCTTTTGCAGTTTTTACATATCTCGGGGCTTCTTATGCAGAACTGCCATATTGACTTCCCTTGGCAAGCCATGGAGTATTTATGTAGAGACCACAACTTAAGGTATGAGATAAAGGCTGGCAATGAATGTGGTAGGTATTATATGTAAAAGATGGCTAATTTTAAAATTCTGTAGAAGAGATTCTGAAATGGATTCCAAAGAAAAGTATAAAACTACATCCCAATCCATTGCTCAATTTTTTCTGACACATTTCCTTCTCTCTCATATCGTTTAAGCACTCCTATCAAGAGGTTTTAACAACCTGTTCTTCTTATATAGCTTATAAGCCTGATAACAAAATGTGACAGCCTATCTGTCAGCACAAGGTCGTTACTTTTATTTCATAGAGTAAATAGACAATTTCCTACAACTTACAGCATCATAAAGTTCTATCAATGGCAGCTGTTCTAAGATACAATTTCTTTTCCCAGTAAAAGCATGAATATCCTGTCTACAGGACATAAACATAGCACTTCTTGATCCACTTGGTTTATTCCTGTCTTTTTCATGTTTCTATCACCTGCAATTCCTACCCATGAATACACAGTTTTGTGCTCTAGGCAAGTGATCCAGAAGGAGTTCGCGTATTCTCTGTTTATGTTCTATCTGGTTCTATCTTCATTTGTGTTAATTTATCTTGTCAATATCATATTTCTCAACACTGGTATTCATTCTAGTTTGTCACCTCTCTAATTGTTCTGCCGTGCTGTCTGTCCAACATGGACTACTCTGTCCCATCGCTATCACCACTGTTCATATCAGCTGTCCATTGCTACCTGCACTGTCTAGGAAAGGGCAGTTTCGGGGAGTATCTGTACAAAGGCAGAAATGTTCACAGAACCAGATCAAGAAAGCTAATTTTTTTTCCTTATGATCTATTAGCCTTTATTGCCTCAGTTACTGTTATACCTTGTTATCTGTCCTGATGAGGTTCAGAGGAACTTATGTGAGTTGCAATGATAGTAGTTCATGGAAATCCACATTCACTCTATGCCAATTCAGGTATCCTAGATCTCAACAGGAAGGTTCTGATATGTGCTTATCCTGATACAATCTTGCAGCAGATTCACAGTAAAATACTGTCCAGCCATTTTCTACCAGACCATGCAAATGATTTATGTTTAAATACAATCAAAATGGTGGTTACAGATGCTGAAGAGCAGGAGAGTAAAAGACAAATGAAGAGAGATTTAGATGTCCATACAGGTGTGGATATATGTTTGGGAAGCTACTATTATTTAAAAAAATTTTCCATTTAGAAAAATGCTATTCTTGAAATTGTATTGTTTTGTGGGAAGCATTAGTAGGTCTCCAGGCCAAGGTTGCTGCTGCAACTATTGTGCTTTTAACAGAGGCATGTGACCCCATGACTTAATAAATGCTTGATAACCTCATTTTCCTTGCTAACTAAGAGTATAAAATAGGCTTTTTCCATTCAATTTGGGTTTGGCACCAGAAAAGAAGACACTGGAAAAACAAGGAGAAAATATCTAGGGGCGGGGG
>JAWWEE010000004.1:19729254-19744647 GCA_035221455.1 Xenops minutus | reverse complement strand
CGCACACAGTGCCCGCAGCCCGGCAGGGCAGGGCCGGTCAGACCCGCACACAGCGCCCGCAGACCCGGCAGGGCCGGTCAGACCCGCGCACACCGCCCGCAGCCCCGGCAGGGCCGGCCAGACCCGCACACAGTGCCCGCAGCCCCGGCAGGGCAGGGCAGACCCGCACACACCGCCCGCAGCCCCGGCAGGGCCGGTCAGACCCGCGCACACCGCCCGCAGCCCCGGCAGGGCCGGCCAGACCCGCACAGAGCGCCCGCAGCCCCGGCATGGCAGGGCAGACCCGCACACAGCGCCCCATCCGCCCGCCCCGCACGGCCGTGCCCGCGGCCCCGGGAAGGGCCCGGCACCGCACCGGGCTCCTGCATTCTCTGCTCGGGGTCTGTTTGTTCTGTTCGCCACTGCGTCCCTTAAGCAGCTTACCTTTACACCGTCCCTACTGTAGGCCAAACACCCGGGTCCTGCAGCTGCCAGCCGAACCAGCACCTCCTGGCAGAACGTTATGTTGGATATACAGACAACTATATACAACTATTTACTCTAGTTGTGGGTTTGCCCCTTTGCAGAGAAAGAAACATTTTTCTGTGACTAACTCCATTTGTGACTTTGTATGTCATAGTTACTCTAGGAACATTAAAGCAGAAAAAATCTAAAAGTTTTGTATTACACACAATTATGTCAATTCAATGTAAGATTACATTTTGGAATATGTTCTTGAGATTTGAGAAAGGAAAGCTCTGTGGACACACACTTATCGAACGTCTTAAAAAGTGTTTTTGTCCTTGAGCACAGCACCACCTTGCTGTTACCCTACTTCAGCACTTGGAAAACTCACTTGCTGGCCTTTTAAGCACTATTTTAATAACTTGGTCCTGTACTTGTAGCTCAACATGAGTGCCAGAACATACTGCCATAGAATCATAAAATCATTAAGGTTGCAAAAACCTTTAATATCATCGAGTCCAACCATTAACCGAGCACCACCCTGCTCACACTAAACCACTTACTTCCCCAGGTGCCACATCCACACACCTTCTGAACGCTTCCAGGGATGGTGATTCTACTGCTTCCCTGGGCAGTCTGTTCCAATGCCTGACCACTGTTATAATGAAGAAATTTTTCCTAGTATATAATCTAAACCTTCCCTGGTGCAGCTTGAGGCTATTTCCCCTTGTCCCATCAGTTTTTACCTGAAAAAGAGACCAATTCCCACCTCACCATAACCTCATTTCACATAGTTGTGGAGAGCAGTAAGGTCTCCCCTGAGCCTCATTTTCTCCAGGCTAAACACCTCCAGCTCCCTCAGTCACTCCTCAAAAACTTGTGCTCCAGACCCTTCACCAGCCTCATTGACCTGCTTCAGACTCACATTGCTTGTTTTCTCTATTATATTCCTTTTTATGCAAAATAGTTATAACACTTTGTAAAGTGACTCCATCCAGACACAGACTAAAAATGCGGTAGAACAAGGAAGAGTTCCGCATCTTTGAAGGCTCCAGTGGAGTAACCAGTGTTTTCTACTTCGAGGAAAAACAGTGCCTGATTTCACAGTACAAATTTGTGCCAGTGCACTAGTCCTCCTGCTTGGTTTCAAGACAAGAAAAAGATGCATCTCACTCAAAAGCCCCACAATAAAAGGCAAAATGAAGAGAAAAAGGCAAAATGAAGAGGAAGGAAATAATTTATTAGATTTCACAAGCAAACTAACATACATTTATCATGTAAGTCTTGTGACAGTTTAAAGATATGTGGAATGAGAAAATTTATAGTCTGCCTTAAATACTTTAGAAATGCTACTACGCACAGTTCAAGAGTCCTGATGATTTTACTGCTTCTTCCCCCAGCTTGATAATACTTGAAATAGATGGAACACAAAAGGGACCTGGAACATCACAAAGATACGTTAAAAGTAAGAACAACCAGAAAATAGCAGTATTATATTTTCTTTTGACAACTAAATTGAAAGATGCTTAGTATTTTAAAAAGTGTTTCATGTCTAAAAAAAATATGACTTAATAGATGCAGGCTGTATTAATTTTATATTACAAAAAGTTAAATAGTAATGTAGTATGAAACCCACAAAAAAAGTAAGTCACTGGCAACAACACTACCTCAGTGTAGAGAACAATGATAAAAAACAAACAAAAAAAAGTAGCAGTGATTAATAGCTGAGTATTAGTCCAACTTTAAATACTTCATTGCAAGATATTGTTAATTTTTTTTCTTTACTCAAAAAAGACCAAATAAGGAACATATAAACTGAATCAACTACAGATTGTTTCTCATATACCAGGAAAACAGTAATCATCAAATGATCTAAAATACCTGTCAACCCCTTAATATTAAGAATTGCTCTGCAACATATTTTAGGCAACATGTTAATGTAATAATATTTATTTAAAAAACTAAGTAACACCCTCAGTGTGAGCTCAGCACAGCTCTACATAGATCAGCTTGTATGAGCTAGAACTGTTCCACTAAGGAATGGGATCACCAATTAGTAAGGTATATGACTTGAGGAAAAAGGTGAAGGACACCTTTTAAGACTAGGAACCTTCATTGTGTCTACTCACACAACACAGAAAACTCATTGATTTCTTTTTTCCCCCTGAAACAGTACCCTTTTCTTTTCAAAATTACCAATTAGCTCAAGCTTAAAACATGTAAATTCCTCCCCACACCTACTCTATACGAAAACTTAGATGTAGTTGAGTGCTACAGGACACATTGCACAAAAAAAGGATACAACAAGAAAGGATACACTCTGCATGACAGTATTACTGCAGTATTTACGCAGGAATGTTTCTAAAGAAGAACAGCAGAATGTGGTTTAATTTTACTTGATTCTCAGTATTTCATACACATAACTTTATGCTACCTATCAAAAGCAAATATGCCTCTTTGATAAAATACAATTCTAACACTTTACAAGATTTAATGAGGGCTGATGGGTCCACCAACTAAACTCCATATTCAAAAGTAAACACATTTTTTGATAGCTTGAACTACTAAGACAACACCAGATTTTTCTGTTTCATTAATTCTCCTTCAAGTTTTTGCCATTGTACAGACTCACTTTTTTTCCCAACAGGTCCAAAACCCAATCATGTTTCCATTTAATGATGGTTGTCAAGTCACTTCTTCCCTATGAAGAAGCTGCAGAACTCTAAACATCAGTTTTTTCTACATAGATTTTCTCCCAAAAAGTTGTATTTTAGCTACAGAAAAAATTGTCACCCAAAATACTAACTGAACTTTTCATCAGTCAATCAAGAAAGACATTTCAGCCAGCAAGAAGTTACATAGTATTTTTATAAACCATATGTATTATTCTCTCCACAAAGGATAAAACCTTTGTAGGCAAATAAATAAACCCAAACCAACCAAAAAAACCACCAAACATGAAATTAGACGGAGAGTCAGATCTCTATCATGGAATTTTGCATGATAAATCATCCATGAGAATATTCCAGAAGGACAAGGAAAACATATTCATGCAGAAATAGGGTTCAATTTCATCATTAGTTGGGAAATTAAACAAATATTTTTAATTTAACCTCATGGATTCTTCGAAATTTGTATTACTCCATGGCACATCCTGTGATTGCTGCATATAGCCAAGCTAAGGGAGAAGTTCTGCCCGTGGAACACTAAACAATGACACCTGTAAGATGGCAATTCAGCTATGACTTTCAGGTGCACAAAGAAGTCTTGCATAAGTATGTTTTTGCTCACTCTAAGAAAAGCTTCTGAGTTGACCATCAACATAACTAAATAAGCAAGTTGTTATTTTCTTAGTCATGGAATTCCTAGAAAGAATAAAAGTGCTCAGGGTTCACCTATCAGGCTTTCCAATAGCTAAAATGTTTCAAGTTTCTTTTTTGAATATGAAGAAATTTAGTAATCTTATTAGACAGGGGTTTTTTTCTAGCAAGGAAGAAGTAAGAAACAAGACTGAAATAGTCTCATAAACACTTGCTCCTAATAGGATACTTTAGCCAAGGCTCATTTTTCTCTTTTCAATGACCAATACAGAAGAATGCCTGTAAAAAAAGTTATTTTTAATTTGACAAAATACATATTTTTGCAAACCACAATAACAGAAAATAGGAACTTCTAAGCCCAAGTAGCATCTCAGATATGAGGGAAATAAACTCAAATATAATCTGATTAAAAAATCCTTAGACAATAGATAAAAAAGAAATATAAAATTAAAGTAACAGTTCTAAATAGAAATACCACCCTCGCAATAACCATACTGTGGGGTCTCCAACCAGTTTGTAAAACTCAGACACAATTGTTCATATCCTTTATTTCAAACTTCAGGGGTTTTTTGAAGTAATGAGGATCAAACCTCCAAACTGAAAACACATCATGGATTAAGTAGAACGTTTCATAAGCACTCAGCCTAAGATTTGAGTTTGTTTTGTCTTAAGTGGTGGCATGACCAGAGTGATCCCCAACTGTAACCAGTGATTTAGTGCTCTTTAAATTTGACCTAGCTGATCTGTCAGACGGCACAGACTGAGAAGTGCTTCTTATTCTTCGACCAGTTACTTCACTACACAAATGTTTTCAGGCCATGAAACCCCTCACAGCTAAATTAGAGCTGATTTTGCTTGAGTTGCTCTCATATAAAGGAAGTAGAGTAAGCGGTAGTGACATAAAGCTACATGATAAGAAATAAAGTTATATAGCAATTACTTTCTGCTAAAAGTTACTTTCCCAACATGTTTAGATAATAATGCCAAAAATGAGGACCTATGCATTCCACAAAGGAAGCCTTGATCAATGCAACATTAAGCAGCAGTGTCTGACAGAATATCCTTCACTAATTCAGCCAAGTTTAAAGGATGCTGCAACAGCACTAAGATCTCATCCTCCAAAGTTAGCAAAGCCAAAGGTCCTTTACAGCTAGCGGAAGTTTATTGCTGGAACCAGTTCTACAGGATCACTTTCCAATGGCAGGGATGGAAGTGAAGCAGTAAAGAAGCAGCTCTTCTCAATACCAAAATCCTGGAAGATTACTGAAAGGTAAGTGGCCCTACTCCACAGAATTATTCTCCTTATCTTCTGAGATTAAGGATGAGAGAAACAGAAAACTACCCTATGGTATCAGGATTAGGGAAATGTCAGTCTCCGAGTTTCTAAACAGAGGAAGAAGCAGTATTTCAAACTTACAACAACTATATAACTTGCACTCTGTTTTTCTGATATAGGTGCACATTTAAGAAAAGAAAATTGTGTGGAACATTTCCCAGTATTCCTAAAGAAGCCATTCAAGAGATATTAAACAAAAACAAATGAACACACACTAACAAAAAACTCCCAGCCTAATTATTTTTATTTTCATGCAGAGTCCATACCTTGTGCAGTGTTCTACTTTTTCCTTTTCCCGTCATTGGCATCCTGTTTTGGTCTAGCTGAACGAGCAAATTGCTGAGATGCTGTCAAGGACTACAAGTGTCTGTGATAAGCAGAAGCTGGCCAAGAAGGAAAAAAAAATTACTTCTGCAAATTAGTCTAGAAAGGGGCCTTTATCTGTGAATCAATTCTACTACAGCATAAAGTATTATAACAAGTGTCTATTCAGTAAAGATTAGGACTTCACTGTTACACAGTACAAAAGTTAAGAGAGACTGTCCAAGAGTTCGCAATACAAAGTAAGTAAGGAGAACTGACTAGGAATAGGTTGGGTGCAGAGTAACCCCAGCAGGATAAATGCTTCGTATTTACAACCTTCCTTCCCATCATGTTCATTCTGTAACTTTGATGTCTTAGAACTTGAGAGGACAAAAGGTAAAAGGAACAGAGATTGGGATAAATGTGACTACAAAGAAAATGAAATAAATTACAAAACATTTAAGTGAAAAATAGGATAGGATTTACAGACAAAAGACAGTGCCATACAATCAAAAAGTGAAAGGTCCAGCTGGAGAACCAGTGTGGAGACCAGTGACTCCAATAGGAACATTACTTATGCTCTTAATTGTGTAAACACAGGTCTAACCAAGTCAAAAAGCTTGTATTTAATTTAAATACAGTGGTTATACAAGCTAACTTATTTTTGTATTGTCTTTGCAGGATCAGAAGTAAGACCAGAGAATTTTATTGTCTTATATAAATCCGCATTACTATTCTAGTAGAGGTACCTCTATTTTTTTCAGCTACCAGAAAAGTAAGAACAGTACACCATGTTATGCTGACTGGTTTTCTTAAGGTATTTCCTCTTTTGTAGAACACTATGACAGCAAAACAAGAGACTGACAGATAGATTACAAATATAATGTAAATGCTTGAAAAAAAGATACAACCACCATGGGTTTTTCAAATAAGACATATCCATTTGCTTCTTTTAATGCTTTAGCAGCTGCTTTTTCATTAGGAAGTCCAATGAAAGCCTGTCCCTTCATACGGCCTTCTTTCATCAAACGTATATCAAACCTAGGGGCAAAACGGAGAATTGGGAATTACTCACACTTAACAAAACTTTCATATTTCACAGTAAAAACGTAATTTTCATGCTTCGTGTTGGAGGAATAGCAGAAACAGGTGCAGCCTTCAAGCAGGAATGATGTCCTTGGAGACAATTTTGCCTGGGGGAACCATTTAGTAAAAAGTAACATCAGACTGCAGGATGGCAAAATGGCGTGCAGTACTACAAAACAGGACATGTGCAAACCGAGCAGATACACACAACCATCTACACTGCTCATTCTGTGCCACTCAGCCAAAGAACAGAGAATTTTGGAACTAAAATATAAGGGCAAAATAGTAGAGTCTTTGGTCACTGTTCATAAAATAATTCTGTTTCTGTACTTGTGATAAATGAAGATTTTCAGATGAAACAAGTTTTTCCTTTATGCAAAAACATAAAAAAAGATGACTAATTTTAAAATCGTAATTTCCACCAGTATCATAAAAGTTAACATAAGAGGCTTAAATTTCATCCAGTACCAAATGAACTCACATATTTCGTTCCACTTCTGATTGGAAGTCAACATATCTTCCAAAAATGAACTTGAGATCCTGAAATTAAAGTGTAGGTATAAGAGAAAAGCTAAGAAAAAGCCCTTTCAGATAAATATTTAATTTGCTTGTTTACATACCTTTTCCTGGACTTGTTTAGCTAAATTCTTCACATATATCCTGCAATTTGGATCACCTGGCTCATAGTTTTTGAACACAGAAAATCTTTCCATTTCTAAAGACAAAAAAACAGAGAATGTCTTAGGTCATTGACTTACTTCATATATTTGCACAGTATAAAATAATATGCAATAATTAGGAAATATTTAAACTATTTGTTGCAACAAATCAAGAAAGTATTACTAGATAACGTATTCTCATACCTTCTCTAGAAAGTCTGTTCTTTTCTAGATCCTTTCTAGAAATAAATTCTGATGGTATTTCATCATCCTCCTCTTCAGTTTCCATTTTATCATTTGAGCTAGGAGCTGGGAAAATCCTCCCAAAGCCTGTATTATTGATTTCTTCAATGGTAGCAGAAAGATCTGAAATTTCACCATATTATTTAAGTGGTTTGTAAATTTATGCATGAGAATATCAAGAGCAAGCAAAACAAGTATACACCTTCCAGCAATATTTTAATATAGTAGACTTTGTAAAGCAATTTGAACACATCCTTTAAAAACTGAGTCTTAATCCCCTGGTTTGACAAAAGCAGCAGCTATATGTGGTCCTACAAAACCAAATGTACTAAAAAAAAGCCACGGCACATGAGAGTTGGCATAAAACTAGCCTTGCTGTTCAAGCCTGATCATCCATTTCAATGGTTGATCTAATTTTCATTTTTAAAAAAATGGATATGACTGTAAAAGTACCAAGAAACACAGACTGGCCATAACCCTATAAAAAAATCATCACACCTCATTGCTATTATTGCCCAGCACTTTTATAGCAGAAAATCAGTGCAGCACAGAGGACCTGGCAATCATTTGGATGCTGCTCTCTAAGAGCTGGAAAACGAAAACCTGAAATTAGCCTGATACACCCATTTACACTATAAAATACTGAAAACGAATGTGTAATATTTGATAAAAACTTCTTAACGTTTAAAAGATACACAATTCCCCATAGAGCACATAGGAGAGAAAGAGACCTTTAAAATCCTCTGGATCCTTTACAAAGTTTGTAACATGGGAAGACCAGCAAATGCAAACATGATGGAACATGGTGTTGAAAGCTCCAGTACAAAAGAAGCAAATAAATTCCTGGCCTGAATTTGTCACCCTTCTATACACTGAAACCAGATGATTTTAGTATTAAATACATTTGAAGAACAAACTCTTACCATTTTTTTCTTCTTTTTCTGAGTTTATCTGAAGAACAGCTGGTATGTCAGAACTTATATGAAACTCTATTTTTTTATGACCTACATGCTGTGGCTGCTCAAAAACATCTGAAGGTGACAGTGTAGGGTGCGAATTACTGTTCAAAACAACAACATGATAATTAAGATTCAGACGTTGATGAATGCATAGTCACGTACAAGATGTCTTCCAGATACATTTTATGCTGTTGTTTACCACAAATACATACATTCACCATTCCATAAATCCCACCCAATGCAATTCAAGTTGATTGGAACACTGCAAATACAGTAGGTGTGGCTGGCAGTGGGAGCAAAACCAAGAATCACACACCACATTACAATACAGACAGACATTCATTAAAAACTTTAGCATCACTTAAATATGAAAAATAACTGGCCTTGCTGCTGCTCTCACCTAGTGTATAAAATACACAAAATTTAAAAAAAAAATAGGAAATCACTTGGAGAAAGCAGGTGGCTGTAAGGAAAAATGCATTCACAATCACTCATCACTACACAGAAATACTACACTGGTATCTACTGTGCCACAGAACTGCAGTTCCAAAACTCAAACTTATTTTAAACCAAGTCAATTTTTATTCTTCCAGTATCATACTTTTAAAGATTGCAAGCAATAAACCCAGAGTGCTTCTGTCACAGCTGTGATGCAAGATTAATTATCATTTTTTATGAAAAGGAATTTTTATTATTTTGATAGCAAAAGAAACACAGAGTTTGAACAGGCACACTTTTCAGATTAAGGTTGTTGAGAAGACTTGAATTCCAATTACAGGAAAATTTTTACTTTTAGAGCAATAAAACCAAGCATGAGGACAAAGGAAGACAATCGTCACTACAAAATTCACCTATCAGCGAAGAATGCTTGTTGTAAAACAGCAACACTAAAGCAAACATGATACACAGAAGATAATATAGTAAAAGGAGTAATATTCTGAAAAAGTGGAAAAAAATACAGAAAAAATACAAACCTGTGGGGAGTACACACAGGAACATTCAATAAGTCTTTAATTCTTTGCTTTTTTCTAACACCACGTCTCTTTGTGTTTATTGGTCTTTTAGGCTGAAGTGTTGCTAATTCCATCAATTTGGTCATTCTATTTTAAACAAAAATAAATAATAAATAGAGCCCCCCAACAAACAAAAAAACAAAGTGGTTTACAATTTAAAAATATTAATTTTGAAAACCCCTCCCCTTTCCTTAAAGTCCTTGAAATAGAACTTTTCAGAATATGACTATAAAACTAGTTACCTTAAAACTGAAACTACATTAATAATCTATAATTGTAATGAGGTCAATGATGTCCTTCCTTCCCCAAGCATACTCTTAATTAGGACACTGAAGCTGCAAAGAAAGCTGTGACACCCCAAGCTGAACCTGATTTTGTAACACAATTTCCACTCAAGAGAAATATCTTTTTCCAAATGCATGTATTTTTCTGAATAAAGCATAGGGACTTTCCAATTTATTTTTCAGTTTAAATAGCAAATTAAAAAACTGATTTTCAATTTTTAAAGTAAAAAAAAGAACCACAGCTTTTATGTAATTCAGTCCCAGAACTGCAAGAGAACCCTCAGTACACAACCTCCAATATGTGATTCAGGCTGAGTAGTTTAATCAGTATAGACATGAATAAAAAAGAATTCAGAAAACAAACTAATTATTGCTTCCTTATATCTGCACTGTTTAGTTGGGGGTTTCTTGACATGAGAACAAATGATAACATGCACAACAACAGGCCATTTTCCTTTTCTTACTGCATTTAGAACAGCGCTGTCCTTCCACTATTAAGTTACTCTAGAGTTTCTCTAAGCACCTGGAAAGATTTCCCTATACTATCTACTAGATACTATATCTATATACTGTAAATGTTAAGAGAGATTCCACCATTTGCCAACTAGAAGCTAGAAAAATAAAGCCACCACTTCAAGTGAACCCAAAAGCTTGCAAAAGGCTGTAAAACACATACCTCTCCTTTTCCTCATTGTTATCACTTTCATATTCTGATTCGTCCCCACTAGATAGTTGTTCTTCTTCCTCTTCAGGCAAGGGAGGCTCTTCAGGAGGCAGAGGTGGGATTGGGGGAGGTGGCACAGGCACCGGTAAATACTCTTCATACTAATTATGGGGAAAACGGGCAAAAAAGTCGTTAAACTTTTTAAGAAAAAAAAAGACATGTGTCTTGCTTTCCTTTACATAATAAAAATAGTCAAAGAAATAAATTATAAAATGACAAGAAGTATTTTCTCAAAGTACACTTTAAATGATCTAGATATTATTTTGATACTCTATATTACTAATGAAAAACTTTTCGCAAGCAAAGAAAAAGAATTTGCTGCTTTCTGAAGCATAACAGCTTTTAAGCTGAGGTGGTAAGAAATATAACAATCATCATCCTGGGTTTTCTCTTTGCACTCAGCTTTCCTGAGAAGCACATGGTCAAAACACATGGGTGGAGGTCTAAGCTCCAAAACCATCTCAGCTTCTACAGTGAACCAGCAGTTCAAAACATTCCAGTGCTACTGTCATATGTGTATATTTTATATTTTTTGCTCAAGTAGAGTCAAAAAGATTTCTTCATAAGGCCAACATGCACATTGCATGCAGTGAAATGCAGCAGTATTTGCTATTCTCTAGAGATTTTTCCAGCTTTTAGGACTCAGATCTCCTACCACATTGCTGACATTTTAAATTTAAATTGTGAATCAGTTCTACAGTACTTAAAACATATATTTAAAAAGTTACCATGGGAGGACGAGCAGTAATTGGTCCAAAAGGTGGAGGAAGATTCATTTTATTCATTAGATGAAGTACCTGAAATATTCAAAATATGTAAGTTTTCTTTAAATTAATATGTGATAACAGTTCCTTGCTATCATAGCCAATAATTTCTGGCAGGTGTAAATCAGGAGAGTTTTAATGTTAATGAACAATGTGAAAGACTGCACTTGACATCCAATACTAATGGTATGTAAAAGCAACACCTTAAAAAGGCTAATCAAAAAAGTATAGCACCTTATCAGAATGAAATTCCAAGCACTCAAGTCTCAATTAGGAAGAATATATCCAGTTAAGTCTTCAGTGTCAATTAAGTAAGCTACCTCTGGCCAATAAAATCTTATTATCTCAACTGAGTAAAAAATTAAGATTGATTAACACTGTAACAAAAAACTAGCTTATTTATATGAGAAAAATAATTATTTCTGTGGATAACTGAAAGAGGAAAAATGAGATTTTGTTTTTATACTTACTTGTTTTTTTTCTGCTTTGTACTTACCTGGACATAAAATTTGGGCACGCTTGCCAAGGCATTTGCTATATTTGCTAGAATTGCACTTGAAGGTGGTGGGTACAAATATTTGAGGCAGGAATTGATGGGAAAGGTGAGGCTGGGGAAAAAAGATTAAAAACAAGACACTGTAACACTGCTGCCACGTAATTATTGGTCACAATTAATGAGTTCTAGAGTCTTAACTAGTCATTACATCTGAAGCAACACTTAAATACTATTATTTCCCCTAGAACAGCTTTGGGCCACTTCCATTGTCTTTAACACTAAGGAGTAGTGCATGACAGATCTACTGGGCTTGGGCACAATGAAAGTATCAACCTACGCAGAAAGCCTGAATTACACAGAAACAATCAATGTGTCCAAAATGAAAGCACAGTATAGCAGGCTGTACAAACATCATAAACTCAACATTCAAAGTGTTGAATTTATTAGCCTCCAAAAAACTTATTCTTCATGCATGCAAAAATGCAAATGGGGGGGGGGGAAGCAGCAGAAGCACCTGGAAAAACAAAAATCCAGGGTATTCTGCGGTTAACCGGGGAGAACCTACCCAGCCCTCAAACTCCTCCTGAGAAAACAGTGCACAGAGCTAGGAGGCTCGTATGCAACCCACAGCCTCATGACTCAAAGCACCAGTCACTAATCAACTAAGGATTTTAAACTTGAGGAATTGAAACTTCATCTTTATGCCAATTCCTACAGCTATGCCTGCAGAACAGTAGCATCCTAGGAAACAAAATTCTTGTTCAACAGTACATAACCCATTTTAAAATAACCTGTAACAGAATAAAATTATTAAGAAAAAAAAAAAACAACACTAACCCATGGTTGGGTGCAATTCCATTCTCTATTTTAACACAGCTTGGCTCTATCTTCTCTTCCTCTTTCACTGGTTCTTCTGAACTGAAAATTAATTTAATCTTGATTAAAACAGGGCAAAATTTAAATGTCTTATGTAATATATAAAATAGGCATCATCTATTAATAAATATAAGAAACGGATTTTCATAGGTATTTTTAGCATCTTTAGCAATGGTAGTACTACAGCCATTATCAATTCTCCGTGATTAATACATGTGGACAATTATGGTAGCCACAGTCTTCTAAAATAAATACTCATGCAGATTTAAGTAAGTCTCCCTATATTAAAACACTCCTGACTTAAATCTACTCACAGAAAGAAAACGAAAATTATTTCATGTTGCACTCTGTTCAGAGAGTGTATAAATTCAAAGGTCTTAAATTATCAATTTGTTCATATTCACAGAGTGGAGCAAGTAACCTGAAACCTCCACTACATGTCTTTTAATTAAACACTATCAGAGAGCTTTTATCACTTAGTGACATATTCCAGATGCAATGACACACGGGAGAAATGCAGTCACTCATCTGTAGATGTGAACCTGCTTGTTAACACTTCTGTGTGCTTACAATTTATCCTTTGAGTTAAAAGTACTGCCAACGTATGATGAATACAGAATTTCCTTTCCTTAACCAAAACCAGAACATTATTGTGTATATACCTTTTACACTTCTCTGAGGCAGAAGGCTGGCTAAGTACCTGTATACTCTCTTGCTCCTTTGCAAATTCAACAACTAAGGTGTGACCTAGAAGTTTCAGCTGATGCAGTCTTGATAAAGCCTTCAAGTAATTATAGTGGAGAAAAGAAAGAAGAAGAGAGAAAACGTGAAAATTATTTTAAAGCAAAACTGTTTTTCCTCTGATTGTTAAATCAGCCATAAGATGCAGTCTCAACTTCAAGCTAAGTCTGTGCTACTGTGGACATAAGCAACTTAATTCACCTCACATAGTCTTTGTAATTTTTGAGTCCTTTACAGTGTGGCCTAAAAGAATAGAAGCAATGCAAACAAACAAACAAACAAAACACTAAAAAACCCAAACAACACCCCCCCTCAAACAGCAGGGGGAAATTCTAGGCACAGGCTTTCCACCAGACTAGTATTTAAAAAGCATTATTAGCATTGCCTTTCTGGCATCTATGTCCCCCATTAATGTGGTAGCTTTCTTATCAAAGTTGGGCATTCGAGGCAGTTTTGAATTGTGTACATCACTGGGGCTAAATTTTATGGCAAATATGCAATTATGCAGAAAACAAGAAAATTATGTTTGGCTTAGTTTGCATAAAAATGCACACAAATCTTTGATATGGCCCTGATCACTCTCAGCTCCTGTAAGTTTGCCAGGCTCTAGGTGAAAGGTTGGAACAGATTACTTCTACAAGCCCCTTTCCACCCACCTTTCTTAGTACTCTTCAAAAGTGTTGATTTCATCAAGTTCTGTAAGCAAATCCTGAAACAGAACTCTAATACCAGATTGTGCTGCTTTGCTTTTTCCTAGCACTGAGTACTAGATGATGTGTAAAACATTTTAGAGCACAACTGGCAATCCAGAAAAGTGCTTTGTGAAACCACTCAATAACAAGCTCAATACAAACCTTTGCAGCTGCATTTTCACTGGGAAAGGTGGCAAAAGCAGTATGTTTCTAGAAAACAAGCAAAACCAAATTATACTGTGTTGAAATCAAAAAGGTGAGATTGCATGTAAAATATAAACCCGCAAGAAACTTGCAAGTTCAAGTTCACATATTTGAAAGCTTCCAGATGTCAGTCATTTAACTCCCATGTAGAGCAAATATGAAGGACTAGAAAACATTTTTCTTAGGAATTTAGGACATGCAACTCCTTCAGTCAAAAATTAAGACGGAACTCAGCAGTTTGAGGAATACAGGAAAAGCATCTTTTCTAGTGAGCAACAGCCATTTTGAACTGCAAGAAAGTACCTATGGATCAAGAGGTCTAACATCTTTTTCAAACAGGGGATTTATTTCTGCACCTTACAGTAGCCCACTTTCATCAAAGCAATCCCTGAAAGTCGTGCTATTTTTGCTACAAAAGTTGCAACTATTGCTGTGCTCTGAACTTTTGAATGGTTTCTAGCTAACATTTTCCCCAACATTTTCGGGTTTAAAAGAACGTAAGCTTCTCAAATCAAATCCCATCCTCACAGAAGACAGCTCATCTCGGAGTTTTATTTGTTTTAACAAACTTTATTCCTTCACCTTGCTGCTCCGTGATTCGGTACCCAAAACCATTGTGACAAAGTCAGTATTTCTGACACCGTATAAAGAAACCATGATCCTGAGTGAAGATGCAGACATCGCTGAACTGCGGTTCCGCAAGGGACTCAAGGCTCTTTCCCAACAGCACTTGTCACGAACCGGACACGCCCGTGTTTTTGTGACTTGGAAGAGGAAAAGCAAAGGGAGCGGAGGTTCCGAGAGGCACGACTGTGACGCTGCAGCCCAGCTCCTGCCCCCGGCCCTTCCGCACGGCTCCCCCAGCGCCCCGGCCCCGGCCCCGGCCCTCACCAGCCGCCCGTGGTCGGACAGGACGCGCACAGACACGGCCCCGAAGTGCTGCAGCAGCTCCTCCTTCTCGGCCGCCGTCAGCTCCGCGGGCAGGTGCCGCACCAGCAGCGTCCGCCCGCGCCGCCGCGACACGCCGGGGTGCGGGGGCACGGCCCCGGGGTGCGGGGGCACGGCGCCCATCCCGGCCCCGGGGTGCGGGGGCACGGCGCCCATCCCGGCCCCGGGGTGCGGGGGCACGGCGCCCATCCCGGCCCCGGGGTGCGGGGGCACGGCGCCCATCCCGGCCCCGGGGTGCGGGGGCACGGCGCCCATCCCGGCCCCGGGGTGCGGGGGCACGGCGCCCATCCCGGCCCCGGGG
>JAWWEE010000004.1:19715380-19728284 GCA_035221455.1 Xenops minutus | reverse complement strand
TTTCCTTCCTTTCCTTCCTTTCCTTCCTTCCTTTCCTTCCTTCCTTTCCTTCCTTCCTTCCTTTCCTTCCTTCTTTCCTTCTTCCTAACACTGACAGTACTGCTTTTTCTGAGGCTGTTAATAAAAGTAACACTGACCACCCTAACTAGTTATCTGTGTGTCTTGTGGTTTGTATATCCCAGAAGACTTTCTGGGATATGCTGGTTGACATGCAATTGTAGCAGATGGGAGGATGAGGATTGCAAAAGCAAGTCTGTGGTGGCTGTTCTGATGCATCCTGTTTAAATTGGCCTGACTTTTCATTCACTCCTGGGTAATGACTTCAGAGAACTTTTTTTCACAGTAAGTCTGTGAAACTTGTAGGCAAACCAAACTTCCCTGTTTCTCTTCTAGATTTCTAGTACATTCCAGTTAATAATCTGCACATCATTCACCAGATGGTGAAATAATTATATAACATCAAATATGTTTTCCTCTCACAACTAAGAAACACTGTTTTTAGTTCCGGTCAGAGAAAGCTGAGAAAAATATGCACATTTTAGTTACATTGAACAAGTGACAAGAACAATTTCACTCGAAATCATTCTGATATCTGATGGCTGTTCAGCTCACCTCTCCCTCTTAGCACAGAATCTCCCCCAATGAAAGAGGAAAACTCTTAAAGTCTCTGCACCGTGAAAGACGAAAAAACACGTCCCTTTCTCTCCCAGTCGTGTCAGCAGGCAAAATAAATAACAGGTCTTTTTTTTTTTTTACTTTCCAAGATTCTTGAACAATAGAGTTCTTCAACAACAATGCATCATGTTTCTGTGTTGAAATTCGCAATTTAGGAGTTCTTTGCTTACACACAGAGAAATTTCAGTGCAAGTGTTTTAGTAATACCATTATGAGTCAGAACTACAGACTCATTCAGGTGAGAAAGGAAGGAGATCCTTTTGCAGCAATCTCTAGTCTAGTCTCCTACTCAAAGCAGAGTCAGCACTGAAATACAACCACATCACTCAGGACGTTCTTTAGCCTGGTCTCAAAAGGCCCTAAGGGTGAAGATTCTACAGCCTGCACAGACAAGCTTTTCCACTCCTTAGTTAACCTCCTAGTGATTTTTTTTGTCCCATTTTATCCATTTGAAACTGACTGTATTTATATCAATATGTTGGGAATCCATAAAGACAAAACTTCAAATTCCAATTAAAATTTATTGATTTTTAAAGAAAAAAAAAAAAAAAAAAGAAAAAAAAAGAGAAAGCCAGCTTTGCAGAACACCCTGATGCTTTGCACACCATGCATTACCCTCCCCCATAAAGCTGTCCATTAGTGGCATCAAATCAGCAGTGGCCAGGGGCAGAGTCAGTTGTCCAAAGCAATAGAAGTCCAACTCAGCCTGTCCTCTACAGTTATTTATGAAAGCAGCAAAGTAGTACCACATTGAATGATAAATGGGTTTACTTAGACAAAAAAATATGTAGTGGTCCACTTGAAGTAGATGGGTTTTCTTTTGGATGGTGTGAGTTAGTTCACAGTTTTTTGAAAAGTGCTTATCTGAAGCATTAATCAGGGAAAAGTGACTGTTATTATGAGAGCAGCAATGCTACTGTTTCTTACAGAAATTAAGATATACAAAGATGCTGTTCGATCATCATTCTGATAAAGTGAGACCAGAAAAAATCTAAATGTTGAAGAAAAGCTGCAGTGTAGAGTTTCTGGACCCTGCCTTTTGTTAATATGCCTCTAGGTATTTTCTCTTGCCTCCAGTATATTTTCCAGTCGGCTGGACACAAGCAAACTCCAAGTGAGGGGACAAGTAGGTGCATTAGCATGAAGATGAGCCCAAGGCTTGTTTTACCTTGTCTACAAAATAATGTGTAGTCATGTACAGAAATGAATCTGTGAGGGCAACCTAATGTATTGGAACATTCTCGTTTGGCTAGGACCAGAAAGGATAGCAGAAGAGTTTTAAATGGCCCACAAACTGATAACACAATCCACTGAATAAATAACACTTTATAATGGGGTCACATTCTTTCATTAATGGAATTGCATATTAGAGTTAACACTACGGAAAGACTGTATAATTGAATTTACTGACTCTTCTGCTTTCGTATTCATCCTTTACTGACACAAGAAAAAAACCTTTCAGATTATAACAGCAGAAACTTCAAATGACCTCAATTCAAGTTTGTTCTCCAACAACAAAAAAAAAAAAAAAAAAAAAGAAAGAAAGAAAGTGTGAACTTTTAATGCAATTTGAGAGGCTGTCAACAAAGGTTTTTTAAAGAAGACAATCTCTTTCTTCACTAAAGAAAGGAAAAATTGCTTTCCTCTGTTATTTTTTTTTCAAATGATACAATTGTTTTTCTTTGTTGTTTTTTTTTTTTCTGCTTTAATGAAACACAAGAAAGACTTTTTTTTTTACTCTCTATCTTTTCTGTACATTATTCAGACTATGGCCACTGGAATTCTAGTACCAGAATAAGGAAAGCACACTGCACACTGAAAAACCTCAGCATCAAGTTCTAATAATTAATTTTTAAACAAAGTTCCCAGAGTTTTTTTCTAACACTGGGGCATTTTGCCTTTCTTTCCCTATGCAGTTGTGTTCTGGTTGTTTTTCCTCCAAGCCTTTGTTTGAACAATAAATTTCATAGCATTTGCATGTCTAAGCATGTCTTGCAGCATAGGAGTAAGAAACCATTTACTGTAACAGTTTCTCTGTATTACAAAGTGCCACAATTTAACAGTGAAGTGTCAATCAAAACCAATTACTTTTCACTCAATATGTCCCGGGGAAGAGCTACCTGCTGGGTTTCCTCAGTTTCCAAAGCTGTCAGGTTACCTGTGCAATGCTAAAGTGACCAATTCATATCTTAGAGCAAGTGTCAACAACCTCTCAGGTGAAAGCATAAAATACACCTCTGCATAAGCTGAGTGCCTGGGTTTTTTACCCACAAGGCATGAGGTTCAAGACCAATAAAGCTGTACTTCTATGTAAGACATTTAGTGTCTATTTTCCACCGAATACAATCAATATTTTATGTGCAAGTACAGCTTCATTCTAGAACACTGGACTACGATTTTTCAGACATGCTGACTTATATTGAAAGGAAGAGCTTACGCAATCATCTCTACACTACCATTCCATAAGTAATTGACATTTTATTTTCAGCAAACTTTTTGATGCCACAAGATCTGGCAATTGCAATCTGCAATTTCTTCTTTTTCTCTTGTGGAGTGATGTCTATATGTAAGAAATAATTACAGGTGACAAAAATAACTGGAAGAGGAGGGAAACTGTTTTTCTTCAGAAACAGGAATGTATAACAAGCAAATGGCTTTTAGAATTGTAACATCCAAAAGAATATAATTTTAGTTCTCTGGAGTTTCAAATTTGGAACTTGACAAAACTAATTCTTTCACACTTATCCAATTTTTTTAGTCATATATTTTATGCCTGAATTCATAAGTTATTAGAAGAGACTTGGTTTAGTCAAAGACTGTCTAGTATACAGCATTTTTTACCTGTGAATCAGATGTAATTCATAATGTAAGATTTGGTGACATCATTACTCAGACTTAAACATGTTAAAAGTGTTAATATTTGTATACCAAGCATTTGGCACAAGAAACCAAAGACATTAAAAGCTATGGATAAATTCCCTTGCATTCCAATGTTCACTTGTTCAGCATTAGCTATTGTTTAGGACAGTATAGTGCTGACTTTGCTGTTTCTGCAATTGCATCCTTTAAAGCAGAACTTCTTACTTTGTGGAATATGGTGCAGAGTAAATTCTATCAATTCATTGGTAAGTGAATATATTTTCTCTTATTCCTGGGGAAAATGTTAAAAAAAAAAAAAAAAAAAAAAAAAGCACAAGTTCCATCTTAGCCTTAAACTCCATTTGAAACCTCTGATCTGTAACTATGCAGTGACTTGCAGAACTATAGAATGTGCAGCCAGGACTGTTTGGCTGGTTCTCTGAGTGAAGTCTGCTTTTATTTTTCCTCAATTGTTTCAAAATGCAGGGTACAAATCCTATAGAGCACTCCAGTTTCTACAAAGCTTCTGCAGCTGCTCTTGTGTGTTTGCACACAATTGCAGACAACTTGAGAGGCTGATAAGAATGTCTCCATACACCTCATTGTTTTCAAGGCCTCTGCTGTCACACCAGGCCTGTATTTCTGTGTTAGAGTGATAAATATTTCATTCTATACAGAATGACCAGTGCTATTATCACTTATATCAGACTTGATTTTCAGTACAGACATAAACAAAAGTAAATTAAATTAGGCATAGCCACCTGATAAGAAAAATTGTTGTTACATCTAAACAAGTCAAGACAAAGCTCCAGACAGGTCTAGATGAATTCCAGTAAATCAAGTCTGACATGCCTCAGTTCTTTACAAACTCAGTGAAAGCCTATGGCTCTTTATTAATAATGACAATACTGTATTTAGTGGCCTACAGGCTAACATCCTATATTACCAGGTCATTGTTACAATAACTACGGTGTAGATGAAAAATATTGGACTTATAGGCAGTATTAGATGGTATTCAAAATCAATTCCCAAAAGATACTTTTTCTTCCTAATTGCTTGTGCAGTATGCAAGGCTAGAAAGGTGTTTGTTAAGAGCTTGGAAGCCTCAGGCCAAAATGTTTTGATTACTAAGGTAAAAAAGAAAACCATAAGAATAGCTTTGAGACACAAGTGGCAACACTGCCAGGTAAAATTTGATTCTCATGGCAGTTCTCCAAGTATCTTCACATTAATATGTATAGTGTGGTGTTACAAAGTACCCTTAGAAATGAGATGCTGAAGAACCACAGTAACTGACACAGGATAATGTCCATTACTGCTGGAATCATGTCCATGTTACAGAAGCTTCAGGCGGGGACGAGCTGTATTTTATTAGGTACTATTGTATGGGGTTTGTGTGGCAAGGTTTGGTAGCAGGGGGATTACGGGGGTGGCTTCTGTGAGAAACTGCTGTAAATTTCCTCTTCTAGAAGAGCCCATGGCAGATGCCAGCCGGCCCCAGGATGGACCTGCCTCCGGCCAAAGCTGAGTCCATCGGCAGCAGTGACAGTGCTCGGGGATAACACAGTTAAAAAGGGGAAACAGTTGATGCACTAGAGCAATCACAGATGGAGAAAGGAGTGAGAATATGTGAGAGAAACAGCTCTGCAGACATCAAGGTCAGTGAAGAAGGAGGGATAGGAGGAGCTCCAGGTGTCAGAGCAGAGATTCCCCTCCAGCCCGTGAAGGACCCCACTGTGGAGCAGGTGGATGCTGGAAGGAGGCCATGAGCCCATGGAGAGCCCAGGCTGGAGCAGGGTCCTGGCAGGACCTGTGGACCATGGAGAGAGGAGCCCATGTAAGAGCAGGTTTGCTGGCAGGGCTTGTGACTCCATGGGGCACCAACACTGGAGAGTGTGTTCCTGAAGGACTGCACCCTGTGGAAAGGGTGCCATGTTAGACCAGTTTGTGAGTAACTGTAGCTGGTGAGGAGTCACATTAGAGAACTTCATGGAGGACTGTCTCCCATGGAAGGGACCCCACAAAGGAGCAAGGAAAGAGTGTGAGGGGTCCTCCTCATGAGGGAGAAGGAGCATCAGAGACAGCGTGTGATGAACTGACAGCAATCCCCATTCCCCATCCCCCTGTGCCACTGGAGGGGAGGAGGTAGAAAGAATCAGGAGTAAAGTTAAGCCTAAGAAGAAAGGAGAGGTGGGGCAAAGATGTTTTTAAGATACAGTGTTATTTCTCATTATCATACTCTGACTTGAATGGTAATAAATTAAAATGATTTCCTAAACTTGAGTCTGTTTTGCCTGAGACAGTAACTGGTGAGTGATCTCTCCCTGTCCTTGTCTTGATCCAAGAGTGTTTTCTTATATTTTCTGTCCCCTGTCCAGCTGAGGAGGGGAGTCATAAAGTGGCTTTGGTGAGCACCTGACATCCAGCCAAGGTCAACCCACCACAACTACATAAGCATACATATAACCTCAGAGAGACTGCAAAATAATTGCTGTGATAAATGCTATTCTGTGAAAAGAGGAAATTGATATTTAAAGAAAGCATTAAGTCAGGTAACTGCTTTCCTGAGCTTGGCCTGTATGGCTTCCTGAAGCATAAGCAGCCATTTTCTTTATACTTTTCATTTTTCTGTCTGAATAAAATACCCAAACAATGGATAATTCACTAAGAATTCTCCTTTTCATATATGACCACTAGATGATGCTGTGACTCTTAATTGCAAATGATGCTGCACTGTTAACAGTTATTCTTCCATTTTATAGAACTCTGCAGAATTTTCATACATGAAAAATTGGTATTTTCTTTCTCTTTCTTACATGCGTTGTAGCTGTAACCACATATATACTAGGCTTTTTTTATACAAATCCATATATATCAAACATCTTAGCAATAGCTCTTTCTGTCAATACTGAGAATTTCACATGATTTTTGAAGCTGTGCATGCATATTCTCTGTAGATGCAGACATGGAGTGCTTGGAGTAAAGACTTCTGCCAAACGGGAAAACTATACTGAGAAGAGATTTGATATATTTAATCCAGGTTTATATTTATATTTCTTTCCATTTATCTGTCCTACATAATCAATTATAATGATGTTTTCAGTTTCAGGTTTGGAATTTATTTTTCTGTGCCATAGCAGCATCTAGAATTAAGGGAGACTTTTCTATTTAGCAACTATTGCTAAAAAATTAGGTGATCTTACTTATTTCCATAGGCCTTGTTTCTGTTTTCTGTTTCCATAAGTAATTTACCATTTTTACTGTAAGTGCACTGGTTTGATCCACACTCTTGAGTCTCTTAGCCAAGAGCTCTACTAGACTTTCACAGATGACACTATTTTACTGATGATTTTCTCAAAGTGGTTTCAAAAGAACAACATTCTTTATGTGAGCTAATTGTTTTTCACCATTTGCCATTTCTATGAACTTCTACAAACACTTTATTTCTGCAGCCATTCTTCCATCTTCTTCTCAGAAATGTTAATGCAATAAGGTTAAATTGATTTCAGTGGACAAAGCAAATATACTCAACTAGTCACCTTCTGTATAGAAGCGTTAAAGGCACAGCTCCATTCAGGTGATCCCCATATGTCAAAAGTGGAGAAGGAATGAAAACAGGTTATACAATTCAGAACAGCTTGCAGGCTAGGTCAGTGCCAGTCAGTTCCAGCAGAAAAGAAGTTTGGAACTAGCTTAATATCAGCCTTTCCCACTTTTAGACATGCCTGAAGTACACTTCTGCCAGTCAGAGATCTGGATCCTATTTTCAATATGTAAGCAAGGAAATTACACTCCCTGAGAGGTAAGTAAAAAAAAGCTTGTTTTGCCCTTCCTGAAATGGCATCTGCCAGTCACACTGGGGTCTAATTGGGAAATGCCTACATGGCACTGCAATGCCATTGTTATACCCACAGCGGGCTCTGAGTTGAGGTATAATTTGACATTCATTTTAAAAGTGAGCTTTGTTTTTGCAAACTTGAACAATTGTACTGAAACTGAGCTCCTGCCACATAGATGTGCTACTCTTTTTGGCATGTGTCTTTACTAGTTTACTTTGAGATAGACACATAAAAACACCAAGTTGCAATAGTTATGCTAAATACATGGGATATTACTCATTTTACTTCTAGATGGAGGCTTACTGTGACCTTCAAAGACACCTAGAACTGCCTCCCAAAAAAAAAAATAAATACTTCTAGAGATAAAAAGTACATGAAGTTTAAAACTCCTTAAATAAAAAAATTGCCATTAAAACTTGTTGAAAATGCTGTGCCACTGGAATGACAGCGTTAGGGACCCCAAATCTACAGAGCATGCTTACAGAGCTGCAGTGTGCATGCAGGAACTCATTCTAGCGAGAGCATGACAGAGAAACATAAGGCTTTCTTTAGGCTTAACCAGAGGCCAGTCTTGGGTTCCAAGAGACCTACAGCAAAGGCCAAAAGCAACTTGTTTTTCTTCTACCTCATGACCAGGCAATTTAGATCCTTGTTCCGGGAATAGTGCCACTGATATCCAGGTATTGCATGAAGTATTTATCGAGTATTAGTAAGGATATAAGCAGTAAGGGTATCTACCTGGACTTATTCTGGTCTTAAAGCTATTGGTTTATAAGTAAAAAGATTAAAATTGGTTCAAGAGGCTTCATCAGCAGAATTTCCATTTAAATAAATCTATGTTTTCAAGAATCTGGAGAGCCTTAGATTGTAACAGACTCCTATCTTGTCTGAGTGATTTTTTTAAAAAACTTTCTTCTTTGTGTCTCAACTCTATTTTTTTTTATGTTAGTAAGTATATCTACTTCAACTCTAGTAGAATTTCATTGGTAGGAAGAAGCTTCTCTGCTGCAAAAAGAATTTTCTTTGATAACTTCAAAAAGTCTGGAGATTTACTGACTTGAACTACAGCAGCTCACTCATCACTAAGGCTTTGTGTAAATCGCAGAAAACAATGAGATATTTCATATGGGAATACAGTGGATTTCACCCATTGTCACTGATAAATAGAAGAGGTCAAACAATCCTTAATATTAGATGCGTACATCTACTTTATATATTGGTGCCAAAGTCAACTTAGAGATTGAAGTCTGATCATGTTTAAAAGGAGGAACATAGGAGAAAAAGGACACTATTTTAAGCCAAATGGCAAAATGAGGATACTTACTAGTGGTTAAATTCTTTATGGTTCAGAGTGTCTATAAAATTTATTTTGCAGCTCTGCTTCATTAAGACACAACTATAAATGGATGCATTTCCCCTTAGGATCTTCTTCTTTTTGTACCCTAATTAGAGTTTTTATCTAGCGTGTTATTATTCTGGTTCTACTGAGTAAGAGTGTGACTGCTTTGGAAGGCGTTTAAGTGCACAATCTCAAAAGTCCACTTGCTTTTTTCTTCCCCCTAACTTTTATAAAGCAAATAATTTTTATATTTATGTTAAGAGATTTAAATATTAATTCTCCCCTTGAGGCAAACATTCTTTTCCTTTTTGCACACTAGATAGAAAAGCTGTGGGGCTAACAAGGTGGCATAGACATTTAGAACCATTTTTTGGTACTGCAACTTTGATGAAATCTATGCAGTGAAGCATGACATTGTCTTCGTCTGTATGCTCCCAGACCAGTCTGGCAGAGGTCTTTAAGTCAAAGATCAACATCTTACTAAAACTTTTGTCCTACAAGGTTAATACTTTTCAGGCCAGGCTACCTTAGGCCAAGGCCACTCTATGCAGTTTCATGGGATCCTCGTTGTTGCAGTAAGTGTAACATATGGATTGCCAACTTTGCCAAAAGCTTCTACATGCTCTGTGCTAAGCTCTCTACCCCAAGCAAAACACCTCAAGAACAAGCTGGAAGCACAGTAGTCCCATTAATTACTGGCTGGATTGAGGTCTAAGCATTCAAAATAGTTCAGATTTGAAAGCCACTGGGAAAACTGCAATTTAAATTTACTATACATCAGAGAAGAACATGCAGATGGCATACTCTGGTCTACGGAATCACCAACATTTCCTATTCTTAGTTCCTTAATTTAAGAGGAAGAAAGACATGCTGCCTTTTTAATTACTAAAGTAGCCTTTGCATCTGCTATAGGGATATAGCAGTGAAATGAAGTGGTGGAACAAGTGGAAACAAGGCACTGTTGAACACAGCCTTGGAAACATCACACTCAGGAGATCATATTTTGACAATCAGAATGACAAAGGAAAGAGATTTGGAACTGTAAAAACATTGACTGCTGTATTTTGATTCCTGTCATAGAAAAAAATTTGTACTGAACCAATACCTAACACTCTCAATCTCTTCACCTAGTGGGAAACCCCCCCCACAAAACAACAGAAACAAACAAACAAACAAACCCCCTAATCTCATGTTCAGCAAATTACTTGGGTCAGAAAGATGCAAAAATGAATGCTGGGGCCAGGAGGAATAAATTATTTTCTTAATGAGAGGGCTGCCACTTGCTACTGTGACAACACTAATACCAGAAAGCTGCGTTGGTGCTGCTTCCAAGAGCTGTGCCAAGGCAAAGCACTGCACTGTCCCTGTATGGCCAGTCAGGGGCTGCTGGGGGGTTTGGTTTGCAGTGGTTGATTTTCTGTTTGTATAGGGGATTCTCTTTTGTTTGCCTTGCTTTTATTACTTGGCAATCAAAGCCTACATGGGTTTCATGAAGTTTCCTAGTAGTGCTTCTGGTTAGTAGTCCCTAATGGAAGGAGCCAAGTATCAGATCCTTATTTACACTTCACATAAGCTTTCGTTACTGCAGGAAACCTCTTGTGTGTTCTGAATGAAACACATCTGTCAAAAAGGACATTTACTGCAGAACATTATTCTTAGCCCAGAAAAAAAAACAATTGAAACTCAGTGCAATAGTGGCAGGATTAATAGAGGATAGAGAGTATTATTGACAGTGAACTACTTGCCTGCATATTTTCTACAACCCCTTTCAGGAACTGTAGGTGAATTCAGTGAAAACAGCATCTATGCAGTTTTGGAAGGAAATGTCAGGAAGGGAAAACTTCACAAAATGCAGTTGTTTCCTTTTTTTACCAATTCATTATTTTTTTCTGGCAAACTTTGTAAAAGTATTGACAAAGGGAAGTGGAAATAGATGAGAAGGAAGGAATAAGAAAAAGAAAGACCTTTGATTTTATTATATGACTTGCTCACATGGAGTTTAGTTTTCCTCTTGCTTTTTTTTCCGTATTCTAGTACTAAGTTATATCCCCTTTTTCTTTAGATTTTTTTTTTTTAATCTACTCAGTTGCAAAATAGGTTATTTTCCTAAAACTGTTTGTGCAGGTATTATGCTGTTTTTATTCTTCTTTGCAGTGGTTTATGCCACCTCCTCAAACTGAGTCAAACTATGTTAACAAAGAGGTGATGTGGTTAATGTTTTCAGAGGTCATTGGTAAATAGCTGTGGGTTGCTAATTTCTTCAAGCTTCTCATTATATCTGTGTGTGTCCTCTCAAGGCCCAGTACCAAGATCAATAACATATATCAGTTAGACTTTTAAGTGGATGAAAGGTCTGATACCTGTTAACCATTTCTGATGTTTGGTGTCTGCAATAATTATGATGGTTAACTACACCTATCTTGGAGGTCTATTTGGAGCCTTGAACTGTGTCTCTAACCATTTTTTCTGAGATGAATTGATCATTTAATAGAGTAAAATAAATGTTCCTGCACATTCTTAAGTGCAGCATTGCCCACCTACATGCATGTGGTGGAGGCAAAAATATGTAAAATTGAGAAATGGTGTGGAGTGGACATGAATTGGACTGATTGCACTTTTGCAGAAGGGAAGGGTCATGTCAAGTGCATAAATGGAAGAGGTGTCGAGCAGCCAGCTTTAGAGAGACATTTCCTGTGCAAGAGAAATTTTTCTGATTCAGAAGAAGGTATTTTCTACTTGAGGACTGAAATCAGCATGTTCAAGTATTTCAAGCATACTTGAAGTGGACCAAATGAAAAAAGCTGCAATTTACAGTGGGGCAATGGAAGTGGTATTGTGTTGTATGGTTATATAAAATTCTCGAATGCTGTACAAATAACTCCTTACTCCTTAAAGCTAATAGATTGAAAAATAATATAACCCTTAGTTAATTATGGAGTTTTTCTAAAGATTATTCAAGCTGATTTTTTAAAAAATCTACTTTAAATTTCAAACAATATTCCAGCTAAGAAAGATTAATTTAAACTGACATGGCAGAGCCAAACTCCTGAGTCATGCTTCTGCTGTCAAGAAGTAAATTTTCTTTTTCTTTCCTTTCTATTTTACAGAATCTTGTAACATCAAACGTAAATTTCTACTCAAAAAAGTCTATTGCAAAAAGCTGTAACACCTCCAGGAAAACATGTTCTGCTTCCCAAACTGACTTCAATAAATAAAAAGCTACAGTGACCTTGACATTCTGTAAAACCTTTAAAATGTCCAATCTCCTCAGGATATGAAAAACCATTTTAGAACAAATTTTTACATTTGGCACTAATGGGTACCACACTATCCAATTTAAAATTAATTTGGTGTGCAGCAAGAATGTTTCAAAGCATCCTAAAAAATGGAGCACATATCAAATGGCATTGAAATGAAAATTATGGTAGTAACTGAAACTGCATACAAGTGTCAGTTTTAGTAATCTTTTTCCTTTCACGTCTTCTTTGTGAACATTACAAGCCCATTATTGAAAGCTGGGGACTTCACTCCTTACTCTGTGTTCCCACAGAGGTCACATAATGACAATGGAATTGGACCTGAAATGTGTAAATCTAGGACAAATATATTTCTCAATGTTTTCTGAGTCTGTATGCTAAACCCAGACTGTTTAATTCTAAGAAGTCAGGCAGGTCAACTAGATAATCATGACAGGTCCCTTTCAACTGAAATATTCCATTCCATTCCATTCCATTCTGCAATATTTATAAGCAGAAAGGATGTTGAAGTCATGGCACCACTCAGGTGTCTGGCCACCACTACATGCTGTTCTTCCAGGAACTAAGAACTGCCACAAACCCTAGATGGTTTCTTTGGGAAAAGTAGAAGTCTCTTTGACTTCACATCCTGTGAATTTGACAAATAGCTGTAAAAACCAAAATCAAAACCAAAACAAATCCTTCACCCAAATCCTAGAAATCAGATCACTGCACTTTACACAAGAGGATAAAGTGAGAAACTGCCTCTGGTACCTGAGATCTTGTGGGCTCTTTTCTAAAGGCAGATAAAGAGCACTGAGGTTGTATGACTAAAAGCACCATAGTACCTGGTGTAATTAAAAAAAAAAAAATCTGCTAAATAAATTATTTTGAAGCAGAAAGGCCAATTTAGAATTAAAAATTATTGAATACTCTCTTTTCTCCAAGGCTCTGGA
>JAWWEE010000004.1:19703541-19715280 GCA_035221455.1 Xenops minutus | reverse complement strand
GGAAATATCCATCTGGGATTCAGTCCACTTGGGTTTTATAGTCAAGGAAGGCATTGCATTAGAGCGTAGAAATATCTTTAAACAAGCATGCTACTCACAGTAAGGAGTTATCTCACCTGAAATGGTATTAATCGTCTAGTAAATGCTTTTCAGTTATTATATGTTAGCAGTTATTGAAGTCTGAGGTAAACTACACTGTGTGCAAAGTAACAAACTGTGAAAACTGTTGTTGGAATCAGATTTGAAAATCAGGTACAACCCACCCTTTTCATTCTTTAAATAATGTTTCAAACCAATAAATTGACCACACGCTTTTGGTTTTATGAATGAAATATTTTACACAAATTAGTGACACACAACTGCCAGAAAAGAAATATAAACTTCCTCTGCAATTGAAAGCAGAGTAAAGGAAATGTTATAGCAAATAGTCGGGGCAGATCTCTGATGTTGAAAGGAGAGATCTAGTGTATTACCTGTAAACTCTCGAGTGCAATTTGGATAGTTTTGGCAGGTTGGCCAGGAGGGGTTGTAGTGCCACAATGAGCTCAGGCTAACTGTGCTGCGTGAGAAGGAGTGTTCCCTCTGCCCTGGCCCATGTGCTGCTGCGTCCCCTGTGCTGCCACACTGCAGGCACCGTCCTGCCACGGGCTGGCTCTGCCTGCGCCTCTGCCTGAGAGGCAACCCAACAAGGGCAGGATGGTTTCACTTGAACATGTGCCTCAGATGCTTCTGCTACAAAACAAGCTTCCCTGCCCTAGAAGAGATGGACAAACTGCCTGAGGGTAACACAGGCCACTTCTAAGTTAGTAGTTTTTTTCCTGCATTGGCTTTCAGGATCATAAAGTTTGTGAATAACACCTCAAGTAGATAACTGTGAACATTATTTTTTTATTTTCATTTTGAATATAGTGTTTGCAGAGTGCCTAAGGGAAGCGTGTACATTTTAAAAGGCAGATAGAGCTGTTCTGAGATGAAATCATTCCATGCTAATATAATTTAGCCCTTGGTTGTTGTTTCAGTGTTCAGTCAAAGTTGAGCAGGACAGTTACATGCTCTACCCATGTTGTAAGCCTTTGTTTCTGCTTATGAAGAAAGGTGGTTCTTTGGCTATTGATTGATAGAAATAATATGTCACTGTGTGTTAGAAACCCAAATGGCTTGAATGGCTTTTAGAGATATAATTGGATAATCATGGGCAGGCACTTGGGGTATGTGAAAGTTTATGTATTCTGTGTCTAATTTTTTTTTACAGTGAGTAGGCCTCAGGAATAGCAAACCAAAAGATTCACTAACATGTTTACCAAAAAGTTTGTTATTCTAAGTAAATTAATTTCTTTTTTTTTTTTTAATTTGGGTAGACCTTAGAAATGCCAAACTAAAAGTTTCTCTTAATACTTTTACCAAAAGTTTTCTATTCTAAACATGCAAAATTTCTCTTGTTTTTCCTTAAACACTAATAAAGCTGCATGCTGAATCAACTATAAGTATTTCCTGTGAGTTGAATTTTATTTCCGAAGTTGCTGACCTGACTTTTGTGTATGAGTGCATCTCAGGACCATCTGGGAGACATCTGTTTAGCTGTAATCTCTCCCAGACAGGGAACATATCCTACAGTACAAATGTAAAAAGCTGAGGTAACCTTCAGCCTCTCTCCAAGTGTTCTTTAATAAATAGCAAGCAGTAAATAATAAAACACTGATCAGGTTGCTTGGATTCTGTCCATAACTGTGGAAAAGACCCACTTATGAATTTGGTGATGTTGTATTTGAATACAATAAACAATAGTTCAACATTTTTGTTGCATATCTAACTTTTTTATAGTAGTCTCCTTATCCACAATACAATTGAAAACATAGTTCATGCTGCAAACTGAGCTGTTTCATTGTTTTTAGTATCCCAACAGGCTTTAAGAGATTAGTATTTCAGAACCATATAGATTTTAACATAAGTATTCTAATGTGTTTTTTGTTCTTCAGCTGTATTTTTCCAAGTTGTAGTAGTCATAGCTTTAAATATATATATATCTATATCTCAGACCTATGTATACACAATATAAGCAAAAAAACCAAAAAATCTCAGTGAAAACAGAGGCTTCACATCCAGAAATGTCAAGTTTCAGAAAAGTATCCAGTGGGAAAAAAAGTCTCTGATAACTGTATTTTTACTCTATATCAGAAATCTCTGTAGACATGCCTTCCCATTATAAATCCATTTTCTTGACTTGGTTTATTCTAGCATTATAGCAGTGTTCTTGTTGAAAAAAACAGAAAAAGGTCTCTACACTGCAGACACTGTAAGGCTCAGAACAAGTTGTATCTTTCAAATTCAAGCAGGAGGTTTCAAATTAAGAAAATTAGTTCTTTCCTTGAGGAGTGTATTGTTTATCTTGTTTATTAACATGGCATAATATGCAGTCTTTCTGCATTGAAACTCCTCACCATTGAAGAAGAGTCATTTCCAGTGAATATCACCAAACTAGAGTAATTCCCTGGTGTATTATACTGCAAAATGAAACTATTATTGGCACTTAACACTGTAGTTCTAATGAACATCAGGAATGGACTTGCTAGCTGTAGATGTTACCTTTGAGCACACAATTTTATTAAGCACAATGTAACATGTATGCTTGGCTTATTAAGAAGATATAAAAATCAGCTACAGGATTTTTTTCTTAGTAATTGTACATCCCTAACATTATATTTAAATAAAAATAAATCAAAAATCAAGATCTTTCAAATAGTTTGATATATAAAAGTACTTCTTTTGCTACTTACAGTGTACACGCTGCAAATTTGTACAATGATGAGAGAGATAAAAGTGATTCACAGAAGCCTAATAGCAAAGTTAAAATTGTGTAGTTCCCTATTATTTTATAAAGTGAGAGCTGGTATTACCACAAATCAGAGAAAAGTGGGAGTCTAGAAAGCATTGTGTCTCATACTACAGCTAAGAAGTCACCAGAACCTGTCATAGGTCTTCATCTTGCTTTAATATAGGACTGAATTGCCACTGAACTTTGCTGCTTTTGCATCAAAATCCAGTTAAACAATATTTTCTAGTTCAAGTGGGAAAACAGTTGGTTTTCCCTTCCTTTATGCTGCAGGCATCCACAATTGAGAGGATATTGGGTTTGTGGGCTTACCTAAAGTGGCGTCACACCTGAAAACCAAGGAAGGCATCAGGAAGCAGTTATCTGAGTGAAACCAGACATAAAAGATACAATTTTCTAAAATGTAGCATCAGCTATAAAGTCTGCTAAGAAAGTTACATCTTGCTAATGCTTCTCTTTTGCTGACCAGGTACATAGCAACAAAGATCAAAGATGTCTCAGCAATCTGGAATGAGCTGCTGCAAGTAAAACTCATCCATCAAATCCAATATATTTTAAACCAGTTGGCACTGAGACAAGTATCTGCACAAGGTACAAGACAGCAGGAAATCAGTGCCTTAGAGGTGCAAGACAAGTACACTTATAACAGGTCTGGCTAGTTTGAGACAGGCACACTCGCTACGTGTGAGCCAATGCCATGGACAGGCAGATGAGTCTGGTGCTATCACTAATTTATCTGATTTACATATAAACAGGAGAATACTTCTGACCTGTAAATTCTACCCATTTCCAGCCCTTGTATCTTTACTTTCTTATCAGACCCCCTCTTCTCTGGCTTGCTCACCTTGCCAGGTTGTGACACCATGTCTGAAATCAGGTCATGGTCCCACCACTGGAATGGCACAGAGGCAAAGCCCCATTTATGGATGGTGAGACTGAAGTTACTCAGCCTCACCCACTGTCTATTGAAGTACAAAAAGTTCCTTCCATTAATTTTAGTGAGTTTTGGAAAAGTTGTATGCATTTTAAACATGCTGAAGCAATACTCCCTTTCCCATTGTTTCTATAGAACCTGTCACAGACAGTTGCAATCTGCAGATATTGCTTTGAGACAGGAGAATAGTGTTATCTAAAAGAAGCTTAAACTCAAGGCACTCAATATTGAATACTCACAGTAGAGTGTCCAGTTTAATCCACAGATCAAGATAGTACAAATACATTGAATAAAGCTTTGGGGAAGTCCTAAAAAAATTAAAGTTTATTGTAATAAATTTTTACTTTTTTTTCCTAAGGAAGTTTTACTTTAGTAAGTCTATCACTGTGCAGTTTGGTTTCTTGTTTCTTTAAAATTAATTACGTGTTAATATTATATGTTTAATGGGAATGTATATATGTGTATTCACTTGTCCTTGGTTCAAAATCTAGTGTATAGTTCCTCTGTAAAGTGGTAAATTTTCTGCTTTAATCTCTACCTTGATGGCTTTAGACCATTTGAATCAACAGCTAATGGTAAATGAAGTGAATTTTCTTCTGAGAAACTTTTAACTGCTAAAACACCTGATCTATTTAGTAATGTTTTAATAGTTTAAATGAATCTCATTTGCTCTTATTTAAAACATTCTACCATTTAAAATGGCTAGTTTGCATAAAAGAAACAGAATATATTCCAGTTTCACTATATCCAGTGCAAACTGGGAAAACTGGCACAGACAGTAAATGATGGAACATCCAGGCAATTCTGGTTAAGGACATGCATTGTGTCACCTGGCCTGTGCCAAAGCATGGGCGGGCAGGTCAATGTTCTGTAACAGCAGCACTGATTGTGCTGTCCCAGGAAGGGACCTGTTGTACGACCTGGGTCTCAGACTCCTGCTTACACTAGTTGCTGACCATGGTGTTATATAGCACAAAGGATTAAAAATCCAAAGGGGATGCATGCACAGGAAATAGGAAGAGAAGGCCACAGAAGGGTAGTCCAGTTTTGAGATTTCCCAGTGACTTCCTCAATTAACAGCAGGTCACAGTTTTACTCACTGTAGAATCCTGCATTATTTATTTGACTTCACTTATTCATTTATGTTCATTATCCATCTGTATCTGTGATATAATCTTTAACAAGGATATATACATGACTCATGTATATAGATGATTCATCCATATTCACAAAGCTCTGCAGTTAAAACTGAGTGATAAAGTTTTAAGAGAGGAAAGACCTCTGGCATATGTATAATGATGCATTTGAAACATCAGCATATCTGCAATCATCTGAGTGGGTGACATAAAAATGTTTAACTCTGCCCATTTTATTTTGACAAAGAAGTAACTGTTTGTCCCATTATGAAGATTTTCACTTAATTCTAGAGGAACATACAGAACTGTATGTTGTAATTTATATATTCCAACTGTCTCTTATTAAGTGTCATATCACATATGTATGACAGCAGGAGAACAATCAGTCCTGTTAGGGAAAAGTGTAATAATCTTCACATTTTATGCTATTCAAGACAGTAAGTTGAATAAATGTATGTCTTTGAGAACAACAGAAAATAATTTTCCTGTCAAAAGAGAAATTATATTTCTTTACTTAGGATATTTGGACTGACAAACTCTCAGAACCAGCTTTTCTGGTCCAAAAATGAAAGGCTTATAGACCACTAAATAAGAAAATAATATTTGTATTTTCTGAACTTGAATGACCTCCTTATCAGTGCCTTTTTGTAATATTAAATCAGGACATAAGTTATTGCATTCAATATAAGGAACCAAACTTTTTCTATTTATCATTTTAACACTGTCTTGGAAATTTGTTACAGTCCTCATCTTCCTATAATTTATATGGCTTGAATATCTGATGATATTCAAGTGTGTATATAGATTTTCATAAATTAAATAGTCTTACTATTATTGGTAAATAATCTTTGCCTTGCTTCCATGTACAAGATGTCATGACATTGGAAATGTGCTTAGGATTAGGTATATTTCCAATGAAATACATTAATGGACTTTATTTTTTTTATGTCTGAATAACTTCAAGCATTACATGAAAGGGAGGACCAAGGATTTCAGTTATGTAAATAAGAAAGATCTGATTTGCATCCAAAATCCAAGTGTTTTCCTGGTTTTCTTGGCAAAATTACCTCATTAGGCAGAAAATTGTAAGAATGTATGGTTGAGATTTTCTTCAAATGTTTGTTGTCTATTTAACATATTAAAAAACCCTAACATATAATTTGGAAAATGTAAATGCAATTTTCAACTAGCAATTTGGCAAGCTAACAGTGGCATCTATTGGCAAAGCAAAATGTGCAAGAAGGGCACATAAAAACAAAATACAGAAGGTAAGTTGGTGGGTATGTGAGGAGATCATAAGCCAGTTACGAGCCAACACCAAGCTTTTATTTTAACGAGGGCTGTGTACAGAACAGGGTTATAATGCTCATAAAGACCTCATGATTATTATATGGAGGGAAAAGAGTTGTCATTGTGCATACTGGAACTTTAATTCTAAGCCCTAGAATTTCCTCCATAGTGTATAGCAAGTGCAAAGTAAATGTGGAGGAGCAAATCAGGATTCCCGGTGTTGCAGGATTTGCCCAAAGCACACCCAACTGAGCCTCCCACCAAGTCATGCCAATCAGAACAAGCAAACAAAAAGCATGACATAACTGGGACGCTCATTTCTACTGTTTAGTTACAGACAATTTAATAAAGCCTGCAGAGGATGTGTAGAATGGAAAACATCTGTGTCCACTGATATATTTAGACTGCTCTGGTGTTTAAAATAAGTATCTCAGACTATGAAAACACCAGGGAATTATGCGAAGAAAGATTCTCACTACAGAATAGCTTTCATTATTAGAGGCAGACTTTGGGATCATTATCACCTACACTTATGTATCCATCTTAGGTATTTACATTGGAAGTTTAGGACTCTTTGTAGGCAACAAAAATAAAAAGTCACTTTTACAGGACAGATAAAACTATAATTTAATAGGAAAACTAATATCTGAAATGGCATCTAAGTAAGATGATTAAAACAAGCTGGTATGGATATGCCTGATGTTGGCACATTGGTCACAGACACAAATCTGCTCCATATAAATACAAGGAGCAATGAGTTTCTACAGGATTTCTAAACAGCCTGATTTAGGATGTGCACATGTATTGTAATACGAAAGGTGCACTAGTCAAGTACGTGTAAGGAATGTGCAATCTTTACAAAAGCAGCCCTTGAGAGTAAGGCTGGGCAAGGGAATATTTTTTGAGTTAGGCTCTCCCACATTTTTCAAAGTAAATGTGATTTATTAGTTCCAGCAGGTACCATGGAGAAGCAAGGGCCTTCTGACAGAGATGAGTTTATAAAGAACAGACATAAAGAGTCTCCTGGACACAGGAGAATCTTCTTTCTTTATGTTATTTGTGTAGCCCAAACAATGAAACTAAGCCCTAGATGTCAATATTTTATTGATTATATTTACTCAAAAGAAAGTTTTAACAGGAACAATACCAGCAATCACTAAGTGAAAACTATTGTAGTACAGAAAGACAATACATTTGTCACTTACCATTTCCTCTTTCTGTGGATTGTATTAGACCACTGGCCAGGCACAGTATGTGAGACTGAGACATTGAATTAGAGAAGCATGCTCAGATGCTGTTGGCAAGCTGCTCTTATTCACTGGAACTCTTATCTCCCAAAGGTCCCTTGCAAAAGTAACTAAAATCCATGGAAATCACCATATGAGAAACTGTCACTCCCAACAACATGGTGAACCCCCTGCTTACTCTCCTAAGTGCCTAACATCAAAGATAATCCATTTATGTCAGCTGAAAAAATCCTACAGCTGTCACCAAGAGCTGGATCGGACTTGGTGCCCAGCTAAGGAACATGATGCAGAGATTAGTAAGGGGTATTCTTTAGCCTGTATCATATTTGTAGTTGTCAACATAATCTTATGTTCTGACCCCAGACCAGAAGTTCACTTGCATGGAATTTCAGCAGTCCCAGAGCAAGGCTTTGCCTTTGCTTTCCTGTTGTGCTCAGCTGGCACCACACTTCAGAGATGGGCAAAGCTTCAGCTACAATGTGAGCACAGCAGGTTTAAAGGATTGCCACACATGATACTAATTTAATGCATACCCATCCTACTGCCTGGATCAGAAGCAAGGAAATTCTTATTTCTGTATTTCTTCATGCTCAATTTAGGTTGAACAACAGCAAGGGCAGTGCTCCATTCCTGACCAGATTGAATCTACATAGGGAGGACATCACTGCCTCATTAAAACAATGGCATTTCTTTTAAGTTCTCTTCACAAAATTATCCGTTTACTATGAAGCAGCTCACACTCCACAACATACATCACTTTGAAAGCGTGGTGTTTCTCCGCCTTCCTTTTAGGAATGGGAGACCGTGATCCCTGAAGGGTTTGCAGCCCTGTCTGAACAAGCTGTCTTGGTGCCAAAGAGAGAAAATGGAGAGGGGAAAATAACCCCCATCACTGCCTTTATGTGACTATAACAAGTGTTTCACACCATCTGTGACAGGAACTAGCTTTCTCTAAACCAAGCATTCAAACATAATGAAGGAAAATGTTTATGAAGCAACATCATTTTGGATATTGCTGGGCATATGAGAGGATGCTGTCTGTGTTCCAGGACACCCACCATCTATAAAAGACAGAACTGCTACTTCCTTTATCACCTTCAGTATTATTTAAGTATCTAACAGAAAGCAGACCCAGCTTCTATAAAAGACTAGTGTGAATATGGGTTAATAAGTTTCAGCTCATTTCTAATAGAATTAAATGTGAGAAACTTACTGAAAGATAATCTTTACTCCCTGGCAGATTTAAGATGCCATCTTAGAAATTCATTAGAGCTTCAATGAAATACAGTTTTACTTCAAGAATGCAAAAGTGTTAATTGGGAAATAGGTCTTCCTGTATTTTTTTTCTGTTTGCCAGTTTTCTCAACTGGCAGACCCCTTGTTACTACTAGTCTTTGATTATATTGTTCATGTTCTATCCAGGTTCCCACATTCTGTTTTAAACCTGGCTTTAAAGAAACCCAGAAATCTTGAACAACAGGTCAAGCAGACATATGCATTTGACAGAAAAATTTTAAAAAAATTTGTTTTCTTCAGTATCTTCAACTATGATGGTGGAGGACAAGTGGCCATACTTTCTGCAAGTTTTTTTTTGTGTATCATCTGAGGACTTGCACAGAGAACTGTGCATGTTATTTAGTGTGCTGGACGTGAAAAAAAATCCCATGCTGTTAGATTTGAATCCAAAGGGGCCTCTTTATTTAAGACATTCTCTGAGCTGACATATTTGTAGAACAATGTGTGTGATTTTACAGTAGATGAGCTCTGTAACACTTTTCACTGCTTATTTACCACTCATAGTTTAATCTATATAACCACTGTATTATATTCTCTGTATTTTTTCTTTAGAATTATCTTTATTTTTTTATTTTTTTCTCTTTGTTTCCTCCCTATCTTTTGGGCATTTCCTCTGCTTGAGGAGGTGACTGTTTCATCTGTTTAAGTAGCTGAGGAGGTGCACACCAACGCCCCCAGTTTCCACATGTCCAAAGGGCAAGCCTGCAGCCAACTCTGTGCTCAGGATGCAATTCTGCATTTAGGACTCCAGCTTCCTGTTCAGCTATACTCTTTTATCCAAACACTAAAATTCTTATGGGCTGGATTTGAGCATGGGTAGATCTTGGTTTGGGGGTTTTAGGAAGAAAGAATGATCTGTATTCAACTTTTTTGCCTTCAGGTGATTGCTGTGTTGTCTATTTTTGAAATTGCATCCTAGCACTTTTATAGGAATTCATAGAATTTGAAAACCTAATGAATTTGGTTAAAATTTTCCTATGTCATTGTTTTTAATTGGTTAGATTAAAATGTAGTTATAGTCATCATTTCACAAGTTGAACTGCTGACTGCAAATGTCATGTAATCACCAAGTCAAGCGATAAAAAACAAGTGCCAATCCAGTAAATGGAATTGTTTTACAATGTGCAAACCAAATTTAATCACCCCATAAAGTATTAAGTTTCCTGCTTTATGTGTTTTCACTGGGTTTAACCTATGAAGCTGTGTGACAGATTTCTAATGATAAAAGTATTCTAGCTGTTTGGAAAGAAAAAATACATTATTTTCATGCATAGGAGCTATCCATTAAACATACAGTATGTAAAATATGTTCCCAGTGAATATTTCAGTTGTGCTTCAGGAGTGTTAGTTTTATAGTGTTTGTTAACCGTAGCAAACTAGAAGAGTTGTACTGAAATACAATTGTACTCAGTTTTGTTTTACTTTAAAATCTTAGTTACTCAGTTGATTTACAGTGCTGTTATATATTGACATCGTATTGTCAATGGATCTGTGCCAATTTAATACTGCCCAAGATCTGGCTCTACTACACTTGTGTTATATTTTTGTGTTTCATCTTTTTCTTGTTAGGAAATTCAAACATCAGGTGCGCTCAAGATGTAAAGTTGCAATGAAAATGAAGTACTGCATAAGTACATAAATGATGAATATGTTCTGCTTTTCTGGTGTGTTATTGAGACTAATTTATTCATGTATCCAAAGTTACAGTGTTATTTTTAATATATTATTATGTTGCTCGTGTTAAGCCAAGAAGCTCAATCTGTCACAAATAAATAACACACAAATGATTAGTCATATCACTCTGGGTTCACAGGAAGTATTTAGATTTCACTAGTTGTTATGCATATTTAAATGGTAAACCTATTGTATATACTATTAAGGCCTTGTTGGGGAGTGGCAAATTAAAATTTGAAGGTCTCTCAAAGATAAAATATTAGTTACTGTAATGCAAGAATATTGCTGTAAAGTGAATCATTTAAGGTTGATGACAGCCTGCTGAGTTTTAACTTCCTGGCAGGATCTGGGATATTTTTTCAATGAGTATGTTCAAAATTCAACCTTTAAAATTAATTTTCTTAGCATTGCAGCTGACATTTAGTTTTAATTTCATTGTTTTCTAATTCTATAATCTACTGTACTTCTAGGAAAAATAAGTCAGACATAGTATATCAGTATGAACTGTATAAACTTGTATTTTATGTATACTCAGATACAGTATTCTGTTATGAAGTTTTTGGAACTTCTGAGAGGACTTAGGATTTACTGAGCTATTTCCTAGTCTTTGCTGTGTCTGCTGTCCAGATCTACAGCTAGTTTTTCACTGATGTTAAGTCCTTGCAATTTTTCTTGACTAAAATATTTACATTAGAGTGGCAGCAGCAGCAAGATAGTTTGTTTATAAACGATTGTCAACCTGATTTCATTTAGAAGAAGAAAGGTAAAGTGTCATCACAATATGTATATTTATTCAGCATAGATTAGAGCTTGGAGGTAGCTTCAGAGTACCCAAGAACAAAGAGGTTCTATATTTTCTTTAAAAATTAATAATTTTGTTAACTGTAATGCTTGACAAGTAAAAATTGCCAAACAGAGGTTTGCAGATAAAACCATTCAAAGGAATTAAGAATGACAAAAAAATAATAATGAAATAAAAAACAACAACAAAACGAACAAGAAGAAAAAAATGCACAAAAAATCCCAAAATAAATACCAGAAAATAAAAGAGAAAGAAAATAAGATTCAGCAAAGTACAAAATGAGTGATAAGCAGCATTTATCATTACATTATGACTGATTAAATTTGCTATGAATGTTCATCCCTACAATTTCATGAAGTACATAAAAATGCTAACCATATATAAAAGTACCTCTAATAATCAATATTTTGCAATGAAGTTCAGGGTGGGATGGGCTTGTTTGAATGTACAGAATGCTGATTACCTACAGTTGCCAACTATTAAGAATGTGTATGGTAGAGTAACCAAACGGAGAGGAGAGGAGAGGAAAG
>JAWWEE010000004.1:19678759-19703441 GCA_035221455.1 Xenops minutus | reverse complement strand
GAGGAGAGGAGAGGAGAGGAGAGGAGAGGAGAGGAGAGGAGAGGAGAGGAGAGGAGAGGAGAGGAGAGGAGAGGAAGGGCAGATCTTATTACTTTTCCCAGCATAAATTTGTGATATGCTGATAACAGTACTAATCACCTGAAACTGTTGTCATACCTTCAATGATGCAATAATAAAAGGCCAAATACTTGGGATTACTTTTGGTTTTCATCCAAAGAAAGAAAAAAACAGAATAAAAATGAAGCCATGAGAATGGAACCAGCCATAAAGAAGTGTAACCATTTTTTTTCCTGTATATGTTAATTTAGACACTTTTCAGAGGTCTGCTGTGAGAACATTCTTTAAATAGTATATCTTCAAGTTAAGACAGCAAACAAACCATTTTATTCTTCCACCAGAATTAGTCCTGTGTCATGGTTGCAACCAGTGCATAAGTAGGAAGACAAGTTTTGTAGTAGGCAGCTTTTTCTAACTACACTGGGTATGCTGTAGGTAGACAACGACAAATGTAGCAATAATGTTACAAAATCAAAGGAAATAGTTTTATCTCTTGCTTGAGAAAGAGATTAATAAAATTCTTTGTATTTTCTGTGATTACCAAGATCAACTTATGCCTCATTTGCTGTAATAGATTTAATAATAAAAAAGAGGTAGCAATATTTTAAAATCTTATTCAAAATTCCATCTAGTAAAAATAATAAAATGTTTTGACAATGCTTTGTCAAAGCTCTGTTTCTTTAATGCTGTTGAAGCCTTGGTGGTTGAAGTTTTCATGGTATTTCCACACTGCAAGAACAGGTGGGGATAAGCAGTTAGTTTGTGCTCTAATTAGTTTTTCTTATTATCAACCATATTTCTGTTTAAATACATGAACCAGACAGAGTAACTTCAGATGAAATGCTCACACAGGAGTCTTTCTCTGTTGGTGTCTTACTTCATAGAGAAATACTTAGAGCCCAAATAAATAGATCTGTCTTGTTCAAAGTGCTGACAAATTTGTTAAGTGCTCTGTCACACTGCCCATTAATTTCAGACATCTGACAGTGATAACTGAGACTTCTTTCCTGAGCTGCAATTACCATTTCTACAATCAGCAACCCATAGCCACAGTCTAAGTTATTTTTTTTACCTTCCATTTGCACACACTGAAGCTCCTCTGTTACTCTTTCATTCGTGCAATCTCTCCTGTGAGGCCCATGTGGCCTGATGTGAGTGCTCACCATCAGCTTGCTATCCCCTCAAATCCTTGGCAGCACACCATCACCTACAGATGTGGAGATTCAGTTACATGCTGTACTTCAGTCTCAGTGAAAACATCAAACAGAACTGGTGTCAACAGTGATCCACAGAAAACTCCACTGCTAACTACTCTCCAGCCTGGCAAGTGACCATTAAGCCCTTCCTATCCTTTGGCACCTATAAAAGAAACTTCCCCCTTCCTATGGCAAATTCATTTCACTAATCACCTTTGCCAATGAACCTTGTCAAAGACTTTCTGAAAATGAAAGTATGTTACATCCACTGGACCTTCTCTGTACATATGCCTTTTGACGCTGTCATTGAACAGGGTACTGAGGCAGGATTTTCCTTTCCAGAAGGGGATAAATTAATAACATGAATAAAAATAACCACTAATTTTCTAAGCACAGCCTCTGCTTTCATGTAAGCTTTCATCCACTTATATAATTTGAAGCACTCATAAGAGTTTCATTGCATTTTAAAACAGGCCCCAGACAATTCATCAGTGCATCTTTGACTCTACTTACAGTCTTTTCCAATGGCAAAAGAGCGTAAGAAATGTCTAACAAGAGGAGACTAATTGTTCCATCTTGTTTGTTACTTTGTATCCAGCTAATGACAGGTTCTGAAGGAAAGGTAGCAAGCATTAGAGTGTAAATGCCGTAATAAACACTTCTGTTTCTGTGCAAGGGAAGAAATATATTTCTCAAAGCCTCCTCATTGACAGATCTTATAATAAGTTTTATCCTAGCTACTGCTACTGCAAGTGTTATCACTGTTGAGCGTGATTTTTAATCTACTTTTGCATCTGTCAGAACAGTAGTCTGTGCCAGGCAATTTCTTAGGCTAATTATATGTTGGGCACAAGGATTTATTAGCCCTTTCAATATTTAAAAATCAAGGTCACATTCCCTTCTAGGATGTTAACTACACTGATTACAAGCAAATGTACAGCAAAGGCAACTTTATGTGTTCAGAGACAGAAAGAGCAGAAATAATTCATCATTAGCCAAACTGATGTTAATGGAGCCACACTAACTTGTGTGCTCAGGTTTAAGCTCAAAAACTCACATATAGATTTCATTTCATGCTTTTTCTCGTCTACCAAGATATATTGTACTGATGACTGGAGGGTTAATCCCACCTTTCTTGGGTTGACTCCTGAAAAGGATGTACAACTGCATACAGTTATTTTTGAATTTCTCAATGTCTTTGCACTGGGAAGTGACAACTTTGATATTTCCTGTTGCTTAAAGAGGGAGCATGTATTTATAGCTGTGTGAGTTCACATGAGATGTATTGTTTCTGTCACAAATTTCTTGCATAAATATGTACTCTCTATAAGACTGCAGTAAGACTATTGCCTGATTCTTAATGCTTGCCTTTGGCTTTTCTACATCTATTGAGTATCTTCCTGTTTTTCCCAACATCAGGTGATATGTATTTTCCAAAAGTGGAAACAAGAAATATTTGGGTTTTTTTCATTTTTTTCTATTTTTTTTTTAAAGTACATATTTTCATTATTCCAGTTTCATATAAGTAGTTCTATTCTTTCTCAAGTCTTCACAAAAGATATGCAAACACAGTCTCAGAAGTAAGATAGGAACCATTATTTCCTTGCAAAAGAATCAGCTGAAATATTGGAGGATGAAAGACAAAAATAAGGCTCCATTCTTGAGCAGATTTGGAAGTGTCACGTGAATTCAGGGTTGTACAAGGGACTATTCTCATTTGTTTTCTTGACATTGTAGTGAAAGAGGTAGGAAGGCATTATAGGCACATGTTGCTCTTGTAGTGTAATAACAATGTCGTTGAGAAGTGAGTTGAAGCCTATACTCAAGTGTCAGTTTTACAGCCTTACTGTAAAGCTTACTAAGCAACACTTGCTCATTTGACCTCTCTGGATGACATTCTTCTCTGGATGTGAAAGGAGCTTAAGTAGTCTAGAATATGAAAACTAAGGATATTGTTTATAAATAATTTATCACTAACAGCATCTACTTCATGGTTCCAAATTGCTTCCTCATGCACCCAGGTGGGCCGTTCATGGAAGAGTTGATCACATTTGGACAGGTTGTCCTGGCAAAGTCATTGTTAACACCTGCCCAAACTCTACCCATGGGAATGGGTTCTTTCACCCATTTTTACAATGGATTTATATTCTTACTAGTCTGCAAAAGATTGTTAAATTGTTCTAGTACCATATTTCAGCATGCTGTAATATAAGCAGGCAGCATGATGAGTCATCCAGTGGCAAGTCAAGCCTCAGGATCTGGACAATACTAATCTCACTAAAAAGCATCACAACAACGTGTTCTCCAATCAAAAGGCATTCAACACAATCATAGCCTAGAAGATATTTGGCAGGGATATTCATACCCTGAGTCTTCTTCAGGGTATTTTAATAATGATCCTATTCTCCTGATTTATTAATGTCTGTGTTTGTGAAATGCCACCATTTACCTGTGACAGCTCTCTCCTCACACTACAAATCAGGTGAAAGAAGGAATCCATTTCAAGTGTCTGGTTTTAAATCAAACAGTGTCTGATGACACAGCATTAGCTGTGCCTTCCAAATAAAGACAGCATCATCTCTCATGCTGAGTTTTTGTCTGTCCTTGCTTCTAACACCAACTAATTCAGCTGCATCAGAAACAAAGGAAAACTGTTCTAAATCTTTATCTCCCCTTTACGGAGGAGGAACAAACCAGTCACTCGAATTTCATGGCTCATCATTGTCAATCAAACTACTCTGAGATGCCGGGAGTTAGGAAATTCTAGTTAAAAGGGATTTAAAAATATCAGGGGGAGAAAAATTAGAATTTTTTAATAAAAAAATATTAGAAAGGCAAAGATGACATTCGTCTCCAGGCTGGGCAGTTGTGTTAATGCTGTGAAGGGGTTTGTAGTTCTGAAACCCGACCCGTGCCGTGACACTGAGCCCTGCGACACCTCGGCCCGGTCCGCGTTCCCGGGGGACACACGCAGTCCGGATTCCCGGGGAACAGGCAGTCGGTATTCCCGGAGGACACGCAGTGCAGTCGGTATTCCCGAGGCACACACGCAGTCGGTGTTCCCCGGGGACACACGCAGTCGGTATTCCCGGGGGACACACGCAGTCTGTATTCCCGGGGACAGGCAGCGAGCGCTCCCCCGTGCTCCCGGCCGTGCGGGTGCTGTTGGTGCGGGTGCTGGTGCGGTGCTGTGCGGCGCTGTGCGGTGCTGTGCGGCGCTGGTGCGGTGCTGTGCGGTGCTGTGCGGTGCTGTGCGGCGCTGGTGCGGGTTCTGGCGCTGTGCGGTGCTGTGCGGTGCTGATGCGGTGCTGTGCGGCGCTGTGCGGTGCTGTGCGGTGCTGTGCGGCGCTTGCCCGCCGGGGGGCAGTGCGGGCCGGGCAATCCGCCGGCGGGGGGCGGGGAGGCGCCAGCCCCATTCCCCCCGCGCTGCGGGACCCGCTGCCAATTCCCTGTGGAAACTGGGAACGGACTCGCTCCCTCCAGCCCACCGGGGCTGGCCTTGCGGCTGCACTCTCAAGCACTGCCCCTGCGGGTGTCCGAGCATAGGGACACAGGCTGGATCCAGCTCGGATTAGTTTGGGTTGCGTATTCTTCTATTTTATCATATTCCCAATGGAATCTACGATTTTGGAGGATCTTAGCTCCGCAAGAGCCAGCCAGTTGCTGCTCTCTGTGTGAATCTGCCCGGCTCATGCGGCCCGTGGAGCCATGAACATCCCGCTTTGCACGAACGAAAGGAGCGGGGAGGGGGGAGGAGGGAAAGCAAAAAGCGATTGGGGGCTGCAGTAACAAAGAGCTCATCTCTAGGGCTTCTTGCAGCTGAAGAGGAGGTAGCGAGGACCTCCTTTACCATTAACATTACTAAACTATTTTAACACTAAAGGCAATCTGTCATTTTGAGTAAATTCTCTTCTGCTTCTATAAACACAGCCGTAATCAATTAAAGACCTACTTGTGAAGGAGCCATTGTGTGCAGCCCCATTCAGACATTGCTGAGTTGTCTTTTAGACAGCCTGTGGGGAAACACTGGTAAGGTGATGGGAAAGTTCAAAGTGCCTAACTTTTCAATGTGGATTTTGTTATTGAGACTTTTTTCTCTCTCTTTCCGCACCACCCCCTCCCATATTGCTTATCACAGTCAGGGTGAAAAATGGATGATATCTCTCTCTGCATTTAACATATTAAATGTTCTGCTTGGGAGGTTCTGCAAATATTTAAAATGCGTCTGTAATGTAATTCCTTGGGGGACTTATGCATGACAGCAAATCAATTACTAATTTGAAAGTATTGAAAGAACAAACAAATCCTAGAGATTATACATCCATATTACATGCATGGGTATATACACGGGTATATATAATTACATGTAAATATACATACTTATAACTGTGCACGTGGGCTCAGTTTCTAACATATTGGACACAGTCCAGTGCAATTTGGTGCAGTGAAATAGAACCTGATTTACAGTAATGTGAGGATGAGAATTACTGGCTGACATAAACCCTTAAAAAACTCAGAGCTCAATTTCATATTGAAAGAAACAGTCAAAAAGATCATTGGAATGACTCAAATGAGTTTGTTTTTATATTATTTTTCTATTGCACTTGATCACTTGTGCCTTCTGAGTCTGTGAATGTTACCAATCTTCACTGAAGAAAACAAAATAAACAAGGAAACTTGAACATAACCTTGGTTATTTTATTCTCTTTCATTTTCCTGAATGAAGGAAAAGGGAAATTTATGCAGAAGTGTGTGTATAAAGAGATCAAATGCTTACCCTTGTTTTATTGGTTGTTGTTTTTTTTTTTTTTTTCCTCCCTGAACATTGGCAAGGATTTTAGGGACATGAGTAAGAACAGGAAAAATCAAATACAAATAAAGTTAAAAATTTTCCCATTTCTTTATGTTTGCATTAGAAATAAATTTAACAAATTTTTAAGAACAGTCCCTATTAAAAACAAAACAAAAAGTAGGTATTTAGAGATACTTGTGGAAAGAATCACACCTGTAGAATCTGGATTGCAATGGGCTGTCTGGTGTAGTTGCTTTTGGATCCACTGTCAATCTTCTTTGCATAGACAGGTAGGGGGAAAAACCTCATGGGAAAAGCATGTTTGTATCACTCTCTGGAAATTCATAAACACACTGCCTGGGGACTCAAGAATGAAGGTGCCTTATTCCAAGGAAAGTCACTTAGAATTACCATTATGTCAAGCATTCTCTTGACATGGCGTAAATTATTTTTGAAGTGATGGTAAAAAAAAAAAAAAAAAAAAAGGAAAGTGTGAAGATCATGAAGAAATTATCTTCCATGAAAATGCAGTGAAAAACTGTAGATTAAGAGAAATGGAGTTCTCTTACAGTGCCTATGCATCTACCAGTTAAAAGGAAAATGAACAGTAGCTTTTTCTAGGGCACTGGGGGCAGGCTGAAACTGAGTCGTGTGCTACACCAGTGCTAGCCAGCAAACTTTCTTAACTTCATTTTTCTTTAAATGACAGTTTTTTGGAAGTTATACAGGGGAGCCTTGGTGCATATACCACGCACTTTGTAGATGAGTCAGGACACCTTAACTAAATCTATTCATTACCCTGTCCCCACTGGGACAGGCAAAAGCTGCCAATTTGATGCTGGTAACGTGGCTGCTGCATTAGGGAATTGGCTAAGCCTGCCAGATTTCATTCCTGAACTTTAGCAGCCACAAAAGAGTATTTCTCTGTCGTCTGTAATTGATTCAGAGCCAGGTCCCAAAAGGACAAGCTTCCTTTTGTGTGCCAACTATACCAGGGTCTAAGGACACATAGTGCTACAAATTTTTTTTTTTTTTTTTTTTTTTTTTTAAGTTAGGTCACAGGAAATGTCTTGAAAAGAAAAAGAAATAAAATCCAAGATGTCATAAATTATATTCCTGAGTTTTCTAGAATGCATTATTTATTAGCTTTATTATTACATGCTGGACCATACTTTCAGAAAACAGTCACAGAGTCAATTTATTATAATCTGAGTATTTGATATCAATAGAGTGTTACCATTTGGAGAGTAAATGAGGTCTGAAACCAAAACAGAGAAAAAAGGTATTTGTACAAAAAATAAAATTTCCAGTGTTTCAGCTCACTAAGCACAGTACTTATTATCATCAGTTCATATTCAGGTCAGATTCCTTGTTCCTTTGAAAAACAGGTTGAAAAACCCTTTGAAGACTTCTTCCATCTTCCCCTTACCCATCTGGTTACAAATTTAATAATATTATTCATCATCACTTTGTGTTTCACATTTGCATGTTCTGTATCTACTGTGCAATGAATTAAAGATTTCATGACAGTAAATCAAATATTCCTAATAAGGATTATGAAAATTTAGACACCTTATTAGCATCATCAGTGCATCTTGGCAACAATCTCAACTCATTCTGCATAAAATGTCCCAGAAATTTAACAAGTAGGACTCATAGGTAGTAAAACTGTTGGCCAGTCCCAGTATATTTTTTGCCTACATGCTTGTGTTTCAAGCATTTTTAAAAAACACCAGAGTATTCTCACAGCTTCTATTCCCAGTTTTCACCCTAGAAGTGACTTAATTTATTGAAGCAGGCATCATCTCTCTGAACTTAAATACATTCACTGTGTTTATTTGTTGTATTCAAATACAAGTATAATCTATTAGAAATGTTTTTCAAAGTGCTCGCTAAACATACAGGCTTATTCACATGAAAGCACACAAGTGCTATAAATGCTTAGGATAGAGCCAAGAACAGAGAAACCTGTGTGTGTAGGCTAATCATAGTTCAAACCCAACAGTTTCAGTGGTGAAGCCTTCCTTCTCCTTCCCACCCACTCGGCAAGGGTAAGCAAAAGAACCCAGAAAGGGTGAGGCCCAGCCACTATAAATGTTCAGATGTTTAATGAATGTGCCATAGCTTTCACCTACTAACTACAAGGCCTTCTCAGGCAGACTCCAAATTCCTGCTGAAATGAAGACTTTCTTTCCTGGACTAGGCCTGGCATTCCTGGCAAACAATGGCCCTTTTCAAGCCATCTCTGAAATTTCACAGGTGAAGGGAACAGGGCAGTCATTTGATCCCATCCACAAGGAGCCTGTTAGCATTTTAAAAAGTGAAGACAGAGTCTATCATGGAAGCACTGGCAAAACTGGTTAGTGGCAGAAAAAGGCAACCTAGACCTGCAGCTCAGGAGCCCCGTGTGAAGCAGAAATCAGTTTGTCTTTTACCTCATGATACAACTTCTCTCTCAAATCCTTTCAAGCATGGGCTACACAGCCCACAGAGCTCAGGAGACAGGTCTCTAAGCAATGCCACGTGCTTTGGAACACTGTTTTTTATGCTTCCTTTAACCAGAACTTCACCTTGAGAAAGAACAAATTAAAGGAAGCCATTGTGGGGATATAGTATTGCATACGGAGAACATTTGTAAGTAATAGATGAATAAGGTTTTTGAAACACTCATTAGTGTCCTTATTTCAGAAAGCGTATCACAGTAACTCCAGTTAATTTTTTATAACAACATTGTTAAGTTCATTAGAAAACATTCAGAACAGGATGCTATGAGTGCTGCCTGTGCATTGAAAACTAAATGCACTCAGAACATAAAAAGGTTGGATTTGCAGATCCCCCCTTACTCCAAATATCCAAATACGATATTCAGGAGGAACACAAGGACTGTCAGTTCTGTGAAGACAACTACAGAGTGACAGAAGCCTCCCAGATGATTTGGGAAATATTCAGAATTAGCAGATCTTAAGCTAGAATGTGTTACCAGTTCATGTTATAGGGGATTATTTTCTTCCCACAGTTAAAAAAAAAAAAAAATAACAACAAAAAAGTCCCAACTCACTTTCATATGGTAATTGTTGTATACAGAAGAATTTTGCCTCTAAAATTCTGAGAACTTGTGCACTCTCTGCCTCCAGCATGTTATAGGGAATATTATGCATATTGATCTTTTTTTCAGGAGAACTTGGAGGATACTTGAATACTGAAACTCATTAAAGAGTTCAAATATGAACTACTTTCTGAGTGCCAGTCTGGGTGAATTAACCAGGTCATTTGATATGCAGAAGTACCAGCAAGGGGGCAATAGACATACTCAAGACAAGGGATTTAATGACTGACTAATAAGAGACCAATATTTCATATATGCCTCTGACCTAACTCATCCAGGCAGGGGAAAGTTCCTTGATTTTATTCAAGCTGTTTATTTTGAAGCAGCTATTTCCCAGTATTACAAGGGGAAACTTTCTTCAGTGCTTCCTTCACTTTCTGTCTTTGTACCATAATGAATAGTAGTGTTTTCTTGCTTTTCTCCCATAAAAAACTCCAACCTACTACAAGTGAACAGATTCTTGTTTAACATTTTTGTGAGACTCAATACAGAAATCCAACTGTAAAGAAAAGTGAAAACCAATTAGCTTAACTAAAAAGCAATTTAACACTATGGCCAACCTTCATTTCCACTTTGAATCTAAATTCTGCTCTTGGACAAATGAAGGTCTACCTTTTCAGTTTTCCAGTCAATGTCCTTAACAGAATAGTTCTCTTTTCTCCTCATGAAAAATTCAAGTTCATTTGTAAGTCAATCAAGAAATATTTACAGAGAAAATGTGAGATGGTTCATCAAGACGACAAGCCTTTACCTTGTGTAACCAATAGGAACTAGTAGTTTCATACTTCACCTATGGAGAACACTTTTTCATTTTAAGTCCATCTTGGTTTTACAACATAACTGTTTATAGACATTTCACTGAAATGCTGAAGCCAAGGTAGACTGTAACCATTGACAATAATTTCTGAAGGAAAGTAAAACTTCCATAACTTACTCTTTCCTATTTCCATCCTTCATTTCCTCTTCCTCATATATGCATACATGCATACAGCCCTTTTCAATTCTTTTAGACAGCATCGGCAGGGTCAGAGATGTTCCTTGGTGCTCATTGCTGTGTAAGGAATATACTTTTCAGTAAGCACGGGATGGGCACGCTGCCCTACCTCAGGCCTGACAACACAGGTTAGAATGTTGTTGGGCCTACACTGCAAACCCTCAGCAGTCAGCTTTGCTGTTGTAAGGATACCAGCAACACCATCAGTGCTGCTTACGCTACCATTGCTAAATACCTTTACAACTCTTATATTTGGTCTTATTTTTCTCAAGCTCTTCCTGGCATGCTTTAGAATTACTGACAAAAATTTACTAGCTTTCTGCCTAATTTTTTGGACACGAAAAAGCTGAAAATCACACTCCAGATTTCTTTCCCCATTACTGGCAGCTGTCTCCACATCATAAGGCTCAGCAGCAGCAGGCTTAGAGGAGGTCCTGAGGGACACAGTCAGTGCAGGCAGGGTGAAGCACTGTGGGGGAGGCTGCCAAGGAACTGCTTCTTGGGTGAACAGAAAACAAGGGAGCTCTGGAATGTGCTCACAGGACTTGTGCTGAGGTGCTTTCCAAAGAAAGTGGGTCAGCCATGCCATCATCACAAAGACTGGTACAGTTTGCCGCAGAGAGAAGATTGTTTTACAGAGGCTCTCCACCGATACTGGCAGAGAAACAGGGCTTATTGGCACAAGGAAGGATGAGTTGGTGGGCAGCTCTCCTTGGGGAAAGTCTGACTGAAAAGGCTGGAAACGCTTGAAGAGGTATGTGAGGCAAGGAATGGTGTTAGAATAATACTTTTTGATTTTTTTTTAATTTTATTTTTCTTAGAATTGAATTTAACAACTAGAGTATGGGATAACACAAAGGGCTTTAGAATGACCTGAATAACTCTTTTGGTAACCTTGTTCTTGCTTTACCACAAGAAATCAAGATCTTTCCATCATTGTGACACCTTAAAGTTCCCTGTCAATCTTTTTGCAACTCTTCCTTTTAGTATTGAGTTTGAACTGTTGATGGCTTGTGACTCTGAAGAAAGCAGGAGTACTACCTTGGTATTTGGGTTATCATTAGTTCCATTCAGTTCCTTTATTTGTACGTGTGGAAGTTGTTTTTTCTTGTTTGCTGGAACTCTGTTTCACCACACTGCTGTTTGAGTTGGCAGCATTATGCTTTTTATTAGAACAAACATAGGTCCAGCAACTGATGAAACAGAAATAGAAGGTTCACTATAGTCTACTCTTTTCAGGGAAAATAAACATCATAGTGTGCTTTAAAAAAAAATCAAAATTCCATGATATACTTTCCTGATTAGCAGCTAAAATCTAAATGGCTCCTTCTTAGAGGTAAGATGTAGAAGATTATGCTGACCTTTGCCTAAAGGAACCTATTTGTATCTCTATAATTTTTACAAGTTTCCACTACTTCAGATATGTAGAATTGATTATCTGTCTTGCTACAATGCTTTATGAAACCTTATCAGTTAGAGAATGAAATCCTCAGAATTATTGCAAACAGGTTTCCCTTTTCCTTTTCCTTTTCCTTTTCCTTTTCCTTTTCCTTTTCCTTTTCCTTTTCCTTTTCCTTTTCCTTTTCTCTTTTCTCTTTTCTCTTTTCTCTTTTATCTTTTCTCTTTTCTCTTTTCTCTTTTCTCTTTTCCTTTTCCTTTTCCTTTTTCCTTTTTCCTTTTTCCTTTTTCCTTTTTCCTTTTTCCTTTTTTCTTTTTCTTTTTCTTTTTGTTTTTCTTTTTCTTTTTCTGTTTCTTTTTCTTTTTCTGTTTCTGTTTCTTTTTTTTAAAAGAGAATAGATATAATCCTATGTATTTTTTTTTTTAATAAACCACTTCTTCTTTTAAGTTTAAATCAAAACCTGATTTTATGCTTAACAGGTGTATAAATACTTGCCATTTAAAACCTTTAGAAGATTTAGTTAAATAGCTCCACTTTTAGTAGAGGCCTTTTCAGGAATATTTTCCAACAGGCTTATACTCTCCTGTTACAAGAATCACCATCTATTTATCCAACACTTAATTATCTATGGGATTTTTTTTTTTTTTTAGATGAAACATCTTCTTACTATCAACCACTGAGGCAAAAACTGACAAAAATCTGAAGGTCATATGAATAGTTGATTTTGCATTCAACAAATGAATATTAAGTTCATTTCCATACACAGCATTAGATACTCTAAACAATTTTCAGATACTGGAAAAGTTAATGTTTGAGAAATTGCAAAAGCCAAGGCATTTGGAACATTAAGGATTGAACAAGTTTAAGAATATAATGAAAACTGTATGTGCATTGCTTTGAACACGTATTAATGAAGTTGCATAAAATTTGGACGTGAAATATCAGTCTTCATAATAAGGAAGGAAATGATAGGAAAATAGTATACGTCTTCAGATATTTTTTTTTTCCTAGTTAATTACTTAGTATACAGAAATAAAAATGCTCATTCCATGCTTGCAAGTAAACCTTCAGTTTTCTTTTTACCCATGTTTAAAAGTTTTGGGATATTTGCTTCTTAGTTTCTATTCAATGTGTTGAATATTTTGTGCTCTCTCATTTCTTCAAATGAGACTGTTTTTCCCTAAGTCTTTCAAAATATATGAAGTCATGGTACTGGGCAAAATAATTAATTCTTCTGTTTGTACAAAAATAGCTACTTTGGAAAGTATCTGTGAGCAACAGTTCTTCTTACAGTTTATTTTGCACCTGAACAAATCTCTTAAACTTCCTCCTTGCCCTCTGTTTCTCTCAGTTAAATAACCTCTAATCCCAGTGGTAGTAGTATTAGATTAGTCTACCCTTCAGAAATTTTAATTTATGAATTTAAATGATGGATTGAAGAAGAAAATAAAGCTACCATTATTCCAGTATTTGAGGAAATATTTCTCAGAAGAATTGCAGACAACCAACTTATGTTTTCTAATAACACACTGAGTCTGAATCACCTTTCTTCAAGTGACCCCAGACCCCTCCAGTAGAGAAAACAGGCAATTTACTCTCTTATTAATTGCTAGAGGACAAACTACACTCAACTTTTGAACACAGAAAATGGAGCATTAACACCAGATGGTTATTATAAACCAGGACAAGGTTACTGTACAGACAGAATTCATAAATGTTAAATCAATCATTAAAAACAGAATCTTAGTTATATTACATATTTTGGATGAGGATTTTGGGCAGATCAGCAGATGCATTTCCATGTCCCCATTTCATCTGTTTCAGAACTGAATTAGACACTATTTTTGGTCTCTAATTAGATTTGCGTCACTTTAATATATACCCCAGAAAAGAGTGTCTTTGAAAAAAAAACACAATAGTGGCTTTTGATAGTGTCATTGAATTGACAGTAAGTTTACATCAAAATGTAATGTTGTAGTTTCATAGGAAAAGTTAAAGACTTTTAAAATTATAAATAATTAAATTTATTTTTTTAAAAAAGTAATACTAGAAGCTCTTCATTCCTTACATTTTTCTTGTTTTAAACAGAAAACTTGATAGATAAATTTGGAAGCATTATAAAAATATCATAGTTGTGGAGCAACTTCAGCAGCTATGTAAAGTACCCTAGAGCAAACAAAAGGCACTAGATGCTGAAGTTTTGGCAAATATAAGCTGTTCTGTGAGTATTTGTATTAATCAAATGGCTTCAAATCTGGCCCAAGGTGATGGAAGCAATAAGAAAAAGCATCAGTATTACAGAGTTCATGAGATTCTGCATTTCTGTCATAAGGTCTTATCAGAAGAAGGTGGTATTAGCTGAGGATTAGGAGAAGGAACACATATACATCTACTCAGATCTCAGAAGGGTGTAGAGGTCTACGTTTAGGAGTCTAAAGATTGACGTTTTCATCTGAACCAAAGGTTTGCTTCAATGAGTCCATTTCCATGTCTAGATGCATTCCCACCCAGTTTTCAGCTTCCTATCCACTGTAGGTCCTACACAGCTTCTGTCCATCAAGTACAGATGTAACAGATACACTGGGCTATTTCATATGACACTGGATACCTGTTGTTAGGATGAATTAAACTAAATATTCTCTGAGTATAACAGGAACTTTTTAAGTCATGATCATTGCCACATGTAAGCTGCACTGAAATTGTGTTGCTTGCAATATAGAAATTAGTCCACACCACAAAAATGAATCCCACTATTAGATATTGACTAGAATTAAATTCAAAAGGTTTACAGTGTATGCACAAAGAAGAGTTATTCTTGTTAAGCATTTTTGTTTTCACAGATAAAGATTTAATGAACTTAATGTTTTCTAAACAGAAAATAAAGTACTAAAAAATAACAGAAATATATGAAACAAATTTTATGAAAGTCATGATTTAAAGAAGTTGAGTGCTATATTGTAAAAAATGGCACACAAAATAGTACAAGAGAATCTTGTGGCTATTGCTGTTCAATGACAAATGAACATGGAAACAAAATCCCAATAATTAAAACTGTGCAAGTGGACCTTTTTTGGTGTGGCTATTAATAAAAAACAGGATTTAGTAGCCTTCAGGATTTAGTAGCCTTTAGTAGCCTTTAGTAACCCTCACAGAATTGCAGATATTTAGTTGTTCTGCAGCTGTAAAAAGCCCAACACAATATTGAGAAGCAAGGGAAAGAACTCAGGGAAGAACACAAACTCTGGAGATGTATGAAAAGGTAAGTTTAAGGTCAAGACCTAATATCAGGAACAGAGAATTAAAAACTGATCAGGAGTTAAAGAGAAGAGCTAAAAGAGAGCTAGGAGCTAAAGTCATAATTTGCAGTTTTAGACAACAGGAATTAAGTACAGGAACAGACACAAATAGATGTTCCAGCATAGTTACCTCTATAACCACTCTAATGGCTGATAAATATTCATTCTAACAAGTTAAACAGGTTTGTTTTTTTTTTAAAAAAAAAAGTCAATATATCTCATTAAAGGTAATTGATATGAAACTTTTCAGAATGAGAATCAATTAGTTCCAAAAGACCTCTGAGATCAAATCCAAGCTAGGACTGAACACCACATCAATTAGACTGTGACATTAAGTGCCACATATAGTCTTTCCCTAAAAACCTCTGTGATAGACTGAAATGTTGTTAATGACTAAAACATAATCAAAATCATAGAAAGACTTTTTGTCAAATGGCAAAGAAGCAACTGCCTGTCTGGGACCACCAAAGCACCCCCCTTCTGAATATGCTTCCTGACTGGAATTTGGATTGCGACAGGAATTTGAGATAAGACTGTCATCCAATTATTTCTGGTCACAGGAGAAGTAAACAAGGCTCAGGAAAGATGAATATATCTGTATTCAGAATTAGCCCTAGCTGGGCTCAGCAGGTGGAGGAGGAGAAGGGATTTGAGTGTGTGATGGCAAAATCTCTCCACACCAAAACCAAGGAATAAACGTCCCCACTCTGGGAAGACCATATACACATGGGATATTCATGTGAGAGGCAGCTGAAAAGGGGTCATAAACCATTAAAGACCCCCAAAGCACCTCCCCCCCCTGCCTCTGGCTCATTCCTGAGGCCTTCCACCACCAGAGGACTGCAAATGATCAAAAGTGAGGTAACAAATTCAGAGCCTGTCGCAAAAGACTGCAAAGCTTCCTCTCCCAGGGACGTGCCTGGGTATCTCCTGAACATATATTAATCCATTGGATTCTATGTTTTGCAGGACCCCTCAACACTGAGAGGAACAGAAGGATAGGACCTTGTGAGAGTCCCTGAGTTCCATAGAATGGTGATACATTTTGTATTTAATCTGTGTCACTCTCTTTCTTCCCACCCTTCTTTTTTTCATCTATCTATCTATCTATCTATCTATCTATCTATCTATCTATCTATCTATCTATCTATCTCTGCCTCACATTTACTGTTAAATAAACCCGTAGTATTGACTTTGGCATGTGATCTCATTTGCACCTTAATTTGAATAGTGGCATTTCTAATAATTTTAATAACCTGATCATAACAATCTCCTAGGATGGTAACTCCACCACCTCCCGGGCGGTCCATTTCAATGTCTAATAACCCTTCCTGTGAAGAAATTCCTCTAATGTCCAACCTACACCTCCACTAGTCACAGTTTAAGACTGTGTCCTCTCATCTGTCACTAGTTCCGTTGGAAAAGAGACCAACACCCACCTGTCTACAACTTCCTTCCAGGTAGTTGTAGAGACTAATAACATCCTCCTGAGCCTCCTTTTCTCCAGCTTAAATAACCCCAGCTCCCTCATCTGCTCCTCATAAAACTTCTACTCCAGACCCTTCACCAGCTTCATTGCCCTTCTCTGGACTCTCTCCAGCACCTCAATGTCCTTCCTGAATTGGGGGACTCAGAACTGGACACAGCACTTGAGGTGTGGCCTCACCAGTGCTGAGTACAGGCAGAGAATCATTTCTCTAGTCCTGCCAGCCACACTATTTCTGATACAAGTCAGGATGTCATTGAACTTGGCCACCTGGGCACACTGCTGGCTCATGTTCAGCCAACTGTTTCCCAACACCCCCAGGTCATTTTCTGCTGTGCAGCCTTCCAGCCACTCAATCCCAAGACTGTAACACTGCAGGGGGCTATTGCAGCCTAAACATAGGACTCAGCACTTTGCCTTGGTGAACTTCATACTGTTGGTCCATCAATCCAGTCTGTCCAGATCCCTCTGCAGAGTCTTCCTACCCTTCAGCAGATCAACACTCCCCCCCAGCTTAGTGTCATCCATGGATTTACTAAGGGTAGACTTGATCCCCTCCCCCAGATCATGAACAAAGATATTAAACAGGACTGGGCCCAGTATTGATCCCCTGGGGACACCATTTGTAACTAGCTACCAACTGGATGCAGCACCATTTACCATCACTCTCTGGACCTGGCCATCTAGACAGTTCTTAAGAAAGAGTGCTCTTGTCCAAACTGTGGGCTGCCACCTTTTCCAGGAGTATGCTATGGAAGACAGTGTCAAAGACTTTATAGAATTCCAGGATTTGTCTTGCATCACTATTATAGTGCTATATCATTATAATTTCATTATTTTTTGCATTTGCTCCATAAAACACTTTATATTTTCTCAGTCATTTACTATGGCTTTTCTCTACACCTGGTACATACACTGGACAGAGGAATATAGTTTGAGAATATTTATTACTTGGATATTACTTTGTTGTATAACATTTTTTATATTTTATCTAAGCTGGATCCTAAAGACAGATCATTTCAAAATGGAAATTCAAGCATATGTGGGAGAAGGACAGTAAATAAGATTGTTTCTTATAATCATAAGTCCTTCCCTAATCTGATCTGAAAGAGGTATACTAAAAATGGCAAGTAGGTCAGATGACGGAAGACAAATAGAAAACAATAGGACCAACAGCAGATTGAATCTCAAAAGGCACATAAGAATGTGCAATCAGAAGCACTGTTGTTAAGAAAACCTTATTTATCTATATAAGAAGAAAGGTGAAAATAATTGTTGCATCATTCTGCAGAGTAGTTCCTTAGCAAAAAATACCAAGGCTGAACTTTTTCATTAAAATTGCTAGTGATTGTTGGATAACCAACAAAACCCATACTAGCTCTAAACAGGTAAGAAGTCAGGTAATAACAAGAAAATAATTGAGAAGTGATATTGAGAAAAAAAAACATGAAGAAATTATTCAGGTTTTTTACATTCTCAGAAATGTACAAGTTTCCAGTCATGTTTAGACTGTGCTTATTTTGTTGTCTAAAGCTACTGGTAGTTTGTTTAATAATTTAGGTATTAGCTCACTTGCTTGGGAAAGGAAAGAGGCTTCATTCTTATTATTCATGCTTATACCTTTAAAGGGTATTTCAGCTCTTGAATCCAGATTAAATTGGGTTCCTAAGTAATGAATTTGGGAATCTTGCAATAGCAGAAATCAACTTATGTATTTGTATGGTATATACACCCAGCACTGAGAATGTAAAGTGCTGTGAAAACCACTTTTTCTTTTCCACAAATATCACCCTTCAGATGGTCATCTCATTACTTTGAATTTCATTCTCAGAAGAAGGTTTCTAAGTCTTAGGCAATGCAACATATGAATCATAACACTTAAAGGCATTTGCTGTATGTTTTCTTTAGAGATACACTTGTTAGCATTTATCTTTGAGAACTCATGAAAGATGGATTGGATCCTAAAGACTAAGAATACAAAACAAAACAAAACAAAAAGATGCCTGTCTTGAAATGGAAAAGAAGGAGGAAATAAGTGAGCCACATAGTCAATTACTATACAGGAAGTTTTCAGATCTATGTCAGGTGTGTAGACCCCTATGTGTAGACAAGGTGTCCATAGACTAAATACCACTGCCAGGGCCCGGAGGGCACTTATAGGTCTGACAGTTCCTGACCACTCTCCCTGGGGCTCCCCACACCTTGCCCATGACCTGTCTGAGTCCTCTGGGAGATGTCAGCCCCTGCCTCAGTGATGCCATAGTAGGGTCAGTCTCTGGCTCCCTACAATCCTGCCCTGCCCATCCATGGGCCCCACCAAGCTGCTATCACCTCTGGGGTTACGTTCTGACCTTGTCTCAGTTTGTCTCCAGCGAGGTGCCTGATGTCTGAGGCTGGATCTTCCCAGTGTCCACCAGCTGCTGTGCTCCTGGCTGGTGGGTGGCACAGACCATGGCTGCCAGACCCTGGAGAGTGCCCCAGCTACCAGGCTCCAGACTGTGTGACAGCCTCACAATGAGTCCTACTAAACTGTTTTCATCCTACTGTGATGTTCTTACTGAGCACAAACTACTGTAAAACAAAGATAATTGTCTTCAACATAAGAATAACCAGGAAAAAAATAATTAATTAATTAATTACTATTATATAATGGCCTCACCTTTCTTATATTTAATTACTCCATGTCAAATCCTTTGTTTTTTCACTAGTTATTGCTTACTTCCTGCTGAAAATTAGCATTGAAAAAATTAAAACAGGATAATAGGATGCAATGTAGAAAATTGCAACTAAATTAATATAACAAAATTGCAGAAAAAACTCATGGAGATGGCAAAACAGTCCTTAAAATAATGATGACCAGTAAACTTACACAAGACTTTATTAATGGGATGTCAGAAATTAGAAAGATAACCCTAAATGATTTGTTCTGGGTCAAATGCATAACATACAGAAGATATTGAAAATCACGTTTCAGTTCTTACAATTCCAGTACTAGCCATTTGGATTTAGTTATGCTGTGGCTCTGATGGAATTGCTCTAACACTGAAGCCTAGTAAATTGGTAATTCTTAAGTGACTGCTCACCCTATATAGTTACAGAGGAGAGGAAGATGCCATATTTTCTTCAGGCATGTCCACTACAGCTAAATGCAGCTTTACCAGCTGCTGAAGGGAAGTAGGAAAGTGTTAGCATCTGTGCATATTTAGGCTTTTCATTGGAGACCTCCTTAAAGTGCCTATCTCCTTCCATCAGTTATATGAGGTGGTTAGTTTTGACTCTAATCTTATTTCTTATTTTCTTAATGCCACAACATTAAGACTGATTCACTCAGGCTGTCTAAGGTAATTGGATAAATTGTAATTGTTTCAAAATATATAGCAGTCTTCTATTTGTGATGCAACTTTTATTCAGAACCTTTCTATTTCCCAGAAAAAGCATTTCAGACTGCTAACTCAAGAATGAAAGGCTGGACAGACTCCAGCCTAAATATAAGTCTTTTATCTTGCTTGCTACATCTTCTTCCTCTACATATATATGAACTTCTTATGAAAAATACATGCAATACATACACTTGAATTATAAAACCACAGAACATATGGTAGCCCATAAGAATACCTTCATAAAGGCTTTGTTGAAAGTGAAAGCCTCTTATTTTCCAGAACTAAACCATGATAGCCAGCAAGCCTACAACCACTACTAGTAGCCCATCTCCTCTTCTGAAGGTTCAGCATCACTCCTTATTTTACACAGTAACACATGCACTAGTGAGATGGTTATGAAAGCAAAATAGTGAGTACCACGTTCCAATACTGGTCCTGATACAGGCACTCTTAAGGCAGAAACAGGTTCTTTGGCATGGGATGGAAAACCACAGTCCCTCATGACTCTCTATGCTTATTATCACATTTCAGTCCTCAACTACTTGAGAAAGGCAGTTACTATATGGAGTCAATTACAGAAAGTACAGGGAGTTGCCATAAAAGATATGAATTATGTAATGCCTGGAAGGATGTTAGACACACTTTTTGCCAATGTGTGAGATGGATATACAAAACAACAAGACGGATCTTTATGCATCTAAATCTGCATAATTAGCATACACAAAAATTGAGCATGGAGAAGGGGCTGAGCTTGTACCACCTAAAGTCCTCTTACGTGTAAGTTAAATGTCTCAGAGAACTGAAATTACTCCTATTTTGAACTAGTATCACATTGCCCAAATAGTAATGACAATCTGTAAAGAATTTTGAGAACAACAAAAATTATTTAAGGAAATAATTATAATATATAATATATATATTTCCTTATAATATATAAGGAAAAATTATTGAAGATTTTTTTTTATGTCTGTAGTCAAATTCTCTGTAGCTGGGCCTCCAGTGTTCTGTCTTCTCTGGCAAATTGTACCCTCTCTAACTGCCAATCATTCAGAGAATCAGGTGGAGTCTCAAGCATATATTCTTGTACTTTGTAGACTGTTTCCTACTGAACTTCTCATTGATTTTTAAAACTAAAATTAGTCCTAAACTCACTCACAGGCATCTCTTGTCCCTCAGTTGATACACAATAAACTTTGATTTTTTTCCCCCTATTTTCCTATATATATTCAAGGGTATTCATGTATCCCAGATTATAAATTTAGGTTTTTGCTTTGTTTTAATTTTTATCTTACTTAATATCAATATAATTATAAAATTTACTTCAGAGTTAGATGTTACTAAGATTCTATTACTTTCTCTGTTGCATGAGCCACCTATTTATATAAATAAAACATTTTGTGCAAAATCATGCAGCTGTGAGGTCTGCAGTGCTGTCAGTTTCCCAAGCAGATCTTACCATTTTTGTACATCCCACTGATATCACATTTTCCTAAGTGTATTACTACCTTATATTTATCTAAATTAATTGTTTTACTCTGAAGCAACCTCTTATGACAGGGTATAATCAATCAATCATGCTTTATTTGTAGTAATTCAGCATGACAAGTTGTATTTCTGCATTTAAGTGACCAGATTCATTCTGTGTTTACATGTATGGTATTGCTGCATCTTTGCAGCTCCTTAGTGCCAAGTTCATCATTGTTATTCTTGGCTCACAGTGACAGAAAAATCAGATTTAGCTATCTCTATCCAAAGAAGGTGATGGAATGAAGGAATAAAAAAATGTGTCTGGTACTAAACACAACTTGCCTCTAAATACAGCCTTGATGGGAGAAGTCTTACCCATGAAAACTGTGAAAAATAACCATCTTGCTTCAATAATAAAGAATGTCCCTGACCTGTAAAAGACAGAACTGGAGAATCTTTCCTTGACCTTTGTCTGACTGCGTGTTTTAAGTACAGAGTGACCCTAGTCTTAGACTCACTAGGGTATGTTCTGAGATGAATCCCATCCTAGAGGAATAATTTCTTAAGTGTCAAAAATTATTTGACATCCACAAATTCAGGTCTTCCAGTGGTGAATGAAAATATGAGGCACTAGCTTCAAAAATAATGATGGAGACAACGAGGGGCTAGGTAAGTTTTGGTAATTGTTTCTTCTGTATGTTCTGTATTTTGAAAGCTCATGGCTGTATATTTGGACTAATTATGGGGTTCCTGACAGATATTGTTCCCAAATGTATTTTAAAGTAATCTTTCCAATTATAATAGGTTTTAAGATATTTATACAACAGAGTGTTTAGGAGATTGGTACAACAGAGTATTTTCATGTGCAGAAAAAACTTTCAAGATCTCTTATAAGTTCTTATATCACTGCATTTCTTTTTTTTAAATATGAAGGATTACATTTCTTACAATAAAGGTTTATCTCTTCAAAGTTTTTTTCTAAATTCCATCATCTTCCTGACTTCATTGATGAACCAGGTGAAATTATTGTATGATCACACTATAAACTAGTATCAACATCTTATCTCAAAAGAGAATGTATATTAATGTCCTGTTGATAATTACAGATTTCATTAAAAAAAAAAAAAAAAAAAGAGAGAAAAAGTTCCAACTATTTTCTGACTATGTGATTTATTGTAGAATGTTGTGATAAAGCTAGAAAATATGTGAGTGAACTTTGGAATACAGATTTTATTCAGAACAAACAGTGTCTAACTAAAAGATTTGATTACATGAATGATAAAAATGTAAATGCACTGATATATTAAATGCAGATTAGCCAAAATAAATAAAAAATATACTGCTGTAAAAGTATAAATTAGTAATTTGGACTCTCTCAAAAAAGTTTTTAGATTCACACAGATGGCTACTTCATCTATGCCTTCTGATAAGTGGGTGTGAAAGTTCTAATGGAACTAAACCTTAACTTATTACGAAAAGGCATCTGTGCTCACAACAAAAATACAACAGTCAAGCACTAAAACAATAACCATGGAGAAATATTTCTGATCTTTCTTAGAGCTCATTAATGAAGAATAGCTATTTGGTAGGTTTTGCAAATTACTGCTTGGGAAAAGGACAGTGATAAACCAATGGGTACTTGTTTCAACATATTTAACATTGCAGAGAGCTCTGTGAATTTCTGTGGCCCTGCAAAAAATTTTAGCTGGCATCATACTTTCCATCTATAAAGCTGAATACAGGACTTCTTTTCTAATCAAAGTGTATATGTCATTAATTTAAGAAATAACCAGTAAGGTTGTTTGAGGCATACACCCAATATCTCCCTTAAATTCAGTAATACTACTTGGTATTAGTCAATGTTTGGAAGTTTCACTGAGGCAAATATAGTAAAAGGTGTTATTTTAGCTTTGAGAGAGTTGAAGACATCTTGATTAACTTTTTGGGGTTTTTCTCAGGTATTCTACAGGCTAGCAACACATGTAATAAAAGCTGTTATAAAATACAGTGGTCACAGTCATCTAGTTGTGTGTTCTAATCTTAGGTTATATACCAAGTTTAAAACAGATAAATTCAAACTATAAAATATGTATTTTTAAGCAATAACTTAATTCATTATTTAAATAACTAAATAACCAAGATATGCCTTGAAGGTTTTACATTATAATTAATTACATTTCGCAAACATTTGTTTTGAAACAATTATACTTTAGAGATCGGGACTGAAATTATCTAGAGTGCAATATGCATAAATAAAGATTAGATCTTGTTTATAGTCAAACACTCAATAACCTACTATTTTATTCTAATATTCCTTGATTTCTTTCTTTTTTTTTTTTTTTTGAATGCTTTTCTTTCTTATCCTCACATACTTTTGCAAGTCTTTGTATACAAAGGTACACAGAACCTAAGCTCAAGAGTGTAGTCTTCTGGCTTGAAGACAAACCGTATGCTGAACTGGAAATTCTGAAGCAGCATTTGATCAGCTTTTAAAAAAAAAAAAAAAATAAAATCAGAACATGTTTTGCTGTACTATTAATTTTGATCCTTACTGGAATAGGAGCTCTTGCATGTGTTCCCCTATGTTTTCAATGTTGGCTTTGATATTTATTTCACAGTCTATTCTTAGCATACATCGGAAGTCAGAAGACTTTGTTTCAAGTTTTAGTCAGAATGCATCATGTTCTCTTTCTGGCACATGTGAATAAAATATTTCACACTTTTTTCCCAGATGATAAAAAGAGGCTATTCATTGCCTCTTCTGTACCAAAATAAGAGGGAGGCATAGTTGACAACAAAAATACAAGATGAAATAATGAGTAAGCAAGTATGAAAGGAAAAAAATGGTTGACGAAATATAATTAAATCAAAGGAATGAAGTTCCAATTCTCCTTTTGGTTTCAAATTAAAAAAAAAAAAAATATTGCCCCGTAGTTCCTTCTCTTAATACTTTTCAGTGTATTTTGGGAAATACTGAAGAACTGTGTGAGGAACAACTATTGCAGTTTTGGCCTGAGATACAGAAATAGACAAAGACTTCTAAGCAAATAATACCTGGATGTGTTTATAGGGAAGATTTATAAGTTTAGAGAGTTTTAAAATCAATAAATAGATCCTATGTCAAACTTTGTACCATTCCTTGATATGTAAAAGTAAGTCTGTAATCCTTTCAAAGGACATGGAAAGAAAGAAACAAGTATTCATCCTGGTCTAAGCAATCACAAACATAATAGGATGTATCAATGGTACTGGACAACAGCTCTGTGAGCTAAGAATACCTTAGATTTAAAACGGATACTTACAGAGAGCTTTGTGTTATGTTTTAATCCTCTAAATACTTACATTAAAATGTGAGGTGTCAGATGCCATGAATTCAGAAGCCTTTGTAATTCATCATGGGTTTCAGTGTTCTTTTTGCAACTGTCCAGTGCTGAGGTGCTCCAATTAGGAAGTATTCTTTGCTTTATAATTAAGGATGATAGATGACTTTGTTTTGGGGGCGGGGGGGT
>JAWWEE010000004.1:19666970-19678659 GCA_035221455.1 Xenops minutus | reverse complement strand
CTTTTCCTTTTCCTTTTCCTTTTCCTTTTCCTTTTCCTTTTCCTTTTCCTTTTCCTTTTCCTTTTCCTTTCTCTTTTCCCTTTTCCTTTTCCCTTTTCTCTTTCCCTTTTCCCTTTCCCTTTTCCCTTTCCTTTTTCCCTTTCCCTTTTCCCTTTCCCTTTTCCCTTTTCCCTTTCCCTTTTCCTTTCTATAAAGTAATGTAAGAGATTGGGTGTTTTCTTTGTTTCTTTGCTTGTTTTTCTTAAAGGAAGAAAAAACAGTTTTAAACAGGTTGTGTTCAAAGTTTTGTAGAAATTTCAGCTAGGACGAACAAGACAAATATAATCAATGCTATCAGGACTAACTGGTAGAATGTGCTGTCTATTAGTGTTCTTGGTGAGACACACAATGCCTGTCTGTTAGCACAAAAATGGATATTTTCCTTCACTGGGATATGCAAAAGCAGCTATTCTCACTTTTGATTGCCAGCCACTGGAGATGGGCTAAATTTGTAGTACCCATTACCTGTAAAGCATACCAAAATAGCCACATGAAACCTGACCCACAGAGAACCTCAAAATGCTGGGGCTGAGTGTTTGCTGCTCAGACCTGAAATGTGCCCCCTCTTCCCCACCTCGTGCCCCAGGTCTCCCCACTCTTGGAGGAGTAAATAGGGCCATTCATATACAGACAGAGAAAGAATTCTGAAAGTTATAAAAAACTCCCACTATGTAAAGATACCTCCTACAGTGCTGACCACGATACTAATGATGAAAAAGCTACACCCTACATGTGCAAACTGGTGTTGGTTTTACTGTATATTAGTTTTTATCCTTCTATGAGGTTTAAATTCAGTGGTAAACCTCCTACTAGACCTAGTTGCCATTAGATTCCTCCAATCATGTTTTAGAGCTTAGACATACATAGGCAGTTTTCAAACATAGCACTACATATTTCATCAGTACACTGCACTTTAACTGCCCCTCTCCCTTTTTCTTTGTGTATTATTTTACACATTACTCTAAAGGCTCTTTGGATCATTGGGCAGTGTCTGCCCAAATGTGTATATAGGGAGAGCTAGATTTGATGTGATTGAGACAAAAAATTTTATGTCCTGCAGAAGTTTCTAGTCTAAGACTGTTATCATCATCCAAAGACCACTGTTCAGCTCACATGTGGGTTTGTTTGGGCTGGTATAACATTTTGGCCATAAGCAAATAGAAAGGGGTTCTGCTCACAAGACCTGTGCTCTTGCTACTTAGGCAATTTAAAGCTTAAAATATTTTTCTGTTTTTTCGCTAATTCTCCTCTCCCCATTCTTTCCTTTCTTTCCTCACTGAAAGCCATGCAAGAAATCAATGTGGACGTTAAGGCAGGGAGCACAGTAATTATGATTCTATTAACTTTTCCCGGTTTTGCTTGCTGGATATCTTTTAGCTCTTACAGAACTAGATTCTAGATGATCTGTAGCAGAAAACACAGTATTGGAGGTTTTCTTTCAGAGTCATTGCCAAGAATAATTGCCCTGATTCAGAAAATATTACTCGGGGCAAGTAATATTAGCACCCTCCTCAGAAGATGCTATAGCTGTAACCCACATGGTAACAGGTTGGAGAGGTAGAAAATGGATGGTGTTTCCTTGAGGGAGAGCTAAAGGAATCACGTGAAGTGTTCATTAGCATGAAGGGAGAAGAAGGGAAGGGTAATGCTTCCTTCCTGTCACACCCTCAGCACAGAGCCAGAGTAGATGTTGTCTAGGACATATGGGTTTGCTTTTAATGACTACTTCATCAGGAGTTTTTTTGCTGTTTTTCATAATTCCTATTCAGATTTGCACTGGTACCTAACAGGAAGATTCCTATCTCATAGGTCAGCGTCAGAAAGAAAGCTTTGCAAAAATAAACCCCCCAGAAAACATTAAAAAAAATATAGAAAAAAAAGGGAAGAAAAAGCATTTATTAAGTCTGAACTGCAGATAAGCCACAGAAACCTGTTTGAGGATGTACATCGGAATCATACCCTGACACAGACTTTAGGCCTAGAAAGAACTAGCAGGATGCAACTGATCCACAGAGCAATTTTCATCAGTCCCAAGCAAACAAAATCAGACTAAAATCCTTTTATTCCTATCTCTGAATCAATTTAAGATGTAAAACAGTCTCACTTTATTAGAAAAGCCCAGGACATCTTGGCTGAACATTCTTTGTCAACAGCAGAAACTGCCTTGTGGTTAATTAAGTCCTGGAGACTCTCTCTTTTCAAAATAGCCAGTATCAAATTTAATTATAATGAAACTACAAGGAAAACTACATTACTGTCCAAGAAAATAACAATTTAGAATTCTTTTTATACCATCAATCGTGTTTTTAGTAGGAACATACTGGTAATGGCTTAGCAAATGACAATCGAATTCTACATCTCTTGCTACTTCACAGAACAGTAGTATCTTTTTGAAAGAATGACAAAGGTCCTTTATTGTACAGTACCAATGGGATCTCCCATTATGAGCAGTCCAGCACAGAATTATGAAGATCTGTAATTTCCATCATACTATTAGTCAAATACAGTCCTAACATCAATCATTTTGTTTGTTGAAAAAAACACCAAGTATTTCTTTCTTAAAGCTAAAGTCTTTTGAAGCTGAACAGTAAAGAATTAAGAAAAATACAGACCTACTTTAATTGCTATAGAAGGTGTTTCCTTCATTTATGTTTTGTAACATAGTAGTAATTCCACAGAAGTTAGAACTAATACCTAATTCAAAACTACTCAAAGTCTTATGTTATAGATTTTATAATGTTTCTTTAAATAAATTTGTGTTCTGGGTTAGATGACATCCCAGATTAATAATTTTGGAGTGAGCAACAAATATGCACAAAACAAAATTCTAGTCAAATTTTCTCATTTAATTTTATGGATAAGTAATAACTCTGTACTGCAATAGGATTTCATGATGCATTAGTAAAATAATGGGGGGGCAATGCTTTTGAATTTTTTGAAAATAAAGCAAAATATAATCAAAATGTTCAGATAATGATTTTTCTAGATAGTGTATTTGTTCCCTGAGTTTTCTATAATTTGTTACTTTAATGGAATTTCAGCTATGTTTTATATGACTCAGGTTGTGAAATTTAGGACATCAGCTGTGAATTTACAAGTAACACTGCTCCTGACTTGTCATTATGTTAATACTATATTGGAAGGTTTCTGTATTTATCTAGTCAGGAATGACACCTTTTAAAGGAAACTTTGTTGAAGGGTGGACATGTAGTGGGATTCTGGAATATATCTTGACATTCTACAGACCAGGAATGCAAAACAAGGCTTGGAGTGTCTTATAACTCACATCAGTCTCATTTTGATTACATTATCTCTCTATGTGCATCATCTATATTGAAGTATGGTAACTGTTTTCCAATGTTGAATGTACAAAGCAAGTTTTTAGAAATGTCCTAGTCCAAAATTTGCTATTTCATTGGGGCCCTTCTTTGGACTCAAGCCAAGAAGTTCATAAGGGATGGATTACATGCACTACCAGATGATTCCAACTGTGAGAGTGGTGAAGAAGGGAACATCCTATGCATAGCAAGGAAAACCTGAAGTTTATTTATGTCCACTATCACTGGTAAAAGAACTGCAGTTACTCTACTGAAAACTTCCTGTCAGTAGAATTGGAACAAAACAGCTCCTGTGGAACTGAACTGAAAACAGGAGTAATGCCCCTTCATTGCTATTCTTCTGTGTTATTACTTTAACTACCCAATGTTATTCTATGGAAGAAGTATTTAAGCATCCATTTCACTTTTTTTACCTCAGAAAACATGGTATTTCAATCTTAAAGTAGTAAGACTTTTCAATTATGTTTCAGCATCGCCTTTAGAGTTGTTGAAAATTATAGAACATATGCCTAAAAGCTTTATCTCATTCACTTTAACAAAGGCAAAAATGTCCAACTTAAAAAAAAAAAGGAAAAAAAGAAAGAGTGTGCAAACAGAAGCAACTGCAAGTCTGTTTGACCCTGAAAGAAATGGAATTGTTCACTCAAATCCTTTGATTATGAAATTAAACAACAAATGCCAGGCAGTAGGTTTTAATTGAGCGAGGACTACAGGAATTTGGGGAGCCTGTTATTTCCTTCCTCTCCTCTTCTTCATAGGTGCATAGCAGCCTCCCATCCCATGTGGGGAAGCTAAAACATACTTTTCTAAAATTGACTCCCCCAGCCCACCCAGGTTTCACAAAGTCCCTTCAGAAACCTTTCTCAAAGGTCCACTGAAATGGGAAATCAAATAAGCTTCTCTAGATTCAATCTCCTCCAAATTTGTATGAGAAAATAAAGCAAATGGCCTAGGAAGTATTACATTATGATATATTCCGTTCATTATGGAATTCCCTTCAGGGAGAACTCTGTGGGCAGTGTGAGTTGTAGAAGAATTCAGACTCCTTTTTCTTTATCAAGTTCACAGCTAGGCTTTTATAGGATTCTGTGATAACACTGCAGCAAAGCTACATCAAATTTTGGTACTTGGGAGACAGGAGCATTGATTGACATAGACAGGATCGGAATATTCCCTTAAAATACATTTTAAAATGCCATAGGCTCCGTTCCACCTTTATATCCTCTCCTATTTAATTCAGTTATGAAAGTCATAGACCTAAATTAAAATAATCCCACCACCCCCCCTCCAGATTTGGCTATGTGTTGTAATATATGGTCTAGTTGAAAGCCTTACTTTTATTCTTTACATGCTGTGAATGCATTGCTGATGATCTACTTGTCTCTGCACAAACTGGGGAGATGGAAATGCAACTTTACTAACAGAGATGGTAAATCTGTAACTCAGCCTTGTAGATTCACCTGTTTTTACTGTTAGGATTAAAAGCTGAAATTGGTACACTACTAAACATTCTAACTAAACATTCAAGATGAACAGCTACCAAGAGTTCAGAGAATGTTATCGTTAAAAGAAACGTCTAAAAGCAAAACCATTCATCAAAAGTAGTTGTGCAGTAGAAGACACTGCATGGACCTTTTCCCTCAGTGGTCTGCTTCTATACGGGCCCATAACAGGAATGGTGTGGATGTCTGATCCAAAGCTTACTCTGATGTGGCCAGTTGAAAGATTCCCATTGATTTCAAGACACATTTTTGAAGAAGCCTCTGAACTGTTAAAAGTCTCTAATGTCTGGTGACTTCTTTTTAGTGTGCTTCCTATGTGCATGATAGGCACATCCTATAGATCTGTATCTGCGTGCCTGTTAAGTTACTTCTATTATAATTTCTATGCCTTTTCAATCTTTTTTTAATTTGAAGACTGAGCAAAACTCTTTATCTCAATTTTTAACTAATATTTCCAGATAAATACTGAAACCAATACCATATAGATGAGGCCTGCCCTTCTGTTGAAGGTATATTTGTGGGCATACTCGGTTTACCTGTGACCTCTCCAAGTTATTTTTCTAAATAAATTTTTAATTATTTGAATGTAGAGGCAAAAATACAATGACACTAGAAGTCTTCAACAAAAGTTCGTTTGTACAGCTTACTAGCCCACTACACCTCTGTAAAAGCTGTAAATGTTTGTAAATCGTAAATGCTGGAAGAGAATATATATTACTGTGTCTCTGAACAAGATTCAGAATGAAAATAGGTTAATATAAGGTCCTTGTACTCTGTCTTCAGCTATGTCTGTTTTGATTTTCCTCTTTGTAACACACATTTGTCAGTGCACATGCACACACAAGCATAAACACACAGGGCATGAGTGGATACTAAATAAACAGCCCTATAGAGAGGGAGTACAATATTTCACTGACTGTAGAATGAAGCCCAATTTTATTGGCAGACTTCAATGATGCTAGACAATAAAACATTTGTACGTTTTGCTGCAGACAGTCTGGCTGGCAGTTTCAGCAGCTCTAATTTATTGTGAATAAATAATTTCCTGGAACCTCTGAGGAGTCATTTTAATGCTCTGAAAAAAATTAAAATCTGGCATGCCATTTAATTTGTTTTCTGTTGTTTTGAACCAAAAATACTTAAAATGAAAGAATTTAAAAACCCACCCTGATTTCAAAGATAGTACTTTGTAAATGTTAAATCTCCCAGTTTCACACTGATTTTACACATGAATAATTTCTGCTTATTTCATCTTTATATTTAAAGGCATGCCAAATACCATCTGTTTGCAGATTCTTTTCTCAGATTCAACTGAGAAACTGTTATTTCTCAGTTCCAAGCAGAGAAATTGTCCAGGTTAAAGAACCCCTGCATTTCTGCAGAGTGTATTCAGACTGTTTGTGTTTCTATCCTACCATAAATTGATTATTACTTGTAGCATGATGATGATCAGACCATTTTCAAAGGCAGCGCATTCTTGAAGCATAAAACAGAAATTCAAAAAGGCAGTGTAAAAACCAACTTCAGAATATGTTAGAAGCCAACTGTAAAAATATAGATGGAGTCAATTAGTTGATTCAGTTTTGCAGCCATCAGCAAAAAAATAGAAGCTTTAGTTTCCACTGTTGCTGAGCTCATTTTTTCCGTGAGGCACCTCACAGTTCCTGCCAGTGGACTAATATATATATAAGTACCTATTGCACTTCTATTCAATTCTTATTACCTTGATGTATGCAAAAGATACCAAATAAGAAACTGAACTAAGAAAAAGGATAAACTTTAATCACCAATAGCATCACTTAAATACCTAATTCCAAGAAACAATAACATTTATAGCTTTGTTGATACTTATCATAAACAATCTCTATACAGTTCACAGATATATAGCAAAGGTAAAATCTGTAATGGTAGCAAAGAATTACAATGGAAATCATTTGGTGAATTTAATTGTAGGTCTCTGTATTGTCCAAAGTGCTTTCTAGTTGCACTGTAAGGAAACAACCTGTAAAACTGTAAAGTTAAATTTGAGCAGAAAAAGGCTATACATACATCTTTTTGTGTGATTGGATTGCATCAAAAAGCTAAATGCATATTTGAACACTAGTTCAAAGAAACAAACGATCTTGTAACAAAGTGGCACAACCCTCCGTTCCCATATAGTCACTATTTCCTTTTTGTTGCCAGCCTTTATAGGGAACTGTTTCCTAGTTCAGGTTCAAAACCAGATTACTATCCTCACCCCTTAGCCAAGGGTAAGGCCTTCAACATATTTGGATGAAAATGGACAGTAAGCACTAAGATTCTTTTGCCTGTGCCCTAGCAGAGAGCAATATACCTGCCATTAGCTACTGCCACATCTATTTCTTTGAGCTGGCACTAAGAGTGCAAAGGTTCCTTCCCTCTGACTGCAGACAGCCAACCTCACCCCACTACTCACAGTCCTCTAAGCAACTTGGCTACATCAGTACAAGCCACAAACTTCTAATTCCTTTTGTCTACCTGTGCTCCAGTTGCTGAATACTCTGTGAATTCAGTGAGACAAGGGTGATGACATTTTGTTATATAAATATTTCATTCAAGTTTATAAAAGTTCAGTCTCGGTCCTGGTTTGTTTTTTTTGTTTGTTTGTTTTGTTTTGTTGCTGAAGTCTCCTGAAATAATATTTTCTTGGTATTTGCTTAGCAGTATAGCATCTAGAAATGCAGAGTATACCCTAGCCATCTGAGAATGACACAGGATACATTTCCTAACTTATGGGGACTTTGAGAGGCAGGATGTGTACTGAAAATCCCATATAGGCTACATGATTCCTCATTTCAATATATAAGGCGGGAATAGCACACTTCTACACACTGGCATTTTCAAATGCTGCCATCTGTTGCTTTCCAATAATATGTTCTACCATTGATTTCAGCACAGTTTGAAGAAGGGTGTAGTGGTGTATAGTAGCACTCAATCATTTTCACCCTTAAGAACAGACAATTTTCTGGATACAGTGAAGTAAATCTTTGTTATAAATGGAATCTGATGTAATTTAAAACCAGGTTAAAAACACATATGTCTGCAAGTATTCATAATCCAAATATTCATACAATGACCATCACTCTTTACAGGGATTGTAAACAGGAATTCCAGGTGGAATACTACCTGGATACCACCAATTTTGTGATATCTGAACCACTCCTAGGCCATGAAACACTGTGATGTTCAGATGCACAGTTTATTAATCTAATCAATCACAGATAGTTAATTGTCCTGAATTAGTCTAAAATTTGGTGCTAGCTAACTTTGTCATTTGGTGGGTCAACCTTTTTATGTTAAATTGTGTCATGCAAAAAATAGCTGAGATAAAAATTGTACAAATAGGTTAACAGGACCAGGTAAAACTTCATGCTGATAAATTCATAGGTCAGTCTCATATTATGTGTCTTGCTATAACTCCTATTACTCTTAATTATTGGATATTTTCTAAATATCCACACAAAGCTGTGTGTTTTGCTTTGTTTTCCCCCATTGTGTAATGCATGAATTGAACACAACTATCAAGTTTAGTGTTGTATTAGCTTCCTATGTTAGTGGAAGGAAAGAGACTCATCAAAAGGGTATTCAAAATAACTGAATAGATATCTCAAAGGCAGCGTGAATTTCTTTCATAAAGATACAGACTCACATATTCATACTCATAATCCGTATTCAATTACTGCTGCAGTAGTGACGGGAATTTTTCAAGGACAACATATTGATACTACTGATTGTATTCCTTATAAGCAAACTGACAATTAATCTAATTTCAGTACCCATTAGATTATGCTCTTCCAAGGAAAAAAACCTGTTTCATTATTGAAATATTAAGAAATTAGTGAGGTGAAATTGGTTAGAATGCTACTGTGAAATAGTCTACTAAAAAGTATCTGAGTTTCTTACAAAAAAAAATCCTGATACGTATTTCTAGATATAAGTTAATATATATGTGTGTTTAAAAATTCTCTTTCTACTTGAGAGCAATTCTTTTGCATTTACAACACAGTTATGAGCACATGGAATTCAATAAAAACATTCTCATCAACTTTAAACAGATTTTGGATTAGGCCTTTAAAAACAAAAAGAAATGCTCTGTAAGTCTATATAGTGATGTTCGGCTAAGTATGAAATCTTTTAGAAATAATCTTCAAGGCCCTTTTCATTTGCCTGAATGTGCATTTTTAGCACACATCATGCAGGAGATGACACTGGATCTTTAACATTTAATACCTCTTCTGAAAGAGGCATGTCTGTTTACCAGAAATGCAAAAATATTCAATAGAATTTACCTACGTAGAAAGACAAAAGGTTCTTACTAAATTAGATAATGTTATTTGCTAAGATATCAGTTCCTGATGTTTGTTAAACACTTTTTCCAGAAATGGCCAATAGACAGATAACAACTAATGGGTTTCAATGTGCAGAAAGGAATATTTTGGTTAGATATTGGGGAAAAGCATTCAAATCATAAGAACTTGGAGAAATATCATATTTCCACCATAAGGAATCAGTTAGATAGGCATTCTTCAGTAGTGAAATAAACATATACTCAATCTCTTTTGGATTCTTCCAGCCACATGGTAAACTTTCACTTTGAGAGTAGAGGGACAGCAAATACTGAGAATAATAAAAAGGCCAGTCATTAGCACAGGATGATCTTCCCTACTTCTCCATCATGTAGGTGCTTACATAACTTTTAAAAATGAATTTATTTTTTTTTTTTACAGGAATTAATTCAGGGATCTTTTTTGGCCTTTTTTATCTGGCAAGGCAGATTACATGAAGGAAAGACTCCCCTGTGGCTTTACAGAATGTAACATTCTCTGAAGTGGCAAAAAAGCCCCAGGCAGAAATGAGGTTAGCAAAAGAGTTTCTCAGTTATTCTACTGAGAAGGGTGATGAACCTATAAACTGCGCTTAGAAATATTGGGCAGATCTCTGAACTGAACCCCCAGTCCCTAATTTTCTAACCAGTGCCTTAACTGGAGATTTTGTTTCCTCTTTCCAAAACGCATAGTATACAAACTCAAAGAGAAAATCAGTTGGTTAACATATTTTTGCAAGTATAAGACTTATAAATTATATCAGATCACAGTAGATACATCATTTGATTATTATAGATACTGAAATACATTGTTTTGCACCCGCTAAATGGAGATCGTGTCCAGTTGGTTTAGCAGCATTGATACTTGTCACTCAGGAACAGAAACTGGTAACGTGGTAAGATCTGGCCCCAACTGGATTTTATTGCAATGACGTACAGAGCTGACGGAGATATTTTTGAAACTGGAAATTATAACCCACAGGAATTAGAGGATTTTAAACCCTGGTGAGATGTAACATTTCTCAAGAACAATAGATTACAACATTTTTATTCTGTACTGCTTTGGATAATTAATTTAATAAGTAATTTTCTTTGTCATTCATGCATATAAAATTAATGTACATGTTGTTTCCTTATTCATTAAGTTTTTAAATTCAGTAGACAAGCATCTCTTTGTGGCAGAAAATACACTTGATTGTGGATGACTGTCAATAAAAAGTAAAGCCAGATCCAATGAATAAATGTGCTGAAAGTTAATACCTTTTGAACTTTGGATCTTTATTTCCACTCTTTATAGAAATAAACACATTTATGGTTTGTTTATTGCTTGCAGAAAAAAAGCCTGTTCATCCTCCACCACTCCACCCCTGTCATTTGCTGGTCTAGCTACTGAGCACAACCTAATCACAAGATGTCTGTGTATATCAAACAGATGTTCGCTGGCAACAGAAAATCAATGTCTGGCACGAAGTTATATTGTGTGTGTACTGTACTGAGCACAGTTACTTGAAAAGCAATGCTTTGTGTCAGTGTATCTGTATCTCATAATAAAGAACAAGTGCCTACTTCACGTTATGGATCACCTCTATTGTCATTCCACAGCAATGTGTTTTACAGATGTCTGCAAATGAATTTTAGGCTGAACTCCCTTTACTTCTGAACCATAAGGAAGTATGATACGCTATCTGTCTGGCATTAGTTATTAAATTTTGTTTGAAGAGCAGTTAGAATCCCCTTGAATTCATTTAAGAACTCCTGTTTTAAACAAGACCTCTGGCAGTTGTAGTCTGACTGATGGGTCTGACAGGTTTTCAGCACATTACCTTTTGGTGGTGGTGATGTAGTAACAACACTTTATTTCCTGTGAAGCCAACAGCTAACTCTGACTTCATGTGAAAACTTAGATGGGGCTTATCAGGTCCTCCACAGCACTTCATGGCACTCTGCCCCTCTTGTGATCCTGGTCTGTGTTGTTATTGAGAGGGACAGGAATGAAACAGCAGCAGCACCAGTGCCATCCTTTCAGACTATGTCTGACACAAGCTCTGAGTGTTACATTATCTGCTTCAGTGAAGCAGAAAGACGAGACCATCAGGGAGCTGGCTGTGCTCCCTGCTTCTCTGCTCTTCCCAGTTTTCGACATGCTAGTGCAACCTGTGCAGTTCTCTAGCCTGTGCCAGCTGGCAAGAATTCCCAAAAGACAGTCTGTCCATGAGGGTAGCTATGAAATAGCCTGATATCTCCACTTTACTCTCTGCTGTGATATGGCTGCAATGCCTATTGATGGCAGGGCTGGTAGAGGGAGGCACACACTGACATCTATGAAGGAGCATGTCCTAGTTCAGCAGGAGGGACCAGTTATCACTTGGTGGGAGTGATAAAAAGCTGTGTATTCTACCCCCTCTATTCATTCCCCAAGAACAATGGACCATTTGCAGCAGCTGCCCAGGAAGCAGTTAGCACCT
>JAWWEE010000004.1:19619317-19666836 GCA_035221455.1 Xenops minutus | reverse complement strand
AAATTGTAACTCTGACTCATAATCTCTCTGGTAGTGGGTCCATTTCTTCTGCTGGTTTACCTTCAAACCAGCACAGAGCATCCCAATACTGGGCTAATCATCAACATGGGGATATGGGACCTGCATAACCTCTCTGTCCACCACTCCAAACAGCGTTAAAGTTAAGATACAAATACCAAGTTACAATCTGCCTTTCTGGAGAAACAGTTTTAAAAAAAAGTTCAAATCCAAACTTTTTTTTTCAAAGTAGTTCTTTACCATTTTTGCTGTGAAGACAAGCCCTGTGTTCTACCACATTAATTCCAGTGAGCTACCCAATCAAATCACGGACATTGTCTCCATTTTATGTTGAACCTTAGGACAGAATACTTTGTCAACACCAAAACACCAAAATAAAACAAAACAAACAAAACCCCACAACCCCCCCCCCAAAAAAAGAACAAACAAACAACAACAAACAACCCCTTCCTAGAATCAAAAAAAACTCCCTGCAGCAAAACCCCCCAAACAAAGAAACAAACCAAAACAAACAAACAAAAAATCCCGGAGAGAGTGATCAGGAGACAAGTGGAAGAAAGTGGAAGAGAAATATATGAAAATAAAAACCTGTGAAATTCTGCATTTAAAAAAAGCATGTTGAATTAATATTTTAAGATCCATCTACTCAACTGCAGACTCTGCAAGATTCACTCATACTAGAGATGCTTAAGGAATAGTCTGCTGAAATATGTCTAGCACAGTTATGTACGAGTGCATGTAAGTTCTTCAACTGAAATGACCTGATTGAAATTGGAAATTTACACATGAAATCTTAGTCAGAGGTTTTGTATATGAGTGGATAAGAATGCATGGATACTTGGGCTATGAATACGCTCTCCTTCCAACCACAAAAGGACATAGAAAATACATTTCAGACATACCTTGGCAGCTGGAAATAGAAATGCCATATGTCAAATATTCAAGTAACTGTCAGACTAGATCCTTACTGAGCACTCCTCTTTCCTTTTGCAAAGACTTTTTAAACTGAGACAATTATACTTGCTGTCCAGAACCTGGGCTTCATGCTCAGCTCTGTCAAGTTCTTATTCAGCGCAGCTAAGTGGGAACACAGACAGCAGTGGTTCAGGGCCACTGTACCCTCGATCAGCTTGAACTCTTTCAGTAATGTGATACATGTTCTGGTCCGAATCTCCTCTTCCCCTTCAGTCTAAGCTCCCAAATGTCTTTTGCAGTGGGTAGGGTAAGCAATGAGAATAATAGTTGGTGTAAACTAACTTCACGCTGTCTACAGTTTATCCTAGGGAATCCTCAATTTCTGTATTAGGAATAAGTTAGGCTGAGTATTAATGAAAAGGGTTCTACCTTGAGCCAAGGGACTTGTTTTAGTACAATCATTGTCTTAAACTTGTTGAGACAGTATGGTAGATGCTGGATCTGTTTACTCACATCAGGTATGAAGAGATAGGATTATGGTTTTGTGTAAATATTGTAAAATGATATAATGTTATATATTGATGAGTCTAAACAATAGCTTTTACCTTCCCAGTATTTTTAACAGAGATTTTAGAAGACTTGTGGGAAATTACCATCCTAGCCTAGACTTTTTTTCACTTAGTTAAACTGCAGAAGGATAAACTGTCCTCTACTTTGTATTGTGATGCTCCAGTATTACTTAAGCCTTCAAGTTATACCAACAGCTGGATTTATTCAAATTCTCTTGTCTAGATAATGACAGCTCCTTCTCTCTTTCCTTTGGACAGATCAGAAAAAAGGAGTTGTTAAATGAAGGGAGAACAAGCACAGTTTTCTCCTTGTAACAACAAAAAGAAAAATAAAGTCTTAAAGAAATATAAGCTCTAAACAAGTCTTCTCTTCTGGACACAGCAAAGGTGCAGGAAATAGATATAGCCTTCGAATTCCATTCCTCTTCGAGGCCGAGATAAAACAGAGCTTTTAATGAGGTAAGCAGGAGAGTCTAGAAACAAGTGTTTCTATATTCAAGTAGAGTTTGAGATTTTTCCTCAGTTAAGGACAGATTGCCTTAGACAGCTCAGTATTTTTCAGTCCCACAGAATTTCAGAGAAGTGAGAATTATGAGGGAGACCATCTAAAAGTTTCCTAAAGTACTTCAATCAGAATCCCTTCTTTTAAAACAATGAGTAATTGGATAGTGTGAAAAATCCCACTGTAAAATTAAATAGCTTTTGTCTTTCCTTCTATTCCACGCAAATTTAAGTACTTCAGGATATTTGTTTTATACCTGACACATTTTAAGAACCCTATGGACATAAACAGAATTATTGCTGTTACAGTGTAAGACATCCTTGACTTCTCTCTGATAGAACAGCAGCTCTGTGACTCACAGCCTCATGGCTGGCCTATGATGGGATCAGAAGGTTTTTCTTTGGTTTACATGATTTAGGTTAGGGGAGAGCTTAAGTAGAAAGTTTGCTTTACTATTTTGTAGTTACACATAGGAAATCTCTGCCAGGCTGCATGTTAGACACTGACATGGAGTGTGCGCAGCCAAGGAATCACTGCACCTTATCCACCAGTTCCCTGCCACCTACAGTTTCCCACCCTGGCTGACTGAGCCTGCCAGCCGGACAAGGCACCCTTGTTCTTCTCCATAGTTGTTACACTTCAGTGGCTGTAAGTTTCTTTCAAAAGTGTCAGAATTAAAGAGGAGTTATAATGCCCCTTTTCTTTTTGTTTCAGGAGTCCATCCTGGTGCTCTATTATCCATGATGTAAACGGAAGTTAAAAGACAAGCTTATTTGGTCAGGATTCCTTTGCCCTTTCCGCCTTAGTCAACATCCCTGATTTCTTCTTTCAGCACTGATCTGTAAACTAAGTATATCAGTAAGTCCAAGATTAGTCCAAACAACTCCTTTAGTTGTTCAGTGTGTTTCAGTTCCCTGTCTCCCTTTCACCTAGTTAATCAGTCAGTTTTATACTCCATCGGAAAATATCTCTTCTGAGTGTTGTCTGTTGTGAGTTTGTCAGTTGCGAATGGACATCCCTTCTCCTGTCTTGCCATTCAAGAATGGCAGATGTTAAAGCCCTCTTTCCCTCCTGATTTCCCCTGAGTCCCAGCTGTGTTGCAGATGAATTACTTAGCAAAAGCCAAAAGCTCCGAAATGCACATGACTTTCTGCTAGCACTAATCCCCCAGTGCAGTTTGCAGCATATAATGATAGGAAAAAGGAACAAGAAATAAAAATCACTGAATGTAGAGAGAACACTGAACTTTTAGGACATATGTAGCATAAAACCTATCATGTTGTAGGACATTGTAAATTTATAAGTTACTTTGGCATTAAACATTATTTGTTTATTATTAATGACACCACTCTGGGGAAATACAATATTGACTAATATTGAGGTTCTTTTAATAAATGAAATCTGAACCCATAAGGACTGTGGTTTGAAATACATCATACATGGGCTCCACACGATGCTGAGAAATAGGTGAGTGCAAAAAGTGACATTTCTTTACATAGAAAAGCAGACTTGAACATAAAGTAATAAGTAAAGCAAATATATATTGTATGGAGTTTAGGATGATCCAAAAGCATTGTTGTTTTTCTAAAAGATTGTAATTAACTTCCTCTGATCATATAATGATCTAAGAGAAAATTTGAAAAGAAAGCATAAATTTTTCATTGACAGCCCTGTTAAAATATATGAATATGGCACATGGGACAGCAATTAGTGAACAGAGTCACTATTATCCTCTGCAATCACTTCCAAACAAATGAAGAAAGAAGGCTGCAAAGCCATATGGTACATATATTATAAAATAACCTGTTCCATTCCTTAGACTTACTATTACTGCTTTTGACACAGCTACAGGAAATAAAAAGCTACTGGAATGCAGACCAGGAAAATGTATTCCCAGAAGGCTTTGCAGAACTAGAAGCTGGAATCATTGAGTGGAAACAGACTTTGCAAAGCAGTCTCCCATTCTCTGCTGCTAAGATGATCTGCTCAAATATAAAATACATTCTACAAATGTGGCCATATTTAGTAGCTGTGCTTTTAAGATACTTTTGGAAAAAAAAAAAAAAAGGAAAAAGAAAAAGACTTTTAAAAAAGGAAAGTCTCTTCATGGAGGACTGGAATGTAAACTAGAAAAGAACCATTTTCAAGAGAGGAACCACAAAATCAAACAATTCATTGTTAGTATGCATGAGTTGATTTTTTTTTCTCTTAGTTGGAGAAAGCATATTAATATATATCAAAAATATACGATCAACAAATTGCATAAAACCTGCTTTTTTAACCTTGAAGAGTATGTTGCACACATGCTGAGACATAAATCACTAATCCATTAACAAAAATATTTTAAAATATTATTCTTCTCCAAAATACCTGACATCTGTCTTAGCACCTTTGCTCTGAAATGGTAATAATTAAACTGCAATGAGAATATACATTCTATAAATGAAAGAAAGCTTGTGAAAAAACCCCCACAAACATAGTTAATCTGCCAGTGACTTCAATTTCATTGCCTACTATAGGTAAAGTCTTGGCCTCACTGAAGGCACTGTGTCTATTATTAATGGATTTAATTCTGCATGTTCTGAAGAAATTAGCAAAAATCCTTACATCTCATTATAAATATAACCTGTGAACATTTAAGTCTTCATCAATAAAAGAACAATGGCCTGTACATGTCATTATATTGTTTAGTCATTTGCCATTTAGCCATAGTGATAACATCAATAATTGAAAACATTGATAACATTGATAATACAATAAAGTTTGCCAAATATTGCCATCTTGACAAAATTAAGGTCCTTTATATGGTTTCACACACAAGTGTACATGCTTGTAAAAAAGGAAGTAATTTGCTGCCTTATTTAAACCAATCAGCAAATATTTATTTGAATTACTTAAAGATATTTGTGCTCTGCTGAACAGTCACATGTGGCTGCACTACACTTACAAGAAACATTCCAAAGGAGGAGCTGCCTAAGTAAGGTACCTGTAGGGCGTTCTATAAACAGCTCTTTTGGCTGAAGAGAGCAATATTCAGTGGTCAGTCCCTGAGAACCTTTTCATCCTTTGCTGGAGGATTATAGTCACCAGGACAGTGTTGCCCAAGGTCTAAATTTCATAGAACTGATCTTTTTATGCCTGGAATTTCTGTCTCAGTACAAGCTATGGCTCTGCAGCTTGTTACTACTCACTTTAGAAATAAAGGAACTTGAAGTTGTTCTGACAGGGAAAAATAGACAGAGGTTAAATTTGTTGTATGTAATTTCTATCTTGTCAAGCTGGCTCAACGAGCTAAATTAAATTGGTTTGTTGCAATTACTGTACAGAAAGAATGAACCTCTCTCCTTGAAATATAAGATTAAACAGTCAAATACTGATCAAAGCAACAGGTCTCCAAGGTATTGTATTAAAGATGGGGTCACATCCAGTTCTGCTGACACAGAAATCCATAAAAGGAATTTTGCCCTGAGCCCAAACCCAACCAGTTAAACACACAGTTGTCCACCAGCTGGGAGGGGGGAATGGTGGACTCCAGTCACAGAGGGGAATGAGCAGTGACAGGGTGCCAGCTCTCCTGCAAGGTCACTTGTGCTTGGAACAGGAGAGCCAACCACAGCCTGCCTGTCCCCTGACCAGCACCGCCAGCATCTCTTAGTGATCTTATTGGAAATCTGTTTGATACATGTTGGTTTGTGAGGAAGGCAGGCCAGGTTCACTGTTACTTCGATTGGGGAATGAGATCAAAATATTCCCCTGCTACATTTTAACACTGCTGTTTCTCTTTAATCTGTCATTTTACAATTCACAGCCTGTGCTTCTGTTGTATCTCTGTGGTACCATAAATACACATGGAGCTATTCAGAACATTAAAGCAAAGATCCCAAATATCCTACACTTGACCTCACGCTCGTCAGACAAAACATGGGAAGTTCTATACTAGAAGGTGAAGAGTGACAACATTAGCTTTCCTTAAGTTGTAAAAAAAGAATTTAATCTAAAAATAAAAGAGACAAATGTATGCCAACAAAGAAATTATGTCTTTTTCCCTCTGTATTTAATTGTATTTTCAAGAGATAGGGGTGGTAAAGAACAAAGCTAACATAGGTAGGGATATGCAACAGGAGCAGTAATGAGTGATACTAAGGAACAGAAAAGGAAGTGGAAGAAAAAGAGGGTGAAGGCCAAAGCAATTGCTATTTGGTGCAGCATCTTGAAGGTAAAACCAAGGAGAATGATGCAGTGAGTAGGTGAGAAAATAAATGGTTTCAAGATGCTGAGAGGAAAAGTATTCAGAATAGAAAATGATGATGACGATTTTGGCAGAAACCCTTAGACTGGAAAAGGAAAGAACCTAGCCAGAGGAAGGCAAGAGTTGTCAAGGACATGATGAAGATGAAGCAACAGCACAGGAAAACTAAAGAGAGTAATAAGACTGTCTCCAGAAACCCTTCATGCTGGCCAGATTTGAATCTACTTTACTGGGATGTATCCTTTGGCTTCTGTGACTAATATGGATCTATGTCAGGGCAAAAGACATCACTCTTTAGTATTACCCAGATTTATGCTTTTATAAAAGAAAAAAATAAAAAAATCCCATCTAGTTGTCCCACAACACTTTATGAAAATGGAAACAAGGAACTGGAAAAGTGTATACTTTTTCAGTCAGTGGATAAACTTACAGTATTATGTATACAGGTTTCTTATTTGTTCAAAGGTATGAAATGCCACCATATTTACAACAAAATATCAGTTTACGAAAGAGATGGTGAGGTTTCACTTGGTTGAAACTGAGGAATGATAGCAACAATGTTACATTATTTCACCACTACCCCAAAATTAGTAGGTTAGAACAACTGTAGCTGTTGTCCATATTTCTTCCCTTATTTTAGCCACTGTGGTTCCAGAGGTGCCAAATCAGCCCTTTTGGCTAAAAATTCAAAGCCTGCAAGAAGCAAAAACTGTAAAATCTTACAGCTTATAATGAATGTCTTGGGTCCAATCCTACAAAGATGCATGTAGGTAATTTTACTTGCACAGTGAATCCCATTTACTTCTCTGGAATTATTTCTGTTACTAAAATTCCTCATATATGTAGGAGTTTAGAAACCTGGACCTGTTCTTCACTGTTTCTGCCATGTGTTGGCAGTGTTTTAGTATGGAAGATACTTTAAAAAGATCCCAAACTGGAGTGTAAAGAAGTCCAAAGGGAGTAATTAAGAAATGGTCGAAGCATTGTAACAATTAGGATAGCAAGAGTTGTTCTGTAACTAAAGCTGGTGACTTCTGTAGGAGCTACATAAATGCACTGAGAGTCCTTTAAAATTTTGCCCAGTCTTTTCCCTCCTTTTCGCAAATGAATAGAGCTATTCATTTCAATGGAACTTTTGTCTGTGTGGGTCTGGAAAGCTGTCTGAGGAACTTGTACTGCTCCAGGTAGCAAATGTTTGTAGAATCCCAAATGTTAGACAGTCTGTAATACTAATCTGGATGGCTTCAGTGCAAAATAAAGTGGCTCAGTAGAGATCACCCACTACCAAGACTAAAACTAAATGTTTGGACATATCAAATAATTGGATACTTGTAAAATATGAGCAAAAAAAAAATCAAAGAATTGACCTTCCTTTGCCTTGGGCAATATACAGCAGTATTGACAGAGATGGAAAAAAGGCACGTGACTTATAAGTGTTGATGTCAAGACAGAAAATTAATAGTTCATCACTAAAAATTCAATGTGGTCTTCACTAAAACAATATATCAAAGAAAACTAGGTGCTTACTCACTCTTGGAAGCACACTCATATCGAAAGATATAACTCTTTTGCCACTATATGCACTTTATTTCCACAGCCTCAATATCAGTTATAAGCAGGATTTTATGAAATCCTCTTTAATATCCGAAAATATATGCCAAGGACTAACACGACTAACTCATGCCATGGAACACAGGACACCTGTAAGAGGTTTGTTTCTCAAATGGCTTCCTCCTCACAAGCTCTGCCTGCCTTCCATGTAGTTGAGATTCCATCACTCTTTCAGAGCCATGAAAAATTCCCTCTCATCTATTCATTGTTGTCTCTATTCATTTTGTCCCTTTCTGGTCCCATCTCTTTTGTCAGCTTCTACACAGTTTTCCACTTGAACACAGCCTGGTCAGGGGCCTTTGTTTTTTTCTTTTCTATGAGTCTCCTAATTCTTGGGAGTTATCTGGAGATAGTTCCTCCATGACATACCCTTCAGCAAAGCTGATAAATAGTGAAGAAGTGGAGAGACAACCAAGAAATATTTTTTAAATTGAAAAAAAAGAAGTTTGTAACAAATTATAGCAAGGTTAATACCTGCTTAATCCTTCAATTTACATGTGAAATTAGCTTTTTTGCTTTCTGCTACCCAAAGTTTCCATTCTACCTGTGTAGTTCCTAATAAATTGATTACCTTATCAGAGTAAAGTATTAAGAGTACATTTTGGAATTATTATAGCTCTTGAGCTATTCCTTTGCATAGGAGTAATTCCTCTGATTGCCGTCCCATGGACATTTCAGGCCCACAGTGTACACAACTGATTTCTGCATGGAAATATCAGAAATAAAAAAGGATATGTTTTCTTACTAGGCCTTGATTACCTGGGTACTATATGTGATCATCTCTTTCCAGTACAGAAAGGTATCTGTTTGCAGTAAGAAATTATGCATTTTATTTGCAGCTGGATTTTAAAGTAGCTTCCAGCTGTCTTTGGAAGGACTTGTCAGAATTTTTCCTCTGAAAAGAATCTAGAGATATTCAAGAAATAGCAATAACTTTAATAAATCATAAACTGGAACCAGTGAAAGCTGGAACTATTCAGTAGCATGAGGTTGAAGGAGGAGGGGAAGAGAGAGAGAAGCAGATATGACAGAGTATGATTTGTGTTAATAAAAGCATTTTGAAATATAACACCTCCTATTGTGAAAAATTAGAAAGGCAACAATTATTTCAAAAATTGTGCTGGACCACAAAGCTAATGACAAAATATCTGTCCTTGCTACAGGTGAGCAGGTCATGTTTTACCCGACATATCTCCCAATTAATAGATGTGTATATATACTTTCATACACAGCTCTATGTATTGGAAAAGATAAAGGTATTTGCAGGAAATGTACAGTAAAATATCAGTCAGAACCATCTTTTTATATATATAAAAAATAACTTTTTCCTTTTAGGGATGCATTTTGCCTGAAGTTCTTACTTTCAAATTTCCTCACTCTTGCTGGCTCAAGAACATTTCACAAAACAGGAAATATCTATAGTTCCTAGTCAGAGCCCAGAGCCAGCTCACAGGGTACACATGAAGCTGTGTGAGTGCTATGGGCTTTTCTGGACTTTATTGCAGTCCTATTTCCACGTTATTGAGGGAAAATTGATTTTTTTCCTGGAGCACTCTAAAATATCTGATAAATCATTGCTTTATATCAACAAATTGCTTTTAAGATTCTCTACCTGAATAAGAATTAAGTTCCCAAGATGTAGGTTTAAAAAAACTCCATAAAAATGGACCTTTATAAATGAAGTAAGAAAAGAAAATTCTTATTTGCTTATTATAATGTCAGTCAGGAGGTCAGCTTCAGTTATCCCCACGTAACCCTACTGAACTTGCTCAATGGGGATGCAGTGCTGCAAGCCAGGGCAGAGCTTTGCCCAGTCTGTAAATTTCAGGAAGAAGAAACCTTCCTTACAGAGCTCAAAGGAATCCTTGTGCTCTCTGAAGGAAAGGTATAAAGGGGGGCTTGTTAATACTAGTCAACACAGCTTGCTTTCTGGAAAAAGAGAGGTGATCTTTTTCCACAGGTAAGAATCTGTGGCAAGGCAAAATTTCTCCAGGAGAAAAAAGAAGCCAACCAGAATTTTAAAAACACTACTTGCTCTGTACATCTTTGTAATTGTATGACACATTCCTATGGGATTGACTTTCTGCAGGAAATTCAGTAACTGACACTATCATGTAGTGCTTTTAATTCATCATATTTTTTCTTCTTTAACATAAAAATTAATCTTTTTAGAAGTACAAAACCTTATGTCATGCTAATACTATCTCTGTGAGTCCTGTTTATGCCAAAACAGAAATAGCTTTAAATTCTTACCTGGAAGAGAAGGAAACAAGAAGCAGTGTATTTCTGTGTGTGAGGAAGAGAGAAAACAAAATATTTTGTGTGGCTTTGAGAGGAAGTCAAATTTATTTAAAAAATGTTGAAGTCATCTTACATCTGTAGGTGTCTGTAGGTTTGACATAAAGGCAAGAGTGGATGGTAAACTATCTTACTTAGCATTTCGCCACCTTCACAAAGAAAGCCCGTACTCTCACCACGTCAATCATTCGGTCTCGATTAACGCCCGGGAAATACGCAGGTGAGATCCCTTCCTAGGGTAAGCGGCACAGCCCCCGCGCACCCCGTTGTGCCCGTGAAGGATGCTGCAGCGTGGATGGGGACCGCAGTTTGTGGCCGCTGCTGCCCCTTGCCTGAGAGGGCTCGCTGTGGGGCAGGGAGCGGCCGCATTCCCTCCTCCCACGGCTCCGCAGAGTCCATAGGCTCGGCGGGTCCGTGACACGCGCTGTAGGTGGGTCTGTCCCAGGGCAGACAGCGTGACACCTGCATTGTTCCTTGGGCTCTGCATGCCTGCAGAGGGGGCCAGAGAATTTGGCAGGCTCTGACTACCTAATCCCACTGAATGTCTAGTTTTGGAAAACCTAGGACGTACTTTGACCAGAGACAAAGGGAAGCACAGTGTCACTCAATGGTTTGATTTAGCATGTCCCTCTAAGGCAATCTGCTCATCACGGTTTTTACTTCTGTAACTCACTAGGCATTTTCAGTGCTCTCAACTCTGAAAATAACACTAATTTTTCTTGGTTTCAGTGATTTATATTTTTTACTTCAGCTTTTGTGGAATGTGTACCAATAAAGTCTTAATGATCTTTGCATTTTTCAAGAATTTGTCAGAAGCTAAATACATTATGACTTTTCCAAAACAGTATGGAAATCATGATCCATCTGTAAATTCTCTGTGTACCACAGTCATTTATTACTTCATACTGAAATTTGAAATATGAGAACAAAGCAGAGGCAAAGCCAAATAAAAAAGCCACACCAGAAAGGAACATCTGCAAAATTCTATGAAAAAAAATGCACAAATGTTATGAATTAAACCTTTTCTGACTTTTCTTACAGCTGCACAACCTCACACTCAGCAAGACAGAAAGGACTATCTAAATATTTCCTATTCAATCTTCGGAAGCAGAAGCCCATACCATTTTTTGGAAACTTTAAATAAAAGTCTGTGTGCTGGCATACTCCAGAAAATATAACAGCTGATAAAGAATAAAAATGTGTATCATAAAATGCAATATAAAGTGCAAGTAATTTCAACTTTTTTATTTAACACAGTCTTTATTATGCCTGCAGTTGACTTTGCTAACAAGTGGTAAGGACCAGTGGAGATGTTGCATCTCACACCCAGAGAGCATGCACAAACTTTTGCAAAAGCCAATTTTTTTATTGGAAAACACCAGTTTGTGGAAACTGAAAGTGCCCATAAGAACAGGCATGTTTCTGTGTCTTTTAATTTTGTCAAAGAATCCAGTATTATTCAAAAAATAATTACATGTGCCTTTTCAAACATTTCTCCTGACAAACTGAGTCATTATTCCAGGGGAAGGGGAGAGAATGACAAAGGAAAACCCAGGCTGAAATAGTAGAAATTGAGAAGTCAGTTATTCATCTGTAAACTCTTTCAGTCTGCTGGTTTATTGACCTTTTCTAAAGTTAAAGCTTGTCTTAATGTTTAGGAAAGGAAACCTCAAAAATCTGGAGAAATATCCCAGATAAACTGCTTCATAATAAGTAACTGACTGCTTACATTGAAATATGGTCTATACCACTGAATTCAGTGTAAGGATTGGGACTCAAAATAAGGCAAAAAATTCTAGCCACAGAGCAGATACTACAGAGCAAAACATATTTCAGGAAGATTTTAGGTGGAAAAATTCTAGATTACATACTTACTAATTTGTGAATTAGTGTAAGAAAATAAATACATGTATTTTTCTTATCAAGCACGTAACATTCCTAAATGCAGTTTCTAATATCAGCATAATAAATATTTTGAGAAACACTAATTTGAAATTCTTCTTGTTTTATATATTACTGACTTCCATATTGTAGGATTTTGGAGGCAGGTATTGTATCAACATATGTGGCCACACTCTGCATCCAGAAGAAAGGAATTTGAAAAAGAATATATCACAACACTGAAACATGCTGTGAAACATCTCTCTCTACATGAAAAATGAAGTGTTGCCCATGAAAAGTTTTCTACCAAAGGAGCACTCACACTTCACAGCTATCATGGCATTTCCTACACAAAATGCCCTCTGAAACTACACTTTCAGTTTTCCTTCATTATACATTGCTTTAGGCACCCTTAACCAAGTAAATACCTTGTTTCCAGTAGTTGGCTAGAAACCTGAAAGATATCTACAGTCTCTGCATAATCTTTAAGGAAAGCTATAATGGAAAATAGAAAGTTATGCCAGCAAGAGGTGTACCAGTAGACAAAAACTTTTCCTTATGGTTACGTATGCTCTAACTTAAAGTTTTGCAGGTGAAACTAGAATTTATTTATAAATAAGTCACTTTTCCCAAAAGCTAAAGCTATTCTGAAAGATCTTGCTGTTTCTAGCAGTGACATTCAAGTGACAAGCATCAAGAAAGAAATAAAAAAAATCAAATGAACTATACAAGATGAATATTATGTGTTTGTTAAACATTTTATACTTTTACCATTGCTACTATATACAGTGAATGATGTATTTGTATATAGGTTTATACTTTTGACAAAAGTAGATTTTTTTGTAAGCCAAAGGTTGGGTATTACTACATTTGCACAGACCATGCTGTTATAAACTCTGGAAGCACCTGTGCATGTCAGAGAGGAAGAATCTTTTTTAAAAAATTAAGCTGAAGAAAGATTCATAAAAGCATGCATCAAGGGAAATAAGAGATTTGCAGGATCAAAATAATTAAATAGAGAAAGCACACCAATTATTTTTCACAGCATATTAAAATCATGCATAGAAATTAGCTGCCTGGGGGGCAGGAGCACAGTGATGCTGAGCCTGTCAGCCTGCAGGGGAATGGAAATGCTGACAATGGCAGTTATATTCCAGACTATAAAGAACCATATGTCAAAGCTGCTGATAGTAGTGACACCTTTGTCACCAGCTGTTAGCCACATTCAAGCCTTCGGACCTTTACATATATATAGTCAGGGTTGCAGTTTCACAATATTAAAATATTTCTAAAATTCTGGAGGAAAATTTTATGCTGAACACAAGAAAGAGTATGGACTGCATAAATTGAAATGTTCACATTAATTTTCATATATAGGGACTTCCCTTAGCTGACTCAAAGGTTTATATGCTTTGTGGTCAGTGTAAAGAGAATTGCTCTCTGTATTTGCAGTTCAACTTGGCACTGAAGTAGCAAATAAACTTTGCTTGTGGCTGCTTTCCAAAGCAAACAGAACTTTTATCTCTACTTGAAACTTTTATTAAAACGATGAATATCACATCTAGCATTTATAAATTCCTTCTGCCGTACACTAAAGGGAAATACACAGAAGGATAATTTGGGTAATTAGCTCAAACTAAAAACACAGTCAAAGGAAAATTTGTGCATAGTGCAATGTTTTATTGTGGAGGGGTGATCAGATCTTTTGCTCCTCTGTTCACCCTCTTAACTCTACAGTCTCCAGAAAAAAGAAACTTGACTCAACTGCTGTTCTCCTGGGACCCTGCTCTGGCATGGCTCCTTTTCTTCCATTTACAGTGAACCTCCTTTTAGAAGTCATAATCTGTCCTGGAATCTAGTTTCGTATTTTGAGTCAGAAAAATACTAGCTCATTCTTCTCTATTCCACAGTATGTGATATATAATTTTTGTGATGCTATTAAGTATATTTAACATTCCAATAAAGGTATTGAAATTAACTTTTTAAATATTTAATATAAAACTTGGACTCTCCTGTATATAAAAAGCCCCCCCTGCTTTAAGTTGGATCCCTGATATTTGACACTGGTAATATACTGTTCACTGTTTCCAGCCATTCATGGATGTGTTCCAGATTTGTCCCTGACACATAAAAGAATTTTATGGTATTTGAATACTCTTATACTATCTGGAAGCATTTTTCAACAAAGGACCTCACTCAGGGTGATATATTTGGTGAAGAGGCTTTGCAAATAATTCTTCATGAGCCTGTACTGTACTACTGTACACTGATAATGTACATGTCAGAGCTGTTGTACTCAGCACAGATGTTCCACCAACAGAAGTACTTCAAGCTGAGAAATTGCTGGCCATTAATCATACATTATTAAAAAGGAACCCTGTTTATGTATCTACAGCAATTATGAAATGTAATGAAGCTGAAATAGATGCTACAGTGCTGTGAAAATGAAGCAAAAAACATAGCCCCAGTTTTGTGGACAAATGGGAGAAAGATTGTAGAGAATGCCAACTGTAACTTCTTACTTCTGTTCTTTTAATAAAACAAAACCAGACATTTCAACTACAGACAGGCATTGATTTGCTTGGGGGAGCTGATTGTCTGAGGAAGACTCAATTTTGCAGCACATTTGCTTCCTTTCACATGGCAGAGGAACTGCAGCAGGTCTGTCCTGCAGGCCAATCTCACTGCAACTGCATCAGCTCCTGTCAAACCAGAGCATCCAGGAAACTAAGGAATGACACGTGAAGTCTATTGGTTTGTCAGTGCAGGGCATTTCCTTTCTTCCTTGTCCAGGTCATTTGGAAGGACAGGAACATTTCCAAAATCTCATGCTTTTCTTCAGAATGCACTATTTTCATGTGTCACTATCACGTTTCTCTATCTGTACAAAAAATAGTACTTTTATTCCAGCTACTGCCCACTGAAACAGAGTCAGAATGACATCTTTAATGAGCACAGGGCTCCAATGCTTTTATTATAAAATATAATTTTTCAGTGCAGTATATTTCTACTTACATCTGTGCTACCACTTCTTTGTTGCTGGAAGTCATCTGAAAAGAACCTATGTTACAGAAGGTGAAAGGTAGGCAGAAGTACAGCCACACTGATGTGGGCATTACTGGCTATGCAGGCACAGCAGAACTCAAGAAACTACATAAAAAACTAGTCAGAGAATTGGATGTTAGCTTGAGGTAGTATCTGTGCTGCCAAGACACTGGCATTTATCTTTCAAATGTGACCTAATTGGCATTTCTTTCAGTAGTGCTAACTGTTTTAACTGGAATATATATCAAGCTGTTACTTATGTCAGTTGAATAACATCTGCTCCCTCTTCATGATGAACTGTTTCAAGCTTGAGAAAATTTTCGTCATATAATTGTTCCTGTAGAGCATTTGCCCTGGTGTTTCTGTCTTGTGTGCTAGGAGGAAGGGAAGTTTGCTGAAGTATGTGTTTTACCTTATCTGCAGCTGCAATAGATTCTCCAGTAGCTGAGAAGCAGAAAGGGACCCAGCAGTTACAGCAACTACACTCAATATCCTCAGTGGCTCTCTGCATTCAAATACTTGATTTTGGACCTCTATTCAGGATTAGATTTATAAGCATACCCCAGCCCTTGGGTCTCAACTAAAAATAACTAAAATACTCAGATAATGGAACAGAAATAATATAGACATGAGACAAATTCTATTAGAAAACTTTAACTTAAAACAGTTTGTGAAGACTAGAATTCTCCTTCCATGAACATGGAGAAAATCACATCTCTTTCATCATCCTGTGATGAATGCAATCAGAAATTGTCATTGAATGTCATGTATAGATTTAGAGAAACAACAAACAAAAAGCATTGGCTCAGTTCCCTTCTTTTGTGTAGCATCTACAACTTCTGTTGTGTTTTTTCCTTTTTGTTATGGTATTGCCAATCCTGAATGAAAGAGCTTACAAATATATAAAAAGATTTGGATGGAAATATAATACCTGCAGTTTTGTAATTTGTCATTTCTAAAACCCCAAAACACCATGCTAAGCTTTTTCAAATTGAAATCTTCAGTTATGCCCCAACCACAAAAACATGCCTATACTATCATGTGGATCCCAGCAATTACAGTTTGTTTCTGTGATCTTAACTGTATAAAGTCTCCAAGCAGTTATTTTGGACAAAACACATTCTTATGTTATTATTAAACCTTTTAAGATCACTTTCTATGAATTCTATTATTTCAAATAAACATGCTGCTATTTCAGAGAGAATTAAAAAGCAGGTAATGTGAAAAAACTTGATAGTACCTGATTGGCGTTGTTTTGAAGAAAGTATTATTAGGCAACAGTCTTAAATTAATGCATATATCTGAGCAAGGTCTGGCAAGACTTTGGCTGTTCATGTCCTGCCCACAGGTGCAGGTGAAAATTCCAGGTAGAAACAGAATGGAAAATTAAATTAGTATCATTCTAACCCTAGATTAGTGTGACATGGAACCAAAAGCAGAGAGTAGCAGCAACAGCAAAAATAGCCAGTACCTCTTTCAGAAGAAATTACCTCTGCTAATATTTATGGCATGGAGTTTTACTTTTTATGAAATTTGTGTCCATGCACCCCACTTTTCCCTGAGGGAACTTATTGCCTTGGTGATGTCAGGCTTGTTTAAGGAGAGATTTCACCTCAGTAAGAAAGAAAAAAAAAACTTCATTTGAGAAATGCAAAAAAGTGGGAAAGTTTTCATTTTCTTGGTCTTGACAATGACTTTTTCAGAGGAAAAATGCACACATGTTTCTTTGACCAGGCTGTTTGTATTATTATTGCTTACCCAGGCAAGTGCTCGAATAAACATGAATATCAATTACCAAAACTAGGATAAATATCCTTTTTCATGCACAGGAATACAAGTCCATTTGTTAACATGTATTCTTTTTTCACAGTTTAACTATAAGCAGCTGTCAAGGTTTCATCCTAATAATTTTTAAACTTGTATGACCATAAAGCAACCTTGATGCATTTATTCAGGATAGATTATTCCATAATGCTTTCTTATCAATCTCTTCTTCAAATAACAGACCTAAATTTTGCTTGAGTATTGCAAATGAATTCAGCTCAATGTTAGATTTAAGAGGTATAAAATGTCCTCTATATAAATGAAGGGCATGCAGCAACATGATGGACAAGATTCTAGAATAGCAGTATATTCTTTCATATACTACTTTAGTGAAGATGAATACTTTTGTTTAAATGTTTTCAACATACTGCCTTCTGTTTGAAGTTGATTCCAGACAAAATGAAATCAGAGTCTCTTTTGTATTTTGGTGTATAAAAGATGATAGAGACAGGATTCTACTTACCCCTGCAATTCTCATTCCATTAAAGACTGGCTACTGGAAACTCTGGCTTCCTGATTACCAGCAAAATCATTCAGGTCACAGAATGTCTTCTGGGCGATCTCTTTTCTAGGGATGAAAATAAACAACAGAGGTCTGTGCATAAATAACTGAAAATAATAAATTCAAATGCAAATAGGAGTCAGTTGTTCAGAAATTTTGGTGGTTCTGACACAGTTGGTTTTGGCTGAGATTTTTCTGGGCCTTGTTCTATGAGCAACAGATTTCCAGTAAGAATCCTTGAAAAGCACAAGGATGGTAGATTTGATGGCATTAGTCTTGTACTCAGTCTTGACCATGTTTAAGACAATGATATGAATGGAATGGTAGTCCTGTGGTACTGCAGCACAGTCATGACCTAGCCAGTCAGGTAAGAGTGGTGAGAGATCACTGTATCATAAAGCACAACAGTCTCATTAGATCAGATCCTCAAATGCATTTTACCTTTTAAGAAATGTTCTGTCTTCCTCACTAAGCAAGAGCAGGAAGAATTGTTTCAGATGGTAATGTGATCAATATATACTCTCTCCAAGTACTAGCTGTTCTGTCTTCCCTGTCATAAGGATATATGGATTTCATTTTGTCACTCTACTCAAGACTGAGAACAGTAGGGATTTTCTGTTTTCTCCTGAAAACTGTCAGCTTTTATGGAGGCAGAACAGGCTCTTTATGGAAAAAATGAGGCTTACATTTGTGCCTTTAAAAAAATAATCTAAATAAATTGCAGAATAGAAACTTCTAGATAAATTCCTCTTAACCTTTGACACTTGGTCTACATTTCCCTCATTTTTCAAGACAGATTTTATCAATAGTCCTCTTTGCTATGGACTGGTAAATTCTGCATAACTTATAAGCCACAGGCATCCAGGAGAGAGTGAAGGAACAAGCAGTACCTGATTGAGACAGAAAATAGCAAGTGTTTATGAAAGGTACGAGGAAGGTTTTCATGCGGCACAGTTTATCCAACTGTGAAAACATTAGTTGTGATATTAGTGAGGGGGTGCTCAGAGCTCCTTTGGCCACTGACCAGGATAAATGGTCTAAGCAGAGGAGCTGACTGCAGATCAGTTACATTTAGAGAAGACACAAAGGAAAAAGAGAAACATAACCCAAGAGAGAGCAGCATGTGGGTTGAGAGATTAATCAAGCATTTCCTGAGTTACTTTTCTCTGTGCCCTGTTCCTCAGTGAACTCTACTCTTTCCCTCATGCTCAGCTGATCCCAACTCGCATTGTCCTATGGGTTCATACCATCTAAGCTGCAAATGTTATCACACCCCTTTCTTCAGGATGTTCTCTGCTTTGAGACACAGTGATATAACTGCTAGGAAAAAAAATTAATCGCAATACGAGGAGGGCACAGAATTCAACCCTATCACCACAGCTTTTCATTGAAAGTATTATTTTAAAGTCACAGGCAAAACAAGTATGGTTTTTCTCTTTCATATGACATCTCCCTCAGTCATACTTCCACTACTTCTTCCACACTTTGAATGTAATTCTTATGTTTGCTTCAAATGTGTGTAAGTTTGCATCTCAGATGATCTTTCTGCACTGATCAGTACTCCAGACTCACCACTGGATGCCCATCTGAGATCTCATCAGTCATCCCATTGCCATTCTGAACCACGTTCAAAGAAAAAACTGAATGAGATTTATTTCAGACAAAGTGAGAATGAGTTTGTTTAGCAATCTTGACAGGCTGGAAAGATCTACATGTTCCAGGACACTCCTTTGTATATTAACTTTTCACCCTGTTTGGATCTGGCTGAACAGTTTTATACAAAACCAGTATTTTACCACAATCTAGCAAGCAATAGTTAAAAGCGCTGTAAGAAAATTATATCCTAAAACTAAAAGAAAGCTGACATATCCTGAAATTTATATGGAATTGGATACTCTTGTTTGCTCTTGATTTTACAAGCAAACTGTTCAGCTACCATTCAAAGTAGAACAATGTGAAACATGGGGTACCTTAGGTTATTTTCATTGCCATGTATTAGAATGTTCTTTAATTGATGATAATTTCAGAAGCAAGCTGGAGATCATTTAAATATTAGGTATAGCATCCTTAACTGCTGAAGTAATACCACACAGAAACCACTGCAATACAAACCTACCACAAAGACAGTTGAAGGTTTGCAGTGTTAAGGACATGCTCTGATCAGCACTTTCTGTATCACAGAAATATACAACTGCAGATCTTCCTTGCAGAGCTCACGCTTGGTTCATACAGTGAGGCATTGCCAGCTACACTCACAACGAGGTTTGGTCTGACCTTATCTCCAATTGTGAGGGATTGCAAGGCCTCAAAAGGTAGCTTGATGTAGTTATTGATTCCCATGAAGGTACCCTTAAACGTGTTTGCTATTCGGCTTTTTTTCGTACATCTGAGCTAAATATTCCTGTTTCAAATTAAAGAGCGGAGTTCTTATGATTTTACAGTCAGGGTACAGAGAATCAGTCCTCCAACCCATTTATGTACATTGGAATGTCTCAAAGTGTAACCTAACATTTGATGACTTTTTTCACATCTCTTTAATAATTTTGACTTTGCGAAAACACATATTTTCAGCTGTGCCAACTGCAATGTTTTTCCTCAGTAGCTTCTAACGTTCTCCTATGGAATGTCTGATTTATGGAGTTTGTACACAGACAAGTGCAATTTATCATTGCTAAAAGTTGCATGTACATTATTGATGCACTGCTATCTCCATCAGTATGACATACTGTCTCCTTGCTATCCCGTCTTTTAAATATTTCTATAAAGTAGCAGTGTTTGACAACCTGCTCTATACGCCTACACTTACATACCTACGTCACCACACCCATTTCCATCTATTACACTGCAGCCTATGCACATCCTTCTGCTCTGCAAAATAAACCTATCCTGTTCAAATCTACTATTTCTTTATGCTATTTAATTCTAAAACAGTATGATTGCAATGCACTTTGACTGTATCAAGGATTTTCTATCATTCATTCTTGCTTTATTTGAATATTATTTAGTTTTGTAGAAAGCAGCAAAGAACTGTGTCATTTCATTAGCAGCAAAACTGATTAGTGCAGCTGAGTATGTTTTTCAATGTAGATCTGTATTTCACAGTTCATCATGCTTGTAACACATTTTTATAGATGGTTGCTTTGCCATATGCATGCTGTGCTTCACACAACCATTTTAATGTCTTGTTTTTATTACAAACAAATCCATTCTCTGCTGGGAATTTATCACTTTTTTATGATCTGTTCATATATCATAAATAGACATTCTTTTAAGTCTTTAATTGCAAAACACTATTTTAAGATACCCTTTAAAATTCACATTCCTGTGTTGCAGTAATGATGACAGAACACAAATGGAATTGGAATTCCCTTTCAGGAGGACAAGGACAAAGGAAAGGATTTCAGTACGATTGTTAGTATTACATTTCATAAAATAAATATTTTATTCCTTTTTTAGCACATTCCCTAACTCTTCACATTCAAATATTCATTTTACTCTATACCATCATAATTAATACTTTATTCTGTAGACCATTTTTAGAAGATATGCTGTAGCTTTCTCACATCATAGTTATGAGTGATATTCCCAAGTGGTAGACAAATTGCAAACAGTCTATTCTCATTCTTTGCCAGGTTTCTACTTAGAATATTTTGATTACTCTATTCTTTCCAAACACTTCATTTTTCATTGTCTAAAGAATTATAATAAAAGATATGACTTAGTAGAAAACTGGTATGAGATAAATTTTCAGCTAGCTTACTTTCATAATACGTGCAAAGAAACACACAGTTATAATTCCCGGCCTGTATAAAGGCCTTACATCTTGGTCTTAATGGCAACTGCAATACAGTTTTAGGGAATGACAAATTCCTCTCTCATAAGTGAGGTTTTATTTGTTCATTTGAAGAATTGGAGGTTTTGTTTGGTTTTGTTATTTGGTTGTGGTGGTTTTTTGCCCAAAAATCTGCATGTCTACTTGGTGATATTTGAAAAGTTCATTTGAGACCCCCAAAGAACCTTGGATTCCTTAAAGATTATATTCTTGCCAAATGCAAGCATAGTTTTATTTCTAATTAGTAAAGCATTTTAGGCATTAAATTGTTGGTTACTAAATATTAAACTTAAAAAAGGAAGTGGTCCTTCACATTTAGCTAAGATTAGTCACTGAAAATTGTACATTTGAAAGGTGTAGTTCTATATTTATTCACAGTTGAATCCACTAAACCACAAACAAATGGTTTTCTAGTCTCCTGCTGCTAGGAAATTAAATAGAAGCTTGCAATTACTTGAACTGCACACCATCTGCTGCAACATATCTGCTACATACCATCTTCAGGAGAGTCAGCGGAGCTAGAGGAATAGGTATGTCTGTGAAGTAGATTAGCATTCTTGAGGCTTAATCTGACTCAGAATAATTCTCCTTGTTAAAAATATTTTTCATGGTGGTACAACACGGAATTAAGAAGCATTCATACGTGCTCCTACTTGAGTTCCTACTGTCAAAAACTTCAGCAGATAGCAATAACAGGAAATCTTTTCATTAATTTGTTTGATTTGGAACAGGTCTTTAGGAAAAAAAAAATCTGAAATTTTGGATTTTGATAGGTTTGTAGCTGTTCCTCTTGATCTGACTAAAAGCCTATGGAAAGCTGTTCAAACAGGTTCACCATGGCAAACCATGTAAAATTTAGATCAAGCACTGGCATCTGTTAGCAGCTATTTTCTTAGCTTGGAAAGTTCAGAAAAGAAAGACCAGCACAGAAAGCAGTTCTGTGAGACAGTATTGAACACTTATTTGAGTAAGTCAGAGGAAGAGTTCTTAATGGCATGAAAGGCAACAAAATATCCTGTCAACATTTGAAAAGTAGCTGTATGCTTCTTTTCTGCTGCATCCTGCTTAAAACCTTACTTTGGACCTACTGTATAGTCAATAGCATGAAGACCAGAGAGAATGATCTGTAAGGAATATTTCCTTATCACAAAAATATTTTTACCCAAAAGTAAAATGTTTCAGCACCTATTGCAGATCCCTTACATAAAGTACTACATAAGAATTTCATTACATTGGCACAAAAACCCTAGGCCAACCAACTCTTTTAAAATAAATATAAAATCCTGACATTGTTGAAGTGATTAAACGCACAGTAAAGGCCTACACTCAAAATGCACCATGCTTTGGTTATTTAGTCTTGATGTATTTTTCTTCTCCCTCAGTTAATCTGCATGGATGGATACTTCAGTCTGACATACCATTTGGGTATTTCTATTAATATTTACCTAGCAAAATTTAAAAAAAAAAAAAAAGGATAAAAATAACAGCTTGGAAGAAAAAATAATGCAAGCTGTTTTTTCAGAATGCACAAACGTTCACATTCATGAAAAGATTAGTAGGGCATGTTTCTATCACTTCCCATAAACTGGATTTTCTTAAGTAATTGTTGAGTGCTCAAATCTATTTCCTTAAGTATTTGTTTTATTCTAATAAACATCTTTGTTGTCAATTATTTTATGAATATATACCAGACTTCATCATAATGGTTGATGAAATTTATATTTTCTTTTTAACTGAGTTTTTGAGATCTCACATATTAGCAACAATGTTCAAAAATTGAAGACAAAGAATCTTGATCACCTGAGAAATTCTAGCACCTAAATGCCTAAATTGGTCTATTTTTATACAGATAGTAGAAGAATATAGTTTAAAAATAACAATTCTGAACAAGTTAACTTCAAGATATTACTCTATGTTACTTTTGTGGTATTTCTAGAACTGAATGAGGCTTTTTTTTGGCTTGTGAAAACCACCTGAAATAATTTAATTTTATTAAAATATTTTTTACATTAATGAATTGATACTGCACCATTATATCTGCAGTAGTATTGCAGCTCCTAGATCTCGCAAATCTTATATAAGTTATTGGAATTGTAGGCCACTTGGGCGTCCTATTTAGGATTATAAAGAATCAAAGCAATGTCCTGAGAGAGCAACACAGTTGTTTTGTATTTTATATAAAGATGTATATATAATATAAAATATATTAAATTTATATCTTTATATATACATATACAATGTTTTACATTACAATTGTAATAATAATGTGTTAAAATAATAGTTCAATTCAGATAAGAAAAAATAAATTCTGATTTGGGTCAAGCAGATTTTGAAGAGTTGAATTAATTTTGAATTTTCCAATCTGAAAACAACAACAAAGAAAAACCAAACCAAACCCAAACAACCAAAACCACCCGTAAAACAAATAAACAAAAGAACCACCCAAAAAATCCTAACATGCATTAAAAAGTTTAGTTTGTAAAAACTGCATTTCCTATGGAGAATATCTTATCACATGAAATTTCCAACCATTCCTAGTTTAAACATTGTATAAAATGCTGCCTCTGCCAATTAGACATGCATCAGTCCCTCAGCACAAAGCCATTTTTCCATGTGATGTTCTAATGCAAAAGGCACGACACTCATGAAAAAAGCACTGTGTTTGCAGAGCGAATATTTAGTTATTCTTTAGGTTGTCATTTGTGGTTTTATGAAAGAAGAAACGTTAGGAAAGAGCAAAAGGCGTTCTCTTGCAAGTAGAAAGGGATACAGAAGATTACAATATGAAGTACAACCCAGTCATGTATTTACTGAACAAAACCAACCTCAGAAATATATAACAGAAATATATACATCCATTTTGAGAGTTACAGCAGATGTTCACCTATTTGAAGTGAAGGCCAACAGCTCTCAGCACTCCTGTAAAGTACTGCCTATGAAGAAAAAAATCAACAACAAAGCAAACAAAACCAAAACAACAAAATCAAAACAGACAGAGGAACACTTATCCTATCTATAGATCTCAGTTCCCCACCTTCTCAACTTGAGGCTTTTGGGCTATAAAATGGCCTAGATGTTCAGGATATGCAGGTAGCTGCCCTGTAACTTATTTCAACCATTGCACTACAAGAGTTTTGAAAATTGTCATGCTGCAGTAGAAGTCCACATTCCTGTTAAATGTCACCTGCAAGGCAAACAAAAGGAAGAAATTTTTTTCCTCCTTTTTATTACCTAAAGATTTGACTATTTGCCTATGAAATTCCAACTAAGTTCTTCTTCAGCCTGACAGAATTCAAATATACATTGGCAAGTGAGAGGTGTGGATGTTGGAGCCCACTGCCATGAGCGGGTGTGCAATTCCCATTAAACAGATATATGCTAAAACACAGTAAGCTATTTGGAAAGGCAAAAAGCACAGGAAGGACTTCGGGAGCACAGAATAGGATATGGATTGGCAGCACATCCCTTGTCAGGCAGGCAAGGAGGTGAGTGTACTCAGGGAAAGGGAGGCAAAAGTACTCCCTAGGTGACTACCACCAACAGTGTGCTCATCTGCAAAAAGGAACTAGACATGAGATCTCTGCAAGTTACCTACAGTTGAAAGGTCTATCTCTGGATTATAAAAGCTGAAATTGCCCTGGCATCTCCCTGCATTGTGAAGCAAACTCTCTGCAAGGCAAGAATTAGGATTTATATCTGTCTTCCATGTTCATGTGAGCATTCCCAGGAGCTGCACTCTGGGCTAATTCAGGTAAAACATTCACAGATTTCAGTTAGAAAAAGTAAGATTTAAACATCCAAATTGACATATAATACACATTTACAAAAAGGTACTTGAGCATGAGAGATCAATAAAACATTAAAGAAATCTGAGTTCATGATTCTAACTTCAGTGAAAAAACACCACTGAAATCAGTAGGGCAATTCATCTAAATGCTGCTACTGCTCAAAATTGCCAGCCAAATATTTAGAGTCATTATAGTCATATATAGTCCAGAACCTATATCTAAATCACACTCCCAAGGGAAGAAACATTTGGGCTTTTGAGCAGAGCAAGAAAGAGTGAGAACAGACTCTCAGATGCTAAATGTGGCTCCCATATAAACAAATAAGAAAAACTTCTATAAAAACAGGCTGAGAGATCTGAGGTTGCTCAGCCTGCAGAAGAGAAGGCTCCAGGGAGACCTTATTGTGGCCTTTCAGTACTGAGGGGGGCTTATAAAAAAGAGGGAGAATGATGTTTTACATGGGCAGGTAGAGAAAGAAAAAGGGCTAACTGTTTTAGAGTAAAAGAGTAGATGATTAGATTAGATTAGATTAGATTAGATTAGATTAGATTAGATTAGATTAGATTAGATTAGACATTGGGAAAAAATTCTTTACCTAGAAGATGTGAAACAGTGGAACAGGTTGCCCAGAGAAGCCATGGATGCCCCATCCTTGGAAGTGTTCAAGGCCAGGTTGGATGGGGCCCCAAGCAAACTGATCTAGTGGGTGGCATCCTGGCTCATGGCAGGGGCTTGGAATTAGATGATCTTTAAGGTCCCTTTCAAGTCAAATCATTCTATGATCAAAGAGTATGTTTTTGGGTTTATTTCTGACTCAGACAAAGGTCTGTTCACTAAAAATAGGCAAAACTGAAAAAAGACATTCAGTTGAACTGGAAGAAAATATTATTTTTTTTTCTAGAAAGAGTTATTAGGTCATATTTTAATGAAACCTTCATGATACATGATCTCAAGAAACAGATATTTTTAGATAATAAAATCTATCTTTTTAAAAAGCTCCTGAACAGTTCAAAGTACATACATTGTGCTATAGATAAAGAATTTGAATCAACACCTCTCACTACAGTATTGACAGCTAAACCAGTCAAACATTTAACAAGTTTACTCAGTTGTGATTAAAGTATTTCTTAATCTCATAGTTCATAAAAGGTCTAGAGGAACAGGGGGAAAGGGATGAGTATTCAATTCTGAATTACTAGGTAGGAATTATACTTTTTTCCATGTTTCAGCATTTGTTGAGCTCTATTCTGAATAGATGTAGATTCTGGATTAGCCTGAATAAAACCCAACCCAAACCAACAAAAAAAAAACAACAAAAGAAACCGAAATCACAAGAAAAGTGTAGATTTAGTTCCCCTCATTATATTCCATAGTTATCACAACAACTTCCAACTCAGCTAGCTGCACTGGGCTACATGACAGCTTCAGGAGAAAAATATCTGCCTAAGTCTCCAGAAGATGAAAATTGGCAGCTTTTAAAAATTAAGTTTAGTTATTCCAGGGTTACTCTGTGATAAAATAATAATTAAAGAGCTTATCAGTGTCTCATTTCCTTCCCACTTTTCACTGAGTCAATCTCTTCCTTTTAAAAAGGAAGTCCTTCTGAAATGAGTGAAAGTATTTCAGACATGAAATACAATTTAACATAACATAGAGTAAGGATGGCAAAACTGGACCTATTTCAAACAGGTGAATACATATTGTGTGCACACCGTGGAGAATATGTATTGTTAATTTTGCTCATTCATCAGTTGTCTGAGTGAATTGCAGAAGTTTATGCTGTGAAAGTGCTCCCTTCAAGAGACCCACCTCATGAACCCTCCTTATCAAATATAGGACTGCGCTGCCTGATAGAGGTCACTTGTGTGAGAAAAAGTGAAGCATTTCAGTTATCTTTTTCCTTTTTTTCAGGATCAGACTTTACAGAAGGTCATGAACAAGAAGAACTCCACAGGGTTTGTCACTGTACACAGAACAAAAAGTTGTTCTTATCTCAGAGTTTACAGTCCTCATTTTCTGCCACAGAGTAAGTAAACCTGCATACGTGTCAAACACATGAAATTGTAAAGGAAGCAAAATTAAAAGACATGATAGCATGGGGCCAATTCTGGTTTAGGCATGACTGTAGACTAGAAGAATTTCTGGTCACTGTCTCCATAGGCACACTGCAATGCACACACTGGCCTCATTCCTTAGCTCTGAGTCAGTAACTCAGCCGTAGCTTTCCCATGGCATGCAAGCCATATGCAGTAAGACAAAGGCCATTCTGCCCTGTCCTTGCCATTCTTTCCCTGGTGCTCAGTTATGCTGAAGCAGGTCTCTCTGATGCCTGCTCATACCACAGGCTGGCTATAGAAAGGACACAACAGCCATCCCTATCACTTACACAACAATCCACCCCAAATTTGCAGAGACAAAACATTTATTCTCCAAAAGCAATATCTTTCTGTTAAAAAATGTGATGAATTGAATAATTGTAGGGATTTATTTGAGTGGGCTAAAAATAAAGGGTGAGGGCAGTACTCCTACCTTCCAGCTACTGCTGTTGGATTCCTACTGCCAAGAAAGTTGGTAAGGCCTCAGCTTCTCAGACCATTGTGTCTATATAGGAACACAAGAACAAGAATTTACGTTCTTTTCTACTTTTTTTTTTATTTGTCTAGGTAGCTTTATTTCACTATTTAAAAGCCCATGTGTATTCATAAGGAGTGCATTACCACAAGTTTTTCCCATGTCTTCATTTATTTACTAATTTTCCCATAAGAGAAGAAATAAATAACTCTTGAAATGGATTGGACCCAGATCATGTACTAGTCATGAGAGATATATACATAAATGTACACAAAACCACACACATACTGAAGATTTTAAGAAAATAGCATGGCATTTGCCATTATCAACATAATAAAAAGATTCCCAGACATGTAAATACAACATTTACTTGAAGGACAGGAGAATCTTTGTCTTTCAATTGTTCTTTTAATACACTCAAATTAAGCAGCTTTGAGGGAGAAAAAAGAGAAAAATGTTCTAGTTGTAACTGATGTTCTGGGCCAGGTAGTCACAATATGTTGTGTAAGTCCATTTCCAGTCTTCCTTTCTTGCCCATTAAAATAGCCTTAGATTTAAACACCTAAATACTGCTGTTCAACTGGTTCTTGGATACATAAAATGGTGTCTTAATTATTAGAAATTCACTGAGAGCTACCAATTGCACCGTCTGAAAATTCTCTACTTCACAATTCAAGAAGACAAAATTATTTTTAATAGCAATAAATTCCGTCAGAAAAAGAAATTGGAGATGGTGTTCTGGGAATACTGATGGAATCCTCTTATTAAATACAGATATATGTTTGCATTCATACTCTGCTAGATTCAGCTAGCTTGCCACAATGAATCATATTAAAGGCCAAGGAGCAAGCAGTTTCCATCTACAGAAGTGAATAATGATTGAATAATCTTCTTGGATGTTGCCAGTAGTAAATATCTCCAGATTTTGGCTCACATATCTTTGCCTTAATGTCTAAGGTGACAAGTAAATTCAGCTTAAAAGAAGTATGAAATACTAGAGCCAGCAAATAGTCAGTAGACTCAACACATCCATCAACACCATGGATTTGTCCTCAAAATTGGATTATTTTTTGTCCTTTAGGTCTCCTACTATCATTAAAAGAAAAGTAGTGAGAAAGAAGACTATATTTCTCTGCCTAGCAATTTTTTTTCTTCTTTGCTTTAAAAAGCTATTTCTCTCAGAATGAAAGTGTCTATGTCTTTCTCATGACACTCTTGAGACTTGAAAAAATGCTCCCAGATATGACCAGTAGTCTATGGATTCACATTTTCTGCTAAAGCAATCCCTTGAACACCTAAAACTGCATTTGGAAATTAGAAGCATGGTGAATCAGGCAAATTAAAAATTATTTTTTCAGATTGGAAATATTTATTGTCAGTGCACCATGTATCTATGTAGGTTTATTTTATTTCCCACTGGAATAAATGTGTGATGCCAGATAATAAGTCCTGTGAAGGCAAAATATCGCTACAGTGCCAAGACTTTCACCTCTGAGACTCCCTGTGCATTAACTATCCAAACTGCTGACTTATTTCAGTTGCATCTGACGTATTGCACCTATAAAGAAAAATCTCAAGAAATCTAAATTTCACATCCTACTTTCACTTGAGATTAAATCCTGCCCCCTCTGAAAGTTAAGGGGAATTTCACTGTTGACTTAAATAGGAAGGATTTAATTGGTAAATAAAAGAAGACTTCTTTATCAAGATTCTTTAATTTTGTATCCTGTTGGCTGATATCTTTTAAAAAGAAAGTGAGATCTGTTCAGTCACAGTCCTTGGCTTTCCAAACCTCAGGGGGTCTAATTAGTAGAGACAAATTTAAACATCTGCATTTTGCCACTGAATCAAGGAAAACCATTTTGTACCAGACATATAAAAAAGCACATTTAATTATGACAATGAATTTTTGAGCATGAAGGAAGTTCAAGTAGCATGGTTAAAAGGTAAAATTCTCTCATACAGCACTGTTCAGTTTCATGGGCTTTTACACTCCTATCTGAACTACTCACTAACTGAACCATATAACAATTTATCATGATTTCCCCTTTCTAACTAGGGAAAAACCCAATACTATCTATTTATACTTGTTCTACTCGTTTACCTTTTAGATTTCTGAAACTGAAATCCAACAAATTTCAGTGTTCAATGACTGTCATCAAACATTGAAAAGCATTTGATGATTCTTTCTGCTAGAACCCTTCTTAGTTACAGAAGGAACCAAGTTCAGTGCTGCTAGTTATGTTCTGAAATGTTTCTTGGACTCTCTACTATCATTTTATTCTCATAGACTGGATGATGTCTCCAGCGTGACTCGTTCAGATTCTGAATGTACGCTCTCCTGACTTTTTAACGCATAGTTGTCATCTGCCAAGCTCAGCTTCCTAGGGTTTTGTCTACACTGTAACTGGAATGGAAAAAGTTAGGATACCCAAGCAGAGAGTTTGCTACAAAAAAACTCAACAAACCAACAAAAAACCACAACAAAAACAAACTTCAGGAGGTAGCCAATAAAGGCACTTAAAAGACACCACAAACTTTCAGGGGGAAGTCTCAGCTGAGATGGATTTCAGAACACAAGAAAAACTTAAAAAGGAATCAAGCATATTGTCATCACTTGTCAAGGGGCTCTTGTAACACGCCTGTACCAGACAGATTGTTCTCCTTCAAGGAGAAATAATACAACACAACCAATGTTAATATTTACATTAAACAGGAAAAAAATAATCTCATGAACCACCATGAAGGACAGGAGAGGAAGACCAAAGACTGTGATGAACAGAAGTAGTAAGTGAAATAAGTTTCTGGACATGATCACTAGCATAGTCCACCTCTCTCAGATCCTCCAAGTACTAGTGCTTTTTACTTCCAAACAGGTCAGTACTATAAAGTCAAATATTCAATGTATGAAAATAATTGTGTGCAAAGTATCTTTTTTGCAGTTCACTTGTCCTCAAAAAGATCCCTCCAGAGTTTTTACCCCACCACTCACCTCTCCTTATCTACTTTTACTTGTTTTTTTCTCTCTGTTGCAAAAGCTCCTTCAACCATTCTGTCATAGTGCAGTCCAACAAATGTTATGGTGATTCCTGACATGTGTGACAATTCCCATAAAATGTTTCATGTTTATTAATTATTTTTCTAAATGAGAAAACCAGGAGCTAGCATTGGATGTTTTCTGCCAAGAGAGAATCTGACTCCCTGAGTAAGTTTTCGTGAGAAAAAATATGACCATCTCAGACTCAGGCGTTAGATGAAAACAGGTGACCTCTCTGGTAGAGAAATTTAGAACTCTTCTATCACTTCCTTTATGAAACATTATGTCAGAACAGAAGTGTTGGAAATAAGCAGTGCTAAGTACAGTAGCTGAGTGTGTAATTTTCAGTATAGGTTGTTGAATTGGTACTTTTGCATTTTTCTCAGCAGTCTGAACTGGACAAAGCATAGCTTCTAAGTGTGCAGAAATAAGGAAGTGTTACAGCTCATTAGGGAATGTAGGTTAAGGATTTAAACAGGCAAAGTAGGAAGGACTGATGCAGAACAGTTCAGCTGCAAGAAAAGGAGTAGTCAAGATGGAAAGGCACCTGCAGTAGTCATGGTAGAAGAGGCTGGCCAGGCCCACAGTCAGGATGGTGGCCAGTCATTGATTAGTACTTTGAAATCTGATTTCAGTTTAAGGTCCAGTAAAGCCAAGCTAGCAAATCCTGCTCAGTGGACTGAACAGTGCATTTAAAAAACACTAAAGCTGTCTGGATAAGAAAAGGACAATGTGGGGCTGTGGCTATCCTACAGGGAACTTCTAATGATTGCAGTAAAACAACAAAAACAACAAACAAACAACCAAGCAAACCAAAAACCAATCAACCAAAAAACCCCAAAACAGGAAAATACATCAATATATGCTCTATAAGACTGAAAAAGAATGAGTTAGATCCTGAAAAAATTGATGACGTAAAATTATTCAAGCACCTATAGTAATAATGTAGATCCTGTATGAGTTAGCTAAAAGAATAAAAAACTGTTTACAATGACATCTCTAAACATAGCAAGACAAGGGGTATGAAAATATTTTTTCTTTGGATCATTTAATCTGTGGAATTATTTCCTTTCTTCCTGTTAGAAATACAATACTGAACCAAATTAAGCCCTGATACAGAACTGAAAACAAAGGAGGCAGGAAGGAAATTAAGATCCCAAAGGTAAATGGGTGTAAAATGGAGAGAAACTCCTAATGTTTAGATCTACAGTATTACTCTCCAGTCAACTACAGAAATTTCAGCCATTTTTATTACATTTATTACCCTTTCCCCAGCCCTAATATTTTAATTGGGTCCTAGATAAGCACACAAAAAAATTTGATCCATTTGAAGAATGCATTGAAGAATCTGAAGTTACTGAAACTAGGAATTAAAATGGTGCTTCTGCCTAAGAGTGTCGGCTGTTACAATATACTGAAACACATCACACAAAAGTTTAGGAATAAACAGAGAGGATGGCATGTGAGAATGAGCAAGGCTGTAAAATAAAGGAAATGTGGGACTACAAAGTTCTCTTGCCTCATTTCATGAATGTAATGACCTAAAGTCAGAAACTAATGTCAGGTTTTGGGTACCAGAGTGGCACTTGCTGAACACATCACAAAATTGCTATGCTCAGGCTTTAGACAACTCAGCTACCCTAGATCATCACACTGTGAATTCCAAGAGAAAAAAACTCAGCATTTGCTGCAGAGGTAACAAAAGGGCAGCCTGCCAGATTAACTTTTAGAAAAACTGGGGAAAAGATAAACAGGGCAACAAAAAAAGCCAAATATAATTTGAAAGCTGGGATATAACTAAAGCACTTAAGATTTTTGAGCCTAGTAGTGGGCTAAAAAAACACCCTCTCGTTACAGTAAAGCTAGAGATGGAATTGGTTCACTTGGCGGCTGTAAAGGCATATCAAGAAAACATTTTTTCTTAGTGGGCATTATTTTCATATGTTGGCATGCAGCATTCATCTCTCAAAATGAACAGGGTGGGATCAGAGAGACATATAAGAGATCAATTGCTCTAACTAGAAAGGTTAAAACTGTATGACTAAAACTGTAATAACTAAAAAAAATCCCAACCAAACAAAAAGAAGCCACCAACATAAATATCACTTGCTCAGAGCAGTTCAAGAGGTAGGTATTATTACAAGAGTAATTCAAACATTTTGCTACTATACTGGAAGATCAGAGGTGTGAGCTTTTTTCGTTCAGCTTTCAAATCTTCCAAACAGTTCACTATACAGAAATTGTCTGCTTTTAACATTGTTTCCAGATGTACTCTTGGACAGCTTTCTTCTTTTATTTGGACTGATCTGAATGACCTGAACCTTGGAAACACAATTATACTCTAGGATAAAAATATTATTCTCTGCTAATAAAGAACAAAAGGCTGCAAGGCAAAGATATGGTTACTTAATATCCAAGGCGCTCTTCACCCCAGAAAAAAGGGCAGCAGGAATTTTGATTGCTCCACCCATAATTTAGTTTCCAAGCATGAATACACTCCAACATATTCAAAGAGTTAATTAGATGGTCTTTCTTTCAGCCTTACAGCAATGAGCATCCATTGAATCACAGATTAGCAAATATGTTATCTTACTGTATTTTCTTGGGAAAAAATAGACCAACTGGAAAAAACACAGGTAAATAAATCAAGAGGTAAATAAATCAAAACTACAGACTTTGCATTTCAAGTGTGGTAACTAATCTCTCTGGTAGGGCAGGCAGGACACACTCACAATATTAACGTATGAAGTGTAACCCTAGAAAGATGCTGGTGGGTGTGACACATGCTCGTCTGTCTGTAGTAGAGTCAATATGGAACAGATCTGTCCAGAGTCTGCTTTCAGCCCACACCCAAAACTTTTTGGCCCAGCTGTGACAGAGGCTGGAAATGGGCTGCAAGAGCCAGGGCAGTTAAACATGGCCAGTTGCCAACAGCTGTCATTCCCCAGAGCCCCATGACTGCCTTCTGGCCAGGCTGCTGCCTCCATAAAACCAGACCTGCAGCCAGTACTTCACAGGAGGGGACTGCTGACTTCCCAGGAATAAGTATCACTTAGTGTATCACAGATCCCAGGAATTATCCCACTGATCCACAAAGACTCCACAAGCCATAGCTTAAGCAATATTGCTTTTGACTATTCAAATTTTGAGCAGCTGGATTCCATCTTCCAATGAACCACTAAGCTAAGAATTCTACTGTTAGTTTGGTGGGAGAATATTCCTTTGGACTAAATAGAGAAATGACTAGCCAGTTATAATATAAGGAATTCTCTGGTGACCTCACATCACATACCAGGTACATAACTTTCATCTAGTGAAAAGTATATTTCATCACTATAAAAGAAATCATGTCAGTAAAGAGAACAGCCCAATTCCAGCTGCTAAGCAGTTTTATGTCAGTCAGTCCAGCCCAACGACATGAAATCTAGACAACACAACACTGCTCATTTAGCAGTGCTCCAAGCCTTACCGCTGTCTATTTTCATCATTAAGTTTATTTCCACCATTCATATATCAGTTACCCTTTTACAACTACCTTTATTTTAGGTCCTTTACTGTATTGATTATTTGGGCGATGTATTCCAAACAAAATTCATTCAAGCTACACCACCTATGGATGAACTTACTTCAAGACAATTGGGGAATTAGAGGAATAAAATGCTGAGAAAAGTCTTCATCTTGCTGGTGGGTACTGGGCTATTTTTCAAGGTGACTGTTCGCTGGGAAGAAACCAGTCACTGTTTCCACTGAAACCAGCAATTCTACAGTGAGCTCAGAGGCAGATTTTCATTTATTCAAACAAAAATGTTGCTCCTTTCAGTGAGCAGCCACAATGAGGCCAAATACGTGTCATGTCTCCTTTTAACAATTGATATTTCCTTTTTACCTGAGGGCAAACATTAGTGTTTGAACACAATAAAGTTGTTTTCCAAGCAGTCTTACTATTTAGCTCACTAGGAAAATACACAGAATTTGTTTTTCCAAGCAATTGAAAAAAAAACAATTTAGCTAATATAGCTGCTGAAAGCGAGCATCATTATTCAACTTTCTCTTACAAATATATGCAGTGTGACAGTGCTCAGGAGGAATTTGAGAACAGCTTTCCCTCTTTATGCCTGATTTCTTCACCAGGTTTTTTCCCCTTCATGAGAAGGTAAAGCCAAAAAAACATGAGTTCTCCTGCAAGTGGGAATCTCTGTCCCACCAAGAAGGAAGTCAGCACTTTACAGCTGTCGAGTCAAGTACAGCTCTTTCCGAAATACTTCTTAATAATTTGTTTGTTTGTTTGTTGATTGGCTTATTTGTTGTTTTAGTTTTGCAGGGGCAGGAAGGGAGTGGAGGATGCATAACAATATTTCCAAAAGTCAGAGAACTAGTTGCATCACCACATGGAGTTGTACATACTTAGGAATCACATTTGTCTCATTTTCTTGATATCTATGAAGACATCATTTCATATCGACCACATCCCTGCCCCAAGAGAAGTTCAGAAAGTGTTTAAGAGGGTCTGAAGGTCTGTCATAACACTGAACTTCTGACCAGACACAGACTGGTGATAACTGAGGTCAGACATTAACCAGGAACCATAGCATTTTACCTGCCTGCTGAACCATTGTTGCTGAAAATAAAAGCATAGAAGAGAAGCAGAGGCCAGTGATTTGATTGTCTCCCGCCCATGTAGCCAGGGTGCTCATTTTGGCCTGCCTTTAGAAAAGAAATAGGCTGATATGTTTTCAGTAGGTGGGAATCAAACACACTAGACCAAAGAGTCAAAGTGAGTTGGATAAGTAAACAAAATATATCAAAGAAACTTAACTCCTTGGCAGTGGTAACATTGGATTCCAGTGGAGCTTGTGTCTGGAAAATTGGACTCCAGGGCCCAAAGGGATTAATTTTTCATATTTATTTTACTTTCCTGTTGCAGATTTGGAACTTTGTACTCTTAGGTTTTCACTCATTTTCTTTTTCCCTCTAAGAACTGGATAGCAGGTCAAGGAAAAAAAAACTTGAAAATATGTACTAATTACACAGTAGGTTGAAAGACTTCCTTTCAATTTGCTGCTATAAATAGGACAAAAAAACAGAGCTTTTGACATTAGTCACTATCAGAAAGGAAATTATTTCTCTGATTGATCCACATATACTGTTTTTCAACAGTCGTATTTTAAAAGCATGAAGATACTACAACATATAATGAGTTAACCATTCTGTCATGTTATTGTTAGGAAATGCTATTTCACTGCACAGTAAGACTACTTCCAAACACTCCTAAAAAGAGAATGTACATACTGTAAGGCCCTTTACTAACAAGGACCTGATAATAATGTCCTTCTGGAACACAGTGCATTGTTTTGGGAAACCAGTAATCTTAAATTCAAACTATAAATTACAATGGCTTTTGGCATTCCATCAAAGTGAAGCCTTTGTTTGCAAGCATAGCTATTTTAGTTTTGTCTATTCCTTCATCAAAAGAAACAAACCCTGTATCCTCTACAAAAGCTAATCAGAAGAAACAACTTTCAGATTGATAACCTCAGAGAAATATGCAAGGCTTCCAGTATGTTTTTTAATCTTTTATTTGAATGCCTGTGCTTCTTTGAGCCTAAGCAAATATCATGTTTTAAGTGGAGTTTTACTGCTAAAAATCCTCTCTAGTCATTTTATAGAAGCATAAACCAGTTTGGATTGGAAGAGGCCTTAATGATCATCTTATTCCAAGCCCCCTACCATGGGCCGAGACACCTTCCACAAGATCAGGCTTTTAGTGTGCAATACCAGGTAAAGTACCTAGAATAACAAAATAATGTTTCTCTGTGATGACTTCATTCAGCTCATCTAAAGCAAAGGGACAAATCTTCATTTATTTCATGATATCCTGAATGCATCTCTAAATGAGTGCAAGCTAGCAGATAAAAGTTGAATACTATTACCTCATAGTAAAAACAGTCAAAAACAACTACTACAGCTGACTCATGCATGTTTGCATTCTTCTAACTAAAGTATGATTTTTAAGCCAAGTTCAGTGAAATTGGTCTTCTATTTGTAGACAGATTATCATTAAGAGGTATTTTAAGGTAACACACATTATTACATTATGCCAATTCTCTGTCACAGACATAATTCATTCTGATTTGACTGAAATTTTAATCAGCTGCCAGGAGAGCAAGTCCTTCACTGGTGGCATTCAAAACAGGCTCTAATACCCAAGCTGCCTTGGGAATTAGAACTGACATTATTGTTACAGCTCTGAAAGCAAATACAATACATTTTTATCTTGCACAGCTAAAAATGCCAGTTTTCTATGCCGTAAAAGTTACTAGAGAGTAATCTTATAAAACAGCTTCAAACTCTATTTACATTTCAATGAGTAAACGGCTACACATAGATAAGCAACAGATTGAACTTAGCTGAGAGGGTTTCAGAACAGCAATTACACTGAAAATCACAAATTTAACTTAAACCAAACAGTTTGAGAAAAGATGTCACCTTCAAATAAAACTATTTGGGATATAGACAGGGATGCCTGACATAACAAAAAATGAAATCCTTCCATTCTACTGAGCACAGGTAGAGGCTTGACCAGGTTTTATCACACTCTGGGCATCCCACTTCATTGAGATGTGTGGAGAGAGTCTGGAACACAGAAAACGTACAAGCTTTTCAGGTGTGCAGAAACTTTGAAAGAAATGGATTTATCCCCTAAAGAGCAGACTGAAGAAAGGTACAATGAAGCAGCCTGAAACATGCTGAACAAACAAGGGAGTACGTTGCTCTTCATATCCACAAAACCATCAGATAGCTCATTTTTAATCTGCTGCAGAAGAACTTTTTAACTGTAAAGCAAATGACACTGACAAAAGGAAGATTGCATAGTATGATCAGAACTTGCAGTTTTCCTTCCTTGGGACAAACATCAGTGTCCTAGGTCCTTCAAGCCTTATTTGTTACAAACCTCATAACAAAATGAGATTGGACTCAAAGGTGTGTGAGCCTTAGATAACATAAACACAGACACATATGGAGGCATGGAAAGTATTCTCCTGAATAGAAATCAACAATCACAAAGCTAGTATAGAGCTACTTCCTCAGAAAATGTAACTCACAACCCACACCTGAGCAGGGATTCATCAGTTTAAGACAGAATAAAACAAATTCACAGTGCCTCAGCACACTACAATATTATTGCAGTAATTGCTAATTTACCCCGTGCTTGAAATATTACTCAGAAAGAACAATTCATTACTTCACTTTTAAGTCTGTGTTCCCTTAAGTCTAGGATAATAGCATGATTTAGTTTGGAAAGGACCTCCAGAGACCATTTAGTCTGTGCTCAAAAGAGGACTAATTAGATCAGGTTGCTCAAGGCCTTGTACAGTTGGGTGTTGACTATATCCCAATAGAGAGATCCCAACATCACTCTGGACAGCTTATTCCAGTATTTAATTATTAAAGGACTTGTCATGATTTTCATTTGCTTTTCTTAGTTTGGGAGAGGTTACAAAACAATATGTACATATCCTTAAACTTATTTTGTATCAAGAGATGTTCAAAAACACTGCTAATAGAGTAGTTCTATCAGGCCCATCATCATGTTATTACAATAAAAACTACAAATGCTGTTCATAAATGGGTGTTTCTCTAGGTAAGTAGACCAAGTTTGTTCTGTACTAAGAATCACGTAAAGCTTTCCTGGATTTTGCAACTTTAATTTTTCTAAAAAAATAAAAATTGCTCTTAATACCTTCATTAGTTACTGAAGTGATCTAGAAGCAACTAATAGATATAGATATTCTCTCACATATTAAATGTAATTTTTTTTTGCATTATTTTTCTGGTTTATTTGGTAGAGTTTATTATACCATACAATTACCACCAAATTGGATTATGGAAGCTTTAAACACTACATGAAAGATGCAAATGAACTTGCAGTCAGTCTGGCATGAAATTGGTAAAGCCCAGTAACTGTAAATCTAAGCTTTTATACTGCACAACCAGAGAATTTGTGAAACAAAATTCAGCTGTATTTCCAAATCTGACATCTGAAACTTCTGCTTGGTTATTGAAGATGACTATAGTGAGTTTCCTGTGTGTGCATCTGTGGCCTACCACCAGAAGTTAGCAGGGCCGAGTTAGCCTGACACATACCCAACCCCTTTGCCTGGATAACATATTTCACACCTGCTGCCTGTGCACAGTCACAGCCTGAAAACTCTATAACCAGTGTCCACCACTTCCCTGTGCCCATCTATATCCTAACTATAGAGATGTTTTCTGCTTTGTCTCTGAATTCTTATCTTTCTAAAGCCTCAAAAAGTTAAGCCCTGGTAAGATTCTGTCACAAACTTTGTTGTCTGTAACAAATACATTTTAAAGCCATTCTAAAAGGGAAAGTAGGGGTTCTCCTGGGTTCTTACAGGTGGGAAACACAGGGAATATTCAAAGGAACTAAATAATCTTTAGTAATTTCAAGAGAAAAGTTAAAAACAATTAAGGTCATATGCTTAGTCTTTCTAAATGTCTAGCTTAGTTTTTGTTGCAACAAAGTATACTCCACTCCTAGAAGTACTTGATACAGCCATGCAGCAAAGCACAGAAATTGTTTTTAAGTACCAGATTTTGTTCATACATTTTTCTTTCAGTGATTTATTTAAAGCAGTTGAAAGATACAGCAGTGGTTTTGCCATAATGAAAATTCCCCTTCTTGTAGCACTCATGTCTTGGCTCTATAGTTGCTGATTTGTTCCAAAATATATTGCATAATAAAATGGAATTTCCAGACAGAAGTCAGTACTTTACAGCTAGACATATATCAGGGGAAGCCTCTTCTACACGTTGGCTGCTAATTATATGCTATTGGTTATTGACAGAAATACTTTCTGGATTACATTTATTTTTTGTTCCCATAAAGACATCTAGGGAAGACTCTATAGCACAATTCCATTTTATTTTCCACACAAATCTATCCATCTTTTGCAGGGACAAAGTGAGACTTTATAATGAGCAAGTAAATTCAGACTCTAGAAGTGTGTATGTGTATATATATATATATATATATGCAAAATTTTTCAAAATATTTTTTCCTGAAGGGGACAATTTGATGTTTAAACGGTGATCTCTGAGGAAGAAACACATCAGAAATAGCAGAAGCAGCGTGTTTAGCAGCCAGAACAATCTAATATTTGACAGTGGATAAAGGAAGAATGCTCAATTCTTAGGAAAGGTGGTGTAGCATTCAAACATAAATACTGGATCCATATGAAATTCAAAATTATAAACAAGTGATACACAAAGAATCAGTAGAATGTAATTCAATCAAATTTGGTATATGGAGACTGGATCAATTGCTATCTCTTTGATTGAATTATTTCAGTATTATTTGGCTCATTCAAAGTGAAAATAATCTGCCTCCTATTGCTTGTATTTGGTAAAGAAAAAACTCCATCCCAGTTGTCAAAATACCACCACTTGAAATGCCATATAAATCTTAGGCATAACATGCAACAGCAACACATTTAATGTAATAAATGTATCTCATTTTTAAGAGTGACTCTTAAGCTACATTTAATTTTTCTGGGAAAAGATACCAGTATTGCAATACAAGGAGTAAATGAAAGGGATGAAACTGGCAAAATATATTATTCAAGCGACCTTGTACACAAATTGTGCAGTTCTTTAGTGCTTTGTCCTCACCTGTATTAAACCAGATCTCAGTGTTAGTGTCACCATAGGTAGCATTTCCCCCAGCACCAGGCAGGGTCAGGCTACAGGGGATGATGAGGGCCAAGGAAGAGCCCACCTGTCTCCCAGGGCTCTGCTCACACAGCTGCTGCCACAGCCCCGGCTGAGCCAGCCCAGGGTCATGCTGGTGCCCAGAGCCACAGCTCCAACACTGCAGTTAATAACTCCAAAGGACTTGGGAATTTTCACTCTCCATTAAAAGTGAATCTTCTCGAAGATGAAATTTTAAAAATTTGGAAGGATTGTTAGTTAGCTGGGGGCTTTTCTGAGGCCCTGAAATCAAGTCTTTCAAGTAAATGCCTGAGGAAAAAATTTGTCCCTCCCAGACTCCTTCCCTCAATCTTTTCACTCTCATCCACTTTTCAGTTATCTCTTCAGGTCCCATCGTCACCACAGGCAGCCCCTATCATTCCTGTCTTGTAGTCTGATACTGACACCTACAATTTAATTAAGATGGATTTACATGGTGGCTTTGAAATAAATAAGGAAGACATTTTTCTAGCTATCATTTTTCACACACACACACACACACACACACACACACACACAATTTACCTTTCAATCCTTCCTTTAGGATTTTCCATAAACACAGACTACTTTGAGGTCTTTATGTATGAAACTAAGGCCTGATATTCTGAAAAGCTTCATTTCCACTAATAATTACTCTTAACAAACCTACCAGTAGTCAAATGGTTTTGGAAAGCTTCTCTTTTTATAGCAACCAGAATCCTGGATCTCCTTTCTTCAAAAGTGTGAACCAAGTGGAAAGACTTTATTTTTAACCTATTTCAACTCCTATATGTCCTCACATCTGAGAAAGCTATCAAGAAATCCACGTGGTGTTCGCTGAAAAATAGTGAACTTTAAACATCTTTATGGGACCCAAATGTTTCATTCAGAACAGTATTAAAAGTGAAAAAAAACCAAAACCTAGAGATTTTCCATACATGTTCTCAATCTTTAGCTCTTCTTCCACCATAAAACTTCACTGGAATAGTGTCATTCACAGTGCACAGAATAATAAAAGTGTATATACATAATATGTGGTCATGAATTTAGAAACTGAACTGAGAAGGTGGCATCTTACTTTGTGAAATCTCCAAACATCCCAGAAGGAAGAAGAGCCACCACTTCCTCCTAGTCCTTTTATTATTTTCTTGTCCCCTAGAGTTCACTCTGTACACCTCCAATCTACAGCTGGCATGATGTTCCTTTGTTTGAAGTAACTCAAGGCATTTCACAGATGTAGTGTAAAAATAAAATTTACTTCCTTGTGAATGAGGCAGAGGTGATCTTGCCAGTGGATGAGGCAGAGTAAGCCGTTGTTGTACGAAGAAATTTAGTGCAACAGCTACTGAATCACACACCTTTATGTCCTTTACCTGCAGCAGCAATGAGCATGGCTTTGCAGGAATTGGGACTAGACATGGGTGATTTTGCTGGAGCTATGCATCTACTTAGACCTCACCTGAAGTTAGTCCCCACCTCTGTGTTATCTCTGGCACTGAAACTAGCTGGAGTAAACAGTGGGTATATGCTCCAACCACCTGGCAAAAAAACAAAAAGAGCAAAAGAATAGTACTTTCAGAATATTATCAAGGCACTGAAAAAATTATCTCAAGGTAAAAATTTTCAGCTAAAGAATTTCCTTGGCAAAATACAAATTTGGATCAAAACTCCTGAGAGTTTTTGAGACCCACACAAGTAAGCGATAAGTATAAACAGGAGAACAAGGAAAATAGATAGCTGTGGAAAAGGAAAAAAAAAGTATCCCAGACACTGGAGCAGAGGAAAAAATTATAAAAACTCCTTATTTCATAATTTAAGAAATAATAAGACTGGGCATTCAAGAACAGGTAACTGAAGACAATCACAAAACTCCATATTTTTATCCCAAAACCACACAAAGTCTCCTTCAGAGGAAGTTCTAGGACCTTTCTTGAACCTCTGAAGTAATTCAATTTTGATAGGACTGATTTTAAAACAGAAGTAGAGCTTCTTTTAGATATGGCCTAAGTTGCCTGAAGAAACAAAAACCCCAGCTCAACACACTAAATTCTCTGTTCACCTCGGCTTCTATTACCCAGTATGCTAAACTGCACCTTCTCACTTGGATTACACAGATTTGATGGAAAATTTCCAGCCTTCTTACGTAGAGTGTTTTGCCCCACCAAGGAAGCGAGTGAGTAAATATTGCAGTAGATGGAACTTCTAAGATTACAGAGCTTATATATTTATAAGATCACCACCACAATAGGAACTGGTTTAAAAATTCTATACCTTGTCAGTGTTGTAATATTCAAACAAAGTAAAAAATTTACCAGAATTACCAATCAAAACATTGAATTCTGGAATATTTTTGACTTGATCCTTTTCCTCATTTATCCCATCTACTTGAAAGGTCAACACTAATACTAGGCAAGATATTAAATATTTGTAGATGGCCTTTACAAGTAATTTTTATATTACACTTGCAACTTAAACATGTGTTTCACATAAATATTCCACTGTATTCAAATGGTTAAATATTTTCAGCACTGTGACTACTACAGTCATGAAGACTGTAGGTTCTGAGTCCTGTATATGCTATAACAACTACAAACTCTAATTTTGACCTCGCTTAATGCTCATGAATCGTGTTACTCAGAAGGAGTCAAGCAGACCTATATAAACATGTAATTTGCTGATTTATCTTCCCCATTTTCGTTTTTTTCCCTTTCAGCTAACTCTGACCAAGCTTGTTAGTCCTCCTTTTGTCTTTTCAGAAGCACATTTATAAGCAACACTAAAATCAACAATACTGTCTTCTTCCCCATGTCACCATGGTTCACATCAGTTCTTAGGTAGAAGTCCCTTTTCCAACATATCTGCTTTATTTAGGATGTAATTAGAAGCACAAGGCAGCTTTTCCCAGTTAATTCTGAAGCATCTGGCACTGACCACTATTTGCCTTCTGTATGTCAATGTATATGTTTGCAAAATTAAAGCCAGACTAAGAGAATCCTTGACCAAGCAAAATGCCAAAAATGAATTCCAGAATCCATAACAAATCTGTGTCTACTTACCAGCATAGACATCCTCATCTCCTTATGACCCTCTGTCTCTACTATAACGAAAGAAGAAACTAAAGCAAAGGCAACAAGTAATAAAACCAGTGGAAGGATGACAAAGCAGCCTGTTAGTAGACACATTTCCTTCTGTCACATTAATTTGTGTAAGCAGTGACAAGAAGTGGAAGAAAAAGAATATAACCAGCATCTATCACACCTAATGCAAATTTTTCTAGTTATTGTGGGCACTGAAAGAGAGAATTTACCAACTTGGGCTATATTTTCAAGTTTTATCTATTTTGTTGTGACGTATATTCCAAAGAAAACAAAACAGCACACCATACAGACCTGAAATCTCTTCATACCACCACATGTTCACCATTAATTCTTCAATCAGTTAAATGAGTTCTACTTAAGAATCCTCTGAAATAGAGGAGGGCAGGTGACACTAGTCCAGGTTGCAGAGCCCAGTCCTAACCACATTGAGCCATGGCTGCCCACTGCTGCCCCTGTCCCCTCTGAGAGAGTTGAGGAAAGCTGGCACAGCTACTCCCATGTCCCTGAGGGGCTTGGGCAGTCCTGTTCAGGGGGATCCCTCTGCCTGCCATGCCAGCCAGCCGTGCTGCCTCTTTGTCCTCCCCAGCACCCTCACCTGGTCTGCTCAGACAGCTTGGGGCAGGTCTCTAGTTCAGTACTAAAACCAAGTCTTAAACATGTAAAAGGGCAGGAGAAATCACAGGCTGCTGATTTTGGTTTATACTTGGTTATAGGGAGAGTCTTGCTGAAGGTTACTCACAGGTGTTATTCTCTCAGACTTCAATCTGTTCATCCAAATCATACAACAAAGAAACCAATTTTCACTCTGCCTCACCCTCTCCCTTCTCCATTGATACCAGCAAGTTCTATTTAGCTCTCAGGAATTAAACATGCTCCCAGCTCACAGCTGTACCAGATGTCTGTGGGGTGGCCGCTGTGAGGGGAGGCTGGGGCGGGTCCAGCTCGTTCCACAGCAGCCCCAAGGCCAGGCACTGCTGAGCCCCCAGGGAAAGCTGGTGGTGCCTCCCTGAAAGTGTGTTTAAGGAAGGGCAAAATGCTGCGAAGAGAGTGAGGGCAAAAAGTGTGGGAAACAGCCCAGCAACGACTAAGTTGAGAGAAGGAGAGAGAAGGAGGTGCTCCAGCTATCAAAGTAGGTATTTCCCTGCAGATGGTGAAAGATCCCTCATCAGGGAAGTTAGACATTGATTTTTTGCAGGCACTGCTTTTACCAGTGACTTTGCTAATATATTATGAAGAAATCACCTGAGGGTCACTGCCAGCATCCCTGGAAAGTGCTAAGGTGGCAATACCAGAGAAACCCCCTGCCCCTTCACAAGGCACTGGCCTTTGGCAGACTGCCCTATAGCCCTGCTTCCACCCCCCTCCATGCAAATCCCCAGCAAAAAAAATTCCAGCACACCAGGCCCTGGCCCCTTATAACCTGAACCTCAGCCTCTCTCCCACGTACCATCCACGCCTACTCATCTTCTCTGGGGATGGTGGCATTTTGAGAAACCTGGGAGAAATGAAGTGCAAGTTCAATTCTGACAGTTCAGATACGGCTCGCCCTGCAGATATTGCTGTGTGAGTGCATCTGTCTGTGCACTCACAGGAACACGAAGTTTGGAGTTTGGGGGAACTGACTATTCAGCAGAGAAACAAAAACAAAGGAACCTAGAGCAAACTTCTAGAAAAGGATTACGCAAACATTTTCTCAGTATAAAATGTTAAGTTCTTAAAACAAACACACACATCAAGCGTTTGATTGTTATGATAGCAGTTGGGAGGAACTGCCATTTGTTTCTTTTTTGTTTGACACCTGTATGGTGTTCAAAGATTTGATCTGTGTTTTGAATGTTAAGAAATTCCTCAATAATGATTTTTTAATGATAACCCACTATGATTCCTGTTGAAACTGTTAAATTGAAAATATTGTAGGTAGTGACATGGATCCATTTTGAATTAAATTATTAGCTGTTTCTATCCAATGTTAATTCTTAATAGAGCAGAAAGTGAGTCTAAAGAAGTTGAGTCCATACACCATACATATCCTCTGCTGAAGACATAACCAACCTTTCTGTATGGTTCTGAAAACAGGCTATACATTTCAATGCAAAACAAGTTCCACTAGAAATTGGACTGAGATCTCTGTCCTGTGCTCTTTGTTTACAAGTTACTACATCATAATCTTTTATCTAATATCTCTTCACTGAAGAGTCAGCTTCATGGCAAAGAGTAATAAAAGAGGCACATGTGTATGGCATCCCTGTAGAAATTATCTGCATTTGCTCTTCTTCAACTTAAAGCTGCATGTGTTTATGTTTATCTGTTTGGCATTCTGTTTGTTTTTCCTTGTGGGAGATATGGTATCTGCCATCTATGCTTGTCTGTCAAATCCTCTCAGCTGCTACTTTTATGTTCTTGCCAGAGACATCTTATGTGCTGTGCCCTGGTGAGGCTCACTCCTCCTCTGCTCCAGGCAGGCTTCCAACTTTTGCCTCACTCTGCCAACTGGAGATCTGCCTATGCAGCTCTGTTTTGTTACTGGTCAATGTCCATTAATAATACCACTTCACATCATGTCACTAATCCAAAAGCCATCATTACTTAAATAAAACACAGTCAAAACCAAACAGCATGCCACCCTTATGCTGCTGGATAAGTCAAAGCCAAGTCAGGAAAAAAATACCAACCAAAGAAAAAAACCTGCAGAAATAACTACAAATAGAATGTACCAATGTTCAGATATAAGAAACACAAAACAAACTTAGCAGGGAAAGTATACACTCTCTCACAATGAAGTTTCTAATGGCCAAATTTTAGTTTTATTCATGCTATTGTGAATCTTCAGCAATCCTACAGTTTTCACAGACAGCCACTCTGAATTTGCCCTGCTGTAGCCAAGATCAGCATGTGGCCTTTGAACTCCATTCTCTCACTTGAAAGCAACTGATAGGAAGTATGTAGTTATTTTATTTTAAGCCTTCCAACCTTCTATTAACTCTTATGGCTTTAGGGCAAATTTGTTCCTTGGATATCACTTAAATTACTGTTACTCCTTTCTTTGCTAATTAAGACTTAGTCTAGTAAGGGAAATAAACAGTGTGCTGAAACAAATCTGAACAATACTGGTGGTATTTTCTGAAATGTTTAATTTTTATAGGCTCAAAAGTACTAATGTTGCCTTTCCTAGTGTTCACCAGACGTTTCTTTTGGCTCTAGCGTAACACCATCCAGCCTTTTACCTTACACAGAGATATCTATGAAAGCTGACAGACAGCTTTACCACTTAAGAAGCTTTTCATAAAAAAAAAGTCCATCTGGGACCACTTTGCTATTTTCAGTTTTCCAACTCTTCACTAGAATCACAAAGACTCAGTTGCAAGGAAGAATTTTCCTTCTTTTGTTGAAATTCAGAAACATATAAGTCAGCACCACTGTGGTTCTAATCTCAGCTTTCAACTTGAAGAGCTGAACTGTGGTCACTTGTTCTCTGTAACTACCAGAGAATTCAGGAAAACTGTTAAGATCAAATTATGCCTTTCCAAAGGCAGGCAACTCACATGGTAATGTGCTGAGCCACCACCAAGGAATGCTCTGGATTCTATTAATACAGGGGCAATTTAGTAGCATTTTCTCTAAATATGCAACCTTACAAAAAAGCCTTATTTTCATGTAGCTAACACAGTGGAAAATGTGGTTAGAAACTTACTAGTTAAGTATAGTAACTTTGGCTTGAATAAGAGGACAATTATTGTATAGCTTATAATTTCAGAATTAAGTTAGATCATAAAGCAGGCTACTGGTAAACACTAAGGATTAAAGATTCCAGTAATACATATTTCTTTGTTACTGACACCAAGAGACCAATTCACCAACTGTAGTATACATGCACAAAATAATTAGACTTGGATGCAGTTTTGATGCATGTGTTCATGACATGAGTATTCACCTACTTCTTCATTTTTTCTAAAAATTTGGTCATTCTTCCATGAATATATGATAAATATGCAAAAAAAAAAAAAAAAAAAAAAAAATTTATACAATATTTTA
>JAWWEE010000004.1:19594948-19619217 GCA_035221455.1 Xenops minutus | reverse complement strand
ATGCAAAAAAAAAAAAAAAAAAAAAAAAAGTGATACCATATTTTAAGGTAGCAACACCTAGCAAGCTCTTGAAACCAGGCTTTATAAGCATGTATCAGTTCATTGTAAATGTTTTGACAGAAAGTTTCCAAACAGATTTCTCAACAGCTTGCTTTCACAAAAAGGCATACAAAAATTCTGTTATATATACTGAAATGTTTTAGATAACCTAGGAGGAGTATTAAATTTCTTAAATGCATATTAAATCAAGACATCTTTTCCATGGCTAATCAAAACTAGAAAACCATCACAGTAAATCTGCAGACAGTATGAGAGGTTTCAAACTGTTCATCTAGAAAAACATAGTTTCCATTTGCAATCCAATTCTGGAGTGTTCACAAGAACTGTGACCTGTCAGAGCTACTCTGTGTTAAATACCAACCCTCCCCTGCTACACACACAGAGCTACAGTGTGATTTCACTGTGTAAAGATGGCAGAACACTTGAGCCTTTGTAAAGAGACTTGTGTTTCTCAGACTGAATAAATGACTTTAAAATATGCATGAAACATATTGCATCTAAATTATTACAAAAAATTTAAGGGATTTTAGAATTACTCTGGATAATTTTCTGAAAACTCTAGTTCAACACTCAGAAGCTGACAGAAAGACACATACAAATTAAAAGGAAAGAGATAACAAATGAGAAAAATCACTAAACACTGACTAGATCCCAAGCACACACGTAGGAACATTGCTACTACTGATCACCTTTCACAAAAGGATGATTCAGTATCACATTAAGCAGATGCAAGGCAGACAGTTCAAGCAGAACTGTGGAATGGTTTCTGGACAAGGATAAGCTTAAAAGATTCAGATTCTTCAGCTGTGATATTAGATGCACTAGATGTAAAAATTATAAATTATAATAGAGAAAGTGGTCAGAAATTATTTATCACTGTTTTTTATAATTCAAAAAAAGTGGAAGTCACATAAAGAAAGAATCAGTTGGTAAATTTAAAATTAAAATTAGGAAATGCTTTTTCACACATTGAATTTTGAAATGGCAGCATTTATAACTGCAATATTTTGAATGCAAATATATAAATGGATTCAAAAACAAATAAGCAAATTGGTATAAAATAGGTTTGTCAGTAGCTTTCAAACATGATGATAAAGATGTTTTGAAAAGGAAGCATCTTCAGTAGCAGAACCCTAGAAGCTGGGACAGGGCACTGGGAGATGTTCTTACACCTCTGCAGGCTTCCACTCCTGACCACTCTCTGGGACAGAGTAGTGGGTTAGATGGATTGTGGACCTGACACGCTGAAGCCATGCTTATTTTTATATAACTGCATATGAATGCTACAAAGTACCCAGTTGTTTCAGTGATCATACACGATTTAAATTGTAAGTCTTTAACTTGAGTCTTTCTGCCTCTGGCTACTGTAAGCTTCCTCAATAGACAGGAAATCTTCTCTAGTTCCTGAGTAGACACAAGAAGGGTCCTGAGAGTAGATAGAGTTTCAGAACGGAAAAAAATGAGAATTACCAATTCAAACAATCAGTTTCCTGTCTTTCAGGAGCCTCGTGCCTTACTGTATAATACAATATAAACATGAGCTCTGTTTTCTCTTAGCATTTTCATTTTAGTTCATAATAAAATCAGTCTCCTTACTCATAAAAAAGCCAATTAAAATGAAGTTAACACACTACTTTGGAAGTGACTTCTATGCCAATGATAAAAATGGATCCAAAACATGTGCTATTCTATTTTTATTCCATTACATCATTTATAAGAACTGGTTAAAACAAGTGATGGGCCATTCATGCTACTAGAGTACAATATATAAAACCAACATTACAGAAACTGTCAGAGAATAGTTATTTCTAAACTGCAGTTTCAGTGTAAGGCCTGTTCTCTCCCATCTCACGTGCCATACCCACTGCTCCAGGAGATAACTGGGGCTCTCAGCACAGTTGGAGGCAGCCTCTAAGCCCCCACAGAAAAACCCTACTAGTGATCTGGGATGTGGGTGTTGCTAAGAGGAGTCCTACCAATTCAGACAGCCAGCCCACTGGAGAAAAGCAGAAGAGTTGAAAATGCATGAACTCTGTCACTTCCTGGGCCAGGAATCAGGAATGCACTATTTTTCAGCTGATTTGTTATGGAAGGACCAATATGTGGTCATGCTACACATCTGTGTGTCCATCAGATAGGTTTTATTCAATTGTTCCTGTTCCTGGGAACAATGACTGAAGGACTTATAGGCAGCTCTAGAATGCAAAGCCATAACAGGACAGACTGAAATTACTACAGGCAGAGGAAGGAGGTTGTTCTCAGCAGCTGGCTGAAGGGAAGATATTCTGAAATCTGAAATCAAAAAAACATACTTGGACTCTCAGTAGTCAAAACTCCCATCACTCCGCCCTCAGAATCTTCTGTTAAACTCCTCCTTTTCCCTCAATCTCTCTCTCTCTCTCTCTCCTATCCTAGGAGTGGGAGTTTCTCCTCTCTCATTCTTCGTTCTCTCCTAACCTTGTCTGGAGAGATTATCCTTTGCCCACAGGGAAAATTTCAGCTTAACAGCTTTGTCTTTGACTATGAAACTCTTGTGTGCTAGGGACTTGTGCTCATCGCTACCAGAGCAATGTGAAGTACCTGCTTTCTCCAAAAAACAAAGGAAAATGGGATAAGTCATCTCATGCTTTAAAATTTAAAAACTTTCAGAGGATTTGCGGACTTAGTGTGTTTGCATTCTTTTGGAGATACAGCTAAATATCAGAAATAGATGATAGTCAGGAGCCATCTATGCATCTGATACTTTTAGTAGGACTTACCCCTCCTAGGAAACATTTCTATTAATTTTTACAGCTTACTTAGTATTCAGGACTTTATATGCTTAAGATGTTGTATTCCTCTTTCAGTGTTTCTTTCACAAATTTTTTCACAGTTGTATGAGATTTACACTGCAAAAATGCTGGAGCTGTGCCAAGATATTTTCTTCTTTTCTTTAAAATGAATGCTTCTATCTGTGAGGGTTTGCCTCACCTTTGCATTGTTTCTTGGATTTTTTTTCTTTTTCTTTTTTATTTTCTTTTTTTTTTTTTAAATCAAATTACTTCAACATATTCAGGCTGTCACTAAAAGAGCAAAGCACCCCTAGGACTATAGTGCTTGCCCAGACAAATGTACATTCCTGTCTGTAGAGACCTAGCCGGAATGTCTAGCATCAAAATTTCACATTTTGTGCAGTCAATTCTATTTCACATACTAAGCCACAAACCCATTATAGTTGACAACAGCAGAAAGTCTGTTTTAAATTAGGTGACGCAAATACAGTAGTAACAGAAACCACAGAAAAAGCACAGATGTATAGAGCATACGTAGGCAACCAAGTATGAAAGGCAGGTATCAGTCAAAATGCTTTCCAAAGTCAGTTTTAGCAAGCACAACTCATGAATAAAGCAATATATTAACTGAACTAAAAGGCAGTGCAGTGTTTTACATTTCCCATTTACTGAAGCTCTACCAAATATGAAGGCAACAGAAACAGGTAATCCCAGAATATCTTCTTTGAAGACATGCTTTATTAAAGCAAGGCCTGTCTCCCTTTGAATGTACATCTGGAAGAGACAGTACAACATAAACTGCTAAAGAAGGCAAACCTTGAAAAGCAAGTAATTTAGATTCACAAGAGACATGATCCCTTATCAGAATAAAGCAGGAGAAAAAACATTATATAGGCAAAAAATTAGAAGATATTGCATTTTACACTGTAACTCCTTGAGAGGGCAAGATGACTGCCTGCATCAATCTCATTTCTATGAGAAGAAGTATTTGAAATGGATCTAGCTTTAATGTAGAGACAGAAACAAAAGGCTGACTTTTTTTTTTAATAGAAGTGTTCTATTTTCTAAGGAAAATCATGACTGATGCTGTGATTTGATATGAAAAAAAAAAAAAAGTTTTGGATGATGAGATGAAATCCATGCCAGTAAATCAGTGGATTAAAATAATTTTGCCACCTTTTAATACAGAATTGTATGAAATTATTAGATTAATAGAAGCAATAAATTTATTTTAACATTGGGAGTATTTGAAGTTACTTGTCATTTGTCTACTCAGTTCTATCCAGATGTGGTTCCAGCCATAGTACATTGTTCCAATTGTTCAAGAACAAAGGAAGTTATTCAAAACAGGTTAGTACTGGCAGAACCTACACTTCTACTGTGTTTTCAGATTTTTTAGGCCAAGAAAAATTGCCCTGTTGAGGTGATAAAGCCTTGATTTATATTAAGGAAGTTCAGTAACTCCAGAAGAGCTGGCACAAACACTAAAGAAGCTGTAGCTATTCACATACACACAAAAAGCCCTGAAGAAATATTGAAGAAAATAGTATTTGCAGTTTTTAAAGCCCCACAGAAATGCTCTACATTTAAGAATAAAAGCAATTGAAACATACACATCATGATGTATAAGTTAAATACAATTGATGTGGTAGTTATGTCAAATTACTTTATGCAATCAGCAGTTGGCTCAGATACAATTGACAAATAGATTTTTTTTCTGTTGAGAAAGATTGGCTACATAAGGCAAGTATCTCCTTCACTCACAGGATATTTATCTTGCATCAGTAGTGACACTACATATACTACACTTCAGTTTAATGTCTTTTTTTCACCCTACTAAGGAAAAAAAGTAAAGGAAAAAAACATCCAAAATGGCTCATTTCTTGTTCTATATCTATCATCTAGATATTTCCTTTTTTCCCACGTCTGTCTCTAGAAATCTATTTTACTTGCATAAATTTTCCCTCCCCTACTTTTCTATAGTTGTTGCTTCTCCTTTATATAATACACAATATATATTCAAAAATCAATTCTTCTCATAGCAATTGTTCTTACAGATTCTTAAAATCCATGTGCCAAGGGATTTTATTTTAAAGTCATGTGATATTTGAATAAGTCAACATTGCAAAAGAGAAAATAACATACTATTCTTAAGCACACATAATTTGTGATAAATCAAAAATATTTCATCTTCAAATATCACTGTGCCACATCCACTCTGTAGTTCATGCTGGCTTATTATTCATATTAGCAAAATAAGTATAGAATAATAGGTTGGGAGAAGCTAAAAGTTAAAAATAATTAGTCTTTGATGTTGAAAATAACCCTTCAGTGATAAATTTATCAGACCTGGCCTGGCACAATCAGCCCATGAATAAAAAAAAAAGGAAATCTGTAGCATACAACAGGACTGACAGAATAATTAAATGCATTTTTACCATCAGCCATTTTTTTCACCTGTCTTTACATGTGATCAAACTGTCAGCTGGAGTAGCTTGGGAACCACATGGATGGAGGGGTTTCCCTTCTCCAGAGTATCAACCATTCCATGTTCTCATTTTTGGACTTAATATGTATCTACCAAATGTCTTCAAACTGCATCTGTAAATAATCACTGCAAGTAGAATTGATCTGCATAATTTTGTTCTTAACAAGCAAAACAAGCATACTTATATCAGAAAATTTTCTAAAAAAATCCTAAAGCTCTTTGAAAGATACTTGCCAGTGACAGGAATTAATGAGATTTAAGCCTAAAGCAAGGTCTTTAGCTCTAGTTCATTGTTACATCCAAAGACGCGTGGGTTCTTTGGAAGATTGGTTCATTTTTTTTTTTCTTCACATTTTAATTAATTTCTACATTTTAATAAAGATATATATAAACCCAGTGGGATTAGAGTTTTATCATCTAAGCATTTGTGAAGTAAAGTGCAAATTGAGAGTAAATCTTAATAAATATGGAATAATATATATTTGGGGAACTTTTTGCACAGCTTCCTTCACATCTGAAAGGGCCAGAAGAATAAAATATATGGGACCAAGCCATATCTGGTAAACTTTGTCAACCCATAAAAAACTGCTGAAGGCAGGAACAGTATCCAAGACTTGCATTGCACCAGGAAATTTGCATCAAGATGAAAAATAGGAAAAAACCACAAATAGTATATATTATCAAGCTATCTATAAGGCACAAGTATTCCCTGTAGAGGCTTTTACCTAAAGACCCTAAGCATTTGTTTCAAAAGATACATTCAAAACAGAAATAGCAGAGAAAATGAGACCTCTTTTTACAAGAAGTGACTAAAAGTACCACCTGACTCAGTCTACCAAACCTGATGCTAAGGGAGAATACGATAATTTTCCATCAATACACCAGGTGAATGAGTGAATGGAGACAAGAAGATAAATATCTTTTTGGCTCAAATGTATGATAAATTTGCCATAAATAAATGTATTCATCAAATTAGAATACTTTAAATATATACATATATATATCTCAAAAGATGGACTTCTGAAACAATCTTTCAGTTACAGAAACAACTGAACTCATTTGTGATGAAGCTTGATAAGTTCACAAGAGACTTAATTTTCTTGCTCTTTTATACATTTCTTAACCTCTCAAGTTTAGGAAGGCTTTCCTAATGCTTTAATGTTTTTCTTGATTAATCTATGTTTTTCAGCGTCCATTTTATGTTTCATGACAGTGTCATGAAATGCAGGAAACAGTAGATAATGATACGATTCTGTCACTGCAATTTTGGTCTTGTGCATCTCAATGATCACATGCCTTTGCTATGCCACAATAAGTTTTAAAATGCTGCATTTAATGGTAAGTCTGGTAAGCCACAATTGTAGATGCTGGTAATGCTTGCTTTGGCTTTGCAAAGTGAGATATCAAAGAGGTATAAGATCAACTTGCCATATTTGGCACCATCAAGTTTAAATTAAACTTGTATCCTAAGTGAATGGATAGTCAAATAAAACCATCCCTCTGGAAATAGCAGGGTACTGTATATAAACTAGAAGAATTATTGGTTGTAAAGCAGTCTGGACTCGATATAACAAACTCAGCTGGCTTGAGCTCAGGGAGCTGTTTCTTTTGCTTCATAACAGAGCTTTTGTTTCAGAAGTTGGAAACCCTGTGTTTAGCCCAGCAACAAACTCTTAAATGAATCAACTATATGTACATTTGATAGTGTGTTTACTAAGACTTCCAAGTGTGTATTGTTTTGTCCTCATACCTTAGAAAGTGTGGTGTGGCTGTGTGTGTGTTATCCTACGCTAAAAACCTAAAAATAAACAGAAGTCTTCCCTTTGAAATATTTTAAAAAAATTGTGCCAGAAAAATACATTTCTAGTAATCCAGAAGACACATCTACTATCATACAACCCGGTCCTCCCCATTCTAAAGCAACTCATCATGGGTTTTCCTTCTTTCTGGATGGTAAATGGGTCATACTCTCTATGACCCATTATTAATTCCATTTGTCAGTTACCATAATTTTCCTACTCCCACTGCCCTTTTAATCTTCTTTCATGGACTAAACTACTTTATACAATCTATAGTTCCCATTTCAGATCATTACTATTATTTTAAGGCAATTTCCAACTTAAATATACACCCACTCCAGGCATAAATATAATTAGTTGAATATGGAAGCACAAGTCAGTGTGAGGAAATGTTGTAAAAAGTCTTTTGTACATTCAAATTACAGCCAGTGTGTTCCACCGCAGAAACAGAATAGAAAGACCAGGCAAGAAGTCAAAGGACAGCAGATTGGATTTACATACAACAGTGTGGCTGAAATATTTTTCAGCACTGAGAAGGAAATCCAGATTTAGAAAAGGTAGTACCTAATTTGTCCAGCTTGTTAGGGACGTTTTCCAACAATCCACAACCTTGATTTTATCCATTTACAAATTAATTTGGCATTTTACTAAAATACAAGCTTAGAACCCTCACTATTGCTTTGAATGAAAACCTGGTCAATTCCACTACCCAGTCTTACTTGCCAGTACTGAACAAGGCAAGAATTTACTATTTTTTTCTTTATCATATTACTAGAAACACCTATAGGGAATAATTCATAAATGCAGACTACTATCTGAGTTTAGCAAATACTCACAGTGTCAGCCTATTACTATATGGCTTGCTACTGTTTCTTCACCTATACATTTCAAATCTTTCCTGAGCTTTCCACATCCTTTTTTGACCCCACAAACATGAGAGCAAAATAGTTAAAGTTTCAAAATGCTTAGAAAGTACCTCTGGATTAGTTGTTTTGTATATTCTCTTGTGTAATTATAACAAGGCACTACTGCTACAACAAGCATGTGCTTACCTGTCTTCTAAGTTATAGCATTTCAGAGATAAACAATGTGATAATCATTCCTTTGTGGCTTGTTCATCAAACCCATACTACAGCAGATACCACCGAGTTGTACCATTGTTACTGTGAAATTATTTTCCTAATGTTTCAAATTATTTAACAATCTCATTGTATAGGATTATTAACACCACTATCTTAGTTATTTTTAGACATAAAATTGAACCTTTTTTTTCCAGAATATCAAAAATTACAGATTCTACTGCTGACAGTTCACAGAGAATGAAAACCTTCTGTTCTGCCCAAGTAATAGGAATAAGCCAATGATTAAGGACTACTTCTAAGTCAATCTTTGCAGGGTCACTTGGGAAAAGAAACCAAATTAAATTTCAAAATCCCATTGCAAATATCACATCAAAAGGCTAAGTAGATAGATTTATTCAGAATTTACCTCCACAATTAGGTGTACTTTAACTCACTTTCCTTCTAAAACACATTAGAGTTATGCATGCATTTTAATTCTCAGTGAAAGCATTTTCTATGAGTAAGGTTTTACAGTTATTTTTTAACTTCTATCTTTAATAAACCTGACGTAATTTTTCCTGTCATATTTCAGATAAATTAAAAAATGTTCATCTAACATGCAATTCATTGAAACTAACTGAGGAACACTAGAGGAAGGGGAAACTGATACTAATAAATCTAAATGGCATTCTACACTGAAAACCTTTTGGAATAGAAGCAGCATCTTTATCTAAATATTGTTTATGTAGCTATGTTTAATTTTTTTGTTTGTTTGCTTTTCCCTTCCTCCATCATAAACCATTTTTCAAGTCAGAAACAGGACAAACAACATAACCAAAAATACAAAATATTCTAGGAACAACTTCCATTACCACATCAAATCTCTTCTTTGCTTAATAGTTTTGAGAAAAACAGTGGTAACTTTATATGTCATTGATATTTTTGTTTTGGTTTTGCTTTGTGAAAAAGTAGATTTGAAATTCTTAAAAATTATGAAGAGTTTGTCTGACTCTTGCCACTACCCTGACTAATGTCAAAGAGCAATTATCTACAGCAATTAAAAACCAGCAAATTCTACAAAAACACAAGAACATGCAGAATTGACTTACGTCTTAAGTCTGTTGTGTATTACTGGCTGTTGAATAATACAATCCTGAGGCAGGAAACAAGGATCCATTTTTGCACCTGTCAAAAAACAATAGGCAAAGGACTCCTAGTAACATATTGATTGGCAAGGAATTGAAAATTTCATAATATGCTTATAGTAACTGATTCCGATAAGTTATAAGCAAAAAAACCCTCTATACTTCTGACACATTGATTTTCTTAATTTATAGTGAGAAAATGAATAGCATAATCTCAGCTAAGGAAGACCAAATCATGTGCTTCTAATATCACTTATTGATGACTTATATTGAACTAATTCTATTTAATCAACCATATAAATAAAACTCATATGAGGATGTTATTATACTTCATATGGTCTGAATTAAACTTCTCTTCCAGAGATATATGTGTTTGAGAACTCAAGCTTGTCATTAACCATCTTCTTTACTACCAATTTCTGAAGAGTTATTCTACAGTATATATCTAGATACACAGAGTGGAAGGGAAGTCTGTAAGATTTACCACAGCAGGACTTACCACCAAATTACAAAAGTTAAGGCACAATAAAGAGTGATGACAACTTCATGGTAAACCATAAAGATGTACATTCTTTTAGAGCAAACATACAATATTTTTAGGTCTTTTCCTAAACTTAACACACTTAATTTGAGGTATAGTGTTTACAAAACAGACTGCCTTAATCTGATGAGTATCATTTTACAAACTTTAGGAGAAGAAAAATAACTAAGAAATTCTATTTACTGGTTGCTTTTAAAATCAACCAGATCTGTTTTTACATAGGAATGTTGGGTATTAAATTCTGGCATCTCAGGAGTCATTAACTCAGTGCAATTTCCCCTTTTCAATGGTATCATTCTCTTAGTCCTAGCTCTCACTGCTTGTTTCTTCCTCTAATAGACTATCTCAAAGCAATTCAACGTGGGTGAAAAATGGAATATTGCCCTTCTGGGCTTCAGGTTAGAATAACTGTGAGATGAAGCTCCATAACTGGCACAAGGAAGACGAGAAAAGTATATTTTTGTGGCAATTTATTTAAAGAAAGAAAAAGTCAGATGTCCAAGACTGCCAAAAGTTTTGGAATGTTACAGGCATGCTGCGAGAGGCTGGCTGAAGAAGCAAATGCAAGTGAAATTGTGAAAGATGGATGATAAGTGAAAGCTTATCACAACTCCTTAACTCATCATAGGAACAGCAATAGCCATATGATAAAAACTAGACAAAGAGATAGTTCCAATTTAGCTTCACAAGAATCAACATATCTCCTTTAGAGGAGATGTCTTTCATAATCCTGTGTGACAGGGCAGGAAGCAGGCCAGGACTTTAAAGCAGAACTGTCTGCACCTTGCTTGGGATCAGCACTTCAAAAGTGGTTAAAGTTTTTCAATTCCTAAGCTAGGTTTTAGCCGAACCCAAACTGGAACAAGGTAGCTTTTTAAATAGACATAAGGCAAATTTGTTAAAAAAGACACTTTCAAACTCCCCAGCTGCTTGTTCTGAGCAGTGGAAGCTTTGCCAGGTGAGCATGGCCAGTAACACTCAGAAATTTTTTCCAAAGAAGTCCCAACACTCCTTCCCTTTGAAAAAGTTCACCTGAACTGAATAAATCCCTCATCAGGCCTATTTTCATCTTTTCATAGAGTGTAGTACACAATGAACTGTGATCAAACAAGTAACACAATACACCTTTCTTCACACCATGGATGGAATGTTGTGTCAGGGGAGGTTTAGGTTGGATATTAGAAAAAAGGTTCTTCACCCAGAGTGGTTGGGTGCTGGAACAGCCTCCCCAAGGCAGTGGTCACAGCACCAAGCCTGGCAGAGTTCTGTGTTTGGACAATACTCTCGGGCACATGGTGTGACTCTTGGGGCTGTCCTGTGCAGGGCCAGGAGTTGGACTCAATGATCCTTGTGGGTCCATTCCAACTCGGCATGTTCTGTAACTATGTGAATACCATTTTCAGTTGTTAATTTAAAAAATATCTTACTGCTAAATTTAACTACCTTGCTTTCACAGTAGAGCAGGATGTTCTGTACCACCTAGTCCTCCCTGGTTCTGTTTCTTGGCAGTACCACAATGGTGGAGAATCCTTAGGAATGATTTAACATTTCTCTAACATACACTTGACCAAGAAGAACTTACTGATCTTTTCTTTTTTCACTTAAAATGAGACTGTAAATGTTATACTCAGATATTTGCTGGATGGATATGAGCATCTTTCTGTTGCAGGAAATGATGCTTTACTGGTGAGGGAACAGCAGGGCAGGGTTTGTTTTGTGAAACCAGTCATCTTTTCCCATGAAATGGCCTTTAATGATATTAAGACATTTTTTGGGGTTTTTTTGGTGACTTTTTTTAAAATTCCCCACACATAGGTTTGACATAGACCCACAAAAGGCTGGCATGGGCTTTAATTTCTATTAACTCTTTACATTTAACAACTTTTCTTTAAACAAATTATTAAAAATCTTGCATCTGAGTTGTCTAACAAATCATGATCCTCAGAATACACAGTTTTAATCTAATTAAATAAAAGCAGCAAGTTTTTAAGAAATGAAGATGAGCATATTTTTTAAAGAGAGAGGCCTAAGATGTGAAAGAGGAAGCAAAGCACTGAACACCTATTTTTAACGGGAATTTTTCAGAAAAATAAATTAATCCCTGCATTTCTTGCTGCTGTGTTCTGCATAGAAAGAAGCCAGTGTTTTACAAGCCAGACCATTTTGCCTTTGGGGAGGGGAAGTCAGGAACAGGGAAACTCCCTGTTGAAGGGACAGCAGCAGCATTCCCATGCCTTCAGCCCATTCCTGTGGCTCCCACAGCTGGAAATTAAACAGAAAAAGTGGGTAATGCAAACGTGTGGTCAGATTTCAAAGTTAGTAGATTGTACCATCTTGACATGTTTGAAATCAAACTGTGCACTCTTTCATTACACTTTTTTATTGTCTGATCGATGTAGGTGTTTGAAATTTTATGAATATCCACTCTGACAGTGGATCTCCACTCTCCACCACCACAACTCTTAAAACATTGTTTGTTTTCCTCTTTCTCAATGCAATATGAGATTGAATTTCACAGTGTGACTAACAGTGTAAGAGTAAGTAATATAAAATATATTAGTAGCCTCATTTTGTAGCATAATTTCATGGGATCTGCTAAGTTATTTTTTTCTCAAAAACAGTAAGTCCAGTGAGTTTCAGAAACATATACAGACATGCTATCATCAAAAGTTATATTTCTAAACAAATAACAGGATGAAATGCTACCATCTCTTTCCCAGAGTTTTCTTGGGAATTTAAGACATATTCAAAGCAGATAATAACATGTAAATTCCTTACAGGCTACGGTAAGCCATCGGGGATATGACACCTTGGAGACAAAGTAGTTCTGATAAATCAGCCCTGACAGAGACAAACAAAGTGACAGACCCACAGGCAACTCTGAAGTCAGCAGCTCTACTGCTTGAGAAGTTTGCCATGAAGCGTAACATGCCCAGATATTTTCACCTGCCTGTTCATTATTCTCATTCCTGTCAAAATGCATCTTTCTTGCAACACTGTCATTCACAAAACATTCACTTTAGGCTCCAAAGGCAAACAGGCCAAAGTCAGAGCTCTAGCAATCTGACATGAGCCCACCGCAGTCAATAGCTATGGTTACTTATATATTTGTGAAGAAATTTGTCTCAATATCTCAAAATGTGGGAAACTCTGACCTAGTCAATTAGGTGCAATTTAGCATAGGTTTGTATGAATTTAAGAGATTATTTCAAAAGACAAAACTGAAAGATTGCATCTTATCTTAGATACTATCTGGAATTGTTCTATCTCAGTTTTAGCATCAATAGTTCATCAATCTTTTTCCCTGGGCATAAGCAGCACAGGCATCACTGAATGGTGGAGACTGAATGCCCATTTTCATTTAGTCGTCCTTCTTTTCGAAAAAGCAGGGCACTGCAAATAAACCTTTCTCATTCCCTTTTTCCTATAGGTCTCTCCATGTTTTTCAATACCATCACCATTTTGCGTCCAACATAAGAGCATATACAGTGAACTAATCATCCTTCTTCTTTTCCTTCATCCACTTCAACTTTCCTTCAACTCAAAATAATAGTAACAACATTCCATCTTATATTTGTTTTAGCCACCATGCAGATGCCCAGGAAATATATATTGATTCTACTTTTCACATATAAACCCACTAGTTACACTGATCTTAGAAATGACTAGCTACCTTGTAGTATGTGGAACTAGTCCTGGGGAGAAGAAGATACATATAAAGATAAACCCCAATGGGGTACACAGATATATTTACATGCTTAAAAACTAAGCACCTGCCAGAATACCAGAAGGATCATAATCATAGCTGGCTTGCAGATGGGAGAAAAAAAAAACAAAACCCAAAAATCTCCAACAGTATTTATCGTAAAGATAGGCTGGATGTTTCTATCTAAGGGAAACTAAAAGACAAGATTGCTATACATCATCTGGAATGAATTTTGAGCCTTTTACATACCTAAAAATAAAAACAGATGTATAAAATCCTATTGGCATATTAAAGCCCCGTTTTGAAAAGCTTATTGTCTGCAAATGTGATGATGCTTAAATTCTATCTTTAGGAGGACTAAAGGATTCTGAGCAATCTAGGGATGATAGCAAGGTATAATATATATTAGAATCGGTATTTGGAGTAAATTTTTTTCTCTACATTTCTCAGTCTTGCTCTAGTATCTGATTATGATTTGGTAGAGAATTAGAAGAATAAACCATAAAATAAATTTTGCAAAATTACTGCAGTCATAATTTGGACTCGATCTGAGTACAATAAATTAATCCTTAACCTAAAATAAACATTGCCTCTTACACTGAATCTGAAAATATACACTGTAGATGCTATAACCACATGCCAATGATGCTTTCTCCAAACATTAACAGTGCATCAATACTGCACCTGCCACAGAAAGGTGATCTGTCATTTCAATGTCTGACAGCACTACAGACAAATAGCCATATTTCAACCTTCATTACTTTGCCCACTGTATTTCAGAAATTCTGCAACTCATTTAATAGTCATTCAACAGTACTACATTTTGGAATGTTCAGATTTTTTTCTGATCAATGTTTTGGTTTAGCAATCTAATATCAAGGCATTATGCATACATTCACTGAAATATTTTTCATTATACCTCTAGAACTTCCATTATGTAAATGAGGAAATAATCTCATAATTACCAGAAATTACCAGAACAAATTTAACACTGAAATAGTTGAATTTGGGACTCAGTCTTGTGTACTGAAAATTGCTATCTAGTACAAAATTTATTTACTGCTATGATAGCTTAATAATCATTAGCCTTTAATCTTGAATGTCCAGATCACCTTGTAAAATGATAGAATAGTGGAACAAGCAATGTAATGAAACTTGCATTTCATTAGCTAACAATTCAAATTTGAACTTCCATATTCCTATCTTTTTATTGCCTATATTATAGAATATAATTAATTGAATATAAATACATTAAGACAGATTTTAATCCAGAGTTTTAAATTTTGTACTTTTTCATCTTCTTCAACTATCGCTACACTAGTAGACCTCATTACTTTTTGCTTCAGTCCAGGCTGGCTACAAATGAATCTAATTATTTTATAGTTTGGGCAATGTGCCTGGCAGACAGCAGGGCTTGGACACCCACTGCTGCTTTGAAGATACATGTTGAAAGAAAAACTTGACATTTTTCTGATAAAGTTAATAATTTTCATTGTATTGACTAGAAAATAATCACTTCCTGGAAAAAGACCAAAATATGGGCAGCTGAGATTATTACTGACTGCTGTAGAAATACTGAAGCATTATAGTCCCTGTTAATTATGTTTTTTAGAGTGTTATTGGGAGATGAATAACATGGAGAGTGAACTAAGTAAAAATCAACATATTGATCATTTATTCTAACACATAGAGAAAAAAGGTGTATCACAGTTTCAAGATAACATCAGATAGGAAAAGGTGTATGCAAAGGTGTTCTGCTCATCCTGCATTTACTGACTCTTTTGTGATTCTCACAGAGGTGCTATATTCTTCTCTTTCTGTCCTAATATCAGATGCAAATATTCACTTTTTTTTTTACATTAAATAATGATTAAAATAACATTTTCTTGACTTGCCTTTTCAACATCCATACAAATTCAAAAACAACATGTGAACACGCTGTCTTTGAGAAAGGAATTGTGTGCTCTGCAGAAATCTGTGCCCATGGACAGGAAGCTTAAGGCAATTTGGCAGTTTTCGTGCAATCCTTGTTTCATTATCCCCTGTCACACGAACAACTCAATGTCTTCTGGGAACTGCTGTTAACAGACCCAGCCCATGGGCCTCCTGGGACTGGTGTTAGGGCCTGTATACTAAAAGGGCATGGTCAGCCCTACACAGAGTTTTCAAATCTTAAAAAATTAAAAGGCACCAAATCAAATTAAAAGCTTTGCCATGCCTAAATTTTAAAGCTGCTACATGTAACTCAACTGCTTTGCTCAAAGAGGTTTCTCTCTTTTCTGGGATAAAAACAGAATTTGGTCTAGGGAAGAATTATTACATGACATGCTAATGCATGTGATTCAGTTTTCATCAGCTAGGACTACTGAGATGGCCATTATTTTATGAACTGATGTGGATAATGAGAAATATTTGAAGTCTGCCAACACTCTCATACTCCAATGCAGTTGTCATTTGGCAGCCTCTGTGACTGCTTTGACAGGATGTGTTATTTTGGAGGAATATGAGTTAAATCTAATGAAACTTAAATATTTATTAAATTATAAACTATTCATGTATTCTTTTCTTTTATTCTTATTTAGATGTGCTTTATGTTTTGGTCTTCATCTTCTCAAACTTGGGCAAGTAAGAGGGCAGGTATGAGAAGGAGATTCCTGATGCACAAGGTCTCCCTGAAATGTCATCTTTATTTTCTCTGTGTTCTTTCTTATAGAACAGGATAAGCTTTTCTTCTACTTCAAAGTACTTTGACAAGTGATTCAGTTGCAAGGTGTCTACACACAGGAATAGGAAATACAGGACTGTCATGACTGGGCATAAATTCATTTCCTGCTACCTATTCACCTTCTTCATTCTCTCCCTGTCTTAATTTCCCCCAGTTAAAAGGAACTGTGAGGGTGGTAGCATTAGTGTTGCCAAAAAACTAATAAACATGCTACAAGTGTGTGACACATGCAGACCATTAGTCTGTGCCTGCACTGCCTCCTTGTGTATTAGATAGGCCACCAGTATGCCCCCAACACAAAACAATGCCACAAACCAATACAGAACAGGAACTGTGAGAGGCTTGTAATACTTTAACATGTGTTCTTAATTTGTCAAAAGTCATAATTAAAAATGGACTGTGGTATGTAGATATTGGCCCACTGGTTCAAGAACAGCATGGATTGAAGCAGAACTGATCAGCAACACTCTGTCTGATAATAAGATAAACAGTTGCCAAGGGGAGTAACTGAGCCTGTCTACACTGTTCCCTGTTAGTTCTCCCCATCCACATATCTGTTTCAATTGGTCTCCAGCAAAAGGAAGTTTCAGACAAATTGTAAAAAAACAAAAACAAAAACAAAACAACAAAAAAAAAAAAAAAAAAAAAAAAAAAAAAAAAAAAAACAACCGAAAAACGTAGGAACCAGACACCAGCAATTGAAGGCAAATATTTGAGTGTTGTGTTGCAAAACCACAACAGACTGAAGTTTCGGTTGGTCATTGAAAACATTCAGAAATGGCAATCAAAAGGTAGATTTTTGACAATTCTGGTGTGTAATGACAATATCTAAAGACTAAACAGAAACTGAGAGACTAATCCCTACTTCAAATATATGTTTCATTTTCAGTTGTCTTAAATGAGGAAAATTCTGGCATCCTTCATATGTCATATTTTAGGAGATGTATTGTACATTACACTAATTCCTCTTTTTCTTCTCTCTCCAAGTATAATTTTGATTACAACAAGTTATGATTACCACAGGTTATGATTCCAAAAAGTAATTCATTCAAATTAAAAGAATGGTGCATTGCTATATCAATTACACTATGAAGTGTTATAAAGTATCAGTAGATGAATCTTGAAAGATCAGGGAGTTTGGCTGAAACACAGCCCTAAAATTTGAGCTGAATGACCAAGCTGAGCTGGCAGTGCTGCAAGATGCTTGATACTTCCTGCTGCTTGCTGAACAGGATGGAAATGTTGTGCTGTTTATATGCTGAAAAACACTATTTCAGCAATATTTTTCTCTCTTCTGAGCGAGGTGCAGGAAGACCAGAGTATTCCACAAAACAGTCATGAATAAAATCCAACAAAGTCAGTAAGACCAGGAAATATGGTGATTGCTGCTTTTCTTCAGTGAGCTTCATAGGCTGACAGTGTTTGAACATTCCCTTTTAACCTGAGGCCAAAAACATAGCACATTCCCAGAAAAATTCCAGTCAGAATATCTTCTGTTCACAAATGTGTGGTCCTACAGCTCCACAATCCTGAAACTAGTGTTCCAGGCATACCATATGCTGTAGCTCCTCAAAGAGGTCACCTGTATCAGCAATGAAACAGTGCTTACTTTTGTGTATAGTAAGGCTATATAAAGCTAGAAAGGAGGAATTTCATAAGGAATTACAAATTTGTCAGACTACATCTATCAATGAAAAGAACAAAGTTCATGAAAAAATGATGCTAAGATTTATGTGTAGAGATTAAGATTTTATGTAAATGCAGTTGAGATGATACCTCCTACCTCCACCTCAAATCCTCATTTTATATACATACATATGTTAATTAAAAAGAATATAGGCTCATGATGATTCCATGGAACGTTGTATTCCTGCAAGCTCTGCAGAATCTGGTTTTAAATGCGAGTCTTGAAAATATTATTTTTCTACCCTAATCTTCAAGCAAATCTTATCTCTAACCTTCACTACACCTATTCCTGAAAACAAGATATTGGCCACTAATAGCAATAAACTGCTTAGTATTGCCCAGCAATAACTCAGTCTTCTGAAATCATCTTTCGTAGTCTAACTTTAATTACAACTGTATATAGATTTGGCAGATGACAAAGATAGTAAACTGAAAATAAGCTCCTGGATCTTGATGATACCAGACCACTTTGCATCTTGGGATCCAATAAATTGAGATTGTCTATGAGTTATGTTGTTGAGTCTTCACCTCAGCCCCTCCTTCTGTTGACAGCAACCTTTCTATTGCTTCAGATCTGTAAAAATCAATTGCGGACTGGAGTCTTGACACTTCCTTAATCTTTATCAAAAGATAATAAATTACTGAAAGAGAACAAATGGCATCAGTTTCTAGCATCTCTGGGTTTTGGGGTTTTTTTGAATGCTAGTTTCTCTGTTGATTGTGGAGCCGTAGGACCACACATTTGTGAATGGAAAATATTCTGACTGGAATTTTTCTGGGAATGTGCTATGTGTTTGGCTTCAAGTTAAAAGAGAATGTTAAAACACTGTCAGCCTATGAAGTTCATTGAAGAAAAGCAGCAATCACCATATTTCCTGGTCTTATTGACTTTGTTAGATCTTAACCACGACTGGTTTGTAGAATAATTTAGACCATTTTATTTACTAGATTCCATCTAAAGATTCACAAACATTAATCCTAAATTTGTAATATTTCAATTCTAATTCCTGCATTATTAATAACTGGAAAAGAGGAAAAGCCAATGGCTTCTCTTCATATGAAATGAGTCTTATTAATTCTTATTTCTGAGAATACTGTAGATCCTCCTATAAGGTATGGTTTTTATACTTAGTCATCCATTTTGAAAACTCTACCCTTAACCTGTTTCAAATAGTAACAACATTCCCCTACAGCAAGTACAGACATTGACAGAGTAAAAAGACAATATAAGGCTTGTAGCAGTATCTGCCCAGTTCCCATCTCTGTAGCATCTGCAGAGTCCCATGCCAATTTGTAATTTATACATAGGAAACTATTGTTATAATGTAAGACAGTATCAGTCTCTGGTTTCCATTTGTACTGTTTCTATGCTTACTGGCAGGGAACCCCGTACAACAGAACATTACTCAGGGATGCAGATACATTATATTAAAAAACCTAACATCAAGTGTAACAAATTAATTCCAATTGTAAAACAAAATATAGACCCCTAGCTTGATTCTCCATCTGGTGCAAAATGCTATTTTGTCTGGAGGAAGAAAATTACTAAAGGTTCTGGTTGCTAACTACATAAGCACAAAGCATGCTGACAAGACTTTTGCATTTATTTGAAATTAAATCAACTGTTGATGCTTTATTTTCCTAAGCCTTAAACTCTCTGCCTAATACTAGACTTCCCCCTAGCCTACAGAACACTGAGGCATTGGTTTCTGCCAGTTGATATAAAGCACTAGCTTCTATTGGTGACTATGTCCTTCTTATCTCCTTGCTTCCATGGGTTCAAAATGCAAGTGGAAATAGTGACAATTTAGAATGCAAGTATCAGCATTAAAGTAATTTGCAATAGTAGTTTTCTCTTTAGGAAGGGCACCAATTTCTACAAGAAATCACAAGTAAATCAGATTCTCTATTCATCTTTATCGGTCTTGCATAGTTGCATTACTCAGGGTTTAGGACAGTTACAGTTCTCAAACCCCGACACTCTTACTCAAACACTAACTATAACCTGAATTAACTTGGACATAAGGAAGTAAACCCCATAGTTAAAGACAGTATTACTCAATGATTTCTGCCAACACACTTAACTTGGGGGAACTTGTAGAAAATGGTATAATGGCTCTTAGTTAAAACCTTCAGCCTAAACCTAACTGGCATCTCCTCTTCCTAAACATTCTACTAGTTCCTGTAGGACTAACATAGCAAGGCACAAGAATTACCATTTCCAGGGGTCAGCAGGAACAGTCTGGCTTCTTAAGACTTCAATATCCTCAGCAGTATCCACATGCCAAATCTTTCTTATTTTTAACAATATCGTTTGTTTCTGTTAATCAAGTTCTGTAAGAAGGATTATACTTATTTATTTATGAGGCATCATCCCTAAAGTAAGAAGCAGCACAGGTTATTGTCTTGCTTTGATCTTACCTTCAAAAAACACTGAAGATTAAATTCTCCAAATTTGTTCTTATCTTCATGATTCTGAAGAACAGGACACAAGTTTGATGGTTGACATTTTTAACTCTCAACGTTAACCATATTAATAAAAAACTGCATAAACCCCCACAACAGGGGATATATAAGCTACTATCTACACCCTCTTCCCAAATCAGTAGACTGTTTCAAACAGCAGTCATGTCATTTAACCCTTTAAATCCCTAACACTAACTTTATTCCTTTCACAGGCCTTGAAGTTTTAACCTCTCACATTGGTTTTTCTGGTAACAATTCCTATTAGTGCACATTCAGTTTAAAAATATAAGGATTTTTTTCACCAGAAACTGTAGAAATTCAACCTTCAGCATAAGTACAGCAACAAATATGCATCCCATTTGTAGCCACATCACAGCCCTGCACAATGCAGCTGCCACTCCAGCTTTGCCTATGTCATTCTCAATGTATTATCCATAGAAAAATAAATTGGTAATGCTAATGTTTCTGTAGTCTTTTGGTACCTCAGTTAATGACTACTGCACTAAGCTATTTTGCACTGAATTTCCTTTACTATCTTCTTCCATCCCTAATTCCTGGGAATCTGAAAGAGAATCACTAGGCCATTCCCTAGCTGAATCAAGAGTTTGCTGGGAGACAGAGAAAGCCTTGGCTTCATCCTTCAAAACCTTAGATAATGGAATTGGGGGAGTTCAGTGAAGCTGTAAGCTATGATTGGTAGTAGCAAAAGGTTTATTACTCTTCTTGAAGATAGAATCGTGAAAAGTAATACTGTCATTATTTTTATATATGCATGGGTTCAAATATTTCTTTCCCTTTAAAACTACAAAAACATGCTGATTAGCATTTCTCCTAGCCAAGATCATTCCACTTAAGTCCATTGGTAAGATGTGTTTTTTACAAGGGTTCAGCTCTGAAGCAGTATAACTCACTTATCTTCCTCATGTTAATCATACAACAGAAAACTCTCAGAAAACATAGATCTGCACCAGAAATGGGACAATGATGAAACACTCACCTACCTAAACCAAAAGAATTAAAGTAACAGAGAGGGCAGTGGGTGACGACTTTTAAAGCAGACATTTATTTTGCAATATTCACTTATGTGCTGTGAACAGAATTGGAAAGGGCATCAACATCTCTGTGAAGCTAGAAACTAAAAGTCAAGATCCCTGAGATACATGGAAAGCAACAATAAAAGCATACTCTTCCTTAAAGGGCACTAGTTATTCCCAAAGAAATGGCCCTTTTATATACAGAGAGAAGTCTCTTGCTTTTGGTGATGTCAAGGACTATCCTAGGAAAAACACAGTGTGATTGCAGGAGAGCCAAAGAAAACCATATTTGCAGTTCTATTTCATTACAGTGCCTATAGTCTGAAGAGTGTGAGAACACTGCTGCTGTTTCTTGCAACCTACAGTGGTCCAAGGAAACATATTCTTTTCTCCACAGTTCCTAACCCCTCCCCCTCTCTGCCCCAAAATACAACAATGACCCATCTGTGCACATACAAGGGAGCAATTCCTAATATTTAAACATGGACTAATCTGCCAACGTTGATGTATCAGGGACAGAACATAATGAATGTCACAGTGCTTAGTCTTTCTTTTCACTGAAACTGTCTTGAAGAGTAATGAGGAACAAAAAAGCCGACAGAGAGAACAAACTACTCTGGCTCACAGCTGACTTAAAAAATAACATTTTTTTTTCTCTGCAAAAATTTTCACATTTTAACCCTCTTTCAGATTCAAGAAAGAACATATTTCTTCTGAAATTACACCTTAGGGATGAAAATCTCTAACAAAAATCTTTTAAGAATAATTTTACAGCACTCATGAAGCTTATCTATGCTCTGAATTGTTATCTATTCTCTGGCATATTTTCATGGCATCTAGGCTGCAATTACTTCACTCTAGAACATCATTATCGCAATTAAGAAGACTACAAACAATAACTAAAAAAATAAGTTAAATGTAAATCAATTAAATGTAAATCAGTAGTCCTTAAATAATGAATGTGGCAGGCTGCAAGATGTGGATCTTCACCTAAATGGCATGTAACTTTTCTTTGGTAACTGCTGAATATGATGACAATTTATTACATGTCTGTGTGGCTTGATATGTCAGCATGCAAAAATAACTGAGCTAGCTCTAACTTAATGTGGTCCTGGTACTAAAATTAATATAGAATTATACAGAATTGTATATTAATATAAGCATGCTACCTCACCTGGATTAATACTTCATATTTTTTTCCTATTTGTTCTGCTTCAGTTAGGACAACAGAAATCAGTGGGTGTCATTCCACTGACACTTTGGGAGATGAATGACAGCCCCCAAAATTTTAATAATCGTAAAGGCACTGTGTAAAATTACTATTCTCTACACTGTGAGAATACTTGCTCTTTTTCACTACTATCTGAAATACTTTTGTTTGTTCTCTTGGGCAGGGACAGTTTTTCCTTTTTACTAGGATACATTTTAGCTGTACTCATTTAGGCTAACAGGAAAGCTCAAAAAGAAAATCAGAGGTGCAACGTGTCATACCAGACTGGAAGTAGCAAGAATGCTGGTGACAGAAAGATGTGTAATCTACAAGCATGAAGAGGAACCTTGAAACTTCATAGCATATGCGATTTTCCAATGACAAAGCATTGAGTAAAAACAATTGCTACTGGGATTACCTACTGGCATTGTAATGAAGGAGGTTGAAGCATTGAGTTAACTTGATCAGTTTTATCTAGTAAATGACTGAGAACAACGCAGACTGGCACAGAAACAGTAATAGTACCAGCTTTTGGGAACCTGTATGTAGTTAAGAGTATAAGACAGACAATTTTAAGACCAGATGAAATAATCTATAAGCAGACAGGGACAGTCTCACAATGGCTGGGGAGATAGCTTAGCAGTGAACAGGGTGCTGTTGGGTTAAATGATTGATGATCTTAGAGGTCTTTTCCAACCTTAATGATTCTACGAGTAAGTTTTGATACAAAAAAGTGGGATGCATATGGCATTTTGGTCCTGCACAGCTCTACTGTGGGTTACTACCTGAAGTGCCAGAACAACCTCGTGTATCTCTTCACTGAATGGCACCCAACGCACAGCACTGAAGGGAGCTCCGACGTAGCTGTGACACACCTCATTCCTCTCATTTGCAAACCTAATAACAATTATACCGTTTCAGAAAACCAAGGACAGAAAGAGCTAGGTATATTATTGAGCGCAGCAAAACATAAACTATTGCGGTAAAGGATACTAAATTTCTGAGGTGTCATTTGACATCTAAAAGCAACTTGTATTTTTTTGAGAAACCATGTTTATTAATTGTTGAAAGGCGTTAAAGATCTCGGTGAAGGCAAATTTAAAGAAGATTATCATATACACTTCTACTGAAAGGTGACCCTTTTCCGAGGAGCCGGGGCAGCACCGCTGCCAGCGGAGGGTCTGGCTGGCCCCGCGGTGTGTGCGGGGCCCGGGCCGCGCTGCGGGCCGCCCATCCCCGCCGGGATCTGCCCTCGCCGTCTCGCCCCCTCCTTCCTCACAGCGCCCTTGGAACGAAGCTCCCAGAGGGCCCCCAAGGGTGCGTGAGCACAGCGGGGTGCGGGGGTGCGGGGGAGCGGGGGCCGGACCCGCCGCCGCAGCTCCGCCAGGTTCGGGGAGCCCGACGGGCCGCCCGGCAGGGGCTGCGCCTCAGCGCCCGGGGGGGGCCCTCACACACGCTGCTCCCCTCATCCCGCCGTGCCCCGCTCCCTGCCCCGCCGGCGCCCCCCACCCGGCCCCCCGCCTGTCCCCATTGTGCCCCCCCCCCGGCTCCCCCCCCGCCCCCCCCGTGCCCCCGTG
>JAWWEE010000004.1:19444127-19594806 GCA_035221455.1 Xenops minutus | reverse complement strand
CCTTGTGCTCCCCGCCTGCGCCCCCCGCCCGCCGCTCCCGCCCCCGCTCCGCGGGGCGCCGCGGCCGCCTCTGCGCATGCTCGGGGCGAGGGGGCCCGCGCCGTGCGGGGCGGGGGCGGCGGTGCCGGGACGGGCCGGGACACCGGGACGGGCCGGAACACCCCGGGTCGCCCCTACCCGGCCGGCCCCAGCGCCGCCGCAGGGCCGCTCTCCGCCGCGGCGGGGCCGGCGGTGCCCGCGGAGCGGCCGGTGTGCCGTGGCGGGGCGGAGGGCGGTGCTGTGGGCGGCCGGGCAGCCCCCATTGGCCTCCGCCCGGCGGCTGGCGTGTCAGTCGGGCTCCAGGGGTGGCCCCGGGAGCCGCTCGCCCAGCCCTCTGACGGGATGAAGCCTTTAGGGGGATGCGGCGCTCTTTGCATTTTGATTAAAGCCCCTCAGCTCCCCTCAGTGTGAAGGCAGGGCACCGGGGAGGACGGGTCGGAGGGGCCTCTGCGAGGCCGGGCAGAGCGGGGCGAGAGAGAGAGAAATCCCCTCTCGGTTTATCACTTATGGCTCTATAGGAGAAATCATCTCTGGGAATATAGTGGAAAGGACGGAGCTGGTATAACCTGAAGGCGCCCGTGTTTAATTCACGCTTGTGGGTGCCCAGCATGGAGGTGCAGAGATGGTCCACAAGGTGGAAAACGAGAAGGTGGCCCTGGGACTCGGCTGTAACCGTGCTCATCACCCTCGCCTTCCTTCTCCGGACTGCAGAGGTCAGAGGAGGTAAGACAGCGAGGGGGAGCCGGGCAGTCCAGCCTCCTGCCTCCCTGCCGGGGGAGAGGCGCGGGGCACGGCTGTGTGCGTGTCCCGGCAGACCTGTCCGGGGGGCGGGGGGCACAGCCCACCCAGGTGCTCCCGGTCAGCCTCAGCCTTAACCTTGGGAGGGGGTGTTAATGAGGTAATGGGATGCACACCGGCGGGGTGCGAGGAGGAAAGGAGTACTTGTTGAGCAGAGTGACTTACCCTCTCCCAGCACTGGACTCTATGTTCAGTTTTGTTGAACTGCACAAGTTCACCAAGTTGTGACTGAAATGTGACAGGTATCTCTGCCTTCTCCTCGGAGAGGCGAGGAAAGAAAAAGGTGTGTGTGGGGGGGGCTGTGGGTGTGAAGGCTCTCTGTTTTGGTTTTCTCCTTTCTCTGCTATTTTATGTTTCCTTTTGGAACGGGTTTCAGTGTGCAGAAAGTTTTCCAGGACGCAAGGGTAGGAGCGAGTCCATTAATTAGCCGTGGCGGTGGCGGCGGGCAGCCCCCGCAGGTGGGGTGTGTGGTGCCGGGCTGGGGGGCTCAGCCTGGCCGGCTCCGGCTCCGGCTCCGGCTCCGCAGGGGCGCTGTCAGCGCCGGGGCGCCGTCCCCAGCCTCCTCCCCGCTTGGCAGCCTCCCCGCGGCAGCGAGTGGTCCCTTAGGTGTCCGTGGTGCTGGTGGGCAGGGTGCGGCCCGCCGGGGCACTTGCAGTGGGAACAAGAGCCAGGCAGCAGCGCAGCAGCCTCAGCAGAAAGGACTCGCCGCCCCCTCCCCCGCACCGCGCCCGGCCCCGGGGGCTCTGCCCTCGGAGCTCTGCCCTCGGAGCTTTGCTCGCACGGTCGCAGAGCTGCAGTGTGTAGTCTCTGGTGGCGGGGGAGGTTTCCACTCCTGCCGAGGGTGAAAACGCTGCCTCTTTCTCCCTTCCTCCATCCCTCACTCCCTCCCTCCCACCGGGCCCGCAGGCACATCTAGGGGCCAGTCTGGCTGGGACTGAGGCTTTTATTTTACTGGGGGTCTGACATCCGTGAAGAGGCTTATCTCTCTGAAATAAAAGGTTTATTTTTTATGCATTTATTATTTTAGCGAGGTTCTTCTCCATTTGAATTCCCACTTTCTGAATCAACAGGCACCCTAGAGGGAGCAGAGAAAGGTGATCAGTTTCCATTCAAGCCTTTATACCTGAGCTCAACCTTGACGGTGTCAGATCAATCAGGGCTCCTGCCCCCTGCTGGCCCCGCTTCTGACAGGGACTGGAAGGGGTCAGATTTCATTCCTATTGCAATTCCACGGGCTTGGTGGAGTTACACCAAGGGTGAATTAATCTCGCAGAGCTTCAAGGATTCAACTATTCATTACTATGTCAAAACTAAATTTCTTCAAGAAGTGATACTGTCCTCAGAGACATGATCGATTTCTTACGCCACTTTTCACAGTAGAACTGACTAAATTAGGTAGGATTTATGAAGACTATACTTGCATAATGCATTGGATACAAATGACAAGTTAAAAGAAAATCTCAATCCAAACAGTCCAGGAAAAACAACAGAAATTATCTGGTACTTACTGAACTATATTCAGCAACATTAGGCAGATTAACTTGATTTTGGTTACTTTATTAAAAACTAAAAGGCTGTCTTGAAAATCTTCATAAAGGACATTTCAGAAACATAAAACTACAGGCTTCTTGTGTTTGTAGAAGCATTCTGGAAAGAACTTAGTTCTTGAACTTTTCTGAAATACAGTATGCTATTTGCTTAGAAACTACAGGGAGCTGTGTGTTTAGGGCTTGATCTGTTATTGAAGTCAGTAAGAGTTTTTCCATTGACTACAGAGGGAGTAGAATTTGACCTAATTTCTCTAACAGAGTACAAGGGAGGTATTTCTGAATCATCTTTTATGCATTCTAATCTTATTTAAAGTAGTTAAAAGATAACATAGGACATAATGATTCATATTTAACAACAGGGAGAATACAAAGGAATAAAATCAAATAGCATACGATAGCAGGTAAACAATATGACTAAATGAAAATGCTGGGCAAAATATGAATTGCCCTTATAAACTCTTTTAAATCCTACATTCTTCAATTTCCTTTTCATAAACTACCTCCATGAAAAGAAAATTGCATGATGTATTCATATAAAGTGTTAATTATATAGCAGTGACTTCTTTTCAAGTCAGCAGAAGACATTCCATGTAGACAAACCTCAACAGATTCCTAAAATTCTTGACTTCTTTCAAGTTTCTTTATTTAACAAAAAAAAAAGAAAAAAGGGGGGGGAGGGTAATATGAGGTGTCTTTCATAGAAGTAAAAAATAGTGTGGGAAGATGGGTTTGGGCTTTTGAGTTATTTCTTCTTTAGACAGGAAAAGTTACAGAAGTGAGGATCAACTGAATGGGAAAAGCAGTGATTCATATTTGGTCTTCTCAGTGCCCACCAGCTCTTTAGCAGCTCTTTTTAGAATATATTTTTGCTTTAAGACTTGGCTAAAGTAAACAAAATTCAGTATTTTAAAAGACATCTTTTGATTTCCTTTCCCCTTCCTCACCTTTAATACTAAATCTGTTGGTAGTGTGTTTGGAATGAATAAACTCATTTAGTTGAAATGGCATGGCTTCAACACTATAAATTTTTTGTAAGGGTTTGACATCAATGCACTATTGTGATGCTGATTTAAATTTCATGAGCAAGAAATGAAAGATCAGTCTTTTTATTATTTATAAGCTTTTTCAAGCAAATGGAAATTCAGCTCTTAACCTAAGTAAAAGAAAAAGATTTCAGAAGCCTTACTGAAAATGAGGCTATGAAAGATTATATGGAAAGCACATTTGGTACCTTTTGTGTAAGGGACAAGAGATTTGTTTCTGTTATGGAATAGATACTTCTTACTGTCATCGTAGGAAATACAAAGGTTACTTGTGCTTCCCCCATCCAGGTTTGAAAAGTAGTGGGAGTTCTAGGTGCACAAGGAATGCTGAACTGGGCCAGTTAGTGATGGCAAAGGGAGAGTTTTCTTTGTGAGTGCACGCTTAACACTTTCTTCTTTGTAATTGCTAAGTTACACTGTAGTTGCTTAGTAAGGAAGGTATGGATTTTTTCAGTGAATGAAAACTCTTGAATGTATCTGGCTAGTCTAAACCTGTAGAAAATGCAGTTTTAAACTAGAAAAGTATAGATTTCTTCTGAAACTGTTAGTGGTGTAAAGCCCTTTTGATTTTAACTGGTCACTTTTAAGGTTGCAAAAAGATATAAACATTTAAATTATTCCTTTATTTTTTAGTGAAATTGTCTTGTATGTTAATTTGTGTGGGTTTCTCAGATTAATATTCATAAAGTTAGCAGAAATTAATAAATCAAAGGGTGATTTATTAGATGCAGCTAGTAGTCACAGCTGAATATTTTCTGAGTCCCAAGGATCAGCAGGTGAAATGGTCCAACCTTCCCAGAATAATTCATGATGGACCTGCATGTATACATCTGTTTTGCTGTGTGTTTTAGATTTCCTCATTGCTTCTAAGGTAAAATAATTATTTTAACTGCAGTAGCAGACAGCAGACACAGAAAAATGAATGGCATGTGTTGCTAATTTTCTAGAGTGTGTATCTTTGAATTTAACTTAGGAGACTTCACAAGAATCCAAGAAAGGACTATTTAGGCTGCAGGAAATGATGTATTTTTACTAGCTCTGCAGAAAAGTTTCTCAGCTTCAGTTTTGTGTGTATCTTATAAAGATTGACTGAATATAAGTGTATCTAGAATACCCACAAATACTCAGTGGTTTTGACTTGAAATAATCTCTGTCCCTAGCACCTATAATTGAAATGACAGTAGGGAAAAAAAAATCTTTAATATTAAACATTTCCTGGTGCTATCTTTTGTTCTGATTAGCAAAGAAAAAACCAAAAACAACCCACCCCCAACCCTCCTCTTGTTTGTAAAATTGGTGTCTGCAGCAGTTGTAAAATGTAGGAAAGAAGTTGTCATACTCATTTTTACAATTGTCATGCCCAAAGACACTTGATGCCCTCCAAACAGAACCCTTAGAACTAACACAGTTGCAGCACACTAAAGGGCCATGACATTACTACTGAAGTTATACCTAAAACACACTGGAGCAATTATGTCTTTCTCAGATTAGTTTTGTACAGTGGTGAACAGTAGGGTTTCCATCTGCCAGCAAGATTAAGAAGTTGCTTTTCTCTGTAGAGCACTCTGCTTCTTTTCAGAAGAAATCCTCCTAGCATTGGTTAATTTATCATTGTTCTGAGTATTTGTTGATGATAGGGGGGAATAAATTAAGCAGAGCTTCGGGGAAATCTCTAAGGTTCTAAGGATGTGAAGTCTCATGCAGTGATAAAGATTTGCCCTCTGGATGGACACAATTGAGAGCAGTGGCTTAAAAGGAATTAGGTTAACACACATGCCTGTTGCAAGGGCTTATAACTGTTCTACTCAGTCTTAAATACCAAGTTTACAGACTGTAAATGTAAGGATTAATTGTTGACCCGGTTATTACAATAGTAGTAGAATCTGGCAGAACTTAAATTCCTTTTAACACGTTAGCACACATAAGGGGTTGTAAAACCTTTGTGAATTTCAGGTCTGGGACTTCACTGTGTGTCAAAGTGTTAATGCACACAGTATGTGAAATAGAAGGCATTTGGCAGAGCTCATGAAAGCAAAGTGTTTGCTGCAAACCGAATTGAAAGATGTATTATAATAGATTATTTTAGAAACAAAGATCCTGATCCTGCTATTAATAATGTCACTGGCAGCTAAGCTTAGTCTGTAATACAAATTAATTTAGTTGTGAGTCAAATTATGGTCACATTATTAAAGTATTGCTGTAGACTAAGTACTACCTACTCTGTCCCTTAGCTGTGTACCTTACGTTATTAGAATTATCATAGTAATCTGATAGATTATGAAACATTCATAGTTTATAAAAAAAATAAGTTCAGGATTTCACAACCTTGCTGTCTGCTTAAGAGGAATTCCTGCTAATCAGTAGGACACAGAACTGAGTCTCATTTCCTTGCCTTGCTCTCAGAGATAATACCTCTGACATCAGTGAAAGTGCAGTGAAAGTTTTTAGTTGTATGAGTTTTTCTCTTTAAAATTATACAGGATTACTTTAAATGGCACCATTTCTAAATCTTGTCCTTAACTGTAGTCTATACTTAAAGCTGAAAAATGTACAAATGTTTCACATTTGCATAGATTTGCATTTAATAGATGTTTTTAGGTCTTATTTGGGTTATTTCTGAATAAAGATCTTGATAACCAAACTTTTAAGTAGGCACAATTTTTTTTCATGTTTAATTGCTGAGGGAACACCTTGTCTCTTTCTGTAGAAGGGACCATTTTTAGACTTTTTTTTTTTTGATATGGCAATAGAAACAGGATACTCCAAGAACGTAGTACTTGTTTTGTTGATTTGTGGTTAAAAGTACTGTGTCTGCTGTCTGTACAAAAAGAACTTTCTGAATCTTTAGCAAAGGCCTCAATGTAGTTAGACACTTGGACTGCAGTCCTGATAGATTTTGCTGTGGTGCTAAATAACTCCACAGAAATACGGAGACAGGTGTTACAAGTATTGTAAACTGATGGATCAGTACAGGTCAGTAGCAGATGATGAACTCATCCAGTCATCTTGGGGTAACAGGTGAAACCTTTTAGGGAATTACCATCAGGTCTTGAGGGCTTGATTGCAGTCAATGTTGCTGAACAAGTGATAAAAGGACAACCTATCTAGTCTCCAAGAAGGTTTTGGGTAATAAAAAGTCACGTTTTGTGGTAAAATACATAAAGCAAATATCATAAAAAGTCTCAAAATCTAGGTTACACTCCAGAATTATGCAGTGTAACAAAACCTAGAAATAATTATTTTTTGATTATTTTTTCCAGTAAGTAAATCAATGTGCAAGCTAAAATTGTTAAAGATCTGAGTATGTATTGAGTATAGACAAGTTTTCCATTGTTTTCAGTATGGGATTTAAGTGTGTTTTGTGTGATTTTTGTTTGTTTGTTGTTTTTTGTTTGGTTTGGATTTTTTACTGTATAAGTGTTAGAGATTGTTAAAAGAAGACATAGTTAGTAGTTGGTGAGTATCAAAATTGCATCCCATATATACCTAGACTGTGTGCATAGTCTTTGAAATACTATAATATATTTGGTAGGTTTGGCAGCATAAGAAGTCACTGAAAAATTTCCAAATAACTGATGTGGAAACAGAAGTAGCCAGTTCTGAGAAGTTTTACCCTTGGTGAAATAGTCAATCCTAGGCCATTTAAAGCATTCCTGTATGCGTCTGGATAATCTCTAGTTCTCATAATCATTAAATATGAAAGCACTGCAATAACACCTTCTTCTAAAAATGTCACCAGTCAAGATCCCAATTACATAATTCACCTAAAAGCTAACATGTAGGAAAATTCTTGATAGGTAAAACAACCTTGAAGTATGTCTCTAGAAATACATATAAAGGCAACATACCTTCAGTTATTCTCATAAATTTTTATTCAAGGTCCTAAAAAAAAAAAGGCAACTTGATTTTCAGGACCCTTATGTAATTACTTTAGACAACTCAATTGCTTTCATTTTTTTACCTTGAAGATGCTCTGTAGCTCACTTCTGCAGACCATAAAACAGAGAGTTCACTTCATCCAGCTCTGAAAAAGTCCTTTGGTTAACACCTATGACAAGTGTTGGAACCTTCACAAAGGATACTGCTTTTGATTCTTGCTCCCAGGGCAGTCTTCTGTTACATGTCTGGGTTCTCAGTAGAGTTGGGAGGCAGACAATTCTCAGACTGCCAGGCCCAAAAGCATGGGAGGAAGGGCAGCCCTGCCCAGAGCCAGGCAGTAGGAAATGTTGAGGACAGAAGTGTCTGATCCTTTTCTGGTGCTTGGACACCTATGGCTGAACTGCAGGGAATCATTGCTTGGGATCCAGAGACTAGAGTCTGCAGTGGGAAGGTAATAGAGTCCTTTCTAAGAACTGGGAAGCTCAGCGAAGCATTTGGGCATAACATGCTTTTGAATTCCTGCTTTTGGATGTTTACTTCTGTATTAATGCTTAACAGATGAAGAACACAGTAAAATAATAAGTATAGATAATAACAAGTCTGTGTATTTCTGGTTTTAAAAGATATCCATCATAACTGTCCATAAGTAAAAGTGTCTAAGGGTGAAAATAACAACAGTCATATTCTTACCACATTAGAAGTAGCATAGAATTTTAGTAATAGATGGGTCTTGTCTTATATCCTAAAGGTCAACAAACTAGCAGTTTAACAAATCCAGACTCTAACATTGTTGGTAAACACCTCTTATATTCATTAAGCCTTGGACCATTTCATGAGTGTCAGAAGCCTTCATCATAGTAGTGTTTATCTTTACCCACTTTTAGAATACATAGAAAGTCCTTAGAATGGTCACTTACAAAGATTCAAAATTGAATAAAGAGTCAAAATTTTAAGAAAAATAAACAAACTGAATAACTGTAGGCTATTATGCCTTTAATAGTTAGCCTGGTTTCAAAAACTTGTGCAGCTGCCAGTGCCTTCTATTTAAGTCCCTAAATATATACCTAGAAATCTAACCATAGGTAGCCTATTTTGAAAGTCTTGTCTACAACTATAAGGAGTCCCTTCATTAGTACTCACCAAATATGCACATTTTTAGCCTACGAGGCTAGAACAGCTTGTGCATTTTAAATGATCTGTTACAGTGACATAAAACTGAATAAACTTTGAAAAAAACACTCCATTTACAGCGGAAGATTAATGTTTCAACGCTCTTGAAGGTTTAGTTTTTGTGGTAGTTCCATTGGAACAGATTACTGGCAGAATGAAAACTATTTTCGTGGAAAAATATGAAGTAAAATAATAATCATTTTGAAACATCAGTCTTCCTAAATTTCTCACATAATTCTTTATAGTGGGGCAAATTAAACTCTTTTCTACTCCAGGGTTGAATCTCACATATTAAAAGTTACTGATTGTAGCTCTTCAAGTCTCTTTACGGAGTCATCACTGATAAATTTTGACTTTCACATCAATCAAAAAAAGGGCATTGCTGTAACATTATGATAACTCAAGAAATTACCTATTTATTATTTTGGAAAAACACAGAATACTGTTTATTGTAAAAAAAAATTGGCAAAGTTGCTTACTAAAGGTATTAACAGTATAGCAAACACCAAGTTGCACCCTCTGTTTGCTAAGGTATATCTGTAAAGTAAAGAGTATTTGCTCCTTTTTTTTCCTTGAGTTTTGGTTTTGTTTGCATTTAAAATATGTCCTGCAGCATGCAATCTGGTAGCATCTTGTAAATTATGTAGGTGAATACAGCCTTTAAATAGGGAAGGATTATTGTGCCTGAGCTCTCTCACAAAATTAAGAGACGAAGGAGTTACCAGACCAAAATCTCAATATAATAGGATTTCAACTTCTTCACTTATTAGGTATTTGAACAGAAATAAAAATATTTTAGTCTAAATGAGTCATCCCCTGAACAATTTCATATGGGAATGAATTTTGTAGCCAGAAGTTGCCACCACAGTCACTTTTCTGTCAGTCTTGTAGAGTTCCACTCTGAGGCCTGACAATGAAGTCCTTCCTTCTGAAAATGTAGATGATAGTTTCTTGTATATACCCTATCTTCAATAACAGTCTGTCTTGAACTGTTTGGTCCTTAGGTACCAGCACCTTTATCTGTAACTAAAAAATACTTTACTGTACAGGCAAAAGCAAGAGAATAGATGTCAAGCTTGGTACACCCCATCTGAAAAGGTTCAGGGCTCTATCCCCACTGCAGCTTCTAAGTGGCTTACAGCACATTCCATATTGAATAGAAGAAACTCAAGGTGTGACCTTTAGATAAGTCCATTCTGACTTCCATGATTATCTTTTAAGGAATAATCGAACTCCCTAAAAAGTTCTCAGGTGAATAATATATTTTCAAGCTGCATGTGTTCCAATCTAATGAGGACTAGTGCATATGTCTGGGGTAGAATCACTCTGAATGTTTGTCCTCTTCAGATCTGAGGAAGGCATGAGATAATGAGTGAAATCCACACTAATGTGGAGTTGCAGCCACTCATTGAATTGACACATAAACTGCTTCTTAATGCTGCTTTACTTAGGTTAGAAACCTGTCTGCTAGCCAGCTAGCCTAGATGGGTCAAAAAGAATTTCTGAAAAAGCACAAGTATGCAGTAATTTTTTTCTTCTGCAAAAAAAATCCAGTAATAGAGTGTCCAGGTAATTTTCTATGAATGAAATGAATATGACAGAGAATTTGTCAATTTATTTGTGACTGCAGCAGACTAAAATTATAATTGGAAGCTGATATATATGTTAAGAATCAGGAACTCAAGTTTTTTGTATGCTTAAGTGTCAGTTTATTGACATACACGTATGCCACTTAGAATGATACAGGGCAGAACAATCTACTTACATGAAACAACAGCTCTATTTTCTGTGTGTGTTAATGGCCTAACATTTACACTGACAGTAATATCACTCACTAAATTGAGTAAAACTTTGTAAAAAAGTTTCTGAGTGAATCAGCATGTTGTAAATCAAAACATTTTCATAAATGCAAAGTCATTAAAATAAAGATAATCAAACTTAAAATGTGAATGTAGCTAGAAAGGTAGTATGTATAGATTATACTCTTTTATCGAAAGTTGTTGTGGCTAGTATAATTCCAAAGGTGTTATTACTGCCATTAGATGCACTGTTGACCCATCTTTTTTGGGTTCTGTACAGTTTACCTTTGCAGAGTCAGATGGGTTTTGTCACAATGCAGAAATTTAATGGTAGTCACTGAAGCAGAAACAAGGAATTTTATTGCCTTTTACTGAGGTACTTAGATCACTATGGTCTCAGTTACAGACAGGATACATATTTAATAAACTATTAAACACTATTTAATTACCCATCTACATTTAAATAAATACAAATGTAGGGATATATATTTAGTAAACCATTATTAAACACAATTTATTTAATTACCCATCTACATTTAAATAAATACAAATGTAGTGAAGCAGACATGACCATTTCAATGCCAATTTTCTTGCATATGTTGCAACTTGACCCTGTCTTGTAATGTATATTCTTTTACCTAGGGTTATATGATCATCTACAAGAAGCATTCCCTTAGAGATATGGGGAATTGCTAAGCACTTTTACTGAAAACAGGGCTCATCCTTAAGACAAGGAGGCTTGATGTCACTTATTGAATAAGTCATGAGCACAGACTGTGTCCATAGGACTTCAGTTTCTGCACTGTTGTACAGTTTCTCAGTCCCTCTTTTCTCTGGTATGATAACTTTATTATTATGGTACGTGGGAACCTCCTCCATGCACAGTTTCCACCAAGAGAAAAGCAGAGCCATATTATGTAATAGATTTCATCTCAAATATCAGGAAGTCTAAGTGAAGGATTCAAGTACTCTGAACTTGAATAGTGAGTGTCATTTATATTTGTGACATTATAGTCTATCAGAAATCAATCTGCTGTTTCCACCAGATTTTATTTAACTCCAGAAGATACGACATTGAGCAATGGCAGTAGTTGTTAGGTATCATGCAATATAAAGGTCTCAGAATTTGATCCATATGTGTAGTATCAGTATTAAGAAGAATGTATCACACATTTTATTTCAATTTAGAAATTGTGGAGTGGAATGAAATCTGTGATCTTTTTAACTGTGACTACATGATAATGTTCTTTTTCAAACTTTAATTGCATTATATTTTTACAATATGTGGGTATTAATTCATTGAATAGAATGCATTGTCATAGCCTTTAAAACTAATGTGTCATTGTATAGAGAGGAAGTCTAGGCTTGAAAATGCTAACCAAACTTGGAAGTCAATTTCTACTTGCTTTCCTCCTCTCCAAATAAACAGAAAACTCGTGAAGTTTCCCACTTGTTATTGACTCCTGATCTTCTGTCCTGACCTGGCAGTGTAAAAGTGGGACCTAGCATCCAATGTACAACTACTTAACTTCACTGAATCCTTTTTATTTCCAGCAGATACATCCTGACAAAAGTTTGGGGGGTTATTTTCTTCTTTTTAGTTAATGTGCTTTTACGCATATTTTAGTACCATTTGAGGTAGTTTAGAAAATTTTATGCCTCTGTCAATGTGTCTTTTTTTTCAACCCTATGTTTCCTAAGTAGTTACAATAGGAGAAAGCTAAAGGGGAAAGCAAAGGAAAATTAAATATGGAGTTACATTTAATATGACATGCTCTGGACCAAATGTTCTTATCCATGCCACTGTAAACATGGAAAGCTCATTGAGTGAATGGGTGTATTTCAGGCATACCACAGTAATGAAGAGCAGAATTTGGCTCTACAGTTTTAAATATTGCAAGTTATGAGTTACTTTGGGTCTTAGGGTGTTATATTGCTCATTTTTGTTTGTGTGCCTTACCTGCTTTGTATTTGAAAATCAGGAACTTATGCTGGAGTTACATGATTAATGGTTTGATACCTTGAAAGATACTGGAACAGTCAGGTTCCCATCTCCCACAATTCTGTTTTCCAAAAAGGGATTTCTGAAGAATTCACGCTTTCATACCAAAAGTCCCTGAATTTTTAAACACTTCTCTTCTGAATACTACTGTGAAGTCTTTTAGTGGCAGTGAAAGTTGCACATCTGAACTCTTTTGAATCAAGGACATATGCTGTTGAACTTTGCACTCTAGTCATTAGTGAGAAGAATAATCCCCTGCAGTTGGTTCTCTATCAGTGGAAAAGTGGCAGAGGGGAAACTTGCATTTTGATTTGGCTCTGAAACTCAGGAGAATTTAGGCTGAAAACTGCAGACTTGCCCTGATGAGCACAGGCTTCTTTTCACAGGATTATCTTGGGAATTCATCTGGCTTGCCTGCAAGAGGTGGCTGTCAAGTAGCAGTGCAGAATGGCCATAAACGTTTGTATAAGGGACCTATTTTCTGGGTCTGGACCTTGTATTTTGTCAAATTTACCCTGGCAAATGGAACTGAGTTTTCAAGGCTGATGTCTAAGTTTCATAAGGAGAATTAACTGCATCCCAAGAACTGGTGAACTGGAGAACAGAGCTGTTTGCATGATGCTTACTTATTTCCTTGCCATCTGAAATCTTGGCACCAAATTGAAGGGATATGAAAGCATGACATCATATAATATTAGTATGCATTTTTCTTTACTTTTTGAGAAAACTATCCAAGGAAATAAAATCATTTTAGAAAGCTGTTTTATGCACTGTAAAGAAATCTTATGAGAGACACTTGATCTGTCAATATATAGGTAATATTAATGTTGCCCCATATAAATACAAGCTGCAATCTTAGTTTGTGGACCACCCAAGCAGGCAAACTGCATGCCCTTGGCACTGGTGCTCTTTCTGATTATTTCTTACCATTCCCAGAAATCATGAGGGAGCAGCATGCTAGAGAAGAGGCAATTTTCAGGAAAAATGGAAGCTCTCAGGACGCAGTGGCACTGAGCACTGCCGAACCTATCAAAACTGGCAGAGAGAAGCCATAGTTTCAGATGATTGTTCCAGACTATGCCATTCTCTGACTGTGATTTGTCTTCCTACCTTTCTCCCTGATCTTCTATGCAGGCACTGTTGGCTGTGCAAGGACTTCTCATTGTCTTCTACACTTGAATAGGTCACCTCTGACCAGTTAGGGCCAAAGCTTCAGTTTTTCAAGAGCTGTTTATCTTGGGTGGTATTCATTCTTATGTATGTGCGCTCTGTGACAACAACATCTATTGCTTTCTGCAGAGGCACTGAGCAGGTGATCTGAGTAAGCCCAGTGAGCACATCAAGCATTTTAAGCCTAATGTAATGGCAGCATGGTCAAGCCTACTAAATGCTTGTTCCAGCGAGATTGTCATAGTTACAGAATATATAACAAAAAATCCTGAAATTCCCTGAGACAAAATTTCTACTAGAAAAAGGTGGGGTTTTTTCTGCAGAAACCTCACTATATGGTGGCACTAGGCATGACATAGGAGTCGTCATGCATCTTTTACATTCCTGTCTGGTACAGCTAAAGACTTTTACTTTCTAACTGTTGTTTGAAGTGGCTATCTGAAATCTTTGATATAAATTAGGGAAGCAATTTCTGTTACTTGTGACTTGTATGTATTTAATAGGTCAGCAATCTTATCTTTGGAAATACATTAATTACCTTTTTTGCATTAATTAGTTCATGTAACTTGTCATTTTTATGTAAATCGTTTTTTCATCTACCTTGTCACTTCTATGATGAATTATGTTTCTAAATATTCTTTTGAACTGACTAGTCCTTCTGCTATTTTATGTTTTGTGAACCACAGTTTGCGGAAATAAATAAATAGTCAGCTATGGACTGTTAACAGAATGTTTGTTCTTATTATTTGGAATTCGTGTTTTGAAGATTGTCCTATTATTCTATTTCTTGTCTGGCGGTTTTTTAGCGGCAGAACTAGCAGGGAGTAATGAATAATCTTGTTTATGGGTGAATAGTCTCCTAGTCAGCCAGGCAAAGGAAGGCCATTATTCTAAAAAATAGTGAAGAATCTGGTGCAAATTATAGAAAAGAGCAGAGGAAAAAGGAATGTAGCAGCGGTTGACTTGTACAGAGAAATGGAATTTTTACTAATATTTCTAGTGACTGCTTCTACATTACTTTACTGGTTCAAATTATTATAATTTCAGCAAAAATAAACATGAGTTACCAGAAAAGAAGTGTGGCAGTTTCTTCAGTAGTAGTAACACTATGGGTGGAACACCTATAGAAAATACATTATATTCATTAAAATTATATTGTCAGTACTCACCAGAGAGATCAGACTAATACTACAGAATTTGCACACTATTGAAACTTTTCTTTTGAGAATGTTTAAACATAATTTCTTAAATCTGCAGGATATATAGATTGTAAATAAATTCAGCTGTGTGCTGTAGCATTCATTCACAGTGTATTATCTTGCAACAAACATTGGCTATTTGATAAGTATTTTATAACACAGTGATGATCTGATGAGAAAAGGAAATGAGAAATTGCAAGATAGGAAAAAATTAAAGAAGTTCACAATAATTTTCTTGTAAATATATTTGAAGAAGAAATTATGTGCATTCTGGGGTGATTGAGAAAACCTCAGATTTTGTTTTTAAAGGGAATCAGATTAGTTTTACCATGAAGTTGAGTTCTTTGTATTTGGCAGTGTCATGAGATGAATAGGATGAGATAATTAACTTTGTTCACATCTATTATTGATAATGAGTATACAAAAATGAGATCCAAGATTCTGCAGTGACAGAAAAAGAGTAACACTGCCTAGAACTGTACAAATAGTAAGAATAGAAGATACAGGTATTTCCCTTAGTGACTGATTTAAATATCACTTTCCCTGTCTTTTTACACTCTTTCACATGTTTGCAAATAGTTGAATATTCATGGGCCATGAATTTTGGGCATAAGTTGATATTTGTTGACATGTAAAATGAATTATAACAGTCAATAAATCAGCTATAGTTAAATGCAGTTAAAAGATGAGAAATAGGGTCACATTTACCAAGCACGTTTATATGTAGTAAGCAAACTACTTTCTCACTGCCTCTGTTGAAGTGCTTGTCCATCCAGTGCCTTGTCCTTTTGCCATGGAGAACTTTTATAGATTAAGACTTTGTTCTTGGCTCTCTATATATTTATGTACACACATATGCTTTCTTGTTTGTTTGTTTTAATTTGCATCAATATCAGTGCTCTGGATTTCAACTTTAAATTGCTGAACACAAATGGCGTCTTATTGTACTTGGTCTCTAAGGTAAAAACTGCATCTGTTTGCATTTTAACTTGGAAATAATGAGGCTGTGGTTCAGTCCCTTCAGTCCTTGCAGGCAACAGGTACATTTTTCTTTCTCTAACTGAGAAATTAGTTTAGCTGCTTCCTTATCACTTTGTGTTTGAGAAGGAATTATATGTAATCAGGATATATTTTAATGTTAGCAACAGACAATTTTCTGGTAGCAGATTATTGGCACTTGAATACTTCTGAAACTTTTGTGCAAACTTTGAAAATCAGTTCCACTTCTTAGAAATCCCTCATTAAAAGCACGTATTGTAAGTTTCCATCACCAGGATTCTCAGTGTTTACAAAATGGTGATTTTCAGTGAGTAGTCAAGTAGTTTGGAAACCTGATAATAAAAGTAACATTGGATGGGGTGAACTTTTATATATTTAAAAATTAATAATCCTGTTAAAGTATTCTTATGGTATAGGAGTGACATGCAATAAATCAGAATAGAGTGCAGCTACCGCTCTGATTACCCATACGCTTTTGCAATGAAATTCATATCCTTTTTGGCGGCTGCATGCTGTAGAGATGCAAGATGAGTAATTCTTTTTTGTTGTTTTTTTTTTCCTTTGTCAGCTGAACCCGTTGATGTGCTAAAAGCATTAGAATTTCACAATTCACCAGAAGGAGTATCAAGAACAGCAGGGTTTTGCACAAACAGGAGGAATTCAAAAGGATCAGATGTTGCTTACAGAGTTTCAAAGACCGCACAGCTGAGTGCCCCAACAAAGCAACTGTACCCAGGTAAGATTGTCAGAAAGCTATTGCTTTTCTGCCTGTGTTTTTATGGTGTCTAAAGCACAGCATGTACCATCATCAGTACCACAAAATACTTTTGTTATTCCTAGAGTTGGGCCTGCATATGAATAATAGGACAGGCTTTTTATCCACTGAATAATTTAGTTTTTATTGGGTTCAGTTATAAAGCGCTTCATCAAATTATGTCACTGCCAGAACTGACTTTTAAGTCTTATTACCTGTTCTTTCATGATGCTGTCTGGTGGAAACCTCATTTGACGGCTTTGGCAAGTTTCCTCCTGTTTCTGTAGTCCATTTAAAAAGCAGTAGTACTTTCTGGAGTACTGCTGCAGTGATAGGAATGAGTTGTTGGCCACTGCAAAATCATTCTCAGAAATACCATCTGTTAAGAATTGCCTCTGAGTATATGGGTATCTGGGGGACTAAACAAGGCCAGTTGTGGATAGCTGGTAATGTGATTCCATCTCTTCTCAAATTGCTCTAAAATGAACTAGTTAAATTTTGTGAAAGATTCTTTGGATGTTGCAGAGAGACTTTCATTCCATTATTTTTCTCTCAGTTGTCACTTGACTCAAACTGCTGAGGGAAATGATACTAAGAATATCAAAAAACCAAAATCATGGAATATATAAATTTTCTGTTTTGACCCATTGTGCGGACTTTGAACAAGTCTGTCTATAAGCATACAGATTAGATGTGGCAAACAAAAATACTTTCTTTTTTGTCTTTCAATGTAGGTATCACATACCTTTCTTTTATAGTAATAATGTGTTCCCAGAGCAACATGAGAAACAGCTCTACACAGTTGAAGTATAACTTACACGTTCCCTTAACTCATCCATCTATTATTGATTGAAAATCAAAGCAAAATTCACTACTGCACTACTGATGTAATATTTATATTTATTTTATAGACTTCATGTTTGAACATACCCTCTCAACTAAGTTACTTGTAGTTGACAAAGCTGTCCAGCTGAAAAATCATGCGCTGAGTGGTACCTTCGTGTGTAGTGTCATGCTGATATTAATGTGTCTATGTGTCTAATTAAATGATTTTTCCACCTTAGTAAGAATAGAAAAAGTCTTTCTCTTTCTTCAAAAAATGCAAAAATGATTCATTGTGTTTTCATATGTGGAAAGACTAAGGGAGTTGTACCTGTTCAGCCTTAAGAAGAGATGAGTAAGAGGGGACCTCACTAATGTGTGTAAATATCTAAAGCAGGGGTGTCAAGAGAATGGAGCCAGGCCCTGCTCCATGGTGCCAACAACTAGAACACAAAGAGCAGAAACTGATGTACAGAAAGTTCCACCCGAATATGAGGAAGAACTTCTTTACTGTGCTGGTGACCGTGCACTGGAGCAGATAACCCAGAGAGGTTGTGGAGTCTCCCTGAGTGGAGATATTCCAGAACCCCCTGGATGCAGTCCTGCACCATGTGCTCTAGGATAACCCTACCTGAGCAGAGACCCACTGTGGTTCCTTCCAACCTGACCCATTCTGTGATTCAAAAACTGCACAAATTGTACAGTGTAGTAAGCTGGCACCTCTATAGTATGAATTTTATAATGTGTCATTGAAACCAAGTGGTATGACAGAAAACCTTAAATGAGTATTCAAATACAACTGAACAGAAGATTAAACTGACTTGGAATCACTGATAACTTTTTAAAGTTTAGAACAGCTAAATCAAAGCCTGAGAGTCTAGAGCTGGAAGTCTGAGAGCTTGAGTTTGCGTTTATTCATGAATCAAATTATAGCATGAAGAGATCTGGCTGCTGCAGTAATGACTTCTTTTGATTTTTGAATACCAGAACATGTTGACTGACATCTAAATTTCTATAGCCTTTGACTGCCTTAATTTAGGCACTCTTATTAATGCTTTTAGTTTCTGCTTTACAACTGGAATGATTTTTCTCAATTACACTAATCTGTTGTAGTGCTTCTGTGTTCAGCAGACAAATATAAAACATTGCTCACTCAGTGTAAAAAGAAGCCACTACAAAACTTTGCTTAATACAGGAAAATGTCCTTCTGTCCTTTACGTTAGTAAAAAACCCATTGAAACTACTTTTTGGAGGTGATTGTGGTAATTACTTCCTTTTGAATCTTGTGAAACAGGCATCCTCTCTCCTGACCACAAGAAATTCTCCTTTTTCAGATTATTCTTAAAGATATTTGAGACCTGTCCCTTTTTCCTAGTGCTCTCTAGCAGAGGAAAGGCTATAGAAGATACTCAAGAGAGGATTGAGTTGTGAGATATCATTTATCTAAACAATGCAAGTTGTAATGCATCCCATCCTTGCTTTCATCTAGCTCCTGTAGCTCATCAGGAAGTACAATATATCCAGAAATATATCCATATTTTAAAAAAATTAATTTAATAATATTTACCAGCTTCCCAAAATATAATAGACTTTGATTCCACTGGCTGGAAGGCATTATATAATTGTAATGATAACTGCTAAAATTTAGTTGTGCTGTTCATTTACATGCTCTTAGTTGTCATTTCTATATGCCTTTGTAAAAGATAACCCAGATATATAGAAAGATTTTTCTAGGTATTTTCTCTCCAATTGATATTTGTGGTTATTGTTCAAATAGAACCATCCTAATAAACAAAAAATTTAAAAGTGCTTGAGAAGACTTTGATAACTATCCCAGATATGTGTCCATGGACTGTATATACATAGCAATACATACAGTTTTACATGCTAGAATGTCATTTATCTTTTGATGTTTTCAATCAAAACTGTGGAAGAAATTGGCTTATACACAAAGTAGATTCAACATTTGGGAATATTATGTCATATCAGTGATGACAGAAACTATTGAACTGAGGCACATGCTTCATTTTCAGTCACCTTTCTTAGAAAGCTCCCAGTTTTCTTTCTGTAGGGTTTTATCTGAAGAGCACATGCCCAGACAAGCTGAATTAGTATTACCTTACCTGTTATCTTTCAGATTAACAATGCAGATAGGGCAAGTGCTCAGTGCTTTCTGAATAGTTATATTTGTTGTCAATATTATTGTTAGATTCTTATCTATTTCATGTATGTTGAATTGCATCTGAAGCCACATGAGTCCAGAGCATATTCTGAATTTTAGAATCTCAGTCTTACGCTTTGTTTGTTATTAAGCCTAATAGAGTTTCACATCAAGTGAAATGCAGATTTACCACAAGATTCAATGGAAGCAGTACTTCAGTACTTCCCTTATAAACAAGCTATATCCACTTTTAATTTTGTTTATTTTTAGTTGTAAAGGTAGAAACAATATTAGATCTATCATTTCTATTTCAAAGAGAAAGCATCAGGGAATAAATGAAAATTAGTGTTCTTTGGTTTTGCCTAAATCTCTCATTAAAAAAAAATAGTTATATATTTTTTTCAATGTCTTGTACAATATAATTCTAGAAAGATTCATATATATGTTGTGAGAGAGAAAGTAAAATAAATGGTTATCAAGGGCTATTAAAGTGCCTGGCAGTTTATTTGCTATAACACAATGCTTATTATGTTGAGTGAAATTGTAGTGCATGCTTTTAAATTAGAAGATTGCTAAGCAGAAGATGAATAGAAAAAATAATGAATGTGAAACTATCATGGTTCTTTCATATATTGTATTCTTACGTGAATTCACAATAGATTTAGAGCACTTCTCCTATGAAGACCGACAGAGAGAGCTGGGATTGTTCAGCCTGGAGAAGGGAAGGCTCCAGGAAAACCTCATTATAACCTTCTAGAACTTAAAGGGGGCTTATGAAAAAGAAGGAGAGGGACTATTTGCATGGACAGGTAGTGACAGGGCAAGGAGGATTGGTTTTAAAGTAAAAGAGGAGAGGTTAGATGTTAGGAAGAAATTCCTTACTCAGTGTGGTGAGGTGCTGAAACAGGTTGCCCAGAGAAGTTATGGATGCCCCAATTCTGAAAGTGTTGAAGACAGGTTGGACGGGGCCCTGAGCAACCTGATCTGGTATGTGACAACCCTGCCCATGACAGGGATTGGCACTAGATAAGTTTTAAGGTCCCTTTCAACCCAAACCATTCTATGATTGTATGATTTACAAGCTATGTTTTTAAGAACCATTGGGGTATATCTTTCAGGAATGAAAGTGAGACCAGAAAGAGAAAAAGGAGACCAAAAATTTTACTAATATGATCTTTTATATACTTGTTTTATATGCTAGATTCTCTGTGCTTATGGAAAAAAAAAAAAACAAACTTCAAGAGTGATTTCGTCTTTTCTGGGTTTATAGCTGTATGTATCACTTTGTTTACAGGTGGAGATTTTCCTGAAGATTTTTCAATATTAATGACAGTAAAACCTAAAAAGGGTATCCAGTCTTTCCTTCTGTCTATCTACAATGAGCAAGGAATTCAGCAAGTAGGTGTTGAAGTTGGTAGATCCCCTGTCTTCCTGTTTGAAGACCAAAATGGAAAACCTGCCCCAGAAGACTATCCTCTTTTCAGAACAGTCAACATTGCTGATGGCAAGTAAGTGTAAAATTTTAAAATGAGAAACAGTATCACAACCACTGTATAGGAGATTATGGTATTTACAAACAGTTTTCTTAAATATTTAGATGAATCAGGAACACAATTTCTAGCTAATTGGACTGCTGTGGTACAAAATCAGAGAACTTTTGCAGCAGAATACAGTTCCAGGTTCAAATGGTGCATGCAGCTACAAATAAAGCAAGCTACCTTTCTTATTTGCCATTTCTATAAATGAAGAGTGATGAAATAGTCATAGAATTAAACTCATGAAGATTCTTCTTGTGCAATATAGAAAGAAACTTTATTTTCAGAAAATCTCAAGGAATTGTCTGGTCCATTTGAAGGTGGTAGGCAGAGTGAAGACAGTTTGGCAAGACAACATACAATTTCTCCTATCCCAAGGCAAAACAGCAGATAAATAAGATGGTTCAGATATCTTTGTTTAAGGAAATCAAGGAAGAATAAGCTGGACAATTAATATGAAATGGTGCAAGGAGTTACACTGCTCCTCCATTAAAGAAATTAATCTCAAACACCTGTTGCGTTATTAATGCAGTTGTTAACCTATTGTAGCTTTGTAGGCAAGCAGTCATTCTCTGGGAGTGTTGTTCTAGTGTTTGTAAAAGGACATTCATTTTTTCAAAGGCTTTTTGTTTACTGTGCTGTGGTCCTGAAAGAGCAGCCATGGTCTCCAGAGATACACAGAAATAAATTTTGCTAAAGCAAAAGTAAACGAATCAGTAAGGAAGGGCAAAAACTGAACTATAATGAAATATGTTTATAAAGCAAGAAAGAACTAAAAAAGAATGCAATTGTCTTCTTGGCCTTGTATTACCAGACAATGAAATTATGCCATGAAACCTAAACTTGATGCGTTCCCCTAGCAGAAGGAGTATTAAAACAAAGCAGCAAACTTTTTTTTAAATTGACTTTTGCTAAATAACAAAGCTTTGACACAGATTTCAAAATTTCACCCAAAACGTTGAGAAATGGACGAAAATGAAGAAATGAAAATTAACTTGGTTTGGTAGAAATTCCTGCAGTTAGAGCATACAACTTCTAAATCAACTGGAGTCAATCCCATCCACAGTGAGCTATGATTTCATGCTTTCAGCTTCTACATGCTTTCAAAAATTAGGCCGACAATTTTCTTCTGACTCAGCTATTTTATGAAGGATCTAGGACAACAATCTTCATCCCAAAATGAGATATATTTAAAAAGTATAAACAATGTAATGTGCCTGAGGATGCATGGTCAGTTTGCTTTTATAATGATAATGTTTAACCCCGTTCCAGAGAAAACATGGAATTATAGTTCTGGCTCAGTGATACTGTTTAGCAGTCAGATTCCATTAGCTTCAAGGTGTTCCTTTTGATATACAGAAGCTCTTTGTAACGATCTGAGCTGTCTCTCTGATTTAGGCAGCCTTAATGTCACAAATGCCAACTAAAATAATTTGATTCCAGCCTTCCTTCTACCAGTTAGTAATATGACATACTTTGTCACTTTTTGCCCTGGTCTGTCAAAGGTTCTTTAACCCTTTGCCTTATGCTAGATTGCAGAGTGGTCTGCTCTTGTCCTTAGATATTTAAATTGAGAGAGGATTACTAAATTAAAGTGCTCTATGATGATTATTAATGAAGTCTCATAAAGAATGTAATAATACAGTTTGGAAAATCATATAAAACTATATTCTCAAATGTCTTTAAAATAAAACACAGACACTTGTCAGTATTTTGAATCACTTCATTCACTTTTTGATGAATGTTATGTAGGCAGGGCTATTGTTGCAGGAATATTGACAAGCACTTGTAATTGTATGTATCTGGAAAACCATCTACGTTGGAACTGTTGTATGTATTTGAAAAACCTCTATAGCTATGGGATACATTCAAATAAGCAAAGGAGCATGGTAAAATTTTGGTGCTTGCAATATACAGAACAAATACAAAAATGCAAATAATAAACTGCTGGATTAATTATATATGCACAATTAATTCCTTAATTAATTTAGAAAATCAAGCATTCATTAAAAAAATCTGCTGTCAGATTGTTCAATCTGAAAATGTAAACAGAACACTCACTTCTAATTTGAGTTTGCTGATGTTCTTTGGGAAAGCTGCAAAGGTCAGCTTGAACTTCATCTTAGGATATTCCCAGTGAACTATGGTAAAGGTTTGTTTTGTTAAGGGACAGAATGTATATAACAAATAGTCAAAATTTTGCATACATTTATGCATGTATGAAGAAAGGAAATAAATGGAGATATTTAAAATTTTATCTGTGAATTAATTGGTGCACCATGTGCTATAAACTGACTTGATAAAAACACAATGATCTAGTTTTAAAAACATAAATTACAGTAGAATTGTGTTGGGTTTTTTAATAGGTGGCATCGAGTAGCTATTAGTGTGGAGAAAAAAAGTGTTACAATGATTGTTGACTGTAACAAAAAAACTACAAAACCACTCGACAGAAGTGACAAAACAGTTGTGGACACCAATGGCATCACTGTCTTTGGAACCAGGATTCTGGATGAAGAAGTTTTTGAGGTACAAATCAATAATGAACAAATGGTATTAAATGATTTTATGTTGAGCGAAGTGCTTAATACAAACCAGAATAATTTTTTAGATCAAAAGCTGATATAATGTATAAAGTTTGATATATTGAACCTGTTAGAATAAGCTGAAATGAAAGAGAAGTAAAAAAAAGAGGAGTATTGTTGGAAGATTTGATGCATTTTTCTGTCCTTTAGATTATGTTGTATCTGGAAGGGACTTGCTTTTTTTGTCTTTCTGCCTAATATTGAGATACCTGAGATATTCAGGAGAATTAGTCAGGGAAAGTTGTATTGTATGATACGGAATCATTTTATTTCTCTCTCTCTTAAACATTTGCAGGTATTTGTGCATGCTAAGAGTATTTGAGAGCAGGGGAGAAGGACCTGGAAAGTTTTCTGTGTAATATGAATCCGTTATAGTGTTTATCCCACTTATTACTCTTTCCAGTAAGTGGAACATACTTTGGCAATAAAGACATATATGTTTCCATCATTTACTGGCCAAGAAGTACATATAAGAAGGGTAAAATGCCTCTAAGGAAGTATGAGACTGCCAATCATGAGGCCTTTCTAGGTAGAATCCTTATGTCAATGATTATTTTTACAGACTAATAGTGAAGCTTCTTTAGAGCTACACTGTTAAGTTTCTATTATAATATTGTTATACAACAGTTAAAAGTGTCAAATTTAAATCAGAACTCAAAAATAAGGGAATACAGATCAGTAGTTAACTTTTTTCATATCTAAAACATCAGTGCTCCATAAATGTCCACTGTTTTAATCCCAGCTTTATGCAGAATATATGCTTGAGAAGCTGCATAGGTATCAGAAGAATTTGTGCAGCTATTTGTAAAGTCAGTTTAGAGGCTGAATCTTAATATTCAGTACTGAGAACAGCAGCATTTCTATCTTTTGCAGTATCACTGTATGTTTCTGAATTTCTTCAGTGGTAAGGTTTTCTTACTCAATTGAGTACAACTTTTTCCTCTTGTTTTATTTGGAGAAATCAGTTACCATCTTGTAAGGTTGTATTTGTAATTGCTGGGGCTTTAGGTTTAGTCTGAAGTCTTACTTAGATTAGAAGCTTGCAATCTTTGCCTTTGGGATGGGTTTCTGCTTTATCTTTTGCTGTGCAGCCACTATGGATTCATTTATATCAATGTTCGGTCATCTGAATCTTTAGCTGAGAATGTGCTGGTTGAAATTAGTGTGTGCTTCAAAGTTTAAACAAAATACTGTGCCATAGACATTTTTAATGATTCACATAATCATAGAATATCTTGAGTTGGAAGGAATTAACAAGGATCATCAAGTCCAGCTCCTGGCCCTGCACAGGATAGCCCCAAGAATCACACCATGTGCCTGAGAGTATTGTCAAAAGACATTTGGAACTGTCAGGACTGGTGCTGTGACCACTGCCCTGGGGAGGCTGTTCCAGCACCCAAGCACCCTCTTGGTGAAGAACCTTTTCATAATATCCAGTCTAAACCTCCCCTGACACAACTTCAGGCTGTTCCCTCAGTTCTTGTCGCTGGGTCACCACAGAGAACAGATTGGGACCTGCCCCTTTATTTCCCCTTGCGAGAAAGCTGTAGACTGCAATAAGGTCTCTCATGAACCTCCTCTTCTCTAAGCCAAGTGACCTCTGTCCTTCAAAGTCTGGCCAAGCAAAACATAATCTAGTTCATTTTTAGTTTGTCTGCTGTATTTCTACTCTCTAAACAGCATTCTTTTTGTTTTCACTAACCATCTAACTAAACTAACTATCCATCCCTTAGTTACTGCTGCTACAATTTCTAAAGTTTGGGGCTGTTTCTTGAAACCTGTCTCCTGCTTGAAAGTCTCCTGATTGTATCTTAAATGTTCTGGTTTTATCAATTATGGTAGCAAAGAGTGATATTTGGTGATTCCATGAGTCTCCTTTTTAGTATTTCTGTGTTAAGATCCCTGCTGTATCTTGGGACCACAGTAGGCAGTGAAGGAGCATGTAACACAATGTGTCTTATTCTGTGTGCAGGAAATTCCAAAAATTAATTTATTTAGCCATGACATTAGATTTAACTGTTTAAGACTTAAAATACTTTTCACATCTTATATATTGCCTAAAAAGAAGTACCTGTTGGAATTTACACCTCTGAGTGTCAGAAGGACTAATATCTGTGAATCATAAATGCTGGTTTATCTTAGGTAGTAATATTTTTACTCACAGTAAGCCAATTATCTGATCACAGGGGCAGTGGAGCACTCTTCAGACTCCTCCAACTGAATGGAAATTTAAAATGTGGAAATAATGAATCTATAGATACTCGTTGAATATGGCAGTGTTTCTTTTTTTGTTTTGAACCAATTTATGTAGCATAACACATCTGCACAAAAATCAGTTGCACCTCTAAGGTAATTTACAGCTCTGTCAGAATCTGAGCTTTGAACAGTTAGATACACCATATGTTCCTGTTCCCTTAGAGAGTGCACCTAAACCTCTGTGACTTCTGCTGTACACACATAAGTCAGAAAGTGATGTTATTACATGACATTATTCTGACCTGATAACCCAGTTGTATCTTTTGAAAAAAGAATTGCTCTTTCAGTCATATAGCTATAACGTATTTGTATGAACCATTGTTCCCGTGAGGAATATTTCACACATTCTTTAAAACAATAGTAAATTACTGTGGATCAAATATTCCTTTTTGTTTCTAATTGCATTATTTAAAATTTGTAATACAAGATTTAATGAAATTAAATTCTTGGCTATTTCCTTTTCTGTTTTTCTGCTCTCAATATTAACCTCCGTTTTCTAGGCAGTTCTCCCATTTTTGTTCTGATTCTGGCAGTCTGGCTATTGCTAAAGCAAGGATATGTTATAGTACACTGGGAAATTTTTAATGCATACATTCTAATCAGTTGGATATGACTGCTTTGGTGTAACCTTCCTGTGATCATCAATAATTTCAGAGTGAGTGGGTGTCTGGAGGTCAGGTAGATCACCACCGAAAGAAGGAAAGGGCTGATTAGTGTCATAAGAGCATGGTAAATGCCTACCAAATTTGCTGGTTTTGTATACTCAGCACACACAATACTCTTTGGTAAATTTACCTACTGGCACTAATACAAAAAGGTATATTTTTAGTAGTGCTGTCAGAAAGATCCTCTGGGTTAGCTTTAAAAGCAAGAAGAATTTTATCTAAAGCATTTTTTTAAATGTAATGGAGGGGTTGTGTGTTTTTTATGAAAAAATTCCAATTTGGAGTTGCCTGCTGCTCATTCCTGAATATAAGTGCTAATCTGAGATTTTATGACATTGTAGTCAGATAATATGGAAATCAATGTGATGTTAAAATTCAAGCAAGCATTAAACATCAGGTGCACACAAATGCTTGAGAAGCAAATTATAAACTGTGACTGTCTTAGAATAATAAAATTATGCTGTCTAGAAACTGTATTATTATTAACTGCCAAATTATGAGAACTTCATTTACACTGGCTAAGCCCTTGCTCGCTGAAGTGGATTTTTTGATATCAGTGGGACTAATTTGTAAATGCTTGTTTATGAAAGACTGTCACAACATTCCTCAAACTTCTACATGTGTCTTTTGAAATTAACGTCTTCTGTGTTTTCAAATACATAGAGCAAGAAAGGCTGTTTTGGAAGTGCTTACTGTAAAGGAGAAATTTTTAAACAGCATACAAAAAAAAAAGAAAAAACAAGAATAAATTAGTGAGATGCTGGTACATGGCACCTAGTAAAAAGAATTTTGAATTGTATCCATTGAAATATGTTTGTAGCTTAAATGTTTGATAAATAATAGGGATCTTTTTATTCTTTGCCAGGATTTAAGGATTTGTCACTCCTCATTTAGTACTGTTGGTGTGAACAGTACAATAGTTTTTTATAAGTATTTTATAACAAGTTAATAACTAACAGTATTTATAAAGGTATTTCCCTATAGAAATTTCGTCTTCTTTAGGACTCCACATGTGCCAGACCAATGCAATAATTTTTAGTCCTTCTGCTGTAAATGAGTATAACAAGACAAAATCTTATGCATAAGACTCTAAATACTCAATGAAAGCATTAAAAGCACAGAGTTTATAAGATTAAATCCTTGCATTAATACTTGTTAACAAAGGGTTTAGGTTTTGATACTAGGCATTAATCTGTTTTCATGAATAAAGCTCTCATACACTTGTGTACAGAATAGGATGCCTTTAAACAGCCTGAGTGAGCCGTTGAAGATAGACTGATAGTGCTCTGACAGCATTATGGTTTAACCTTCAGAGTCTTTCAAATGAGGAACCTTCCCTCATGTATCTGTAAGCATGGCAAGTCCAAGAATGCAAGTGCAGAGAGGCCATTCATCTGTGTACATGCCCCCTTAAGAAGGTAACTGGGGTAGAATGGGTAGAGATTTTACTGCCTGATCAAATTTGCTGTAGCTACAGTAGAACAGAGAAGCCAGCCCAAAGCAAAGTGCCCCTGAAGGAGGTGTTTTCAGTATCCTGTTTCATACAATCCCATTGAGCTGCACTACCAGTTCATGTAGACACAGCCAAAACAATTCCCATTTATCACATTTAATACTTGCTACTGACCCACTCAATGTTTAGTATCCATCAGACTGAAAAGTAATGTTTAACATAAATGGGGCAGAAACCAAAAAATGCAATAGGTTCCAGGCAAAAATATTTAGAATCAGCCTTTTAGCATCAACACCAGGGAAGTGGCCAACTTCCAGCATTGAGAGGTAAAAAGAAAACCAACACAAAAAAACCCCAAAGCAAAGCAAACAGTTTTTCCATTTCAGAGGCACCTAATAAAACCCCCAGGCTTCTTACAAAAGCCTTCTATTAGACTTGTTTTGTCTTGCTTTTTTTTAAAAAAAAATTTTATCTCAAAGAATGGGAATGGTGATTTGCTGTTTATTAGTTTTTCATAGTTTTCCAAACTTATGCTCAAGGAACAAAAGTAAATAATTCCAGTTTCCCTTCCCTATTTTTAAAAGCAGGAGCAGGAGAGTAAAAGAAAAAAAGTTCTGGTAATTCATTGGAATTCAAGTTCGTTTGCAAGGAATGTTCCAAAGAAACAAAAGAATGGTCATTTAAACTGTTTGTAATTAAATTAAATGTACTTAATTAAGTAAAAAATGCTGCATGTTGCATCAGCTCTGAGAAATTTAACAGATAGGATGTATTGTCACCTCATTTATTATTGTGTGTAATACATTTCAGTTTTAAACTCAGCTGTACATGAGGTTTCAAAGATACATGAAAAATGTAAGAGGTTTGCAGATCTTTTATGAATTAAGTAAGATGTCCTTGGTCACGTGTGTGTATGTGTGCTATGTACACTTGCTGTTATATAGGCATTGTAATAGAATCTAATCCTCTCAGCCAAGAATCACAGTTGACTTTGGTCTGTTTTGAAGGTTAAAAATTATAATTGGCATATAAAACTATTTCTTAACCAAGCTGAAATTTATCCTCCTATAAGCATGGTGTTTCAAAAAATCAAGAAGACATTGATTTCTATGGAAACTTTGACCTGTACAGAATTCTGCTTTCACAATTTATTACTTTTACAGTCCTTCAGTCTGGCAGGCTCTAAATGTCTTTCTCTAGCTATATTATGCAATCAGCCCAGGTTATGGAATATTATATTACAGGCCTTGGAATTCCTCAATCCTTCAAATCTTTGCAGGAAGATTAAATGAATTCTGCAGCAGGTTTTTCTAAATTCTATAGTAATAATATCAATGCTGTCTAGACTTTTGTTCTTTGGAGTCTGTGACTGTACTGTCACATAACTAATTAGAGCAAGTTGGCACAGAGGTTGAGATTTCTTCTGATTTACTGAAAAATTCACTTTGTACTTCTTAGGCCTTAGCCATAACATGAAAATGAAAGATACTGATTTTGTTCTCCTGAGTTGATGTAGTGCCTAATACTGCTTTGGTTTTGCTTTTATCACAATTTACTTAGACATCTTTAAAATCTAATTATCCTTATAAGCACATAAGAGGTACTCATTTTATCCAGAGTATTAATCAGAAGAATGGTGTTTCTGCTAACACTAACCCTCCCACCCTATAGTTATGGAAAGCCTTTTTTAACCTCTCAGGTATATATAGACAGTTAAGTAAGTGCTGCCTTTTTTTTTTTTTTTTTGTGAAACTGGAAAAAGAACAAGTCTTCTCCTAATGAAATAATTCTCAAAAATCTCATTATTTTCCTATAAGAAACTACAACTTGGGTTTTCTGTTTTGGTCAAGTGACGTTTGTTAAGTATCATCCTAGTTGTTCAAGTAGCAAGATGACTTGTTCTTAGAAATTATTTTTTTGATGTTTTGAATAATTTGTGAAGTTTGTTTCTGTGGAGAATATCCTGCAGAACTTCTCAAGTAGTGCTTGCCTACTATTCTGTGGACAAAGATCACTTTAACCTGGCAGGGTTATTGTTTTATTAAGATTCTTGTAAAAGAGCGATCCCCAAAATCTGTCTCTGAACTGCTTGAGTTTCTTGTGGAGCTAGGGAAGTAGACCATAAAATTTTACATACTGGAAGGAAACATTAATTTCAGCAGTGATCTGTTCATCTAGTTCCCTTACAACCTTGTAGGAATTCATACTTTTGCCTTTTTAACAACATGGACGATAATAGTAGAGATGTCTTTTCTTGATGATAGAAATTTTTAGGTAATAAATAGACTATAAATGGACTACTTTGCAGTTGTACTTCCCTAAAGCACCATATTTAGAAAGCATTAGTAAGACTACATAGTTAGAAGGAAAGAGTGTTTCAAGAAGACTGGTAATATCTAAGACATTTAAGAAGATGATTAAAGTAATAATCAGCCATTGCCATTTAGTACTATAATGATAAAATAATTAATTCCTTACATCAGGCCCTTGATGATTTACATCTTTGAGAAAATCTGACACCATATCTAACTGGAGAGATTTTCCTTTTTCCTGTTTCTGCTGTGGAATCTAAGAAAGGCTCCAAAAGCTTGGAATCAGACAGCAATTGTTTACATAAGGCTAACTAAAGCAATAATTGCATGAAGACACAATCAAAATGGGAAAGAAAACTTGTTAGTTTACTGGTTTCCTGCAAATTTGGTCTCCATTTCGTTTTTTTTTTATTTTTTTATTCAACACTGGTTTTTTTCAGTGTTGCAAACTGTGTTCATATGAAGAGGCTCCCTTTCCAGTGCAGTTACCTCACCTTGTGCATCACGGCTTGTGTTTTTCAACAAATTGTGGAAATCTACATGCACATAAACTTCTTATTCCCGAATGTCACTGTGGAATGTCTGGGAGATTCACAGAGGAATTTTCAGTGTGTGAATTCAATGCACTCTTCTGATTCTTAGCTGGGCTGTTCCTTGTTGTGGAACTGTTAAGGTGAGGGAAGGTCTCTGCAGTTGTTCCACTAAGCAGGTGTTTTACTGACTTGAGCATATTCTCCTGGTAGCTCTCTAGCCTCATTCTCCACCTTTGCTGTGGCATGCAGCAAAGAAGTGAATGTTTCCTCAGATCTAAATAACTCCTTTAAATAGTTTCAGGCAGCTTTTTTTGTATAATGATGAGGCTGATTCAAAAGTCTCTGATTTTAGTTATGAGCTCATCCCCAGAATAGAGAGGAATGAAAATGGTCATGAACTTTAACCATTTTTATTCCATATTGGGATGAATTACTCAACTATGCATGGTCATGAAAATTTCACAGAGAAGGAAAAAGAACTAATCTATAGAGACAGTTGCCTTTTGGCTTTTTTTGTTGTGTTTTTTTGCTCTATGCACTTTTCAGAATACTTAAAGGATGCTCAGGTGTATTTGTACATTTTAATTTTTTCTTCTGTCTCCATCTCCACCTTTGCTCTCCCTTTCTTGCTTTTATCATTCTATCCTGTAGGCACATATTCATGTATGTTTAGATACCTCAGTGTTGTTTCCGAGATCAACTACTGGAATTCTTAATGACTCAATTTATCCATAATTTCATTTAAAGTTCTTGGGACTTGTGCAGGTATTTCATTAAATGCCCAATTTATGACTCCAGGTCATGAAATACAAACAGATTATTTGTAGTTTATTTACAAAGAACTTTATAAAATTCTATTTTGGTCTCACAAAGTCAAGCAGTTAAAATCAAAAAACATCTGTGTGAAGACATATGTCTGTCTATGCAAAATTTTCAAAGAGAATATATTTGTCCAACAAATACTGTAGAATGATAACTAAATCACAATAATGAAGTCTGCAATAATGTGTGTGGAATGTGCTGAAGTGATGGGCCTGATCTGAAAGAAAAGTTCCTCCTTGACTATTGAAATACGACTGCCAGTACTTCAGAGAACAAAATGCTCAAAGAAGCCATTTAATTAGCAAAGACAGAAAAATAAAAACAAAAAATAGAAAAAGAAAATAATTTACTGGAAATACTTTTATGGCAGATGTTGAAGGGAAAAGAGGAAAATTAACATTTGGAATGCCAAATGTAAAATCAATTGGTTCCTCAGTAAACTTCTCGCACATGGATAGCCAGTAGCAATTTAAGTATTCTGTGCAAGACTTCTGAGGGCCTCCCTCTATGTGGACCCATGACAGGCAGACAGGCGGGGCTGGGAAGCACAGTCAATGGATTAGGAACAGCTTTAACCAATTTAGGGACATCTAAGCCAAGTGGTAACAGCATACTGAGTGCTTCTTGCAAACACACAATCCAACAACGCTCAGTGCCAAAATTCCATGGCATTCATGATCAGCACAAAGCAGGCTCCAGAGTACTGGCTGCGTTCCCCGACCTGGGTTCTCTTGGGCTGTCACACTGCACAGTAGTTTCAGGAGTCATTTGGGCATTGCTCACACCAGCTGGCACATTGTGTGTGTGGTGAGCTGTATGGGCACCTCAGAAAGCCCTGGGTGTTCAGGGCATGGAGCAAGACAATGACTTGAACTCAGGGTGAGGACAGAGGTTCTATACATTAATTAATGGCTGCTCAAAAGAGTTACCTCTTTTGTCTTTCAGTTGCTAATTCTCTCTTAATTTTTCCCTCTGCTTCCCTTATTTGAATTTGGCTGATGAAAGAGGAAGGGCAGACCACTTTGGAAACATGTTGCTGGAGATTGGAGATGTGTAGCCCAGGCTGCTAGTGACTGTGCAAAACCTATCAAAGTGCTCAGACTCTTGAGGGAGTCACGTAAGAAATCAAAGGGGCAATTTCTCTATATGTGTAGCAGGGTTCGAAAGAATATGCACAAATCAGAAAGCACTGGTGAAATAAGGAAAATAAAAGAGACAGTCCAGAACGGCTGCAGGGAAACAAACTGCTACATTTGTATTTATTTCTGAAAGCTTAAAAAAATATTCCAAATCTAAATTAATCTGAGACACATGTGAGTCTATAAAGCAAAATGAGAATATTGTAAAAAGCAGACTTGTAGCATATAACCATTATGTGCTATGAAACTATTTCCTACTATATGATTAAAAAGATAGTAAAAATGTTGTCTAACTGGGAAAATTGCAAATTTTTATTCTTTTTTCTTTTTGTTTTTCAGTTTGGGGGAAGTTTTGCTTATTTCTTTTTTTTTTTCTTTTTGAAAGGAAGGAGTGTTACAATTATTCTTTACTATTTTGAAATATTCTCCAGTTTTCTTAATTTGTTAAAGGTTACTCTTATGATAGTTGTAAAGCAATTCTGGAAATACTGAGAGAAATGTGAATTTTCCCAGCTGTAAGTTTCCATCAGTTATGATATCTTCTCTTTAAAGACAAAACGGGCACAGGTATACTAAAAATTTTATTCATTTGCCCCTATTTTGGGTAAAACCAAAATAAAGCTACATTAGAAGTATGTAAAAGCTTAAAAATCCCTCCTCTCTGGGGAAATAGTGAGAGATTGAAATTAATGGGTTTTGACCAAGAACATGTGCCAATTTTCAACATGCTCATTTTTATGAGAGCATAAGAAGCTCCTGGACGAGGAAATTTATAGTGGAAATATTGGCAGGAATTTACCTAATGCTGTTTAAATAGTTCCACTATGTTAAGAACTGTGCTGGATACCAGACGCTTTCTGTGGAAAATGATAAACACACAAGGTCTCTGCAGGGGATCTCAGCAGAGCCATTTTTATTATCCAGAATAGTGGATCTCTTTACTGTGATGTTTTTCTGCATTATATATGGAAATAGAGGTGAAAATAATGTTTGTTAGCAGTTAATTTTTTTTTCAACACATTCTGTAGTGTGTACACAGTGCTTACTTAATTCTTTTTTATTCCAATTACTGTGTCTCTGGTACAGACTTTTTTATTTTATTTTATTGTATCCTTTGAGAGTACAGATGTGATGCAACGTCTCAGAATTACACTGTAGATGACATGCATGCTGAGCTGCATGCTTCTAGTAGGAAGTGCCCTGAATTAAATCTTAGGAATTTAGACTGGTTCCCAGTGAAGAAGTAAACAAACAGCATGAAAGTGACAGAGCAGGAGTTACACCTTCCCACCAGACATCATTTTAAGCCAGAATTTTGCACTAAATCCATTTGGTATTAATTTGCATTGTTTTGCTATGTGAACAATATTTAAGATGTTTACCATAATAGCAGCAGAAATTAAGTAGCTATGTTATTTATAACCACAGATGGTAACATCCAATTATTATGTGCCTAGTTTTATTTCTGAATGCAAACTCTCCACTTCTGGTGAACTGTGGACTATCTTTGTTTTTGTTCTTTAATCTACATATGCTTTCCTGCAGGGTGAGATCCAGCAGCTGTTGATTATTGCTGATCCCAGAGCTGCATTTGACTATTGTGAGCATTATAGCCCAGACTGTGATTCCCCAGTGCCCAATGCTGCTCAGGCTCAAGATCCTCAAGTTGATGAGGTGAGTAGTCAGTCATGTATTACTAGATTTATTGTACATTAATGGTTGTGCTGGAGACAAGTTACCAAAGGAGCACTTCAAGATAAATGGTATGCATTGTTCTAGAAGTGAAGGAAAGAGGTTGCAGGAGTGCATTCGTTTGTGCTGTCCCCTCATTTGTGTCAAGCCTTTGAAGGAACCTATCACATTGGTGGTATTTGAACAACCAGCATTCTCAATGAAGTTAAACTGTAATTATTTTAAAAAATGATAGCAGTATGAGTTTGTTTACTTGTACCTATTTGTCCTTCTATGTATTATTTCAGTCATGTTTATGATTTCAGTGATGCTGAGTATCAACAAATACGACATTTGAAAGGAGCTTTGAATATTCTACAATTGTAAACATCCTCTGTTAGAAATGCCACGTGTTCTAGAGAGCTGTGTGCACAAATGCATGTGCACACAACATTTTTTCACCCAGTTCCACTCTTAGCAGCTAAAGCAACAGGGACAAAATAGAGTTGAAAAATGAAAGGTGTTAAGAGAAACCATTTGTCACTGTAGACAGCCATAAACTGAGTAATTCACTGAGGTCAAGATAGTTCCTCACATTACACCTCTGAGCGTCAGCAGTCGTATGTATTGCTGTACACATTCTAAGTACTCGCATTAAACAGTGCAAAGTGAAAAGTTTTTGTAAAATGTAACTAGTTGTAATTGAATTGGCTCCGGACAGCAAGTGTGCACTCAACTCTGTGTGATCTGAGTGGTTATTACTACTGATTGCTCAAGCGATCATCATTAAAAACTTCCTGAATTGTTCTTAGATGCATGCTTTGAGCCTGTTTTGGGACTAAGCTTTTCCTAAATACATGGCAATTTTATTTGTTGTCACTATTCTATCTGACTGAAAATTATGTCAGCAAGAGACAAAGGTCCATAGGGTAGGGCCCATTACTTATTTCAAAGGGACTCCATCCCCCATCCATTGCATCAGATGCAGTTCAAAACGTGTCAAGTCACACATAGACACAGATAGATAGACATATGATCACATACACAATCAGATTCACATAGACAGAGGCCTTTGCATTACATTACAGTGTGTTGAGTCTGGTCTCTTCATGGGGACTCCATAGGACCTTCTTGTCTGTGTGCCTGGCTACCTAGATCTCCATATTCCAAAATAGAACAGATTGAAAGCATATTGCTGATAACTTATGCAGAGGAAAAAAATAACAAAGCTGTTTTAACACTAGCATCAGTTGAAAGCACTCATTTGTAGATCAAAACAAAAATAGGTCTCTTCAGAATTATAAAAGCTGTGTAACTATGTTCACATGTCGTTATATGCTCATCATATACATTTTGCAATTATATAGTGTATCTATTGAAAGTAGTATGTGGGCACCAGAAAAAAATAGGGAACCATAAAATCAAAGAATTGGCACTGTTCTCCCTGAAGAAGTTATAGAAGATAGCAATGCTGATTTTTGTAAACTGTTAATTGCAAAATTAAATAAGGTGTTAAAAGATAGAAATGTAAATGCAGCTAGTCTATAAGGAACATTATTATTTTAAAATCCTTGATTGCATGTTTTGAGAAGATTGCAAATTTGTTTAGTGATATCTGATAGAACTGGTAGACTTACGTAAAGCTTCTGACTTGTCAACGTATGGTATTTGAATTTAGAACAAAAGGCATTGTATTGTAAAGATAAAGTACCTGACAAACAGATTCTAATCTGAGTGCCTTATTCCAGAAATCGCTATAAACAGCGAGCTATCACTGAAGTAACTTTTTAGTAGTGTTTCCTGGGAATTGTGCTAGAAACACAGAAATGTGTGTGAAATGCATGCCATGAAAATTTTTCAGGGTCATGATATTGCAGAGCAGTAAACAATGACAGTAACATGACTAAAGGCAATGCTACACACATACAAGGCAAAGAAAGAAATATAGGGCAAACATAAAGAAGTAGGAAGTACACACTGCAATACAGTCTACTTGCATGTGGTAACAGAAGAACCTTTCATGTGCAGCAGATTGTCCCCATCTGTGGGCTTTGTCTGCTGCTATGTCAGTGAAAGCAGTTTGGGGATACATCGTTTACCAAACTGGGATACTAATCATGCTGAAAGCCAACATGAAAAGATTATTGTTTAGCTGAAATGATTTCATGGGTTGATCTTCCATGTTTTCACATGAACTTTTATGATAGAGAAAAGAGACAAAACTGGGCCAGAGGCTAGGCAGGATTGAATCTTTCAATACCAGTTTTGGCTTAAATCAGCAGAAGCTGAAAACAGTTGTTGGACACTAGCCTCAAAGGGTTCTGGTTATTATAGCAGGGACAGAGTATGTGCAGGAGTACTCAAAGCAAAACTGCCAAAATAATGCATATCTCACTTTGTAAATGAAGGAGTAAGAATACTGATGCAATATTACTGTTGGTTGAAACATATACTGGTTCATCACATATGTTACTCAGTTGCCATATGCAACGATCCTTGACAAGAAGAAAATACTGGCTGCAGACCAGTGGGAGGTGGAGGGGAGAAGAAAATAAGTTAGATAATCTGAGTTAGAAAAAGATCTGCTTAAATTTTTAGGAAAGAAAGAACAAATTGCCAAAATGGTGAATCTCTAGATATCTTAAAACTAGGGATAGATACCTTTCTGAAAGTTTTGGAAAATGTTGTTCATACTTTACTTGGCTCAGTTAGAGTGACTGTAAGAAGTTTTCAAGTCTTGCAAGTATTACAAGAGTTGGCCAAAATGGTCTAATAGTCCCTTCTGGCCTTATATCTCTGATCCTTTGAATTACTGCAGACCAGAATAAGGAACTGATAACTCACTTAGATTATGTGATTGCAGAGCCTGTTAATGTGTGTTTCCAGCGCTGACTACGAAAACCAAAGGAAGTGGTTGACTTTTCATCAGTGAAATAGTTTATTATATTTGTTGAGTTGCATTTAAGAAGCTGAATAGGATTTCTCTTGACATTGTACACCTTCGTAGTCTCCTGACAAGTTCAGAGCCTAGAAAGGGAGTTGTTCTGAAAAGTGGGATGATTTTTAGACCATTTAGAAGCATCTAAAGAGAAGGATTCACCTAAAATTATGTAGGTTTAAGGGCATAAGTACTTTGTTTAACTGAGTGTAATGCTTATTGCTCTAGTCAGTATTTCTTTCTGCAGGGGAGCAAATAATCAAATTTCTAGCATTTTAAGTTTTGGGACATTTCTTTCAATAGTAGTGCTGACTTCAATGAGCTTCCTACTTTTTACTTATAGGGTCTCTTCATCCCTGAATTCTATGCTAAGTCCACCCTAAATAAATTTCAGGAAGAATCAAGCATCTCACGATAGGATTCACAAAAATAGCAAGCTGTGAATAAAGACATAGACCTAGCCAGTCTAGAAAGGAAGGATGCATCTTAAATTTTACTCTTCTCTGCAGGCTTTACTCAGCTGTGCTACCCTGATCCTTGTGCCATTCTTCTACCTCAGTAGGGTCAACCTTCTGCATCCTCATTTCTCTTTTACTATAGGGGGTTAGGTAGGAGTGACCTTTGGACTTCGAGATAGAAGAGTTGGAGCTGGATGCTGTCTTTACACTTCCATTTTAGTTAAATCAATCCCTCTCTGGATCAGGTGATATATGTCTAAAAAAGGTTTCTTTAACTGGACAGCCTTTTGTGTACAGGCTCTGCAGAATCTGTTGGACTTGGCTGCAGGGCTCTGTGGGAGCAGTTCAGCTATTCAAAGTGCTTAGAATAGATGCATGTCAGTATCCTCCCTCCATGTCCACGATACTTCCAGAATGCTTCTATTCCCCTGTGTCTGGTTCCCACTTCTTTGGACCCAAGTGCCATTAGCTCTGAAAACGGGAATGCAGTAGATTAAAAGTGATATCCACACACTTTACTCTGTTGTTTATTATAATTTATGCCCATCTTCAAGATGTTTTAAATGAAGTATATATCAGTTTTCCTTAGTTCTGCTCATGAATAGCTAGTTATGAACCTCTGCAACTTGTCAAGTACACAGTGATGACCTCAGCAGTTGTAACTACACAAAAATGTTGCTTAGAAGTTCAGGGATCATTATTTTTCTTTACATTGAATGTATAATTAGGTTTTAAGGACCAAGTGTGGGTCTGAAATTATATTTTAAAGCTATCAAGATTACTTTTCTTAAGAAAGATACACACCTATGCTTTTCTTAAAAATACTTTGTGAAAAGTCTGATCTCTGTCTTGTTTTCAAACTCCTATCTACTCTAAATAGAAATGTATTAAATTCCTTTTCAGCTCAATCACAAATACTTGGCTAGCTCACAGAAATTAGAGCAAAGAAAGACCTAGCCAGCCTTCATCATCCTTGATGCTGGGCAGTATATTTTCTGGATTGTCATCAGGTCTAATTTTCAAAGGACCCAGCTATAAGGCTTTCAGATCTTCTCTTGAAAGATTATTCTGCAACCCAGTGAATCACACCATCTGACTTTTGATGAAAAAAATTGATCCACAAAGGAACTTGGCTTCATTTATTTTGGATCTGTCCCAAACTTACGGATTACAAGAAGACATAAAATGTTTTCCTTTGATGAAATGAAATGAACTTGGTAAAGGTGCAAATGGCCCCAAATATGTTGACTAGAAGGCTTCAGGCATCCTTTCTTAACGTGTCTTTTCAGGTGTTTGACTGAGTAGAAAGACTAGTTTTCTGAAAAATACAGAAAGAGAATTATTTTTATGTTTAATGTTATTTTTATTGTCATCTTTAGAACTGCAGTTAGCTAACTTAGCAGATATTAAAAATAGAGATTTTTTTATTTAAGAAAGTAACATAATAAAGAATCTTAGGGGTCTTATTCTCCTTTTGACAGGCTGTCTTTGGAAACTGAAGATTTTATTCTTCTCTCCTTTTATCTCCTTGCTTTATCACTTTTATGAACAATGTAAGGACTATGTGGTAGAAGAGGCCATCCTTTAAACCTTTTAACTTTCCTTCTACCCTAATATTGGCATCTTCTACCGTTTATTTATTTATTTATATTACTGCAGATGATTTTTAAAACTCTTATTTTGCTTGGAAGGCATCCTTTATTTTATTGCATTTTGTAAAGTCTTAGTGAGCCTAGAATGTTTCAAAGTCATCTTTGCCTCTTTTCCTTGCTAGATGATTTAGCATAATCCTTAGACAGTGGGAAAATTGAGCTTATGACAGTTCTTTGTTGTTATTAATTTAATAATGACAGTTCTTGATATTACTAATTCTTTTTATTTGGAAATGTAAAGCAAATATTGCTAAAAATCTACATTTTGGAATGGGAGGTTAAGTTTTTAGAGTATGGATAGCAGAAGAATCAGTTTTCAAAGTAAGGTTTCCTTCAGAGTATTTAAGTAATTTCACAGTTGAAATATAGGCCTTGCAGGCTGCTGATCTTCTGCTTCTAAAATTCATCTGATGAAGAAAACAGCTCATCTCTTTAACTGGAATTACATGATGACCTGGTACTGTAATATAATCACTCTGGTAAAGAAAGCATGAGATCATAATGGAAACATTTTGTCCCATCAAGAAGTAACAGGTTTTATTCTTCCTTTCATTTGTAAGAAAACAGTCATATGCAATATTCATTACAAGAATGGCTGTTCAGTAACTATTGCTGGTCTTACAAGAGAGGAAAGAAAAGCAAGAGAAAGAAAATTGCATCACATTTAAAGTATATGTTACCTGACATCTCTTAGTTGAAATCTCTCACCAAGTTCCACCTATTGAAGATAAAATTTTGAATCAATCTTTTCGATGGTCATGGGAAACCACTGATAAAGTTAATGCAGGATATATATACTTTGTGCTATCTGTGAGCACTTGGTGCTCATGACAGAGTTTTTCATCCCTCTTTTCTCAGATCTGTAATCATTGCATTATTTGGCAGTATTAGAGTTTAAGTAAACCTTCATAGGCAGATCTCTGGAGCATAATTGAAGTAACACTGCACATATGTAGTAGGTATATTTTACACTTGGCTATGTTGGTACCCATAGGAGGAATATCAGAATGATCCACAAGCTGAATGCCCCTTTAAATCTCATTCCTACTTCTTGATTCTCTGCCTGCGTTCTTGGCCAATAATATCTTTGGTATAGAGTTAAAAAAGCAAATGACACTCTCTTCAACTACACTCATCACTCTGTCATGCTTGCTTTCATTCCATGCTTTAATTTCTTGCTAGAGTTAGTAGTCTTGACTAAATTCAAAAAATGATGGAAGTGTTTTTTCCATTTGCATGAATTGATTTTGAAGTTCTAAATGCTTCCTCTTATATATTCAATGGTCTACTTACTATCTTTCCTTTGATTAGCAGTGCAGCCATGACAGATTTCTGTGAAGTCCCCAAATTCTGTGTACTAATAGGAGGGCCTGGGTTTTGCAGTCAGAAATGGTAGCATCCAAAATGTAAAGACACTCTTCTCAAGGTTTGTTGAGACCTCAAACTGAGTGGATCCATATCCATGTCTCTGATCATCTGATAAAGGTGACGTTGTGGTTGTGTGGCTCCAGAAAAAGGATGAATATGTGCCACATATCCAGTCTTGACTGTTAATGGCAGGGTAAATCCAAGTTGCCAGCTTCATAGCAGGTTACTAAAGTCATTAAACTTGTTCCTGATGTTTGTAAATTTAGTCCTCTTTTAACTGACCAGTCCTTCAGTAGTTCTATTGTTTAATCTTAAAAACAGGGAATAGCCTTCATCAGGATGAGTTGATAAAAGCATGCTGTGACTAAATCACGTTTGTAAAGTACATCTTTACACCACTTAGGGATGTCGAGATGCATTCCTCTATCTGGACAGATTTTGCCTCAGGAAATACACCTGGAAGATTTTGGATCTATATTTCACTACTTGCAACAGGACCAGTTCAGTACAGTACAAAACATTCCGTCTGTTTATTTGCTAATGTGAAAGACAAGGGTTGCTCATCTTTCAGAAGGAAATGTCTGGAAGGAAAGGATTGCTAAGAATAAGGTTTACCTTGTAGTAAGTTTAGGACTCCTACATAGATTCACTTGTCTTCCTTGTATCAGCAAGACTATAAAGTACTGCAATTTTGAAACTACTTGAATATGGTTTCAGCAAGGTGGCCACGTGTCCTAGCCTGTAAATTCAAGAATTTCCATAATACTCCTCACATACTGTGCTCTTAAAATGGAGGATCTTCACCTGCTTGGCTGTAATCTGATTCCAGCATGGAAACTGTCATTCCCCACTTCTCATATTTTCATGTTCTTTCTGTCTGTGCCTGAATATCAGTGCAACCAGTGTGATCATGTTTTGCATGTCAGGAAAGTTTCGCTTTCTTTAACAGAAATGAGTGAAGCAAATACCCAAAAGTATTTTCTGTGTGATTATGCATGATGTAATAGATCTGTCTGCATATTTGTACTTTTTGAGATGTTTTCTAATTGTCATTCATAGATGTCTGACATTTCAAACTAAGCCTCTTAGCATAAACATCAATTTATTCACCACTTTCATTTTTAATACTAACATACTTGGCACAGGCATTTTTCCTTTTTTTTCTTCTTTTTTTTTTTTTTTTGTTTCTTTGTTTTCCTAAGTCAACATTTCTGTTTAGTTTGTGGTCTCTGAAGAACTATTTGTTACCAAACAGTTGCAATTTTGTTATTCGCCTGGTTGGCGCAATTCAGCATAGCCATTCAGTTTACCATGAGAGAAGCCCTGCTACTGAGATTCGCAGAACAGTTATAGTATTGAGCAACACAGCTATATTTTAATTGTTGATTGGTCAAGGTGACTGCTGGAATGAATGCTTTCAGTCTCTGAATAGGTCTGCAGTGCGTACTAAAAAGGAATCGATGTGTCTGTAAGTTATTAAAACAGACTCCTAACACCATACTTAAATCCGGCTAATGACACAGTAATCCTGTCCAAAATGTTCCTCCACTTTCCCCCCAAGATATTGGACATTATTTAACATAGGTAGTGTCTATTGTTTTGGTACCAATAAAAATTGCATAGCAGAGCGTTTGATTCATGTTTGGCTGAGGAAGCATTTAAAAGTATGTAATGGGTTGTCACTGTTAGGGTGGAATGGCTGAATTTATATAGGTGTATTCCACTGAATACCTTTTTCTTTCTTATAGATAAGGCTAATTTGCACGGACTTCTTGAGAGAAGATAAATTAATCAGATTTTATGACTTTGCATAGATTTTTATAATTCCCAAAGAAATATTGCCATTTCAATGCTATTCTTTAACTATTTCAAAAAGTCTGATTTTATCTATGTGGTTCTTTCTTTAATTCCTTTGTGCGGCTGCCTGTAGTCTTCAAGAAACTTGTCACTGTGTTTTGTGCTTTGGATGGCAGTGCCATTCTTCATTAGAAACAAATTGTATTGCGTTGCATTTTCAGAAGTGCTTTAACCAGAGAACATAAAAATACATTGACAGAACTGTAAAAATGTATCATTGCTGCAGGTGAGGCCCTTGGACAACACCATTTATAAGTCAAGCATGTTTCTTTGAGTTCACTGGGGTTAGAACTTAATTTGGGGTTAGTATTAATTTGCTGAACAGGGAGAGATTAATCATATATTACTTATCATGTTTGAGTCTAAAGTGCTGCTGGTCTTGAAAAGTATGAACAGTATCAACTTATTTTGGTAATGCCAAAGATACCACTGATGAAAACAAAGCATTGCTTAATTATATGAGGCAAATATCAAGTGTCCATACGCTTCACAAAGAGGATATTCTCCATCTAAAGTGATGTTTTGTATTTCAAATGTAGTTTGAAGTACTCTTATTAATGTGCAATATAGTTTTGAACAAGTACCAAAATATGTTACATCTTTTCTATGTGTTTGTCAAATCTCATAACTGTCCAATTTGTATGTGCATGGGTAGAATTAATTGAAAGGACAATCAAGCAAAAAACATCTGACTTCTGAAAAAAATCTGTACCTCCTTTTTAAGAAAAGTTGTTGATTATGATAAGACTCTGAGAAGCCACAGGAGTGAATAACAGAAACCCATATAAAGTGATTTTTTTCAGTGTTACTCTTATAATTGTTGAGGAAATCAATTTCTGTGCACTAAAATCATAAGTAAAAGAATTTTTTCAAAAAGCATTGCCAGAGGAAACAGTTAAACCAGTGTTTTGATCACATGGTAGAATATATTTTGGAATACAGAGATCTGTTTAATCTCATTTGTAATTTCCTCTAAAACGTCAATCTCTGATGATGATGGCTTCTGTGAATCCTCAGACCATTTGGAAGTGTAATGTATTAATCCTCTCATCAATCTAATGAAACAAACAGGTATTTTCTTCATTTTACAGACAGTGATGCTGGCTTGTAACAGGAGAGAGGAGATTACAGAAGTGGCTAGTTCACATGAGGCACATTAGAATATTTCTCCTAAACAAAGGAAGACAAACACATATCCAGACTCTGGCCACAATTCCACCTTCTTTTGACTCCCTGGGCATGTAAAGAGAAGGGGTAGCAACCAGGAGACTGCTTTAATTTGCCAGACTAACCAGTTCCTGTAGCTTCAAGCATGACAGGAGTGGTAAGATTGTTTAAAGCAGCCCTTTCTTCTCAGCTGAGATGAGTAGTGCTTGGTGTACATAATACTGAGAGCAGTTTCTTCATGGCACAGACACGAGTACAGCTCAGGAGTTCCTGGCTCCATAGATTATGTTCACAACACGCACAAGCCAACTCTAAAGCTATTTTCACTTGTAAAAGTTTTGTGTTCCAAATCTCCATTTGATACTAGTTATTATAGATACAGAGCTATGGAGCAGTCTACAGAAGCTGAATCTGAAATGAAATTATACCAGTGAGCCATTTGCTCAGGAAATGTGTTCCATGGAGCCACCCTGCTTTACAGAACACTACGGCAAACAAGGGGAAGATAGCTATGTTTATTTGTGAGTTGTGGCGTCTTTCCTGTATCTGAAATTATTTACCCTGTTCATGTCAGATACTGGCATCTCTGCTCTTCTGATCACCTGCAAAAAATACAGGTAAAAGAGCATAGGTAGAAAGAGGCATTATTTGAAATTTAAATAAATATATGATTTCACAAAGATCTCTTAGTGCTACCAGTAATCAAAATTATAGTTGATTCTTCTTTGCAATCCAATAAAAGAGAAGTTTTTTCCTGGCACTAGTACTTACTTTTTTATTGTGCTTTAAAAGAAATAAGGAATTGTATTTTTCTCCAAAATGAGTAATTATATTGAACTGTTCATACTAACTTAATTTTGTTAAACTTTACTCCTAAGTAAAGGTTAAGATGTTTCCAGTATTGCTAATCTAGTATGCTACCACTAACATGGGAATGCCTGATATTTTTCCATTTACAATGTAGTACACACCAGAAGATTTTATCGAATATGACTATGAGTATGGGGAAGCAGATTATAAAGAAACTGATTCTGTAACAGAGGGACTCCCACTGTTTGAAGAGACAGTAGCACAAACAGAGGTAACAGAATCTGATCTGTTTGTTGTGTGGTGTCCGGCTGTCCCCTACCACATGGTTTGTCAATTTGTGTCTTCTGTATATAAACATAATGTTTTCCTTTCACTTACTGCTTTACTCTTGCACTTGCTTTCAGTTAGAGATGGAAGGTCTCACGGCTGACAGCATTCATCTCGCATTTGGTCACCCTTCTTTCATTCATGCTTTCTCAATTTTCTTTTCATTTTATTTATGTTTTTCCATTCCATCTTTCATAACGTTTGCAGAAAAAGAAAGCCGTGGTCAAAAAGAAGAAGAGGACAGTGGCCACTAGCTCAAACGACAAACCCCAAAAGGCCACAACAAAAAAATCTGAAAAATATGCATCCAAGAAGAAGAAAAGTTATCAAGCAGCAGCAAAAGGCAAACTAGGGGTAAAGGTAGCCAAGAAATAATCAAGATCTTTCCCAGAGCAAGACTGGAAGATCTCTGATAATAAGAAAAAATTTACCTAACCCCACCAGATGAATACATCTGTCTAATACCATAACCTGAATAAAAGTGATACTTCTTGAACTTTTCATACAGGATTTTTTTTCAATAATTTACTCTTTCTTTAATACTAGGCAAACGTTATTGATGGATTTCAAGAGTATAGCATAGCTGAAAATGACTATGGGCCTCAGACAGACGCTCCCTCCAGAACTACTGAAGCAAATGAGGTAATAAGCACTCCCATCTTCGTAATAAGAACTTTTGTCCCACCAGGTGTTGGTGATTAAAAAAGTAGAAACCTCTTTTAAAAAGATGAATGTCTATGTAAAAGATACATACTCTAACAGTATTTAATGTGATTTTTATGCTTTCCCAGCCAATATCAGAAACAACCATTTCCTTGGGCAGAGCTCCCATTAATTCTGTAGAGGTCTGCTGAATCTTCAGACTGCGGAGTTCATGATTGTGAAAATCACTCAGTGTTATCTGCTGTGGGAATGTAGGATTGTTGCATTCAGTATGGATTTGAATGGAGCTGTGTCTAGCATAAACTAGGTTAGATACTAGACATAGTTCTCCTGATCTAATAGGAAGTGGAGTCTCTAATTTTTCCTCTAATTCTTAAGATGCAACATAAAACAAACCTAACACAAGACAAAGAAGTGCTGCAACAATAGCCACATATGGAAGTTGAGTCAGAAACCCTAATTTCCTTTTCACAGTTCTTCAGCTAAGAAAACCAGATTACTTGCTTTTTTGTTCTAATCAGCAGAAACACTACATTTTGAACTGTCAGAAAGATAAAATTATCATTGTGAGTTATCTTAGAAAACACATTTTTATAAAGCCACAATGACAAGCCTAAACATTATTTTGTTAAAATTGCTACACCTAAGCCAGTGTTGATTAATATGTCTGCATATTAATTAATGCTAGTGTTAGAAAAATGATGGCTGATTGTAAGAAAGATTGTTTTCATTTTTCTTTTACCTTTTCCTTTCAAAATTAAGATATATTGCTTAAAAGATGTACAAAACTCCCCCTCCCCTCCTTTCCTCGAATAGTTGAAAAGAGAAAAAGGGTTCCCATTTCTTTTATGGTTTTCATCCTATGTATCTCTGAGGTGAAGGTGCATTGAGGTATGTTTTACTCATTCTACTGTAAAGCCATCTTGTGTTAAATCTCATGTCTGCTTCTCACAAGTTATTCAGCTGAGGTATAGCTAAATAATTCAGTGTTGTACAATTGGCTTAAAAATGCCCACAATAGTAGAGTTGTAACGAGGTAGATTCAAAGTGCTAAACACTCTCCTTGGTGAGAGCAGTTCTGCTTAAAACTAAAATTTGGCTTAGATTTGGTTCAGATCTGTGTTTACTCTAGCTGTAAGGGAAAAGTCATGCTCCTATAGGTGATGGAATTAGGCAATTGTTAAATCAGAGTCTGACTCATTTTAATTGCAACATGTTTCAATATGATTACATCAAGATTTTTTTAGTTACTCTGGATATTAATTATCTTCTTAATATTTTAAGGCCATACCAGTTCATATTGTCTGAACATTTAGAACATCCATTTCATATAAGCAATATCTGAACTTTGATTTCTTTAAAAATTATCCTTTCAAGAGAATAAAGCAGTCCTCTTTTATGTCACAAATGGTTTTGTACATCTCAAATATAGCATTCTTTTAAGCTGCTTTAGTGCTTTTAAGTCGGTTGCTTGGTTTGACAGTTTACATAGTCTGAGATGAAAACTCAGTTTTCAGAAACATAAAAATTAATCTGAATTTTGCAGGTGGAACTTGACTCAAACAAATAAAAAAAAAAAATTACCATGGCACACATGAACCATGACTTTTATTGATAAATAAACTGTAAAATCATTAACAAGAGAAAAGTGGTTTAGCTCAATGTTGGTATTTATAGACAAAAAATAATGAAAAAGGCTGGGCTTAACTAAAGTGATACTTGCACTTCTTCCACATTGCTATTGTAAAAAGATCTGAATTTATTCACTGCTCATTGCATATCTTCATTCATGAATGCTTGTAAGTGTGAAACCAAGCCGGGAAATTTAGCTATATTTGGCACTAAAGTAACATTAAGCAAGCAGTACACATAGTACTGGATGTATTGAATTCAGTGGTTTTGAAAATAAAAACCCAAAGCGTATGAAAACATTACTTCTTTGTACTACTTATACAAAGATCTTTTAATTACTCTGAAAGACTGAATTTCCATTCCTTCAGACTCTAATTAAAAGACAATATGCTGTAGTTCTACTGTTCTTTCTTCTTTTGACAAGTCATCATGGTGGATCAGCGTATGCTTACATTGCTTTACTAACAATAACCCACATATTCCTCCTATTCCCAAATCTTTGCTACTGATACGAATAGCAAAATCCTGTTGAAGAAGTATTTGCTGAAGAATACATAACTGGAGAGGATTATGACAAAAAAACTGAGGCAACTGAATATGGAAGCAGAGGAGTAGACCTCAGTGAATCTGATCTGCTGGTAGATGGAGATTTAGGCGAATATGATTTTTATGAATATAAAGAATATGAAGAGAAACCAACCGATTCCACTAATGAGGAGTTTGGTCCAGGTGTTCCTGCAGAGACCGATATCACAGAAACAAGCGTAAGTTGATTGGAGGCATAATGCAGATTAATTTAATTTAGCAATTACTTTATAATTAGAATCTCAGAACTGCACAGATCCTGATTCAGAGCTCCTTGTAACTATCACATTCTCACTTTAAATAGGCTTGGGATCAAGGTCATCCTCTTGTTTTAGTACTCTCGAACTTATTATATGTCAGATCTTTGTCATGTTTGTTAAAGGGAATAAGGGAGGGCTGAAGATGGGAGGGAAAGGAAAGAAGAGGTGGAATTCAAAAAACAAATGATAAAATGAGCAGTTTTTAAAATCTTTCTAAACTAGAGCTAAAGCTGGAAGGAATGTAAGTTCTAATGTAGGTGCAAGTACTGTAATTAATATTTTTCTATGATGACCCCAAAAAGTTGAAATGCATATAAGTGTCTAGAATCCTATGGCTTTTGCTACTTTCCAAGAAGAAAATTCATGAGTGGGAAGGTGAAGGTCTGAATCCTTTCATGTAAATAAGCTTAGTAAACGGTGACAGGTTTATGATCCTGTAGAAGTGATTTAACAGCTCAGTATATATAAAGAAAGATAGGATGACATGGTGGATCCTGTGAATCATGCTCCTTTTTCTGAGTTTTATAGCTCTCTCTTTCCCTCTGACTTAATCACAGGCTAAACAGCAAGGCTTTAAAATTTCCTGAAGTTGTGCCAAGATCCTTGTTTACCAGTTTACCAGGCTATGGAAGCTGGAAAGAAAACTATTATGGCTAAGACTGGAAGGAAAAAAAATCCCATTTGGATTTTTTAATTAGGAAGACCCTGAATATAGTAGAAAAAGCAGTTTTTGTTTGCAGTATTTGCTCAGTCTTATCTTTATTTTCTCCTCACAAAGTCAAAACTGCAGTTTACAAAGGATCGAAGAAATAACAGCAAGTGCTGTGAGGTTGCTTTCCTCTGCCAACCTTGAAACCCAAACTTCTTTTACTGCTCCTTTCTAAACCCTGTTGGGGTCACTGTATTTTTTTAATGATCCTTATCTGTGCAATGTGATACAAGTGTACTCTTTTCCTTCTAGCCCAGATGGGGACACTGTGGCAGAATGACACAGAAAAGGTCAGATTATCTGCAAAGCAAAGAGCCCATAAGGCACCATTTGTGCCTGCATTAAACAAATGACTGTGTAGACTCTATCCCCTGGTGTAAATTTCAACTTAAAATGCCTTGATACAAAGCTGAAGGAGTCAGGAATCTTGAATTAAAATACAGGCCCTGGCCTGTGCCAGCTTTATTACTGTTCTCATCTGCTGAACCAGAGATATCATAGAATTTTCCTTTGACATATGGATGTATTTAGAAGAACTGAAGTTCTACCTTTGATAAAAAAGGGAAGATAGAAAGTACTCAGTATCTGGAAATTTTCAAAAAGGAGTAGTATTTCCAAAGATAGAGACCCTGATATCATTCTTTACAGCTAGTTCATTTTAATTTAATAAAACATAACTGTCTATACCTCTTGCCACTTGATTTTTATGAACTATTGATGGGTTTATGAACATCATTACTAGTGAGTTCTGTGCTTTCATAGATCAATGGACAGGCCACTAATCTGTGCCTCTCTTTTTCCATTCCAGAATATTTCATATTGAAATACTGGTACATTCTCCTTACCATTTTCAAATCCCCAGTTATTTTAGAGTAAATGTCAAATCAGTGTACTGAAATAAAAAGAAAAAAAAGGCATTTCAAATTTTCAGCTGGTCAGAACTAGAACTTTAATTTCTAGTAGACACGTCAGCAATCAAGAGAAGTATTGAATAAAATTGCATTTTCTCATTGTTTGGAAAAATGATGCTTTTCTTTTTCTTTGTTTGAAACTTGGATCTGTCTGTTTCTTCCATTAAGGCATGTTATTGACATATTGTTTTAGGCACTTCTGTTATCTTAATCCTGAACCCAAAACTTCCTATAGAGCTGATCCTAAAAGAATTTGGCAGTTGGTGCTAATTCATATATTTAGGAGGTATAACTGGCTATCTGTGAAATCTTATTTAATGTTCACTGTGCGATTTAACTCCTTTCCCATTTATGCTATGCAATCACAGACCTTTCTCAGAATACTTTACATGTTGTGGATACCCAATGAATGAAGTTAGGAACTTGAAGGGTACTGTCCATATTGGACCAAGGGCTTGCTTAAATCAGAAAGCCATGAAGAATCATTGTTTATTGCCAAGAATATTTCCAATCAAATAAGAAAAGAAACATTGTTACTTGCACGCAGAAGTTTTAGATTCTAAGTCCAAAGTCCTAATGCAAAGCATGGGATACATGCTATTGCATCTCATTTGAAAAGTACAATTTGGCAATAACCAGTAATGTGAAAAGTATGCATATAGTTTTTGCATTTTCCATTTCTCATGTATTTTTTATTTATATGGTTTGTGCCTGTGATGTGTGTTTTATAGTACAGACCAATTCCAGCTTTAGCTTTCAGTTAAAGGTTGCTGCAGTTTTTTATTGTACCATGTCCTTAGACTGTGTACTTATTTTCATTTTTGTGGTTGTTTTTACTGGCCAGGTGACAGGACATGGGGCTTATGGAGAAAAAGGCCAAAAGGGAGAACCAGCTGTGATTGAACCTGTAAGTAGAGATGTGGGTGAGTTTTTCTGTAGTGCTATTTAACATATGTACACTATGGGTGCATCATTATCAAACCATGTTGTTCATGATAGGATGACAGTAACTTTATCCATGACCTCTGAAACAGTCACCTGTAATGTGGATGGTATAAAGTGACTACAGTGACCTGTTCCAGCCTACTCTTATGGTCCCACAAAGGACTGACCACATGCTCTTAAAACAAGGAGAATCTTCTTGTGCTGAGTGAAACAGAGCATTGATCTGCTCTTCGGGCCTCTAGTAACTACAGCTTGGACAGATCTACCAACGTAACTTTCAGCTTACCAAGATAACTTTCAGCGTAGGCACAGGTAACACCATAACTACAGGTTTCAGCAAGCAAAAGGAAGTCCCTCTGAGAGGTTAAATAAATTCTTGTATGTTTGACCTGTGCTGGTGCAATCATATTGCTAAGAGTTTAATTAAATGCTTTCTGTGGTGGATACAACTTGGTCATAAGCACAGTAATGTATCAGTAGTTTATACATCTTTAAACAGTAGTTTAGTACCTAAGTGGCTTTTGGATTAGGACTGAGTTTTACTGTAGCATGATGTTTGATGGTTAGAAACTAAAATTTAAGTGAATTAAACCCTACAGATTATAAAAAAATAAAATTAATTTATAATATCTAGCAGAAACTGAATGCCAGTGTGGTTTACTGTTCTAGAATTTTCAAGGACTGCTTTCAAATTTGTATTTGACCCAAAGAGAAATTGAAGTGTAATTTGGTTTTTTATGTCATGGATAATTAAGTACAGAAATACCAAGGGAAAAATCAGCTTAAGTTGGAAGTCTGAAAAAATACTGTGTTGTGTCATTGTTCCCTAAATATTAAAGGTCTGGATTCTCTCATCCAAAAGCTCCTTACTTCTGTATTTCTGTATCAGGATTAGGATTTGGTAGTTACTCATCACCAAATTTAAAAGAGTACTATAATGAACAAGTTTGAAATCAAGGTTGTGACATTTCAGTCATGATCTGTGAAGAAGCTCAAAGTGTTAGCTCATAAAATGCATGACTTTTTCAAACCAATGCAAGGTAGATATAGTTGAGATCCCTGATACTGAAGAGGTTTCCACTGCCAATGTACAACATTGTTGGAGTTCACTACAACAAGCTTCAAGCTAGTTTGTCCAGTCCTCCTTCGTATTGAAGGCCAAGTGGTACAAGTGAGGATGATACACTTGTAGGTCTTACCATGACCTGGAATTTGGATTAGCATCTAACCTGAAAAAAAAAAGCAACTAGAAGATGCTGTAAGACCCACAACATAGAAATAGCCAGTTATTCACTTCAAATTCTTCAACAGCATTAAAAAAAAAATATTTTGGATCAACTACTTGAAGATCCATCCAGCCTAAAAGTCTTTCTCGCTTTTAAAGCCACACAACAATTCAGATTATAATTCTAGTAACTTTAGAGAAAAGATTTCTGGAAAAGTTTATCAAAACACTAAGAAATGTTAACTTTAGTAGTTAATATTTTTCTACAAGATGTAATAAAGTTAACATTGTGTTTCATCCATCCCTAGGGTATGCTTATTGAAGGACCACCGGGACCAAGAGGACCTGCTGTAAGTACATTAGTCACAATTTCTTTTATTGCACTTGATTCATCCACTGTGCTTTTGTATCCACGAGTTAACACAACATTGGTCTTATTATAGTTCCCAAATGGAATATATCAGACCTGGCACTTTTAGAAGGGAGTAAAAAAGGGTCATCTCTAGCATTTGAGGTGACAGCATGCTACAAGCTGAGTGCACATGAAAATCTAAGTTTTGAATGTTGACTATAAAGCTTTGCAAGAAAAAGAAGTGTGCCACCTTGTAAATTATTTTGTCCAAATATTTATTCATCATAGCATTCCAAAGAAAAAACTGCTCAAAAGTGCTGCAAGCACTCAGCATAATTATGTCATTCATTTTCTACAGGGTCTTACAGGTCCCCCAGGTCTACAAGGTCCTGTTGGTCCTCCAGGTGACCCTGGTGAAAGGGTAAGTCAACAAACAGATTATCCCCTGTATTCATGGAATATCTCACACTAATTGCTACAAGAGTGAGTTAGATCCTGATCTGAAATAGATGCACATAGGTTAAGAAACTCCAGTGGAACTGAAGCTGATTCATTCAGCTAAGCAAATCAACAAAAATTTCCTTAGGTTTAGAAATATGTACTGTAAATACAGGAAGAAAGTTAAATTCCTATTTGTTTTTATTTCTCTGATGTGTTTTAAAATAAAGTAATAGATACAGACATTTCATATGGATTTGAATGCATTTTAAAGAAACAGTATAGCCTCATCTACAGTATGTACAAATACAGAGAAAAACAGGCTCTGCAGAATAAAAATACACATGGGAGTGTTGAAAGTGATGGATAATATTTAGATGGTCTTGGAAGTCTTTATTTGTCGTATTAAATAAATAATTTGAACCCTATCCAGTCATGAAAATAATTTAAATATAAGCTCTTATTTTAATGTTACACATTCTCACAACCCTTTCCTTACTGCCACAACCAACACAATTTTTAAACAGTCTATTTATTTGAAGAAAATATACTACTAAAAAACTTTCCTGTGTTTTATGAAAGATAGTTTTCTCACAAGTCTAGCATGTTAATGCTGTATTTATGTGTGTAAGATGTTGAGAAGATGCTACCACTTCACTGAATAATGAGATAATGCACCATCCCTGAAGTGTTCAAGGCCAGGCTGGATGTGGCTTTAAGCAGCCTGGTCTAGTGGATGGTGTCCTTGACCATGGCAGGCGGGTTGAAACTACATCTCCAAGGTCTTTTCCAACCCAGGCCATTCTATGAGTGTAAATGTATGTATGTGACTCAAAAGGTTTATCTTGCATAACTTTTTGTTCTCATCCCTTTCTCTCTCATGTCTCTGTTCTCTTAGGGTCCACCTGGTCGCCCTGGTCTTCCTGGTGCTGATGGTTTAGCAGGTCCCCCAGGTACCATGTTAATGTTGCCGGTAAGTTGTGATTACAGGGTAACTAGCCTACAAAAAGCAGAAGTGTCTTTCATGAAATGTATAATAGGTAGTTTCTTTTTCATCTAATTTTGTCTGTGGAATGAGAGTTGATACAGAGTTTCTTGTATGGTCTAAGCATTTGAAGTTCGTGCGCTGCCTTTTTTTCCTCAAAAAAACGTGCTTTAGCTCCTGCATAGCTAACAGATTGGAACCTAAATGAATTACAGACACTGAAAATCTCCTTATATTTTCAATAGTAACTGTTTTTTGCTACTATATGTCCTAAATAATGAATTTTCTGTTGCACAGAGGACCTTTACTCCCAACAGTCATGTGTGCTTTCAAGTCTCATTAACATGGAGAATTTTAAGCATTCCATGCTTAAAATTGGACTTCAGCGTCCTCTTTGAAGAGTCAGTGCATCCTTTGAATAGAAATATATGCACACGGCCAGCTCTGCTCCCACTGGAGTCAAAGCAAAACACCATCTGTTTTAGCATGTGGAGGAACAAGCCCAAAGCTGTTAAAGTATCTTGCAGCTTTATGGTATAAAAAGTACTATGTGCATGGAATTCGTTATTCCTAAGTGTGTGTATGTATGCAGAAGATTCATGTCAACTCTGGGGATAGGCAAGCTGGATAAACTGTTGTGTGTAGTGAAAGATTCCTGACTCTCATATCTAGTGTGCCAATGTCATACCTTTGGAGAGCTGTGCTTCTTGTTGCAGCTTAGCATTTCTGCAACATTGCAAAGCTTCTGCTAGCAGTTCCATGAGCAGTAACAGTCCAGAACAACAGGAATGAGTATTTAAATTTTATTCTGCAATTAATTTTGAAATTGTAAAAAATAACACTAAACTCTTTTATTTTAGATAGGAAACATTTTTCAAATTTGTCTGCCCTAAATTAAATTGCACTTTTTTTCTGCAAGTAGCTACCAGTGTACAGAGAACTAATTAATTTTGATAGCTATTTTTATTGAAGTTTCGCAGGACATTCACAGTCTATTTTGGCCTCTTTCTGAAACAAAAAAGCAAGCAAGCATGAAACAAAGTGAAAACCAAAATCCTGTAATGTGAAGAAAATATTTGCTCTTAAGAGATTAGATTTAGACTTCAATTCTAAATTATTATCAATTACTTTATATTCATCTTGGATCCAGTGGCCTCAATGCAGCAATCTTCTGCAGTTGGTGGAATGAACTGGACTGTGAGCTTTTGTCTTTGAAGTGGTTTGCAGAGTTGCAGCAAAAAAAACAAGTGTGATTTTGATTCGATAAATCCTGAATCCTTTTCTTGTGTTTGTACTTGCAGTTCCGCTTCGGTGGAGATGGTGAGAAAGGCCCTACAATCTCAGCTCAGGAAGCTCAAGCACAAGCTATTCTTCAGCAAGCTAGGGTGAGCACAAGGAGCCTTCAAACAAAACTGCCACAAGGGTACAGCTCCAAAACCAATCTGTTTTATAGCATTCAGGATGTGAAGTCAAAGATGGGGGCTATTTGCTAACACATTGTGAAATTGTATTAATATAGAATGTGTATGCTGGCTCTGAGATTTTTTTGTGATAACTGTTCTGTTTGTTTGTTTTCTCAGATTGCTATGAGAGGTCCACCTGGTCCTATGGGACTCACTGGAAGACCAGGTCCTGTGGTATGTAAACAAAAAAGGGGCACAGGTTTAAGAACACAGTAATGCAGTGTGGATCCCATTATGATCTTGCCTATGCCTCTGTATTTGTATTTATTTCATTTGAAATTAATGTTATATAATTAAAGCCAGAGTTTGTATTCTTATTCAAGGTCTGCCATGCAACCTGAATGCTAAATCAGTTTTTATTCTAGATTTAAGAGCACATTGGTAGACTTAGAAAACTAGTGAATAGTTTTACATAAATAATTACATATACCTCTACAGTCAGTCATCTCTATAATAATGTTAATACAATTTCTTGTGGTAAATACGAAACTCTACAGAAAGAGATAATAAAGCAAGAGTGTGAAGAATCACCTTTTCTCAAATTTGAGCAGAGTTTGGAAAGTTTTTGAGAGACATTCCTATAATAAATTAAAAGTCATGCAGATTTCTAAAAGAATTATACTTTTTTTGCTTTCAGTCTTGAATGTTACTCACTTGCTAATACCAAATGATCTGAAAATGGCCTTGGGGATGTTAAAAAAAGCTTGGTATTTATACAAAGTCTCTACACTTGTATTTTTGAGCAGATCTATCTAAGAACAATACTTCTCTAGAGTAATTCTTCCAAAGTAAACAGTTACTACCAAGCAGAGAATCTATCTCACAGACTCCTGATTCATCATGATAAGCAATGCAATACTTACAAATAGTCAAACATATTTCATCTATTTAAGAAACTCATACACTATTTCCAGCAGTGTATTTAAATCAAGTGACCTGCAGGGTAAGATCTATATAGACAAAGTAACTATAGAACTGCTGTAAGCAAGGAGTGATTTGTAATGACTTTTGTAACACTGACAGTGGTATAACTGGCCTTGGACTCACGCTTGCATGTTTCAAAAGCCTTCGTGAATGTCTGTGTGCAAAGGTCAACAAATGAATATTAATAGTTGTTTTGCTTCTAAACCACCAGGAGGCTCTAGAAATCCAGCTCTTTGATCTAGCAGCATTTTTTGCCTACAGTTCTAGATGCAAGTTTCTTGGTCTGTAAATTGTTTGCCTGCCCAGCTTCTTTTATGAATGAAAAAGTTGGAGCTTTTACTCTTTAATATGAATTGTGTTTTTGGAAATTATTTGAATAGCCAAAAGGATACATTTACAAATGTATCAGTTACTAAAAATCTTAAATATAGCAGTGTCAAAGCCCCAGTCTAGCTTTTGCTTCTGTTGCCTTCCCTGTGATGAATGTACTTCTCTTTGCATTGGTTATGTTCTTACTGTGCTCATATTTAGCTCTCAAATATTATTATAGAACAAAGAGTCACATTTGATCACATTCAAATCAGTGGGGGTTTCCTCCCAATACTAAGAACTATTTTTGCCCACTTAGACCCAGTGTCTAGACAGTGATGTATCGTGGTATATCTGTAGATTCAAAGGGTAAATTCATACCTTCAGATGAATAGGGGATTATTTATTATTGCTCCCTGTAATTCATGTATAGAAATAGAAAGCAACTTATTAATTTAAAGAGGCTTTTGTATATTTAAACAATACATGTTGCCTTTTTCATCAAGGGTGGACCTGGAGCAGCAGGTGCTAAGGGTGAAAGTGGTGAACCAGGTCCCCAGGTATGTTCATATTCCCTGTTATGTTTGAGAGCATTTATCTTTAAAAAATGTGTTCATACCAATTAGAAGAAATCAACCAAGGGTGTGCTTTCTGCATGCAATTGAAGAAAAATATATTTTATGATACTATCTTAATAAAATTCAATAGCTTGATCGATATTAAAATCTTAATTAAAACCAATAGCTTGGTTGTACATTATGAAATATGAAAGTAACAATCTTTGTGTCACAAAGAGCAATTGTCACATGTAGAGTGTCATCCTTTGAAAATCTGTTTAAATATTGTCACTTCAGGCTCTTTTCTCTATTCAGTAATCATACGTTAGTCTGCAACTGTATGACCTGGGGCTCTGATCCTATCAGATCTCATAAGGTGAGGGAGTTTGAATTTAGCTGGTAATTAGACAGCCTGTTTTCAAGAAAGATGTGACATAGCAAGAAAAATCTTTAGGAATCAGTGCATGCTTTGCTTTTCAGCTTATTATATAAACTTCTATGCAGTGATGTTACAGAGCACTGAAATTATTTTTGAATGGCTAGTCCTTACCATTGCTTTTTTCACCTGAATTTGGATGGAGGACAAGAAAATTTCCAGGTTTTTAGTCTGGGGTAATTTGGTCTCCCTCTAGTTAAAACTATGTTATGGAAAGCTAAGATAGCATGTGAGCTTTTACCAGCACAACTCATGTATTGTGTATAAGTTAGGGATCTGAAATATACACTTTTAGTTTTCATCAAATAATTATAATGTGACTAAAATAATTTTGGCATGAGAGGAGGAAAGTTTTTCAAAAACAGGTCTGTGACCTCCAAAGCCATGGAAAGATTCTAAGAAACTTTTATGTTAAAGGGATGAATTATGCCATGTATAGTGCCATCTCATGAAAACTAGTGTTAAAATTTGTAGTGCTAAGGCTAGTTTGGATGCCCATGTTCTTTTAAAACTAATGGGAATTTGGGAACCAGAATCCATCTCCTGGGGGAGGCGGGAGGGGGGGAAGGTAGCTTTGTCTAAAAAAAAAAAAAAAAGTGTTGCTCTTGAGGTGAGGTTTTTTTAACTAGGTTTTTGCTGACATTAATGTGATTCTAAGCATTACATTCTTTAAATTCAGGGTCCTCGTGGTGTTCAAGGTGCTCCTGGTCCAAGTGGAAAAGCTGGCAAAAGGGTAGGTAGCATATAAATCAGTTCTGTTCTGGGTAAATCGTTTCTATTAAATTTTTTTTAAATATTAACTGATTCCACTTCATTTTCAAATGTTTTCCCCTTTGGGCTTTTGCAGGGACGTCCTGGAGCTGATGGTGCCAGAGGAATGCCAGGAGAACCTGGAGCAAAGGTAAACAGAAAGGAGACCTGAGGCTTTATTTCAGTCTTGAAAAGGGCTAGACAGATTTTATGTGGGTGCCACAGTTCCATCTAGGCCAACACAAAATTCTTCTCTGAGGTGAAAATACTAAAGTTTCAGATAGCTGGGTCAGATGCAGGAGCTGAGAATGAATCATCTATTTAAAATAGGGTAATTAATGGTAATGGCTAGTAGTCTGACCTTGAAAAGACTTGATTCTTGGGGCATGATTTCCCTCTCTCACAGTCAGTTTCTAGTTAGAGTATCAGTAATAGTAAAGTCAGTTTTGCAACTGCAAAGTGCATCTAGAATCAAGATTTTAATTTCAATGTGGACTTCTTTTTATAAATAACATAACTACAGCACAGGGAAAAAGTCCCTGTGGCATCTTCTCTTGCTACAATGCATAGAAGCAAATTTTGTGAGTTTTATCTATATGCTCACCCCCACGTGTTTCATTTGATAACAAGTGTGTACCTATAACCAAGGGCAGAAATTTACTTTTAGAGAGAAGGTGCAATTCATTCAGAGTAAGTAATACAGAATGTAAGTAATTTTCTAAAGCTGTGATTTCTTCTTTCCTAGGGTGACAGGGGATTTGATGGTCTTCCTGGCCTCCCTGGTGACAAAGGTAACAGGGTAAGAAGAAAAATATGTATACTTACACAACACCAAATTGATACTGTCACAGAAATAATGCACTATTCATTAAGAATAGCACTAAGGTATAAGGGGAAAGTTAAAACAGGATATCAGCTTTTTACACTACAGAGTGATATCTGTACTGTCAGGCAATATATTCGCCTTGAAACTTTTTATTAATATCAATCAATAGACAACAATTCATATATATGAATAATGATTTAAATATATTTAGAGAATTCACATCACATCTTCAGCTAGATTTTACTCTAATTTTTCTTAGTTAAGGAATTTGCCTGTTGGACTTCAAATCATTGTTGTGAAGGAAATAGTAATAGGAAAAAGAAATTGGCATGAACTTTCTATATCAGGAGCATGACAAATTTTAATCTGCTGAGAAGCTGCTCAAAAAAACACATATAAATATTTGAATTGCAAACTGAATTTCTTAGTGTGGCTTATTCCAGCAACTGCAGCTTAAAGAAAGATCAGAGTCAGGTCAGGTAAGTTAGAAAAACTTGTACTAATATTTCAAACAACTGATGTACTTGCTTCTTGTGTCATACAAATCTATGGGATGAGATTTCAGCTTTCCTTGCATAGTGTAGAAAAAATCACAGTCAGGGATTTCTGTCTCAAATTATACCCTTAATGCACGTGCTAGCAACAATGTACCCTACTGAACGTCCTGCCTTTACTGTTGTCCTGGTAAGTGCAATGCACTATAAGAGAAATAGTGAATGGGAATGTCAACAAAACCTTTTCCATATGTGCTAAAGCTCAATGCCCAAGGAATCATTATGTCATCCTTCAGTGGGTGAGCACAGCTGCACTTCCTGGAAAATCGCAAGGGTCTGGGCTACTGAACCATAACGTAGCTCTTTTTCATAGCATCTAAGGATACTTAATTTTGAGTCCTGTTTGCAATGGGGAAAAAACTTGTGGTGTCATAAAGAATTTTTTCATTCCTCTTTCCTTACCCCCTCTTACTTAGAGTGTAAAGCAATCAGCACATCACGTAATTGAAACCCAGCGTGCTCAGCAGGTGAACAGCAGAGGGGGCTCGGCATTAAGCACTTCCCACTGCTGCACTCTGAGGGCTGAGCAGAAATCTGGTCTGAGTCAGGGAATGTGTGTCTGATTTCCAATCTGGAATACTAGAATTGTCTGTGGCACCTTCCAAGTATTTTTTTTTTGCAAATACTCAATTTGTATCATATTTCCTAAAAAAAAAAAAAAAAGTAATAACACCTCCCCACCCACCCATCCCCCTCCCCCCCCAAAAAAAATAGAAGAATAAATTTTGGTTGAAATTTGCAAAATAGTAATGGAAATTATGACTTCTCATCTTTTCTTTCATCCCACTATATAAAAATCACTTTCTTATGTTTTTGTGGAGATCTTCTGTAAAAGTATGCACTATGATCTTTGTGAAAGCAGCTCAGTTCCAAGAAGGATCAGATGGTTGTGGCTCTTGAAGTCACATATACTGACAGCATATAATGCAAATGTCGAGTTCTCTTTGGCTTGCAATAATAAGCACAGGAAGACAAGAGAAATACTTTCCCCGTTGTAGTTACATTTTAACTGTAAAAGAATCGATGTTGAAAACCCATGTTTTTAGAGTATAAGTTTTGGAACTGCTTTTAGAATTAGTCGTATTGGACCTATGAGTTGCAAATTGCATGTCTCTCTGAGGCTATGCCTCTGTCAGACACAAGTTGTCAGACAGGAGTTACTGGGTGAGATTCTTTGATTTCCACTGTAGGGCAGATCACAACACATGGTGTAATATTTCTTTTAACCTCAATATCTATGACTTTGAACTTTTCTTATTTAAATTTACTAGATGCATAACTCTTCTTCAGTATAGAAGCAAGATGCTATATACTAGAAGAAAAGGCCCAAGGAAAAGGAATTTCAGGCTTTAAGAGAATTTTCGAAGAGAAGAAATAGAGAATTGAAAAACTGTGAATGCTGATAGTGATAGGAAGTTTTTTCTTACTGAATGACAATACCAGGGCACTGAGTTTCAGCTCCCAATGTAAATCTAAGTGTCACGTGACTGTAGAAAAAGAAAGGTAGCCCTTAAGGGGACAAACTGTTTCAATATTTGAAAGTCTTAGTCAGCCTTCCCCTGGATTTAATTTTCTCTCCCATGCTGGGGCAGACAGAAAGACAGCAGAATAAAATCCTGACATCTGTAATATTTGGCAGACATGCTCTGGGGTATATGAGGAAGTTACCTAAAATTCCCTGCGAAAGTTTAGAAGTGTAAAGAACAGAGTCACTAAACAGTGACTCCAAATATCTCTACCAGAATCCACAGCAATGTATAGGCTTCTTGGAGACACTGATAAAATTAAGGTAAACAGCATGAATACTTGGTTGTTGTCCAATACCAGAAGGAAGTCACAGTCTAAAAGTCTGTGGCCCAGAAGGAGGTCAGTCGGTGGTGTTTGAGCTATGTAGCACACTAGTTCTCTTTAGGAATTGGGAAAGAAAAATAAATCCTTCTAGTATGGTCCAGAATCTACTGAGGCTCTGCATATTTAGACTTGAAAAGCCCAAATCTCTGAGGGGAAGTGTGGAAGTCTGGCTGCCTTCCAAATCCTCAGCCAAATCAGTCCCAAGGCTCTTAGTGACTGGTGCCAGGGTGTGTGATTCTGAAAAGTGGTCAGTAAACTTTGCAATGTATATTCCATGGTCCAGATATTAGTTTATTAACTTCTGACCCATGTACACAAGACTTATTTTACTGGCAGTAATATATTGTGTAGGGGGAGGGGGGAAGTGTTGATGAGACAAAGGAAAATGTGGGTAACTACCTTTTGTAGCATTACAAAATGTTAGAGTGAAATTTTACAAACACAAATAATTCATTGTTCCAACAATGCTAATTTGTTTTTATACTAATGTAATGAAAGATTTTACTGGGTACTCTAACGTACAGATTTGTACCACTGTATCAAGACATGTTTTGACACATCAAACTTCAGCTAGCACATTTGTTTTCATTTCCTTTCCCATCCATTATTGTTTCCAGCAGCAGATGTTATTTTAATGACTTTCCTTATTCTACAGGGAGACCGTGGCCCACAGGGACCTCCTGGCTTACCTGGTGAAGATGGGTCAAGAGTAAGTTGCTATTCACAGAGGGAAATCTAGAGTGAATCCTCCTGTAATGGAAATATGGTCATGACACATATTTAGTTTTTTTCTAAAACTTGTTTTCCTTTTGTACAAAAACAGGGAGAAGATGGGGAAGTTGGACCAAGAGGTCTCCCAGGTGAAGCTGTAAGCAATTCTTTCTTATTCTTCTGTTTCTGTTACAAACAAAAGTCACTTTCAGATTTTTTTCCTTCCTGTTGAACTGTTCTGAATTCCAGGTATCAAAATTATTGCATATGCATGTATATAGAGAATACTGATTCTGTCTGAAAAGCAAACAAATGAACAGGTGTTTTTTTTAGGGATGAAACACCACTTACAGGATTAGAATTGTCAGGGATATATCCAGCCAAGTACATACAACTTCCAGAATCATAGAGGCTATTTCTTATCCTATTGTCTAAAATCAGTAACTGCAGTCCTTGGTACCTGACAATATAACCAAGTCCCTGTTGCTTTTGAAAGATTTTCTAAACATCTGTTTATTAGAAAATAAGGCCTGGATTCTCCTCCCTTTTCACACTAGTGTGCTTCATTGTTTCAGATACAGAACTTCTACTCTTGTCAGTTGGAATTCTGCAGGTGCTGTCACTGCAGAACAGAGTTCTGCATTGCAGGCAAGAAATCAAGCCTCAGAAAGGGGAACGTTACCCTAAATGTCTGATATGTTGCTGCCTACTCACAGAGTACAACGAAGTTGTTACAGAGTCAGTGTGTTAGTGATTTGTGACTGTATGATACATGAGGAGACTGGAGACTCAGTTCTGCCTACTTTAGCAGCACGACATGAATGATGACACAAATGATGAAAATTAATACTCATTTACATAGTATAAAGCCAGAAGATTATGTTATAGACTGAAATCTCGTTCACCTTATTTAGGAGAATAGCCATTGTTCTTTTGTGGAAATTTTTAGGGGTAAGAGGAACAAATCTGATTTTGGTTTCCAGAATGGCTTGCGTTCATTGTAATAAAATCATTAACAATTTTTAATTATTTTTGGATCGTTACGAAAAGTAAAAGCACTATTTTACACTTAGAATAGTAGTATAGAGTATGACACACCATCATGTTTTCAAAAAACGGGAACATAAATATGTATGCTACTGTTCAGGTTAGACTTCCAGGCCAAGACACAGCTGAAACTTTAGTGGAAGATGCTGTGCCAATGTTCTGCACCAGGAAATATAAATAGCAATCTCCTACCTTTCTCTGAAATGACCATACAGCAGATAAATCAGTTTGCCCTTCCACTGAAATCCTGTTCAGACATATGGTGTCCTTGAGGAGAATCTGTTATCATTGAATTTTTTCCTTTCTTTGTTCCTAAACACCCATGCTGCCTTCCCTTCATCCTTCCTTCTCTTTATTATATCCCAAGCCCAGTCCTGCTCATGGTCATCTCTGTTCAGAAAAAATCACACACGTGTTCATAAGTGTTTCTTCTCTTGCAGGGTCCACGAGGATTACTGGGCCCCAGAGGAACACCTGGTCCCCCTGGACAACCTGTATGTACAAGTTGTTCTGTATTTGCAATTTCCAGAAGAAAAAAATGGAAGTCCGCTGAAAGTTGCTCATGTTAATATTGTTTATTGTAGGGCATTGCAGGTATCGATGGACCTTCAGGCCCGAAAGGAAACATGGTGAGTAGTAAACTGGGAATTAGAACAGAAGTAGAGTCTAAGAATCCTTTCCACATTCTCTCATCCCTTCTACTGTGCCATCCTTTCCATTTAATTAAACTTTTCTGTCAAAATATTCAGTTTCATTACGATTTTATATAGAAAAGAGAAGCCTTCTGTTACTTAGTTTTCAGCCAAAATGCCTAACCATGTTTTGTCTCAAGCTCCTTTAGCACCATGGACTCCAATGCTTAGGTCCTATGTGTGGGCTGTTATTCTGTATTAAAGAAAAGGTCATGATATTCATTAGCATGAAAAAATATCATACTGGATAGAAAGTTGGTGGTAGACTTTAAAGAGGGAGGAACAAAGATGAGTTTGTACTCATTTTAGTCCTGACAATGAAGATCTGTAGTGCAGAAATGCAAACCTAATGCTCTACTATTTTTTTTTGCATGGTAGGGTCCTCAAGGGGAACCAGGACCTCCTGGTCAGCAAGGAATTCCAGGCCCACAAGTAAGTGTAAAATAACTCCCAAGAAATATGATGTAATGTGCAGCAAATGTTTAATAAATGGAAATTACTAAAAGGTTAGGTTTTCATGTGCAAAACTGATAAAGCTTCAAAGATTTTATAAATAATGCTGCCAATATGCTGAGGGCAGTGGGAGCAGAGTTTTCAAGTAAGTTTTTAGATGGATTTTTCATTCAGGAGAAAAATGACTCATTCAGTGTTCCTGGAATGCAGCAGGAATGGCCACACCTGGAGGAGGGTTCTGAATAGGATCTTGTTACAGACCTACTGCCAGAATAGTGGCTTGTGCAAAAGGCTCACTCAAAACTCCTGATCTAACTTGTAAGGGGGAAAAAAAAGCCACTTATATTTGCCAGTGTGTTTAAACAGATTAATGAGGGACCTTTAGTGGGGTGAATGTATGTATATTGTTCTCCCTGGTTTCTCACACTGGTTTCTTTCTAACAGGGGCTTCCTGGTCCTCAAGGTCCTATTGGGCCTCCTGGTGAAAAAGTAAGTTACAGCTTTATTTCGCTGCTTCGCAGTCAGTTCTGTGCAACAACCTTGTTTATGAGCTTGAAGGCTTTGTTATCTTTTAGAGAATAGTAACCTAAGCAAGGGAATAACCAGTGGAGGCCTGGCTTTCCTCTCATACACTCTTTCACAAGCTATAATTTCCCCCCTTTATTTTGGATTAATTTTCTGTTATTAGCTTCAGACTCCCATCTGCAATATTAAATGGTGTGTACTTGTATGTTAGTTAATTTCATGGCAAGCTGCAAAAATTATTTTTATTCATCTCTTTTTTATAACAAAGTTTTGCCTACTCAAGTCTGATTCTGTTCTTTTTCTCAAGGATTATGTTTTGATGTAACTCTGCAGTGTGATTTGCATACTGTAAGGTCTTTTGGTGGATTTTTTTCTGATCTGTTTATACATATTCTTGTGGCCCAAAACATGTCTTCTGTTAATTTTTAAAATTTCATTATTGAAGTTTATGCTAATTTTACTTTTCTCCCCTTTTTGCTGAATTCCTGCTCAATTCATTCTTCTTTGATTTTTCTCGTCTTCACTGTTTACTATATTCTTTTGGAGAAATTGAAGGAAATTTTAGGAAACAATATACATACTTTTTACCTGTTAGTGTGCCTAAGAAGTATTTTTATAGCAAAATAGATTAGTTCCACAATATATGTAGGCCCTCACGAAGGCGTACTATGCCTTCCAGTTACGAGCACTGGAGTTCTGTAACCTGTACTCTGCCTCTTGAACTTGTTGATATCTTTCATTGGTGAATCCTTTTATTCCTGAAATTCTAAATAACAGTTAATTTTATACACTGGAGAATTCTTCTCTGTCTTGTGTCATGTGTGCATGTTCATAGGGTAATTACTACAGCCTGCTCTCAGGCAAGCATCTCGTTGAAAAATATGGGTAATTTCTGTTGGCTAAAGGTTGTAGGAACTGGTCTTGCACTTTTATATTGTATAACAGTGTTATTCTGGCTTTAGTTTTGTTATATTTTTCATTTATCCCTGATTCTGAATCAAGGGATTTAGGTATAACTGCATTTTTTATCCTTAGCTCTTAGAGTCATACGTGTTTGACATGTTTGCTATTGTTCTTAAGATGTGTGTCTGTTACTGCATTTAGGGACCACAAGGCAAGCCTGGCCTTCCTGGCCTTCCTGGTTCTGATGGGCCTCCTGTAAGTAACCAAATATTTAATCCCTTGGATGTTTGAATACTTTTACCAAGTGATAAATATTTCTGGATACCTGTGATACAGCATTATAAAATCCATCTAAACCCCCTGTGTGATTTCAGCTGTTAAAACTAAGAGAATTACATTTTTGAACCAACTGCTAAAAATGGCTGTGGGCTTTTCAAATGTGGTCCCAGATGATGAAACGCATCTGCGACATCTTCAGGGATGTAAATAATCTACTGCCACACAAAGGGACAGATAACGTTCCACTGTAGTCCTACAATGTCAGTGTGGCAAAGCAAATCATCTGTAAAAATACTCACCACTTGTTCTCTGGGGAAACATAGAATAAATTAAATCTTTCACAGTTCCTAACCTAATGTGCGTGTTACATGTTTGAGATACTTCTTCTGTGGTCTAAGCTGGCACGCGCCTAAGCCACGCTTTGTTATCACCAAGCATGAGCATGCATTCACTCCTGTGAAAAGAGTGTAACCACCTGAGGAGTATTGCTTGGGCATTAAACTTAAATGGAATCATTGTTCATAGAGACATAGGCTAATGTTCTTGCATCAAAAACATAATCTTTTTATACCAACAGGAGCCGTCAGATGGTGTTACTTCTCAGACCTTGTCTCTCCTCCCCATGGAATTGTTCCTTACAATTTTTCTTTTAAGTCTGCGTTTCTTAGACCTGACTTTCAGCAAGGTTTTACAAGGGCACTGCAAATATATTGCAAATACAGAACTGTACCCAGGGCTCTCACAACCTACTCCTTTAGCTTCTGAACTACCATTTTAATGGAGAATGTTAAGTATGCAATGATAGTCCAACTGAAGGTCTATGTATGGAATCATAGTCTAAACATGTGAATGTTTTCCCTTATCCTTTTCTCTATGCTGGCAACAGTATTAATTTCCAAACATAAGCATCTTGTTAAACCTTGAAAGGGGGGAAATGCTGTAAGAGATAAGCTGGTGTTAGCACAGGTCTGCAGCTCATACACATCCCTACCATGGTGGATTGATTCCAGTCAGCAGCCAAGCACCCACCAAGTCACACGCTTACTCCTCCCACAGCAGGATAGGGAAGAGAATCAGAAGATCAAAAGCAAGAAAACTCATGTGTTGAAGTAACAAAAATAACTACTTCCAATCCATAGGCAGATGGCCAGCAGCTTCCTGGACAGTTGGGCTGCAGCACACATAAGACTAACACCATAACTGTTGCTGATTATGAATGCCCTTCTTCCTCCTTTCCATGAACTTTTGGTACTGAGTATGACATCATACGGTATGGAATATTTCTTTGGTCATTTTGGGACAGCTGTCCCAGCTGTGTCCCTGCACAGCTTCTTGCCAGCCCCCAGCCTATTCACACATAATTATCTATTAATTTTTAGTTTCATTAAATGGCCTTAAAATTTTTCAGCATTTTAGTGCAAATTTTGTAAAAAGAAAAACACTAAATTGACTAATGTTTTGAGTGCTGCAGTGTTAATGTCAGTGATATAGAAGAAGGTCTAAGATGTAAATTTATTTTATTTCAAGAGCAAGTCAGTTTAAAACAAAGACATGGAATGTTGAAACTAGATCAGCCTTCTACTGACTCCTGTGATAAATTCTGTAATTTTAAAAACAGTTTTAGGAATGTCTAAATGCTGCAATGTAGATCACCCTCATTTCAAAATCAAAATTGATATTCTTTTGCATTAAAAGCCTCTTATTGCTGAAACATTAATTAATAAGAAGAGATGATTAAGATATTCCTGAAAATACTGACATGAATTTTCTAGCTTTTCCTTTGTTACATAAATGAAATAGGTATTAAAAGTAAAATCTTTCCTCAGAATTTTGTGTTCTGTTCTAATACAGAAGAAATGTGATTAACGATGTGAAATTCAAATGTTTAAATAATTTTATTTTCATAATAAAATGTCACTACTGAAAAATTATTATTTTTCAAATCAAATACACTTCTCTTCAATCAGGGTCATCCTGGCAAAGAGGGTCAGTCTGGAGATAAAGGTGCATTGGTGAGTTTTAAAACTTTTCCATCTATTTGCATAGATGCCAAGAAAACTTTTAGCAGTTTTTCAACTGTGTGTCATTTGTTGCTCTATGAACTACGTAAGAAGATAGTAGAAAACCCATGACACTTTCAAAGTATCTCTGGGCAGACAAACATATTTATTGTATTTGAAATATTATAGAGATTATAAATAATATGAAGATTACTCTTTTAGAGTAAAACATTTTGGAGTTGACAGTGGCAGTCAGTAAATTTGCATACATTTCATATACATAACTTGCAGATATTTTGAGTTTTCAATTCTGTTGCATGGAGACCTGCAAGGGTTCTTTAGAACCTGCTTTTTTTAGGATTTAAAAATACATGCAGAGACCTTGCATTTTTAAGTCACCTTCAACTCAGTGTCAGTGTAAAGTAATTTTCTTTTTTTGTTATGAAGCCCTGAAGGGACCTGGGGCTCTTTAAATTGTTCTGCTTGCTCAGTATGGACCCTTATTTGTCCAGAATAGCACTCATTACAGCACCTGACATCAGTTTCAGTACTGTTTTCAGGGGCAGTGCTAAAAGATTGTATTCCAGAAACACGATGAATTAGTTACTCGGGTATTTCAGAAAGTACAATACCACTGGCATCAGCATATTGCATTTGTCCCAAGTGTTGTTATCTGTTAGATGCTTGTACATTTTATCCTGATTTCTTAAGAGAGTTTATACAGAGCATTTATGTTTTGAAAGTACAGTGTCAATTGTTCCTTATGTCTTTTGAATTTACTGATCAATTTCAGCCAAAATTGATAGAAAATTCAGTTTCTCAGAGATGTTAACAGTCTAAAGGTTTTGTGAAAAGGTATATTGGAAAAGGGAAAAAGACATTATCAATGTCTCCATTAGAGAAGGATTTTTTTATCTGTCCGTCTCAGACATTGGCGAATCAGCAGAGCAGCTCAGCCTCACACAGAGATATGTACCTTTCCAGGCTTCCTTGTTTCCACTGTTCACAAAACTCAGTTTCTTTAGGCACAAACAGTATTGATAATACCATAAGCCTTTTACCTTTCAGGCTTACGATCTCTTTTGGGTTTTTTTTTAACCCATAATTTTTATTTTTCCCATTATTTTGATGTCTACTTTTGACTTGTGTCATCATCATAATTAATGTAAATTTTCTCCAGTAAAATACCACTGGTTTCTAATTGGCATCTTTTGTTTGTTTCTGATTGTTGTTACTTTTTGCAGTTACCATTGTTTATATTGTGGATAGATGCTTCCCAAATATACAAGTAGATTCAAGTTCGTAATTCTATTAATAGTTCATAGTGATATTGAAGAGTGCTTTGTGGTGCCTTAACTTTTCTTAGTGGTGGGCAGCCCAGTGTTATTTTGCTGTCTCACATGAGACTGCTGCATTATAGTAAAAGAATAAGGATTAGACTCAGAAGAGAACTGCTTGCTAACCAAGTACTGTACAAAAAAATGTTCTTTACTCTGATATATTTCAGGGCCCTCCAGGTCCTCAGGGTCCAATTGGCTATCCAGGTCCTCGTGGTGTAAAGGTAGGTTTTAGTTACTGGATTCCTCCCCCCATCACTTTGAATATATGCATGTGGATAATTCTTTATGTTTTTCCTTTAGGGGGCTGATGGTGTTCGTGGACTCAAGGGATCCAAAGGTGAAAAGGTAAATCTGACTGCAGTTAATTCTTTACCCTTTTTCAGTGCAATGTCTTCTGTCTCCTTCACTGCAGTGTGCTATATCTTGCAGCAGTGGGTTTATTTTTGCCTTTCCCTAAGGACATACCAAGCCCAATCCCTAAATCAGTGACCTCCATGATTATTTACACTTCTACAGAGTGAATATAAAACCTTCAGTTATTAGAATGGTTTTGAATCCTCTTCACGCCCGTTTAAATAACTTCTCTAAGTAGAGAATTAGACATCCCCTCTCTTGTTGGTAGATAACTATAGTAGCTATTGAGAAGCTTGTGAATCAGAGAAATTTGTGATGACAATACTGTAATTTTGCCTGTTTTGATATAGCCATAGGATCAATTTCTATTTTTTATGTGCTTTGTGCAATGACTTTCTAGGTTCAAAGTATTTTTGTCCCAAATCTTTGGCTTTGTCAAAGTGGTGGACAGCCCCAGGCAGATACATGTATATGAATGTGAAGAAAGTTCTTCTGTTCCCCTGATACTGTTCATCCTGTGTGTAGAGCTCTTACTAGAGCATGCGCCAGCTACTGTGATCTCTACTGAGTACTGATGGTCTGCAGTGGCTGAAACTGCAGCCAGTATTGGTTTAAATTCACACTTCTCTCAGCACTCAAAATAGGAAGCAGATAGCAAACCTGACCACACAGGCAAATTCAGCCTTGTGGTTCTGGTGGCTAATATATATATTTATAGATATTTCTCAAGCAGAAGACTCAGTCTTGTCAAAAAGCATTGCTTTCAGCTCTTGGCTCAGGTGCCAAGAACTGTATATTTTCAAGCCTTCCTAAACCACAGTTTGTCTAATCTGCATGCTCTTTTTAGAGTTGCTCATTGAATTAAAGCTGAAAAAGAGTGTGTTTAATACCTGTGGAGACTGGACAGTTCAAAAACCCAGCTTTTTCTTGTGTCTTATTGAATGATTAATATCCAGCTCAGATAAAATACAATACTTGCATATAAATGCACTTAAGATATATGTATCAATGAATACTGATTAGCATCTTATGTGTTCCTAAAAATTGATCTCTCAGTTGCAGTAAGACAGCGAACTCTACTGAACACCTCAAAAGGTCACACAACGATATTTCATAGTTTGTCCTCTTAGTGCTTTAAGGGCGTGTTACACAGGCCTTTTTTTTGGAAATTACTCAGATGCCATTATAAGGGGGAAAGCACTGCAAGAGATCAAAATAAATAAACTTATCATTCAGGAAAGCCTCTGTAGATCTGGAATGGTCCCAGGGATATCAGAGGAGGCCTATCTCTGTACCGACCAGTAAATGTGACTAGAACTCTTTAGCTGCTTTATTTTTTGTTAACAGCAGAAGAGGAAATAGGGCATTCAGCTCTCTCCTCCTACATGGAATAAAATCAGCCTCTTGTAGATCTCAATAGCTGGAACCTCACTGTGAAAGCTGAAGAAGAGTTTCAGTTCATTTGGCAGCCATTTGGTCAGTAGTTGGCATGTGGTCAGTCCTTGCTGATCTGTTGCAAAGTGTTCTCATGTAGTTATTACTGTCCATGGACATAACTGAGCAACTTTTACAATTGAAGCTTTTTTTGATGTATTCTTCACTCTGCCTTTTTCAACTCTTTCTAAATTTTAAGAAAGACCACCTCAAAATTTTAATTTATGCAATAGAAGATGACCATATAAAGCTTTGTTTCACCATCTAGAAAGCATGGAAAATCTGCTTTTAGAATAGGTTTTAGTATATTTTTTTTTCAATGAGGCACAGTGTTATGTCTTTTTTTAAAAAAAAAATAAAATTATAATTTTTTATGTCTCCCCACCTGTTTTGAGATGTTTGCCACTAGCAGATATATTTCTATGACCCTCTCTAGAGTTATTTGTTGCATGCAGTATGACAGCTTGCAAAGTCAAAATGGCTTTAGCCTTGCAGTCCATCTCAGTTGCTGATCAGGGAGAAGATAAAGCTTTTGTGGGCCCAGGAATGCAAACTGCAAACTTCTCTTTTAAAGGGAGGATGAAATACAAAGCCTTCTTGGGTTTTGTTCTTTCTTTTTCCCAGTAATGCAGGGCACATCATTACTCTTTCCTGGCTTTATTGACAGCCCAAATATTACTCAGATTGTAGGTCAGCAATATTACTCCAGCATAAAAAACCCCTAATGGTATCATAGTATAACAAGTTACCATGTGTTTATTCATCACAAAGACCTTTGCTGCCAGGTTATAGCTAAGTATCAGAGGAAAAGTGATTTAATACTCTTTGTTGTCTGGACAGTAGTTTTATGATGAGTTGGTCTAAGAAAGAGAGGACCAAAAGCTGATCAGTCTACACTGGAGCAAGACATAAACAACTCCCCGAACACATCTGGAGATTTCTGTTCATATCTGAACTAACTCATACAGGTGTAAATGAAACTTGTCTAAGTACTAGTACTTCATGAAGACCTATTAAATTGCTTGGAGTAAATTCTCTGCCAGAATTTGCTAGACAGGAAATAAGTAACTCTCACTAGGAATAACAACAATGTGCACCTGTTTTGCCACTGTATATATGAATTCAATCTTACTGTTCATTTTTTTCCTACTTTCTTTCAATCACTTCAGCCAATGACGGTAGGAAGGGCTGAGTATTGCTAGACCGCAAACTACTGATGGTTATCTACTTCTCTTAAGTTATGAACATTATCATGTGCTTTTTTTCGTCAATTTATTAAGATGTCACAACTAGTCTACTTTTTGATTCCTTTCACGATTCTATTAAGACAGTAGTTTAAAAGAAAAGCTACTTAAAATGAAACTTCTATTAAAAAGAGTAGCACTAAATAATTTGCCACCAATTTTTTACTTAATTGAATGGATGATCATATTAAAAAGAGTGGTAATAAAAAACAGCTTAGGAGTTAAGAAAGGACTTTGCAAGATAATTCATATTAAAGCAGAAGAATTACATTGTTTCTGTCTTTAGATTTTTAAACAGCTGTTATTAAGAACTTTCAAACTAAAAAGTCATTTTATATAGTGAACTGATATATTTTCTGTCAAAGAGTAATAGCCATATTAGATATGGTGGTGTCTGAAGTTCTCGCTTTATCTATGCAAGTTATTTTAACCTGTAGTGATCATATTTTCTTTTTGCACAAAAAAAAAATCCCTCTATTACTAAAAGACTTTGCATGCATTTCTGCCTGTTTTAGGGTGAAGATGGTTTTCCAGGATTTAAAGGCGACATGGGTCTTAAAGGAGACCGGGTAAGCATTTATTCATAGCTCATGTTCTTAAAAGTTTGAGTGTTATTATTTTGAAGGTATCACTGAAGTGAAAAATATATTTAAAAAAAAAAAAGACTAGTCTCTTAAATTATTTTTATTCCCTGTGCATGCACAAATTTAAAGCAGAAGTATTGTGAATTGACAATAGCACAGGTATAAAGAGGAAGTGAGTGTCAGTCTTGAATATCCTTTTCACTAAGCTTCTTCCTAGGGAATCTCCTCTTACCGATTCCAAGATCTCCAGTATTTACCTGAGGACAATTTATCTATCTAGGATAAAGATGTTTCCATTCCAACCCATCATACTGCAAATCTCTGCCAAAATGTTGTTTATTTAGCCCAGTGGGCAATTACTTCCATTCATAGGAAGTGTTGTGGAGGCTCTCAAAAGACTCCTCAGAGGCACCTGGCCTGTATCTGTTGTCTGGATACATAAATAACTGTGAAGATGGTATCCACATAAGTGCTTAGATAAAGACAGTTTTCTTTCTATGGGCTGCCAGAGTTCCTTGACAAGAATTTAGGAAAGGAAAAATAAGAATACACAGCTTTCAAATGTAGCTGTCTTCAGGCAAGACAACTAGGCTCTTACACTTGTGAAAGTAATATTCAGCACCTAATTTATATGTATTTGTGTTTATATGATGAACGTAAGTATTTTCCTAATAGGAAATTGGACAAGGCTTTGAGCAACCTGATCTAGTTGAAGATGTCCTTGTGCATTGCAGGAAGAATAGATGACCTTTAAAGGTTCCTTCCAACCCAAAACTATTCTGTGATTCTATTATCTGGTTAGATTTACTGAAAACTTCTTTTCAAGTAATTATAGGTAGTCTTTCTAATATATGCACAAAGGCAATTGTTCCATATTTATAAGGTGATGTATTTTAGGGGGAAATTGGTCAGCCAGGTCCACGAGGAGAAGATGGTCCGGAAGGTCCAAAAGGTCGAGCAGGTCCATCTGGGGACCCAGGTGCTGCTGGTCCAGCTGGGGAAAAGGTCAGTAGCCAGAAATCAACATAAACATGCCATTGCCTCATATCACAGGTGGAACCCATAACCCCCATCACTGAAAAAACAAGTTGCCATATCTGCAAAATCTTTACCTACCTACTAGTAGTTTTTATGAGACACTACTACAGTAGACCACTGGAGTTCACATTTGGACACATTTGGAATCATTCTTTTGTCAGTATACAAAAAAATCATTATAGTACTTAAGGCAAACTACATTCTTATCCCAAATTACATACACTGCATGCCTGCTATGGAAAACACAATGCACAAAAACCAGTTGGGCACAAAAGAGAACAAACTCTCTTTTCATCAAAACTTGCTACTTTTTTCAATTGTCATTAGTAGAACTTCAGAGAGATGTTAGGGTTATAATTTGAGAATGTCATTCATAAACCTTATAAAAGTATATATTAAAAAACTCAGTTCACTCATTACAAAAAAGATTTGCTTAACTATTGGGAATTATTTATTAAGTAATGGTCTCTACAATTTTGCATCATACCTCACTAGCTAGGTCACTGAATTGATACATTAGGTCCTGAATCAAAGAACATAGGAAAAAAGAAATTCAGAATTACTTTCTTACATGAAAGCAAGCTGAGTTCACACCAGAAAGCCAAACTAAATCAACAAAACAATCCAGTATAATGAGTCATATCATCCTCACCCACAGTGTAGTTCTGTACTCCAGAAAAAAAACTGTTTCACGTCAGTGGTTGTTTTCAGTATTCCTAACTGACAAAAATGTAAGAATATTTGGAATTCTGTAAAAATTGTGATTGTTGTCATGATAGCTGCAGAATAATTAATTGACATCTAGAAAATAGTCCATTTTTCTTGAATCTTTATAACCTAAGTAAAAAAACCCACACCAGCAAAGTAAACCAAATCAAAACAACCTAAACCTTTTTTTCTTAATAATTGATAATTTCTGAATATGACTTTGAGTTATTTTTAATTCTTCCTATTTGAATTACTCAGTATTAATACAGGTTGATGTTTTCAAGCATCTTTTTTCTTCACTGTGATGTATTTGGGACTCTCATAGTCTCACAAGTCCAGAATCTGAAACCCTAAAGACTAAAAGATATTTAAAAAAAAAAATTGTTGCTGTTATTAGCACCATTAGCTGGCCTTGGAAGTTTAGATGTACCCTTTTCCCTTTTGTACAAATATTTGTACCTTATCTTGCCCATTAGAATTCAGACATCTTCTGTGGATTTTCTATGGATACTTGGCCAGGACAGAGTGGGTCAGAGAGGAATTCTGTGGTGTTGGTCCTGTGTTACTTATTTTAGTTCAAAAACTGGAATAATCTTTGAGAACTCTTAGACATCCCCACAATATTAAGAAAGTCTATAAAACCACAGTCTCTTACTCACTGCGCTCAACTGATTCCATGATAAGAAAACTCTGTGGTTCTATGGCTGAATATGTTTTGTTAAGGAAATCTCAAGTAGGGTGCCAAAAAATGAAGAACATACCAGGAAAGAGCTTATAATAAAAAAAAACACTCAAAACCTAGGCAGCTGGGCTGTCTTAATCATAAAATCAGGGACAAAACTTTCACTGAATTTGACAAGATCTTGATGCACTGTCATGCTACAAAACATTGAAATCACTCAGTGTGGCACAAAACTGGAAACGTTATAATTATTTTCATATGTGTAAAAGTTGTTCTTTTACAGTGTATCACCAGACACATGCACTTGCAGGAATATGACAATATGCAATGTATTTATTGATGTGTTGCATTTTTTTACCAACAGAAATCTTGGGCAAATTTCCTTCCCCATACAGTCTCTTCTTCCTATTTTTCATTATCTAAGGTTGCTGCGAGTACCTTGTGATACTTTATAGTCATATCTTTTCCACTGAGATCTTCTCCAAAACGTGATAGTCTGGAACATAGACAAATTGTTCCCCAGAGTTCCCATCTTTCAAAGTCTGAAACTGCTTTCCCTTGCCTTTGAAAGTGGCAAATGATCACTCATCCTCTAGAGGTCTAGAGGGACCAAGTCAATGGAGTAGAATACTGTGTTTCATTTCTGAGGATGGTTGATGTCGGTGTTGATCAGTCCTTTCTGAACATAACAAATTGTTAGTACTTGTAGACAAATCTATTGTCAGCAAATAGTCAGTGGGATATGATTTATCATAGGCTCCATTTAGAACTATTCAAGAAAAAAATTGGTTCTGCAAATGCCTATTCATGAAAAGTCAACCATAACACAGTATAAATTAAAATTAATTTCTTCTCACTTAAACCTACTAACAGCCTGATTTCTTAGAGAATATTAATTGTTTAATTACCTCAGCCCCACAACACTGCATAGCACTTCATGGGGGAAAAAGGAAAACACTGAGGTATTGCTTTCTCTGAATTCATTCATTGGAGTGGGATTTTTATTTAAGTTTGGGGAACTGAGCCCACTGGTAATTAATTTTAAAAATGAGAAATTGATTTAACTGAATATTATATTCAATGGAGTATTTTTTGTTGTAGAAAAATTATTTTGTATAGAAGTTTGCTGAACCACTAAGGAGGATAAAGTAATATTTTACACTACCTTCTTATTGCAGGGTAAGCTTGGTGTACCTGGATTGCCAGGATATCCGGGAAGACAAGGTCCAAAGGTGAGCTGTACATGAGCTGTATGTTGTGTGCTTTGACATTAGTTATTTTATTTGTGTGTTCGGGGAAGCAGGGTCTAGACATCAAAAGAAAAGGCCCATTTTCTCCTTTTTTTTCTTAACAATCATATTCTGAAGTAAAATCTTTAATTATGTGGGATTCCCTAAGTTAGGCTTTTTCTGGAGCACTGTCTTTCCTCTTCTTAAGTAGGAGTCTTTCAACCCTTTGCTATGTTCTCATGAGTTGTGTTTTGTTTGAGCATCAGAAACTGGCATACAGTAAACAGCTTGAAAATTAAGGAATTGCTGATGCTTGAAAGAGAATAAGGACTATATGGACAGCTAAATGGGTGCTGATAGAGACTGGAATTTTCAGTGTGGTACAAGGATTGCGTTTGTCAGTATTCCTTCTTCTGTAGAATAAGCCATATTTCTCTGAAACATGTAATTTACTATTTTCATCGTGTTTTCCTTCAACTTCTTTTAAGACAAACATAAAAAAGCCCAATCCCTAGTTGATTTATGTGTCTACATCTATCCTTCAGCTATCATTGTTATTTGAATTGCAATGTAAAGCCATGCTGGGGGCCTCTGCTTTAAGTGAAGGCTTTTGTTTTTAAAACATTTTTATGAAACGTATTTCTATCAAGGTCATTCTAACAGAGCTTTAGGAAACAGGCATGCTAAATAAATTGCAAGCTCTCTTTTCTAATATTAGCAAGAAATAAACAGTGGAATAAAAGCATAGTTCTATAGACATTTCCTTCTGTAGAGGAGACTATTAAGGAGACCTTGCACCTCCAGACTGTCTCAAAGAAGACTCTTCCAGTTACTCCTTCTACATAGCTGATCAGTCAACCTGCAGTAAAATCTTCAACTCTGCTCTAATTTGGATCTATTTTTATTTCCAAATTTCAAATTGTTTTTTCAAAATAATGCAACTTTCTGACTGGCTAAGCAAAATGTTTTCCTGACTCTGGGAACCCTATACTCTGATCCTTTTCAGTCAAGTGAATGAACTACCTGAAAAATGATTATTCATTGAACACTTTGTTAGTGAAAAATATTAAAACCATCTATGGAAATTATTCATGAAAACTATTCACCTTGAAAGACATGGAGTTTTTTTGCTTTTGTGTCCTAACTCAAATGTCTGAGATTTCAGTCTCATTGTTCTCCTTTAGAACTGTCTTTTGAAAAAATCTGAGATGAGTTTTTACGTTATTCAGTTCCAATAACAAAAAATACATAATATTTCAAATAAAAGTTGTTGGGGTTTTTTTAAACACATATTTGATCAAGAATTTCTTTGCATTCAATTTTTATCCCATTAAAGCTGAAAATAGTTCTCAAGCTGTGTTCACTCTTTGGCCTTCTAATTTGTTGCTTAAATTTCTGAGAAAGAATAATGACAGTTACAATACATAACTCACTGGAGACTTCTTTGGAAACTTAATCACAGTCCAGTTCAAATTAACATAAGGGAGTGAGAAAAAAAAAATACCAGCAGAAAAATACATTAGCTGTGCAAAGCAAATAGGAAATCTTATCCCAATATGGTCAAGAAAGTTCACACCTTTCTTCTTGTGCTTTTCATGATTTTTCTTCTGAGAATTGTTCTTAGAGTACTGCCATTTGCTGATAATTTTCACTATGCTTTTTTATTTTTCTCCAATCCGGACCCTCTTGATCAGGACAATTGCAAAAGTACTGTACTTATTTACAACCAAGTCATGCGTATTAATGCCCTGTCATTGAAGTCTGGGTTTTTTACTGGCCTTTTAATTTTAAAGAACATGCATGGGCCTCAGAGACTAGAATGTTCAGTTTTATTCATATATAAAGTGATTACTGGTGACGAATTAAAAGGCAAGAAAGAGGGAGAAAAGAAAAGGAATGGAAAAGAAAGGAAGAAAAATCTTACTTTTCTTCCACCAGTCAATATCAGTCAAGGTTTCATCAGAATCTGTGTTAGTGAACTTGTATGGCCCCTAAGTCTTTTATGGATAATTGGAATAACTGTGTGAAACAAGATTCATTAGAGAGAAAGGAGAACGAGAGAAAACAAAAAAGAAAGAATTACTAACATTTCAAAGAAGAACAGCAACAAGGAATTATATTTTTTTTGTTATAAGCATTTTATTTGCCACTAAAATACTAATAACAAGCTGCACAGACATAGACACATTATCACAGCAGGCAGTCTGGCTAGACCAAACCAAATGCTCTCTTGATTTTCATCTCCAGTCAGTTAAAAGTATATTTTATCATGTCTGTCACCTCTTTGACCCCAAGTCTCTTACGGCAAATTAACATCTTGGCAGGTAAAAGGTCTGCTGTCCCACTGGACATGTATACCAGAAATAAGTAAGAAAATAGTACTGTTCATATTAGACTGGGCAGTTAGCAGAAGGACAGGGGAGAAAACAAGAAGAAGGAGGAATAAAACTGGGGGCAGTTTCAAGTCAGATAATCTCACAAATTCTACTTATGCATGAATTATATGTATCAGTTAAATGAAACTGTCTGGAGTTCATTTACATCTCAGTAACGTGAATAGAGAATGTGGCAAAACCCTACAATTTTTTTGAATTAAGTTATTTTTCTAAAAGAATTATTATACTGTGATGCAATAAGGCCTTGCTTGTCTGTCTTCATTATGATACAATTATTTCTAGTGGGCTGTTACTAATTATTTCTCCTCTACTTTAAAAAATCATGCAGATTTAATGGATATTTTATTGTCTAATAAGATGATAAATAAAATCAATTCTATACAATGATTTTTTTTTTTAATGCATTCTGGACTTGAAGCCTTATGGTGAGTTTATTTACAGCTTTCATGTCTTCTGTCACCCTTGTAAATTTGGCATGTACAATGTACATGACTTTGGAATTGTGCTTCTTCATGTGTAAATTAAATGTTGGCTATACTGATGTTTTGATGTTGATATCCTCTGATGTTTGCATTGCTTTTTTACATAGGGCTCAACTGGTTTCCCAGGATTTCCAGGTGCCAATGGAGAGAAAGGTGCAAGGGTATGATAATTCATTTTTGCATGACAATTAACTTTTGAAACTCAATGCCATGGGAAATCACCGAAACCCAAGGATACAAACTACTATCTAAAGAACTATAAAAACAGGCTTTTCACACTTAAGAGGGACCTCTTTGTAAAACAGGACATACTGAGACACTATTTTTATACTTTAAGGTATTAATCTAAGTATATGAGAACTTGAACACTTCTTGCTGCATATGCTGTCATATAATTTGAAGAAAAAATTTACCTTTGTTGAAGGTTTGTTTAGGGGTTTTTTTGGACAGTATAGCTGAGTGAGTTGGCAAGAACTATTTTCCTGTATCCCATGAATTATCCTGCTACCATGCAATTTACCCTTAAGGAAATTCAACTTATATTTCATATGTGTTCTGATTTGTCACAAGGGTTGGGGTTTTTTAATAGGCTTAGCTTTAAAAAGGCAAAATATACCAGAAAAGATGAAGAATATGTACGATTACATTTATTTAAAAAATGTAAAATTACATATTTTCCTGCTTTATTTGACTGAAGCACATGAGGGAAAATGTTACGTATATTCTTCAGACTATAACAATTAAAAATAGATTAGAAAGGTCACTGTGCTGTTGTCTCTAAAGCTCAATTGAACATAGCAGAACATATTAGAAAGATGATGAAATTAGGAGATGAGTCAGAATTCATAGGTGATAGCAACTTAAACTGAAGTAATGTATCATTATTCTTAGGAATCCATTTTAATCTGCATCGTAAAATAAAGCAGAAATTCATTTTTTAAGATGAAATATATGAAATCAAATTGCATTTGCATTGCTTGTGTATGGTTTAAATTGTTCTTGTACTATTTTAGCTAAGATAAAGATATGTTATGTTCAGCACAAGCGATAAAACAATGCTCAATTCATCCTTTTTGGGAAAAATGACACACAACTGCTATTAGAGATACCAGGTTAAAAAAACCCAAACAAACAAAAAAAACCACCACACCCAAACAAGCAAAATGATAGCATCAGAGACTTAAAATTATGAAAATCTAATTATATTGATGTTATCAGAGCTTCATAAAGCTTTCAATTCAGCTAAAATATTATCCACATAATTAATACCATCAAACTGCTTGTATACTTAAATATTATGCTGATCATCAGTGAGACCATAACTACTGGTTTTGAAATGATAATCAGATATTATTGTTAATCTTGCCGAATGTTTATCACTGTTTTATGCTACCATGCATAAGGGTACTGGGAAAGGCAGTCACTGACCCTGAGATCACAAGCTGTGTAGCATTTCAAAAACAACACATAATTTTTATTTTGATAAGTAAAAGAAAACAAAACGGAAAAAAAATCTGTCAAGAAAACAGATGTGGGCATTTAATTGGTTTCTGGTAAAACCAAGTTTTATGCTAAAACATCTCTCCTGATTTTTTGTTGCTGCTTTGTTTACCTCAGAGATTAGAAAGTACCCAGTCATCAAGTTCCTTTTTCTTCCTGAAGAATACTCCCTTGAATGTTAAAATTCTTTGTGTTAAAATGCATAGCAGTATTAATGCAGAGAAAAAATTCTGTTGAGTATGATTAGGAGGCACATTAAAGCAAAAAATTAAGGGCTAGTATTCTACTAAGTTCTATATCTCTGCAAGTATGCATAGTTTTGTGTAGGTATTACAGTCCCCATTTCTGTTATAAGTGAAGCCCTTAGGCCTTGCCCTTTCTTTTCTCTATTAACCTGTGGAGCGGTCCATGGGAACCTGTGAACTCTTTCTTCAAGGCTGTTATTACATTGGAAATAATGCCAGATCCTTTAGACTCCTGCAGGGAAACTCTGCTTGTTGTGTCCCATCTTCACTACTATTTTAACGTAGTTTAAAATGTTCTAATGCCTCTGGCAGAATCTGACTCTTAGGCAAGTTTAATGCATTGAGCCACAAGTCCCAGTAAACTCAGAAAAACAATCAATTTTATCAAGGACCATTATTCTGTAAATTGAAATGTAAAGTAGATAGTTAAAGATAAAATAGCTTTTAAACTTGAGGAAGTTGCACTCTGCCTTCATTAAAAAACTTTATCTCACAAATAGTGTGTCTTCTAAGATGATTTCTGTGAACTTTTCTCTCCAGGGATTACATGGCAAACCGGGCCCCAGAGGACAGCGAGGACCAACAGTATGTTCTTTTGATTTGCGATTTAGAGGCTTTCCTATATAAATTACCTTCACTTACTGTGAAATTTTTTTTTTATTTTATTATAGTATCCAATACTTATCATCAAGTGCATCTGTGTTAAATTGACAGGGTCCAAGAGGTTCAAGAGGTCCGAGAGGTCCCACTGGTAAACCAGGTCCAAAGGTAATGGTCAAGCACACTGTATAGATTGGCTACAGGCTGTTTGTTTTAAATAAATCTACATCTTTGAACATACTGGCTTTCCTTTCCAGGGTACCTCAGGCAATGATGGTCCTCCTGGCCCACCAGGCGAAAGGGTATGTGAAATATGTTTTTGTAGATGTTTTTCCCACTAGGTAGGAGTGTGATTTGAGGGTGGGAAGGTTGTTTCATTTTCAGTTCTCACTCATGTCATAGTGCTTCTTTGACCAGAGTAAACAGAACTCTCCAAACCTCAATTCCATGATGCTTTTCACAAAGTTAAGAGTGGGGTGGCTGAAGTTTGCTGAAAGCTTCTTCCATCTGTAGCTCAGCTTTGTACATGTAGGACATAGAGAATACATACCCACTTTGTGTTATATCCATGCACTGTATATATAATCATGTGAGTTACAGGTGTACTCACCAGCTTGTGCTCTTCAGAATTCCCCACCTACTGCAGCTAACTGCCTGTTTATTGAGTTTGCACTCAAGCCACTTTCAGAAAATTCTCTGTTGAAGCAGCTATGGGTTTTTGGTTCTGATCAGCTAAGAATTCCCTCCAACCTACTTTCTGCAAGCTTCAGAAATCGTATTGTTCTCTCTAAAACAACTTTTCTGCTCACTGTTATCTTACCAATCAATACACAAATCTAGTATGCAGTCAGCTCGTTGCACAGCAGTATAAAGAAGAACAATATTAATAAATTGGATTTGTAATAGCAGCACTTGAAAACCAACTCAGTTTAAGTGGATGAGCTTCCTGCTTTTGCAAAGCTTAACAAACTTTTCAGTTGCAGTTATATTTCATAGAACTTCTAGCCTTTTTCTTATAGGGAACCTGTAGATCATTTCCCAGTATCCACTCCCAGGTCCCAGTGTGCTCTAGGGGTCTTATTCTCCAGGGGCAAGCTCCTTGTGCATTTTCCTTGTGCAGTTCCATACTGTCACTTTTTTTAACATTAAGTAGGATGTTGGGTGGAAAGAACTAGGCATAGTCCAAGAAGGGAAATGTAGGCTGCTTTACACTGAGGAGGTAGGTCAGAGACAGACTACCAGAAGGTGAATAGCACATCTTTGTGAAAGAGGAGTTTGCTGACAGCCCCAAGAGGTTATGAGGAAGAGGATTTGTGGGGGCACTGAAAACAGGGAGCAGATCAGTCCAAAAAGAAGGATCCCTGGAGAAAAACTATCAGAGCCAAGAGATGAAGAGTCATAGAGCACCATGTCTCACACCACTTGTGTAATATAAGCGTGAGGTATCTCATTTGCTTCCCAATAGGGGTGAATGTCAGCCAAAGAATAAAACTGTCATTTCTACTCCTCTGAGACTATTTTAGGTACCAGACATGTAAACATTAAATAATCTATCCTGTGTAGCTACTGTTGAAATGAAATTTAATGACAGAGAAGAAAATGTAATTTTGATAACATGCTGTTAGTATTCTAATGCTTTTTCTCACACAATACATCAGTCCAGTGGCTTGAAACCTGCAAGCCAAATCATGGATGAAAAGGAAAATGCAAAGTTTTTTCCTTAAAAAGCTTCAATATGTGAGAACAGTGACAATTTATGAGAAAGAAAGTGCAATTAACTGTAAAATTTCCATTGTGCTCCTATAACCCAATTTCTGAGAGTGACCAATTTCATTCATATATTTTGTACAGTAGCTGAGTCAATTTTATCAGCTTTTCTCTGTAGAACTCCTACTTTTTTCTTTTTTTTTTTTTTAATTCTAAGCTTTATGTTATAACCAGGAGCAAATGAAGGTAGTTCATTTGTTCACGGACACAGTATATGGAAAAAAGAGCGAAACCGTTATATGGAGCATATTTGTGTGTTATGGAGGTTTCAGAAACAGCCTTCCACCTCTTTTTGAAAATAAAAAAAAATTAAAAAATATGGATAGTGCAGTAAGATCACAAAGATTTCTCCCTTGGTCTAGCACTTCTTAGTTGAGTCAGATTCAGTATTTCAGTATAATAAAAGTATGTCCTGGAATAAGTTTTATTTAAGGGCAAATTCTCCCAGGCTGGGCACAAGAGATCCTCTCCCACAGCTACATTTGCACACTGCTTTGCCTACTCCAGGAGGCAGCTGTGCTCTGGAACTGAGCCTGGGCTCTAAGGAATGAGGCTTATGGAACTTGGAAAACAGCACTTTATCAGAGGAGCAAAAGGGTAGCATAATTTGGGAGATGTGGTCTCCTGCTTCAAGTCTTTTGCATCAAACCAACGTTTCTGACATATTTTGACAGCTGATGTCATAGCAAAACTTCACATAATATACCAGATAGAATACAATGAGGTCTTGCTCTGTATAAATAGGGTACATATCTCTGCTGGGAACCATGTAGAATAAATAAGTTTTTAAAATTGCTATACTTTGACTTAGTACATAAAACACTAAACAGCAACAGTTATTTTCATAAACTGGCATAATCTCTTTCAACATATCAACAAAAAGCTGATCTCTGTTTTGTTTGATGACAACTTCAGAAACGCTCCTGTACTACAAAGCTAATACTTTGTGTAAATATCTATGTATATAGATGTATTTGAACATACTTGTATAGACACATATTTATGTATACACTCGTACGTATATATGTACAATGCACGTTAACTCACCTGATCATCTTTAACTAAATTTGTAAAATCATACTGCATGAAAATTTTCTCTCTCCATATATATATAGATATACAGAACTATAAAAGTAAAATGTTCATGCATCATGCAGTTTTTCAACTGTTTTTCATTATGGCAAAAACGCTGTATTTAATCCCAAGTAACTCTGGAAAGCTTATTCTTTTTGGATGTTTGTACTGTTGTACTGGCTTAAAATATTGCTAGGGTGTAAGAATTGTCAAGGATGAATGTTTGACTGAAAGTTAAAGAGATGATCAGACTGTTAGCTAAATCCCATGGTTTATGCAACACAGAAAAACAATGCTTCTTACTCATGGCTGGTTCCTACGTTGTTACACAGTTTTAGGAGTCAGATTCAAACATAGTTTACACAACTACTTTTCCTACTGCATTCCTACACAAGCAGTATTGCTTTCAGGTAATCTCCAATATGTGTGAATATGAATTGCTGCTACCAATATTTATGACAGTAGCTGAGGTTTTATACTTAAATCCACACATTCTTTACAGTGTTCAATGTATTTTGTCATTGAAACAAACTTTTCAATCCAGTGTAAAGGTAGCTTGAGTAAAACTTGACTTATTTGATTGTCTTTATTCCAGGGACCGCAAGGGCCTCAGGGACCTGTTGGATTCCCTGGACCAAAGGGACCTCCAGTAAGTATCTCTTTAATTAAGTATGTGCAACAACAGGAATATTAATTTTCATGCAGTGTCCCTGAAGTGAATATTTAAAAACTTATGTAAGAGATGGTTTATGCGTAGATTACAAATATGCTTGTTGAGCTCTAAGGCTAAGAATTCACATATTCAAAATGATATTCGGTGCAGCTCATAAGATGTTCAACATAATAGACCAAACTGCAAATCTTCTAGTATGTTGATGCCAGTGTCCAGGTGATGCCCTGAGTTAAGGCAAAATACTACTTTGCTAATGTATATTTTATTTTAACAATTGATTCATTGAGGAAAAAATGCAGAGGAGAGAGACACTGATTAGTAGCAGACATGTATAGAAATAGTAGCACATTTGACCTGCTGCCTGGCTAGTTTTACTTCTCCTCTGGTATGCCTCTGCTCATGTGAAGTACAGAAGCATCAAACCACCTGTGACATTTTTTCACCCATGCATTTGTTACTTATATTTCCAATGCCCAAACCTGAAATTTCATCACATATTCCTATAGTGCTTAGTTTTCTGTTAATTCAGTCATTAATCAAAGGAAAATGGAAGGGTAGTATACGGCCTTTCCATGATTTCTGAATTTACAGAAATACATTTTGAACATGTTTACATTTGACATCAGTCACTCTCCAAGCAAGTGTTAACACACATCAGGGAGGACACAAGGAAAAAATATTATTAAAATCCTAGTTAGCTGATGTAGGGGCAGTTAAGCTTTACCAAAGACTAGTCTAGAAAGAAAAGAGAGCAGGGATTCTTACAGTGCATACTTTTTTCCCAGAATCGAGGATGACTAAGAAATGTCTTTACTTACGTATTTTACAATTTTAGGGGCCACCTGGAAAAGATGGCTTGCCTGGACACCCAGGACAGCGGGGTGAGACTGTAAGTAAATATACTCCACTGTGTTACTGTTGTAAACCCCTAAACGTCATGATTATGTGACCAAAACTAAAGCAATAGAGACAAGAGGGAAAAGGGAAGGAGGCTGGCACTAAGAGGTTATATAACTGTACTTGTGGTTGGTAGCTTTGGCATGAGAAAGCTCTATTTTGTTTCCATTATACAAATTGAGCTTATTCTTTGCTATGCCCACTTAGTAGCATCATCACAATGAGATAAAATAGTCAATAGAAGTAAAAGAGGTCAATACCCAGATCTCAATTTTATTTAAGATTTTTGAGATGATTACTATACAGTTCTTTTCCCACTGAATGCCATATACCATAAATAGTAACATAATAAAAAGTCTTATTAATGGTAAGCAGCTAGAAAACTGAAAAGTCAAGACCTTTGGAAAGAAGGATAAGAAAAGATTGAACCTATTGGAAAACCCTTAAATTTTGAATGTAATTCCCCTAAGAATTGCAATGAATACATTCTGACATCAAAATTAAAAAAAAATAACACGCAATAGTTTCAATGGAATTATTTTTAAAAACACTCTACTTTTGTAGTGCCAAAACCATGTTCATATTCCACTGAAATAAAATAAAATTCTTGCTTGGAGAGAAAGCCATAAATGAATTTAGAGAGAAACTGTCTCAGCATGTAGAATCTGTGTTAGTTTCCAGCTTCACTGGAAATCTGTTAGTGACTGCTGAGTCCCTTCCACTGCTGAAAGGAGGAGCACCAGGCTTGGAGTAACACATCATTCTGAAAATCTCTATTTTCTTCTGCTAGTACTGTATGTTGTGACATCATAGTGCTTTGCAGTGATAGTGGCTTTTTTGTGTGTGAGAGAAACATTAGTGGCTACGTCTTTGTTCTTTTGCAGCTTTTCATTAGCACTGGTTTCTGCACTGTGTATTTGTATACTTGGACTAAAATGCTCATTATTCCTTGTCTTTCCTTACAATAGGCTTACAGGCAAAGCTTGGACTGTTTAGGAAGGGATCATGAATGATTCCATCTGTAGCAGTTCTAATTTTCTGTCGTTAGAACAAAGGGGTGCTTTTGTCTTTTTTTTTTTTTTTTTTAATCTGGATCATTTCTTAGATCTCAGAGAGAGTCCCTAAATAGTTTTGGGCCAAACTGAGCCATGATAATACCTGGCTGGTAGCCAGAAAGGAATTAAATTAAGGAAGGCAAAAAAGCTTAAACTCAATCTGATGTAATAGGGCAGCCAGTCAGACTGTGTCCTGAGGAATGCTGAGCAGGGCCAAATGTTTGTAAGAAACTCAGGCCAGATCACACCTTAGTTTTTATGCAGGTGAGCAGAGTAGGACGCAGACGTGTTGTTAGGCAGGGAATACTATGTAGAACCCTAATGTGATACAGCAGTAAAGTCTCCTAACACAATTCCATTATTTGAAAGAAAATAATTCAACATATTTCAAAGATGCATTAAGCAGTGCTATTATAAAGTGAGGTCGTCATTCAGCTGATTGACTAATTTTGGCCTGAAGTTTTGAGCCACTGATTAGAAAATGAAAATTCTATAAAATTTGCCAGTGTTCTAAAAAACTGTCAAACCCATTTCTTTTCTATTCTCTGCTTCCCAGTTCTTGTCATCACATCAATTTCTCATTAGCTTCATTCTTTTTGTGGCACTCACGCTGCCTTTTTTACCCTTTCTATATAACCATCTTCCCTGGATCTTTATTTCTTTTCATTTTCTTTCTGTCTAACCTCCACTTTAACTTTAATGCCCCTCCAACTTAATTCACCATCTGTGTCTTTCTTTAAAAAGCATTTTTATGTCTGGCTTTATGATTCATAATGTACATATATAAAAATGCATTTTCAACTGTCTTTTAGCTACACCATTAATGCATTCAAACTCAACTAATCAAGTCCACCTAGAGAGGTCTATAAAACTGATGGGAATTTTTACAGGTCTATCACTTCAGAGAGACTGGAAATGACAGATGTAAGAGAGATTAATAATTTCATTTCTAAGTATACACAGGAAATAGGATTTCTCATATTTATTTCCTGAAGAAAAGGAATTTGTGATATGGAATCTCTCTCCTCTTCAGCAGATATGAATTTTGCTCTTCTATATCTTGTCCAAGGTAACATAATTTTCTATAATTATTTCACAGGGTTTTCAAGGAAAAACTGGTCCTCCTGGTCCTGGTGGTGTTGTTGGCCCTCAGGTACACAACTTAATTTCATAGTCAACTCCATAAGACCTAAGTTGAATGGCTACATTATGGCTAAGGCAGTTGCTTTTGTTATATAAAAAAGATCACATTGATGGCTATAGTAACATTTTAAACAAAATATGCATAAGAATATTAGAAAGGTATACTTTGTATTTGTCTTTTATTCCACAAAATATGAAAATGTTGGGGTTACCTTTCCACTTTTTGTGTGTGTGTGTGTTTTTTCATGTGATTATGAAGTTGATGGTTTACAGAAGTCAAGGCAGATTTCTCTACCATGAAACATTTTGGAAAGACTTGCTTGTCAGAGGGCAATTTTCAGTCACTTTTAGATTGCAAAGAGATTAACTATCAAAATTTCGTTTGATCTAATCTTAGTAATTTGCAACGAAATCAAGCGTTTGGATTGTATGAGCTTTTTTAGGTAATTCCCCTAGCGAAACTTTTCTTCTAGTGAATCTGAAGAGAGATCTTTCAACTCTCCTGCCTTACAATTCATATTATTCAGAAAAACAACAGTACAGAATTTTTTTCAAGGCAAGAATAGCACATGGATTTCTCTCCTGTGTCCTTTTTGTAACCTTCTCCCAAACACACTGTGTTTTAAAGCTTCAGTGCTTAAGGAACAAGGTCAGGATTTCACCCTTTGGAAGCTGTACAGACATGTCTGCAGGCAAAATGCAATGCAAGATTTATTTTATAGGACAAAGATATTTTGTAAGTCAGCTTTGCCTGGAGGGAAGGTGAGGAATGTATGCTAACCAATGGTAATACCGTTTTGTAACAGATACTCATAACAGCTGGATATTAATAATCTACTCCTTTCCACTTCCTCCCACACCCCCCAACACGTTAAATACCTTCAGGTGACTACATTTTTCTCTTGTGCTTAGGGTCCTACTGGTGAGACTGGACCAATTGGTGAAAGAGGTCATCCCGGTCCTCCTGGTCCACCAGGTGAACAGGGCCTCCCAGGTGCTGCAGGAAAAGAAGGTGCTAAGGTATGATGTGGCTTTGGGGAAGAAATTGGAAGGGACAGATAAACTGCTGACAGAATAAAATCAGAACATACAGCATAAAATCATAGTTGGCACATTTCACCCAGAAGGACTTGGAAAACTGGAAGATTCCAATTTTAGATCTATGTCTGCTTTCATTGAAATAATGAGAATTCTCTTGAGCCAATCATTAATTTTTTTGTAATAAAAACTAAAAAAATAGTTTGCATATTATACAGATTCAGTATGGAAATACTTAGTAATGACATGTTCACACTAAGGTAGAAAACTACATTGGCATTTAAAGTCAAATGTGCGGTGGTGACTACAAGTCAAAATTTCACTGACTAAACTCCTTGCTTACTTTTTGGCTACCATTGGGGAGCAAGAAGAATATTACTTATATAGTTATTATATAATTCTATTCAATTTTGGATTATAAATAGGTATCATAAATTTTTACTGAATGTACTTTAAACTTTTTTTTAATCAAAACATAATATGTTTCCCAGGGTGATCCAGGCCCTCAAGGCATTCCTGGGAAAGATGGTCCAGCAGGTCTTCGTGGTTTCCCTGGAGAGAGAGGTCTTCCAGGTGCTCAGGTATAAGATAAGCACTAGAGCAATTGACTTGATATTTCTAAATACAAGAAACAAAATATTAACTCTTTTATTTCATGGAATATTCTATTGTGCTTAAAAATGAATGCAATAGGAGAACAGACATCAAGAATCCAACATTGTTTAACATCATTAGCTATATAAGAAAAAGGAAATTTATTCTGTTTTTTCTTTTGATATTTGCATTTTTGCTATTACACATGTTGCAAAAATAACTCTTAAACTTTCCAGTTTAATAGACAAGTTTTGGTTTTGTTTCTTTCTGTTTTTTAGGGTCCAGCTGGTCTGAAAGGAGGGGAAGGCCCACAGGGCCCACCTGGCCCAATGGTAAGTGAACATAATAATTTTATGGAAATATAAACAACATTACCTAGTAGCCTTTCTTCTTGTTCACATGCTGTGATGTTTTCATTAATGCAGTCTGTAAAACAGCAGAGAGATAAAACTTCTATTAAGTATCCATACTAATAAACATTCAAAGAATGGGAGAGTATCTGAAGCCTTCTGCTACCAGTAGGTAGGAGATTTACTTCCTGCTTGGTACTTGCCACCTGCACATATTAGTTTTGAGATAAAAGGAGTTTTCCGTAGTGGAAAAATCTATGGACAATGAATGGTGGACTCATGTTGGACTCGTGATGTTGTGGTGGGTTCACTTTGGCTGGGTACCAGGTGCCAGTCAAACTGCTCTGTCACTGGGTTCCTCCCATGAACTTCTCCAATATGAGTCCTTCCTCTGGGCTGCAGTTCTTCATGAGCTGCTCCACCATGGGTCCCTTCTGTGGGGTGCAGTCCTTCAAGAACAGCCTACCTCCAGTGTGGGTCACCTACAGGGTCACAAGCCCTGCCAGCAAACCTGCTCTCACATGGGCTCCTCTCTCCATGGTCCCCAGGTCCTGCAAGGACCCTATTCCGGCCTGGGCTCTCCATGGGCTCATGGCCTCCTTCCAGCATCCACCTGCTCCAGAGTGGGGTCCTTCATGGGCTGTAGGGGCACAGCTGCCTCACCATGGTCTGCACCACGGGCTGCAGGACAATCTCTGCTCTGGTGACTGGAGCATCTCCTGCCCCTGCTGCTGCACTGACCTCACTGTCTGCAGTTGTTTCTCCCATATCTTTACTCCTCTCTCTGGGTGCAGTTTTGATTCAGTCTTTTTTTCCCCCCTTCTTAAATACATTATTCAAGAGGCACTACCACCATCACTGATGGGCTTGGCCATGGCTAGTGGCTGGCCCGTCTTGGAGCAGGCAGACATTGGCTCTGTTGGACATACAGGGAAAGTTCTGGCATCTTCTCAAGGAAGTCATCCCTGTAGCACCCTGCTACCAAAACCTTGCCATGCAAACTACTCTGTTCCCCTTGTACAACTGTGTAAAATTATTTCATGCAGCAATATTCCTTCTCACCATTTTAAGCTCAACAATAGAATATGCTTAAAGTTAGGTATTCTTGTATTCTTTGTTATAATTTTTTATGCAAGGATGTTCTACAAGGATGTACTGGTATTCAAAACATGGTACAGTTATTCCCAAATGTGAATTGTGTCGATTTTTGTCAATCATCAACTTACTTATTTCATTCAGTGCAATTGAAGGAAAAGAAATCAATCAGCATAGCTATGCTTTTTAGACAAAAAACTAACAGAGAAGCTAAAATTCTGTGTATTTCAACAATGAAGCTCTCTTATGTCCTGGCAATTCATATTGAGATTAGGATACATTAAACAGTATAAAAAAACCTCAGAGTATTAGCAGTACAAGTGATACTTGGTACTTGAATTCTTAGAATTAATTATTGAATTCTTAATACCTTTAAGCATGTGTTCTTTAAAACAAGAACTTGAATTTGTGGTTTGCAGTTCTTAACACTGAAGTACATATATATATTCCCAAAAGGCACCAAAACAAGGTACTTGGGAATGGAATGAAATGAAATAGAAACTAGGAGGGAGAGTTAAAAGGAATATCATCCCACCCATCTGAAGAACCTGAAATGTTAAAAGAAAAGGTGAATCAAAATCAAGAAAGCATAGACCAGAAAAATCTCTTCAATCTAAAGGTCATGTCTTGATTTTTTTGTTAGAGGAGCCCCTAAGGCTGGACTGAACTCTCAAGCAGATAGTTAGTTCAGGTGCAATGAACCAGAACTCTTCTAAGCATGCAGCAAGCAGACAGCACAAACATACCTGACATTTAACACACGCTATTTTGCGAGAGAGGATGTCCACACAGTAGCGGTGCCACTCCTATCATACTTCCTCATAATGGCACATCATGTAAAGTTGTGAGGCAAAAGCACGTATCTTACTTAGTGATAGTTGTCCATATTCTGAAATACACGCATTTGAATTTAAATTCAGAACATCCATGTTTTTCTAATTCTGACAGGGTGTGTATAAGTCAGTATGTTATCTGAAAACACTAGAATCTTTTTGAGGAGGATGTCCCAATTATCCCCATTTACTATCTTTTGGTTCAAATCATGGAGCTCTCTCAGAGCTCATGAATAGTATTCCTGTCATGTGAAACTAAACTGATAGAGAAAATCCAGGAACAGTGTTAATGCTCCCCAGCTAATGGGAGTTCAGTGCCAGACTAGAATTACTGTGAAGTGCAGTCCAGAAACACACAGAGTATGGGTGCCAGGAGCACAGTACCAAGGGCTTCAGTTAATAAATCCATCCCTCTTGGGGCCACGCATTCTGCTAAGATAAACAGTCATAGAAAGAAACACTTGAGAGACTGAGAAATTTTTGCAAATAGTTTTTCCAGTCTTTAACAAATGAATGTAGCTGTAACAGGAATGCAAAGAGAGTTTAAGGTGCACATTTTTTAAATTTTTTTCTTTTCTTTTCAAAAGTGCTTTCAGTTCACTGTAGTGCAGGCAGGCCACTTGAGGTACAAACAAGCACCAAGTTGCCCTGAAAGTACTCCAGGATTCCTCAGTGGGATTTTTATCTATTTAATCTTTAATTACTAACTTGTTATCTGTGAAACAGTTTTTCACAGTAGGTCATAGGAAACCACGAGCATCAAATAGCCCTAAAATATTTTCTCATCTATTTTTAGCCAACAGCATGTACACACAGAAGTGTAATTGTAGTGGAGTCTTCATTTGCCATTCATAATAGGAAGAGGATTCATGGCACTGGATGACTTTCCTCCGATTCCCTGCCAATACCTATTGCTTCTAACTAGCAGATATAGTCAATTATAAGTTTATTTGGCTAGCACATACATCTGCAAGCAAATGACTTGCCAAACAAATGACTGCTACAAGTACTGTGTATGCCAATTACTGTGTTTAGAGGGATTTGGACAAAAGAAAGAGATGTATGAATGAACTTCAGAGCAGGGGACCTTTTCTGTTGATTTGGGGGGAATTCATATTTGGTTTTGTTGGTGGGGGATGGTTTGTGTGGTAGTTTTTTGGGTTTGGGTTTTTTTTTCTGGAGGGTTTGTGGTTGTTTTTGTGTGGGTTTTTTAGGTTTTTTTGTTGATGTGAGGGGTTTTGTTTGAATGTTTTTAACAGATCTCTTTTATCTGCCATCTTTGTCCTCTATTTTCTTCCCTTCTCATACTACTGTGTGGGATGCTGAATGCTGATGAGAGAAAGCTCCTTGGAATGTCAAGCAGTCATTTTTCATTTGCTCATTTAGAAATAGGATGCTCAAATTAGACTCAGAATAAGCCAGCTGTAGGCTACCCAATTATCGATACTGAGCTATCTAGAGCTGTCTTCATCAGTCTGATAACATTTTACAGTCATGGGGACCCTCACTTGTTGAGCATTTTGTTAACCATCAGTAAGAAGTATTGCTACTACTATGTAATGTATACAATAGCTATAATTATATATTTCCTTACAGAAAGTGAGGTAAAACCAAGGTTACTAATGAGTCTGTGTAAGGGTATTAGATGGCAAAGCATGACACTTCCATTCTGTAGAAGAGTTTACAAAAAAAAAAAATAATGAAAAGGTTCCAGGATGTGAGTAGCACTGCAAGGCCACAGGTTAACAAGTGGTGTCATAATACAAGGAGATTGTTTCAAAGTGATAGAGTGACCAAAAAAAGATAACAAACATAGAAATGAAAGAACAGACTTCAGAAACTGCCTAAAATGCTTTTCTGAGTTGTGACTATAATGAGTTCTGTTTGATCAGAGGCCATTCTCGCAGAGAAAGGAGAGGGGCCTTGAAAAAAGGTGTAGTCCCTGTTCATGACTCCTGTGAAATGCAAAGATCAATGTGAAAAGTTGGCTGAGTAAAGAGCTACTAGAAGTTATGGCTACTGTTAGTGTCTGCTGTCTGACATAGGAAAGATCTATGAGTTATTCGGGGCTTTTTCCTCTCTATTCTTGCATTCTACTGATGAAATGACCTAAAATTGTTTAGTTTATGAGAGCTGACAAGATCAGAGACCATGGTAGAATGGCTGCAGGGTAGTGACTTTTTCTTGTTGAATTCATTGAAGCCTTAGGAACTAAAATAACAGAAATAGGACTGAAACTTAGGCATCCACCCAGACTTAAAAAAACCCAAACACCTGGAAGGATAAAGCCATCTATGATTCTCATACAAATACTTTTCTGGAACGCTCGTGCAAATTTAGATCTTACTGAGATAATTTGCGAAAATATTTTGAGAAACCATTCAGTATTCTTTTCTGCCACAATTATCTGGAGGGAAAAACACCTTATTATGGAGTTAGTACCAGTTATGCTAATGAGGTCAGCCCTGAAAAAGTATGTCATAAGTAAAAGCAAAAAATAGGGCCCTCATGGGTGAAAGCATCTTAAAATTCCAGTGTCCAAAAGCCAGAAAATTTTATCTTGCTTAGACATGAAAGTAAAGGCTATTCAGAGCCTCAGGCTACACCACCTTATTATTACTTATCTATCTATGTTATATTGTCCCACTTCAAGTATATCAGTTGGAAAAGTGAAATTATGAATTATAACTTTAAAATGTTACAAACTGTCTTGAAGGTGTAAAGCTGAAAAGTTGGGGGAATATTGTGGAGCAAACAAACCTGTAACAGTGTTCTATTGATGCAAAAATTGTCTGATTTTAAAGACAAACAACAAAGATGCAATTTTACTGCTTTTCAACATATAGCGACTGTGTTTTCACCTCTGATTTGCAATATTAGATTTTTAACTTTTTCTGTGCTTATCTAAAGATACCTGTGCATTAAAGCCTCCTCTGTATGACACACTGGATTAGTCATTACGCTTGAATAGATTTTTACGCAGGTGAATTGAAATGCAGAAACATACTGATCATCACAGCAATGGACAGCACAAAACTTGACTAAAAATTTGTTTGTGGTGTGGGTTAGTTCTTTATTTTGATATAGTGAATACTCTTGTCAAACCAGTATGTTAATGCATTTTGAAAACACAGAGGGAAATAAGTTCTTGAAAACAGGCAGTTTTCAATCACATTTTTATTATAATTAACAAATATAGGAATTGATATTTATGAAAAAAATAATAAATTCATGTTGTATGAAGTGTATTGAGTATGAACTTCAGATTAGTTCTTTCAGCCTTTTTTTTTAACTTGCACACATCCTGCATGTGTACGTTTCTACCAGCTGGAATCTCACTGAGAAACAGGTATTTTCTCTGTTTACCTGGTTCATGAAAACCACCCACAGTTATTGGGGCTATATCAGAATTGCCTTTTGCTTTGTGTTTCTTTGCAGGGCTCGCCTGGGGAGCGTGGAGCAGCGGGCACTGCTGGCCCCATTGGTCTTCCTGGTCGCCCTGGACCTCAGGGTCCTCCAGGCCCCGCAGGGGAGAAGGGTGCTCCTGTGAGTAATCCCAGTCCCATGAAACTATCATGGCACAGACTTTTCCTTCCAGAAGGTTGCTTTTTCCCACTCTAGTATTTGCCTATTAAATATATAGTCTCAGAATACCCAACCTACTCATTTTAGATTTATGATAAATAGTAAAACATTCACTGTCATACCTTCTAACACCAAGAAGGGTTAAATATGTTACTGTCTCAGCATGGAGTGAATATATAAAAAATTTTGTTAAATCAGTCTTTCATTAAAACTTTGTACCCAGCCACTCTGCATTTAAGTACAATTATATTTGGCATCGACTTCCAATATTATTTTGTATAATTCTCTGATATTTTCTCTTCCCTTGGTAGTTCCTTTCTGCTGTTTTGTTTTTGTTTGGTTTGTTTGGGGTTTTTTGTTGTTTTTTGTTTGTTTGTTTTTTTGAGAGGTGGGGTTTGGTTTTTTTTTAATTTTGTGTTGGTAATGTGACTCCCTGTACTGAAATTTGCATTAGTCTCCTGTGATTATGTGAATTTCTTCCTTTTCTTCAAATCAGGGTGAAAAAGGTCCTCAAGGTCCAGCTGGACGTGATGGAATACAGGGTCCTGTAGGACTTCCTGGTCCTGCTGGTCCCAGTGGTTCTCCTGGAGAAGATGGTGACAAGGTGAATCTTTATAGTTGCTCTTAGTGCATCTGTGAGAAGATCTGTCAGTATAGTTCTCTGTTTGTAGCTTTTCTCACAGGAAATATGGCAACAAACCAACAACTCTTATCCCTGCCTCCCCCAAACTCCCTGTGCCTACTGCAAAAAGACTTAAAAAACTCTCCTATAATCAAATGTCTGAGAGACAGATGCCATGGGACATTGGGATTTGTGTTCAAGAACTAGTAGAATAACATTTATCCTGGCAAAGAAGCAAGGATGAAAGTATGGCAAAATAAATCAAGGCATATGACACCAAAATTGGTTTTTGCCCATTTTAGAAACTTGGGTTGCTGAATGAGTAAGATGAAATGTTCTCCGTAATATATAGGGATTCAGAACCACTGTTGATAGGTTGAGCACGTCAAAATAGTTATGTTCACAGCAGAGATATTCTGTTGACTTTTGGCAGAATTTAGGACACTGCACCTTTCAGGATCATCTTGCATGTTTGCTTGCTCTGTTAGTTACCATAGGGTAAAGATAAACATTTCAACATTCATTTTTGTAATGCGTGATTGTTAGTTATCCCACAGAGAGTATTTTCTGTAATTTAATTTAATTTAATTGTCTTTTTTTTATTGTATAAAAACCCCAATATTTTCTAACACAGTTTTTTTTTTGTGATTTGACTAATTCTGAAGTTTTAAAATGCTGTTCACTACAGTGAGAAGCAGTTGTTCGGTCATATACAGTTAGATGAGTCTGTAAATCAGGGTACTTTCATTATAAGTTCATATTGAAGGTGACACGAGGAACACAATTTCCTTTATTTAGAGCTCAGTTGCACTATACTTCAAAGCCAGGTCTTGTTGCCCTTTGCAATACAGCAATCAATATCTGGATTAATATGACATACTATTGATCGTTGCAGAATTGCTCCCTTTAGGCTTTCACGCTTGAAGCAGCAGCATAAAACATAAAATAATCATATCAAAAGGAACATTTAAAAATACCATGATATTGACTTCAGCTAAGTGTGAAGGAGACCATTTTAAACAAGTTTAACTTTTAACTTTCAATTACAGGGTGAAATTGGTGAACCAGGTCAGAAAGGAAGTAAAGGCGACAAAGGAGAAAACGTGAGTAGCAAAATCCTTTGTCCATTACATTTTTGTGAATAAAAAGTATTCATGCATGAAGTATTCAGGTAGCCTTGCTACATAAATGAGCAGAAAAAAGACACACTCCTAAAATGTTTCTTCAAAATACTCTTGTTTTACTGCAGCATTTGAGGTTTCTACTTATAGAGACAGGCATATATTTAATATTGCTTGTATTCCTAGGTCTTAAATTTCATTAAAAAATTGAAAGGTAAACTACACTTCTAAGCACCCTTCCTATATCATTGAAATCATTCTCATTTGGACTGGGAGAACCTAAGAATTCACATACATTCACTTACTGGGTTAACTTCAGTGACTGGGTTGTGTGAACATACCCACCTTCAGCTTCTTAGCCATAATGATGAAAACTATAAAGAGTGAGTAGAGGAATCTACTCATATGGTTTTAAATTTTTTTAAAAATATCTAATTTTTGGAGGGCACAATGATGGCAACATTTCAGAACAGTGAAGACCTCAGATAAAATGGTTTATACAAGTTTTCATATATTATCATTAGGCCTATTGGTCAATCTAGGACTAATCAGGCTTCTACTATTCTAATTTGACATGTTTCTGTCTTCAAAAATTAATTCTGAAGTTCAAGCACTATCTGTTTTAACTGATGCCAGAAATACAAAATTAAGATTTTCCACTGTGAAATTTGAAACTAGAAAGAGTAAAACTAGCATTCATTTATTTCTTTTTGATTGTGGTTTCTTTCCTAAAAATTTAAAAAAAAAAAATAAAAAGTATGTTTTCCCTTGTTTTCAATTTCAAGATAAACTGGCATTTGTTTGAGTAATTTTCCTTAAGGACAAAAATTGAGACATAAGGGCAGAAAGATTCCTTTTATTAAATTTCAACAGTATTCACAATTAGCAAAGCTCAGAACTCAACATAGGGCTATTCATAGCTAAGCATATTTATCTTGAAAACATTGTGTGCTTTTTGCAATTAACAACTTCCAGAGCATTCTTACGAGCATATTGCTTTTAAAAATTACACCAAATTTACAGCTTAGATATTATCAGATGATGTTTTGTAGGAGGATACATACAAATTCAAGAAAATCACAGTTTTACGATCATTTCAAAGGAAAAAATGTGGAAATAAAGTGTGGGAAAAAATGACAAAGGTTTTTGTTTGGTTTGGTTTTGTTTTGGGCCTTTTTGTTTTGGCTTGGGTTGGGTTTTTGTTTGTGTTTTTTTTGTGTTTTGTTGTTGTTTTAAAGATAAGCTTGTCCTTCTCAATTACTTATGTGAGAAAGACTTCTGCAGTTTCTCACAAACTTATTTTTATAGATTAAATCACAAGGGTTATAATAAATTATTTGTAATGCCCTGTTAACATGAGAAATATAATACACATATGGATAACAGAATACTTTTATTATAAATCCCAGTTTTCCAAGAAACATACATGTAATCAAGTTATAACCAAATTCTGTTCAGACTAAAATGATTCCTGCCTAATTTGAGCTGAATGCTCTGGTTAACTTTGAAAAATTAAGTCATCAAATCAAAACAGTTTGAAAAGTCAGCTTCAGAACTATGGACTTGTTCCAAGGTAACTGTAGCTGTAAACCAGCTGTGGGATATTAGAGGTATCTGCAGCTTCTCTTTGTCCCCCCAAAAAGGTTCAGAACAGTACAGGCCCTGCGTACACAGAAGAACCTGATGTTTAAAGGAAGGCCAAGAGGAAGCACATGAAGCAGGTCATAGAATCTTTGAATCACAGAATGCCTTGGCTTGGAAAGGAACTTAAAGATCAGCTAGTTCCAACCCGTGATTTAGTTCCACTTCAAGCTTTGCATGTGATCACATGCATACCCTGTTTTCCCCTTTGACTTGCCTCTTCATTAGAGAAGCTTCTGCATCAGAGAAATTCAGAAAAAAACACATTTTCTATTTCACATCATTTTAGCATAGCTAGTTATGCTGAGCATTAGACTGTGACCACAGTTCCCATAGCGAGTATTAATGTATTTGGGCATGTTCCAGCAGACCTGCTTTACAAATAAAGTGTCTGCAGCATTATCATTTGAAAATGTATCCTGCATGTCTCAAGGTTTATGGCATTTGAGAATTACACATTTTCCTTGAAATACAGGATTCAGTGTTCAGGCCTGCTTAGTTAAGTGAATGTTACCCCAGTTGAAGTTATGTGTACTGAATCTATTTGCCCTCAACTGCAGTCATTCAGCCCTGACAATTCCAGAATGTGTTTATTTTCATCTGCTTTCCTTTCAACATGCTGACAGAGGTATATTGGGGCAGGGAGGAGAGGCCTTGTTGGTCACCTCTGAAAGGTTCTGATGAAAAAGTAAGTACCCAGTTCTGAAATCACAGGACAGAAAGAATAGATATTCACAATACCTAACCAGCCACAAAAACCTTGGTCCACATTTAAAGCCTGATCACAGCAAGGATCCTGATCAAAGAACTGATTCCTATTTCCTGTTTAAGAAGAGCTGAAAACATCTTCAATTCCCTGTTGAAACTAACAAGGATTTATGTTTGGGAGTTTAAATATACTGTGCCTAACAAAAAATACTATTATCCATATCCTATCTAGGGACAGCACAGTTTTGTTGTTGATGTGCGTCCTCTCTTGAACTTGAAAACCTCATAGCTGCCTTTATCAACTGTAGATTGTCCCATGATTCTGATCAGTCTCTCTCCATTTGCTCTTCAGAGCTCCATTTGCCCTCCAGAGTCGTGGAAAAAAAGTCTGGCCATGTGTCCAAATAACTTCTTATTAATCAATTGGAAAGTACCTTCCAACAGTGCTTTATATCCAAAAGGGTTTTTAAATGAGTTAAAAAATGTGTAGGCCTCATTCGAGGCCCTATAAAATGAAAGAGCAAATCAAAGCATCCTGCAGAGTGTAGAAACAATCCATTTCAATAGGATTTTTTAAAAAGTCCACACATGCCAATTCCCTTTCTCATGGTACCCTGCCCCAGTCAACTGGAGCATTCCTAGGAGTCCTTTCAATTAGATATGTCACCATAGAGTTTTGCTTCATGTATTGCATTCAGATATGTGACAAAAAGGAAATTATAAGAGAAAAAATATATAGCTTGACACTTCAAACTCCCTAGAAAATAAGATGCTCTAAATTATTTACAGTGCTCAAAGAAATAAATAGACTTTAGAAGTCGCTTTTCCTAATATCCCTATAAAGAGCTCAGTAATCTAATTTTAGCCCTAGCAAGGTCTTTAAATCCAAGCACTATTCTGCTTTAAATTTTACATTTCAAATAAAAGAAGCTGTAGACAACATTCCATCTTATAGAGAATAAAATTAGCCAATACCAGGTGTTTTTATTCTTTCTTAGCTTCCCTCTTTATCAGTTTAGTTTCTCTAGTGTTGCAAAAGGAAGATTCAAAGTAGCACATAATTTTAACCCTGTCATAAATTAGTATCTTGCATTCCCATACTCTCTTAGATAGCTTTGTTGCATTACATCTACGTGACTGACTTCTAAATTATGTGCAATATAACTTAGAAAGTTATTATTCTGCAAGGACACTGAAAAAAATAAGTTTCTCTCAGAGACATTTTTTTTGCTCTTCTGTTGAAAAGAGACTTAATATCAAAGAGAATGTGACTCCCAGTGCTCAGCAAGTACTTACAATTTTTCATATCTCTTGGAGGTCAAAATAAGCTTTGTGCTATTGCAAAAATAATTTGCAGTTTCATAAAAAATAATCCAAATAATAAGCACTCCAATTAAGGATACATTTTTAGATGATGGTTTAAAGGTTGTGAGTTTTCTTGCATAAGAAAGTTTTGGTATTTTTAATTGTGAAAGAAATATTTTTCATTTTAATTTGTTTGCATGGGAATCTATTCTGAAATATTAAAAATGTGCTTCCAACAAATGCCAGTATTGTCTGCTATAGATGTGCAAATCTGAGTTTTTGAGAAGTAAACAAATAATGATTATTTGTACTGAATGGAAAAAACTTGTGAATAATGCTGCATTCTCTATGGAGAAATGTGGAAATGCCTAATAGACTGTGACCGTGCAAGTAAGGTTTTCTCTCATCTCTGTATTTGCTTTTAATCTCATTCCAGATGTCACAATCACTAACTTGTCTTTTCGGACATTTGTTTGTTGCAGGGTCCTCCAGGTCCCCCAGGTCTCCAGGGTCCCGTTGGTGCCCCGGGCATAGCTGTGAGTAGCTTATTCAGAGCAAACCCCAGCCTTGCATAACTCATCTGATACGTAGAAGTTCATTCTTTGAACTGCATGCCTCTTACTCAGGAACATATTTCAAATCACCACTAATAGTTCTGTCATTGTCCAATTCCATGCCGTTCTTCATTGTAAACAAACCTGCATGGGTAGTGTTATTGTATTGCAGATTTACAGCAGGGCAGTAATTGGACAGAATTACTAAAAATTAAATACTGTGAATAGTGAATGGGCCCCATCCTTTCAGTGACCTTGTTTGGTAGTTTGTATGACACCTCAGTACCAGATGCAGCTAAAAGAGAGTATCTCTTTTTAAAATCCACCTGATACCTGGTGGATTGATTTTTGTTTATTTAGAAGGCTTTGAATTATTTTACCCTGAAGATATGTAGAATTATATGTTACTCATATTTACTAATATGTAGGTATTCAACAGCTAGAATGCTTATGCAGATGTGAAGGAGAAGAGGAATTCAGGGAAAATTTTTTTTGAGATACGCAGTATTAATTGGCCTACATTAAACCAGAACATGTGCTGGTATTCTGCTTGTATAACAGATTTCTTCCCATAAAGATGGTGTACATGCATTTGTAAGGACATTTGGCATGATTCTGAGCCCTGTTGTAGTTGTTTTCAAGTGATTTTCACAGAGCTTTATCTGTTGTTATTATCAGACCTGTGATATTTTTGCTTCTCGTTGTTTCCAAACAGGGAGGTGATGGAGAGCCAGGCCCAAGAGGTCAGCAAGGGATGTTTGGGCAAAAAGGTGATGAAGGTCCTCGAGGCTTCCCCGGCCCTCCTGGCCCTATAGGCTTGCAGGTAAATTCTCTTATTATTTTACCCTCCACTATGAAAACCCTGATTTCTCTGTCAGAAAGTGAATGACTATTGTCCTCTATTAAATAAAGTATATCAGTTAACAAGAACTGAAAGATCCCATAATGCTGCAGATTAGTAGGATGCTATGAAACTGACCTCCTGGCTAACATAGGCTTTAGAATTTCAGTAATTCATTCATTGATAGAGTCAAACAGTTTCTCTTTTAATTGGAGATACATGCTTTAAAGAAAAGATTCAGCCTGGAGGTGTATTTAACATGTCCTCATCATTTACAGTGTTTTCACAATAGGTTTTGGCAAGATAGTCTATTTCTCACTGATACCATTACAGACACTCCATGTGTCCTGAAAGATTAGCAGAACTCTATAATGCTTATATACTGTAGCCATCCCAGGCAGGTTCCTGTATTTCATATTTCTGCCTCTTAAAATTGATACTTTATTAGTCAGAAAACACAAAGCAAGCATAGAGTAAAATGTAGGCCTGTCCCTGTTGCATCCAGACAATTACGGCTGAAAAATCTGCTTTTTCAAAAATTTAATTTGCTTAAATATAATGAGACAAAGAACAAGACATTTAGGAGTTTTGATTAATTTCCATGTAATTAACATTAAAGCACAGAACACTCACTATTTCTAATCCATGCATTAAGCTGTAGCATGAATCATATGTGCTCTCTTTTACAAATTACGACAATAGCGTTTGAATATATTCAACCTTTCTGTCCACCACATGTGAACTGACTCATCCCTTTCACTAAGCTGGACCCTAATTTGTGCCTATAATTTTTTAATTTATAATCTATTACATAATGCAGTTCACAAGAATTACAAAGATATTTGTAAAATATTGCAAACCTCCATGGAAGATGAACTGTCTGTTACTGCACCAACGGATATATCTTCTGTAGGTTCCTGTTGCCTTTGAAATGAAAAAGCTTTATTTTCAGAAATAATAACTCAGCAAAAAAATTCCTAATTTTTTATGAAGTTTTATCCTATTTTTAAGAAAGTGAAATAAAATTATCTTTGTTATTTTTCTCAGATTTAGGATACTATTTCAAATGATTCACATTTTAAGTTTAATGATCATTAAGCTACACAAATATAAAAGTCAGCTAGGTTGAGACATATGCAAATGAAACATTTCAAACAAGGAATTTTATTTTTTCAATTTGAATATATTAGTCCATGAACCTAGATCCTGTTTTTACTAAATGTATTGAAGTACCACTGATAATCAGGGATTTCTTTTATTCAGTAGAGCAATTGCCGTGGTTATTATGAACTCTCGGGAAGTAACAGCTTTTCCTGTCTTACATATAATGTTCCATGTTAATTATATCACACTTCAGTTAAATTCTGCTGCTATTATTTATAATGGATAGTAAGTAAAAAGAATTTTTATTCGTAAAAGTGAACATTGGTAATTTTAAATATTTATCACCTTAACTGTGAATTTCCTTGCTATTTATTTTTTATAGTAGTTTTAAAAATCAGGAAGCTTCCTAACAAAAGGAGTTGAAAGTAAAGATCTGAAAAAGTCTGTGGGTCTATCTAGGTTATCTTCTAGTCAATTTATGGGAATTTTGCTTATAATTTGAAATACAAAATGGCAAACACTGAAAGCACTCCCAAAGCACTGGTTCAATAATGCTTGACAGATTGATTCAGGGAAATCAGGGGGATTTTTTCAGTGTTGAAATAGGAGTCCATCAAATGGCTTTGGAAAGTCTTTTCAAAGACAGAAATACCAGGTAAATTCTTAATTGCCTTTCAAGTTTTATAAATACCTCCTCTGCAAGCAGTTGAATGAGTTATTTAGGTTTATCGTGACCACGAATCATAATGGATAAGGCACTCAACTTTTTAAGCTAAATGCCTTTCTGTGTTCATGGGGTAGAACACAGTGGACTGTTGGCAACTGAAAGATGTAGCTTATTTGAGGTAGGATTCTTCTCTCTGAAAGTTAGAAAGTAATAATAACCCTGGCATTACTACTCAGCATGTACTGTAATCAAAATGTATTGCTGAAGATGTTATCATCAGCTCTGGGCTTCCATTTCCATAGAATACAGTCTGGTATTTTTTAAAATAAGCAAGGACTATATAGAAAAGCCACAGTGTCACCTCATCAGCTAAAGCTCACTGGGGTTTTTTTCCATGCTGATTATCCAACAGTAAAAAGACTTTCACAATAACCACAATGCACTGACAAATCAGCCACGTTTTTGCAGTAGTAGACAATAGAGACATAATTTTTAGAAAAGGTATACATATACGAATTTTGAAAGTCTTTGTACTGTTCAGATTGTTTTTCAAAATAGGAGGGCAGTTGAGGAATGTGTATAGTGTTGGTTAAGTTTATACTTCCTATTCTTTATAAAGCTTTGTGCCAAAAAAGGCAGATTTTGCTTCCCATCTGGTTAACTGTAGTTCAGTAACATACTTTGAAAATAGGAGAACCCAGGAGGTGAAATTTAGGATCAGATCTTAACATAATATAAGGCAATAAAATGCTATTTACTCCAGATCCAGGGGACCTGCTTTTTTACAGAATACAGGCTTTGACCCTACATTTAGGGATGCCCAGCTTAGTGGTGATAGTGCTTCTAGATAGACGTCAATATTATCATCAGCTACAGTTTCCTTCTGTTGGTACTAGACAAACTTGGACACTGCTTCTAAGGGTATGTTTGTGTAACTCAATGCCATGCCTCTCAGCAGGATCTATCAACTCCAGTGGACACCTTATTAAAGCAGTTACACAACTTCCAGTACTCAGGTAGCTTAGACATCTTTGCATACCACTTCACTGTGCTGCACTGATCATGTTTTCTTTACATATATCTGTATCATAGCATAAATCGAATTATCCAAACCCCCACCCAGGCTCTGGATAATGATGACAGTGTTTTTAAAGTCACACACCCTAGCATTTCTCTGTGTGTTTTTTTTTCCTCCAAAAAAATTTTTGTGCACCTCCACATTTAAGCATCCTAAGGCTACATATACATATGCTGTAACATAAACCTTCTCTTCTTTTTCATTTTAATGCAAGTATGTCTTTTTTTTTCTTGTTCCACCACCCTCCCCCTCCCAAATTTACAAGCTTCACATGTAGATCTAATTTGTGTTGTTTCATATTGATTCATAACTCATCATTCCACATACTCTACTAATAGCCTTCTCTTCCATGTGTTTTAGGGTCTGCCTGGCCCACCAGGTGAAAAAGGTGAAAATGGGGATGTGGGCCCAATGGTAAGACTTCTTCCCCACTGGTCATTCTGGAGGACATAAATATCCTTCATATATTACTGTCTTTTCTCTATAGCTCACAATTTGATAAGTTACTTCGGGTGACTGAGTATGAAATATTTTGTGTAACATAAACTGTCTCTGGGATTTACTTTGTTTTCCCATGTCTATCTCCTCATTTTTAATATCAAGATTGAAGTAACTTAAGAAAATACTCTGAAAAATAGATAGTAAAGCAGATGCTGTGTGTGTCTGAGACAGGAAAGGGGCAATCAGCTTCAGGAAAGAAAGAGAAAAAGTAGATACTGATGCCCCAGAGAGTCTGGAGCTGCTTTTCTGTAATTCAGGACATTCCATGTTGCCTTCAGGTAATTGCAGGCCAGAAGATGGTAAACACTATTTGGCTCTGTTTGCTTTCTTGGGTGATGCATTTTCCAGCTGTTTGTAGTGTTGACAGAATGCCTTCTGGGCTGTTCCTGACTGAAATGCAAGCTCTTGACAGTGTACATTTGCCTCCAGCACCCTGTGCCATGTCTGGGTGCATCATTATTGCCCAGCTGTAGGCACCATGGCACAGTAACAGGGCTCTTGCCAGACACAGCAGCTAGTCTGGGGCCTTTGCTCAGTGGGGTGGGCATGCAGGTAGCCTGCAGGGAAAGTACAGTGCAGGAAACCAATCCTCAGGAGTCCCAGGCATCAGATCATTTCCAGCTCAGGTACTGTGAGACATAGCCTGGATCCCCTGTCACCTTGTGAACTCATCCAATGGGCAGCAATCTGGCCCTGCTGTTTCTGTAGCATTGCAAAGATAAAGAGACCTCTACAGATTGAGCGTATTATTTTTCATTGGTCAAAACCCCCTACTAAACTTATTCTTTATGGCTCTAACTATATTATATCTGTTCTGTGATTCTGTGATATCAAATTGTCTCTTTGATACAGGGTCCACCTGGCCCTCCTGGTCCAAGAGGTCCCCAGGGTCCTAATGGAGCTGATGTAAGAATTATTTTTTTTCTCTTTGCAATTCAGTAATAAGCACTCTGTTTCAGATAACTATATTTGGGATAACAAATATCTTTTATCATTTTAGGGTCCTCAAGGCCCCCCAGGCTCAATTGGCTCTGTTGGAGGCATTGGTGAAAAGGTGAGTGTTGCTAATAACCTCCTACAAAGAGAAAACATTGTAATTGGAATATGAATATACATTTTGATTCTTCTGTGGAGATACACAGATATATTGCAGTTCCCAAGTATCCTTCATTGACCTAATAATTATTACTAGTGATCTAGCTATACTCCTAATTTCTGACTTACCACAGTTGGTCTTTTTATTTCAAGTTTTACATCACAAAATTACTTAACAATCAGAGGAAAGAACTTTGGAGCAGAAAATGCAGTTTTCAGGTGAAATAATAAAGCAAGGTTGTTTCCTTAATTACATATGATGCTTTCAGTAACATTATTGGCCTCAAATATATTCCGTTTTATACTGGTGTATCTTAGAACATGACATAGCCCTCTATCTGGAAGAATAAGAATATACACTATTAACTAATGTATCCTCACTCTGAAGACCTTCAGCATCAATATATGTCTGTTCCTCACAGATAGACAGATACAGTTCTAATAACATCCAAGGTTTGAGGATTATTTGTGTTAGTTGAAAACCTGACTTAAGACTGATGTTCTATGACATTCATTCATCAAAATAATTTTCGTTGCTGTTTTCAGTTCTCCATTCAGAAAATATCCTACCAGTATATGGAGAGAGATTGTCTGGTTTTTAAAATTTCATATCTTACCCAAGAACATGCCAGATATATCTTCCTTTTTCTTAAAGATGACGTATAAGTAGACAGAAGGGTTTTTTGTTTGGTTGGGTTTTTTTCCGTGATTTATTTGACACAACAGAGTAAACTATTATGTAGTGCTTAGCAAGCAAAAATTTCAAAAGAGAGTCTCTTGAAATGCCTCTTTATGTTTATTTTATCAAGTTACATGACCTCAGCCATGTCACTCATGTAAGCTTAAAAGCCTTTTGCTGTAATATTACAGATTTAATATTAAATTTTTTCTTGCACTTTGGAATTGGAAAGAAGATTCCCAGTGGAGCATAAGGTGGAGGAAACAGAAATATATTCTAGGCCATTTTATAAATAGCTTATTGAGAAACTATATAAATTTATATTAAGTGTTTAATTATTTGCCACATGGTATCATATGTATTCAAAGAAAAGCCAATGACAATAAATCCTAGAAAAGACATCTCTAGGTATGCCAGTATTGGTAGTTTTTCAGGAAGCTCACCATGGTATTGAATTTTCAGAACATGAAGCAAGATTTCCCTTTTTTCTTCCTGTCCCATCAGATAAATAAACGCACAGGTAGCTTTTCTCTCATCTTCCTCATACACTATTACTGAACTTCAGCACTTCAGAAGTCTTAACTTCTTCACTCTTTGATATGTCCACATATTCTCTTTGGCACAATGGACCAGTATTGTACCTTTAGGTACAAATCCCATCAGATCTATGAATTTACAAAAAATTACTCAAGTTCCATGTCAATCAAAATTACTTATATTTTCCATGGTCCTCTTCTTGATCACTATTCAGAAGCATGTTACTCTGCTTCATACAGCTTGTAGGTATTCTTTCTTTTTACAAGATAAGGAAGTTGGCATTACTTTCCCAGGATCATTTGTATGACTAGGAAAAAAAAAAGAAAAGAAAAATTCTCCAGTTCATCTTACAGTAGCTCACAAGCTTCTTCTTGTTCCCCCATGACAACATAAGATCTTTCTTATGGTGCTCTTCAATACTGTTGACATCTACCATAAAACGTTGGTTATATGTTTGATTTGTCACTAAATGTCTTTTTAATTTTTTTAGTTAACCCTTAATTTACATTAATGCCATGTCAAAAGGAATCACAAACTTCTTACCAGTGTGACCAAACTATTCTTTTAATAGAATCTTCAGATACGTCATGATTTATTTTTTTTTCTACGTGCCTATCAAATAAATCATTTACCAGTGCTTTGAGATGTGGTGAAGAGCATGCTAGTATAATGTAATATATGGCTTGATGGAAAACTACCCTACTTTGTGTCCCTTCTTTGTCTTTTGAGACCACAGGGGACTGAGCCCAAGCAGATGTCCTGTGTCAAGCTGACTGTGCTTCACTGCAGCTCTTCTTTCTTAGGAAAGGGCTCTGAGCATCAACTCACCTCTTGGGGGCAGCGTCATTCTTGTGTTTTCAATGTTTTTTCCTCAAAATTACACAAGGTGTACAAAATATGATACCCTCTTGCTGGACTGCATTATTAACAAGGATATTTCCTCTAATGTCCCAAGTTTGTGACATTGTTTGTCCAGCCTATTTTAAAAAAGATCTTGGCCTTTATGAAGAGGTGCAAGATTTTATTTTTCTCTCACGGAGAAGTACCAAAACCATGACACAGTGTAAGAGTTAGTGAAACAAAAAGTTACTGGAAAAAGAGAATGTGTGTGTCAGTAGAATATGGAAAATAATTGGCACTGTGGGAAGAAAAAATTGTCCTGTTATCACTGAGTGGTACTCAGTACACTGAAGGTACTAAGAAAAATGTTAATTATGAGAACATCCAGTGTAGCACCCATTTACATTCACTGCTTTAAAAAACCCTACCTTATATAACATTGTGGCCCATTGAACTCAATAGGAATTTTGCCATTGGTTTCAGTCACCTCTTTAATTTTTACTGTTTCACAATCAAATTATATTCCAGTCATTTTGTAAAAACATTGACTTACATTGAACTCCTTACTCCCTTGTTTCTTCCAGTTACTCGTATATGTGATTTAGAATCCCTATTTGTGATGATCAGCCCATGAAATTTAATTCAAGAACATGAAATTTGGACTGTTTGTCATTTGGCTGTCATTTTTTATTTCCTCTTATTTCCCATATTCTCTGCATTCACACAGAGAAGCTTCCAAGTGTGTTATTTTGGAAGGTTTTATTTATTCTAATTACTTTCCTCCCTCCTCCTCAAGGTTTAGTATATGCCAATTTTTTTTTTCTTTGTTAGGATATCTTCCTTCTTAATTTCAGTTCCATTTAATGAATTTTGCAAGCTTAGAAATCATCAAGAGTTGTTTTGTCAGGAGGAGTTCCCGCAGTGGGAGGACAGTTCACGCTTTTAAACAAAACATGCATTTTCTCTTTTCTTCCCACGCATATTTTCCCCTCTGTTTTTCTTATTATGTCAGCATGCTTTGGCCTCTGCACCCCTTTGAGGAAAGACATATCATACTACGGATAATTCAATGCAGTGATTGTAGAGTGTAGAAAAACATTTTGGCATCATCTCTGTCACTGTTGCAGAGTGAAACAGGTTATTTCAATGGCTAGACCAGGAGATATTTTGTCATTAATACTGGGGTTTCAAAGGGCCCTTATCTTCTGGCAAATGATAAACAATTTTTGTCACACTTAATGCCATGCATTTTTAACTAGCTTGTTGTTTTCCTCTGCTCTACACACAAGGGCCTAAATGTTCAAAGAGCTCAGCACTACAAATGTGCATGTAGCCTTGCATTATTAATGTCTGTAACCTCCATGGAGTGGTCCAGAGGTCTTGAGCCGTACACTCAACTAGAACCACTTAAATCCAGCTTCCACACAGAGTATTCTCTTTGTGGTGCTTTTAATTAAGAAAAGGTATAAAACCAAAATGTACCAACACATACTTATCTCTGATTTGATATCAAAGGCCTAACACACAGAAATTCTAAATACCCAGGAAGTTGCTTATGACTAATCAAAACTGTGCTATAGATGTTTTACATAACACAAGAATTTAGAACAGAGGGGAAACAGAACAAATAATGTTAACCTCAAATTTCTCTTCCGCAAAACCTAATAAATTAAATGTCTTTTTAAATTAGATTAATTTGTGATAACTGCACTCAGTACTGTGCCATTCTTCCACCCTCCCTTCCACAGGATGTTTTAAACGGCCAGAGAGCAATGCAAAACGAATGTCTGCAGAACCTAAGCATTCTTTCTGTAGCCTCTCAGATTTCAGATCTGATTTACTGTATGAAAAAGTCTGACGTTAGAAAACCACTACACTCATATGGGTTTATATTCCTTCCTATTCTATTATTCTAAAATACTTTTTAAAGTAGTATAGTAATAAGGAGTCTAACACAGTAAATAAGTGAAATCAAGAGTTTACATCTTAATCATTTTTTTATACTACAGATGGAAGTGAGAGGACAAAATCAATTGAATATTTTGGCTCTAAGTTTAAAAACATATCTGATAAGTTTCCACAGACCTCTTTATGTATGCATACAATTTTTTCACACACATACACAGACACTGCTAAGGTGCTTAAGATGTGTCTATGACAGTTTATGCTACCTGAATATCTGTCCTCACAAATTACTTTCAGTAACTTTACATGACTGGCTGACTGTGATTTCTTCTCATCCTTGTCCATCTCTCCAACATGCTTGTGAACATGAGCCCTCCCAGAAAACATAGCACAGCTTTAGAATTTCTCTCAATTAAACTTCTGCACAGAGCCATTTTATATATAACACAGTCACATACACATACCTACTGGAAAAGGTATCGTCTTCTAGAATCACAGTTTTTCTCTTCCTTCTTTTTTCTGTTTTGCGATAATGGCAAAAAGGAGCAAAATTGTAACTGAATTCTTTTCGTGACCCCATCAGTTGCAAAATTGCCTCTCACTCTTAAAAAATAAATCATCACGCCCCAGGATTTAACCAAAAGGTGGCAGCCTTCCATCCACTATCTCTCTGCTTTGTATGGACAATTCTCTAGAACTGGTCATAAGGCAAACAAAGAACTTCTAGACTACTTTGCCTAGCTTGACAGAAACCATTCTGCTTGCTTAGTCCAAATCAGTTTTGCAAATTAAATGTGTCTGTGAATGACATGACAGTTTGCAGTTCAGGATGTCTGTCTTTGCTTCTTGAAATTGTGTCAGGGGCAGGCTTTGCCTAAGAAAGACCACAATAACTTTTAAAAGATATAACCTGGTAACAAAAGAGAAAAGTATTTCCAGAGGTGAAATATCTGTCTTATTAGATCATAAAATCTAATCCCCAAAAGAACATGAAATATTTCCCATGGAGAAAGTGCATCAGATTCTGAATTAATACCATTTTTACTAAAAATGAAAAGAAAGACAAGGGCCAACAATAGCTATAGATTGCACAGTTTTTAGTAGCTATAAATATGCACTCTGTAAATGTATACTAGCTACAATCCTCTCTATCAAAACATTGTTTAAATCCTTTAACAGCTGTCTAAACCAAATACAGCATTTTATAGTACCTAATATTTGGAATATAAAAATCACTGTCAGATAAAACAAGGACTGCATACAGGGAATGGTCACATTTTTTTGAAGAGCAGTGATATAAAAATATTAATGTGAGATGAAACTTTAACTGGTCTCATCTTTCAGAGATGCCCTTTAAGGGGAACATCTTGACATTTCGTAGCTCTTCCAATTTCTCTGTCTTCCACACTGCTGCTGGTTGGGGAGCTGCTGTGCACAGAGCTCACAGGGGCTGCCTGCACCTGCCAATGTCCACATGTGTGCTACAGCAGCCGCCCCGAGATCCCCCAGTGCCCCAAGGATGGTCAGTATGTCAGAAAAAGCCCATTGTTGCATGGTATCATAAATTACAGTGTGTTTGTTAATGGAAGGGTGAGAATTGTATTATAATTCAAATGTGGATCATCTTAAATTATAATGTCATTTGGCAGAAAGGCAGAGAGATCTCTCTCTGTGAGCAGCTTACAGAGGGTTTACAGTGGCACAAGTGCTCGTGGGGAAAGGCATGGCACAACTAGTGCTCTTATGTCACTCCTTTAGTTAGTCCTGCAATGGGGACCCCTATTGAAATGGTCTGTATAGTGGACTCTGTTACATACAGTGTGTCACTAATTTGAATAACATCAATATTTTTGCAAACTCCAGACTTCATTCTCTGTGGCTACATAAATCTCATTTGATTGATAGGAGGCATGGACAAACCCCCAGTCCTAATGATGCTGCAGATTCAGTAAACCCTGTGCAGAGAATAAGGCAATGAGGATTATGAATTTTCCTAGAAAACACACTTAATGCTTATTGACCTGAAGTATCTGCTGTTTTCATTGTTGGGTTTTGTTTTTTTTTTAAGTAATGAATACTTTATCATGGAAGCAAATGAATTTAAGTACTAAAAGGGATCATTAATTTTTAAGATTACTACAAGTTTAAATATATCTAATAAAACATACAATAGTTTCTAAAGGCACATTCACCCTTTACAAGTGCCCTTTCTAAAGGGCATTTTAATATTGCTTCTAACATTTCGGTTGTCTGTTAATTAACCTCATCCAGAATTCAGTTGGGTACTCAAATCTTTTTTCATTAATCTAAAGTAATGTTTACATTCTGGTCCCAGTGAGGTCATCATGCTGCTATTGGCTTCTCTGAAAAAAAGTTCACTATCAACACCATTTGTTTAAAATTTGTATTTTATGATTTATAGCTTTATACTGCCCACATGGAAATGACAGACATGCAGATGTATTAACTGAATTGTTATAGAATGAAGAGGGATGTGTGAGTCACATAGGTTATGAAGGATACACAAATTTATTCCAAATCTCTGAGTGCAGTAGAGAGGATTGGGTAAAATGCATTTTCAGCACTAAACTATTCTTGTCTCATAGGCTTAAGTATTGGCAAGGTTCTTTTGGTTTGAAAAAAGAATATATGGGGGGAGGGAGGGGAATCCACCCATTAGAATTTACACTGAGAAATCCTTTGGAATAAGAATATGTAGTTCTTACCTCAGTACTCCATGACAATCACAAAGCATCTTCTGTTCTCCTTTCTTAGATTTGTGTCTGTGATGCTAATAACTAAATATTCTACTATAGGAATAGTTTTCTAAAAAAAAAAATTACTTATGAGACCACTGAGCTAGAAAATAATCAGTCATAACTAAACTTTAAAATGAACAATTGAAAAGACAGCCTTTGAGCTAATACTCTATTTTAGCTCAGAAACAGACTGAATTATCTTAAATGTTCACTTAATAATGCATAATCTTGGACTTGCACAGATTTTTTTCGTGTGGTGTCATCCTCAAAGCCATCTGCTTTACTAAATAATTTCCATATATATACATAGCAGACACCTCCATAGCCTGTGGAGAAAGTTTTACTAACTGCTGTGCTGTTGTTTTTTCTCTATATTTCTTTTTATATAATTTCTTTATTCTAACAGTAGCTGTAGCAATAATTACTTCACTCCATTGACATTCATTTCCAATTAGTATTCTCTTATTTGTAGAAACTTGCTTCCAGGCAAAATTTATCTTCTAGAAAACAAAATTATTCCAAAGAAGAAAAATACACAGTCAATATACTTATTTGGCTTTTCTGTGATTAGACAAACAGGAAATTTGCAGTGCATGGGATAATAAAGGGGAAGATCTTCCAAAGTCCAAAAGGCAGGTTAGTCTCCCTGGCACAGAAAAATATTAATTTGATATATTACCTCTCAAATTTCAGACTCTAGTTCTGTAAAACCATATTAACTCAAGCCTCTTTAGGTAGACCAAATAAAACCCAGTTTTTGTGAGCTATTTACATGAATAAGCATGAGAAGAATATGTAATAACAAGTAAATTCATAAAAATGTTCTCCCTAATGACTCATAAATGTATCCTCACACATTTTTAGGGTGAACCTGGAGAAGCTGGTAACCCTGGACCTCCTGGAGAATCTGGAACATCTGTGAGTATTTTGGGTTTGTATTATCATTAACCTTTATTATGGTGAAATAAGGTATCTGGTAGTGCTTACTTTAGAAAGCACTTTTATGTATTATTTCTTTGAATTTTCAGTGAAGAACTTACACCTTTAAAATGCAATTTATTTCCATATAATCATGGACACATCTTGTACTAACAGCTAAAGGGTGAAGCTGAAGTCTTCCTAAAAGAGTACCTAGTTTTTCTTCCAAAAGTATTAACTTTGGCTGGCATGTCTTTCTCTCTGAAAAGAGTTCATTGGTGCAAACCGGGTGCAGATGTTGACACTTGGTCTGAGATTTACAGGTTTTCCAGTTTAAGATTGAGGCCCTAATTTCCCATTCACATGCCAGTATTTATGGAGGAGTAACACTGCCCTGGTCTGAAAAACAGTTTTGCCATTGTGATCCTTTTTTTTTAAGCCATTCAATTTCCCAATGACGTTTTTGTGTTCATGTGTTTTCTGCAGGGTCCAAAAGGTGAAAGGGGAGAAAAAGGTGAAGCTGGTCCACCTGGAGCAGCTGGACCACCAGGTGCTAAAGGACCTCCAGGTGATGATGGGCCTAAGGGTAACCCAGTAAGTGAGCTTAATAATTTTAACACTAAACTGTGAAGTATTACTGAAGTTGTGCTACATACGGAACTGTATACAATTTTCTACAATTGCACTAAATGCATTCTATGTTTCATTTGTGATGAGTGCTACCTGCTTGTCAATGGATGACACTTTCCTTGGGTTTTTTCCTTATTTATCTAGGGCCCAGTTGGTTTTCCTGGAGATCCTGGCCCCCCTGGGGAACCTGGTCCAGCAGTAAGTATACCTTAAAAACAGTTTTAGGTCTGCACTACAACAAATTCTAGTTGACCCTGACTCTTTCTTGTCTGGAGATGAGTTCTTGCCTGTAAAATCCCTTGTGTTTCTGTTCACGTATTTCTTTAGGCTTAAAAATGTTCAGAAATCTTTAAAAAGTTTTGAAAACTAGTTTCCTCAGGAAAATGCTCTGTGGAAAAATAGTGTTCTTAAATTAATAGTGCCTTAAATCAGCTGAATTTTTAATTTTATTTATTTTCCTGTGAATTCTGTAGGGTCAGGATGGTGTTGGTGGAGAGAAGGGTGAAGATGGAGATCCTGGTCAACCTGTGAGTCATTTCTCTCATTTTTTTGTCACCTGCATGTTCTCTCCAATACTAAGAAAGTATCTTTTGCCAAATCAGTGGTTTCTATACATTCACACTCTTAAAAACATTTTTAAAGTGGATGTTTTTTTCTGATATATTAAAAAAACACTATTTATTTCTTTGCAGAGATAAAACTGCCCATATTATCATGACACAACTGAGTAAGAGCTCAATTTCTCTTAGAAGTAGGAATAAATGATGTGTTAAGAATTTGTGCCAGAGCTGCTCAGGAGCACTAAAAATAGAGCTACTCTGAGCATAAGAAAGGAAATCTGCAGCCAAATAAACCCAATGAAATTAAGCAAATATCTTAAGCAGTATCTAGTAATACCCATATTAAGCCTCAAAGAATTCTTCTCTTTCTGTAGGTTCTCATATAATTTATTTTTTCTTTTTAATTACAAAGAGGTAGGATTCCCATTTTGGCAAGTCTCTCTCTAGCTCTGGAAGTTCTGATTATCAGAGAATTATTCCATACAGTACAGATTGTAAATAAAAAATGCTAGTGCATTGGACATACGGTTGGATGATGGGTGGCTATGAGCTGGGGGTTACCTGCAAACTTCAGGAAGTCAGTATCTGTGTGTCTTACCTAACAGTAACATTGTTCAAGAGAAAGCCACCCATAGCTAACTCACAGATGTTAGTGAAAAATTTTAGCAAAATAACATTTTCAGCAACTCAGAAAGCAAGAAACTTTTTAGTGGAGCTGGGCAGTTGGCTGAGACTATTATTTCTGTGCAGCCAGTTCCTGTTCTGCAACGTTTTGTTGCAAACAGGAAGAGAAAAAAAGAATGATTGCATTTTTTTGCAGTAGCAAAAGATGTTACAAATATCAAAAGACCACCCCAAGAAAGGGTTTGTTGAATACTTCTCTCTGTGTGTTTATGGTACTTAGTTTCTGTCCACTAAAAGGGGCTAACAGATGGCAGATGTCTGTTGCATTTAATAAAGATAACAATTTCATCCTTTATTACCACTGAGCTTATAATTTTCTATGGCAGGGTCCACCAGGTCCTTCAGGTGAAGCTGGCCCACCTGGTCCACCTGGAAAAAGAGTAAGTAATATCTTTCTGAGACATATCCTAGAGAATTGCAATCGCTCATTCTCCGTGTTGTGACATATACATAATGTTTGAGGATTCTTTTAAGTGATGTAATGGGAGAAATGGAAAAGTAGAAACAGCAGGAAAGGCTCTTTGCATGGCTTACATGGAACATGGGAGCAAAAATGCATGGAGTAGAATGTATTTCTAACCTATAAAGGCTATTTTTCCTTTCACCCAAGTGAATTCAGTTTGCTGAATTAGTCTACCTCACAGTAGTGAGTGATTATGGCAGTAATACAAGACATCATCTTTAGGCACATGACTGCTATCAGAGAGCAGGAAGAATGTGTTTGTTTTGGAGTCTTTAGCCTCTGAAATAAAATAATTTCAATGCAGCTTTTGTGCAAAACTATGTCATACCCTCTGCATACAAAATTAACAAGCAGACATTTCTGTAACTTATGAAGCTATTCCATTATTTCTAAAGTCTCTGAAGCTTCACAGGCTTTACAAATACAGCTAATCAGAACCAGTAAATAATGTTATACTTACAGAACTGTAGTAGATGTATCAACCTTTAGGTCTGTTTCAGAGACCAATTAGATGCAGTTTTTACAGTTTGAAAAACAGGAGAAGTGTCATCATTAAAAGTAAGCTGAGAATTATTTAACAAAATAGGTTATATCGCTCTATTTAATGGGCTTGAGTGAGCTGACATGCCTAATTAGTTTTACCTATTTTACACAATAATCTATTTGCTCCACCAACTTGCAAAATATTTACAATACTGTAAATGATTATGGCAGCATTAGCAGCCTTATCACTAGAACTGAAATATGGCTTGATTGAATATTAGCACTTAATATGTTTGTTTGACATCAAATTAGAACTTCCTGCTTTATTATACAGAAAGGCAGTACCTCATTCCTAGCAGATGGACTATATTTTATCTGGTTGTACCTAGACAAAAAACTGCTTTAGAAACACAAATTCCACCTTATCTGTGTTTTGACACATTTCCAATTTAGGGAAAATGTATGGCTAAATATTGTCAAATAATCCCATTCCTAAATCCTGAAGAGAACATTTTGTAGAATCAGGTTCTACATTACTTCAGTACCAGAATGTTTCAAGCTTGTAGAGAGTCTGAATTATATTGATATTACACTAGAAAAAAATGGTGAAAAGACTGAAAGTTGCATACCTTGCTGGAAAAATGAACAGGAAAAATGCTTTTCACTAGTTTTCATCCATTGTATGGAAGAATCAGTTTCAGCAAAAAGCCCTGAGAAGTGTCCTTTCGTCTGCATTAAGAAGGAATATACCATTTCAGTAGTAATATTGCTGTCTGTGAAGGTGCAGCTCTGGCTGTACTACTAGAAAGTAGCATTCCACCCCATTTCAGTTTTTTGTCTCTGAAACAAGAACCTAGCAGAGCTCAGAGTTCATACTTAAGTCTCTTGAAATCCTCAACTGCAGAGTCTTCTTATTTATTTTGTTACAGATTTTTATTCCTCTCTTCCATTTCCATTCTATTTTGGAACTGAACCTGTTCTCAGTTTTACTGCCCAGTCTTCTGAAATTATGTTTATGTCTGGGTGTCAGAGTTTCAAGCAATCTCTCTTTGGTATTGCCAGTTACGAAGAGGTTTCCCTGCGAAGCAAAGTCTGGTGAGAGGCATAGACGTAAACAGTTTTCTCATTGTGCCTAAGAGACTTCAGCTACAGATACATACTTATGGTGACATTCAGCTATCAAGTGAAGGCCAAGAATAAACCGTTTTGCCTAATTATTGATGGATAACAGTAATAGGATTACTAGTAGCTGGTGAGATAAGCAAATACCAAAACTGTTTGGCTGTGGTGGTGCTCTGAAGGCTTTGACAACAAGTACCTTGCAGACTGAGCAAGGCTGACAAGCAGTATGGTGAGCTTCTTTTAACAAATACTACCTAGCAAGTTCACATCAGAACAATACACCTGTTCCAGATTCCTTCTTTGAAGAATCAAAATTGACTATCATGCTAATGACCATTTAGCTCAGTTCTAAATCAAATTAAAGGTTAAATCTATGGATGAAACCAAGGTGGATAGATCTTAGAGCATCCCCAGAATTTGTACCCTAATTAATATATTACTTTTCAGATGTAACACTTGCTCTTCCAAAACTGTTTCCACCACTGCTTTTCAGAAAAAGTCCTAATACCATAGATATGCTGTGTTTTATAAGGGAGAGACCAGTGCATCCTCAAAACAAAGCCCTATATTCAGATGAATTAAATAGAAATGTAGTTATAGGCCCAAAGCATAACCTACAAAGGACAAACTTTGTGACATAGTCATTGATAAAGTCTTTCAAAATTCTTTTTTTTTATTTGTCATTAAATAATATTTAATATTTTACAGATTCTGACTTCATAAGTGACCTGTGCACTTACCAGATCAGAAAAATGCATGCTCACAAGGGTTTATACATCCATGTAACTAAAGTGCAAGTAGTCATAGTAATTCTGTCTGCTTATCTAGAAATGTAGATATAAAGACTGAACCATCTACAGTTATGTTGTTACTATTATTTTCTGAAATTCTATTCCTTGCTCTTACTTTTGGGACTTCTTTCTGTTTTGCCATACAGTACTGGGTAACATCTCTGGTTTGAAGTCATTGATTTCTAGCTGACAAATGTTAAACACAGCACGAGGAAAAGATCCCCTCAGACCACATCTGTCCTTAACATATGCAAGCAGTAAAAATCAACACAGACAGTACTCCTTGCTTATGTTCCTCTCAGCCTTTCAGTGTGCTGGGCTCTTGAGCTACGTCATCTGCAGCTTTTTTTATTAGAGACAATTATATGTTTAGATCATATATGCAAAAAGCTCCATATCAGAATTTAAAGTGCAAGACTTATATTTTCATTCTCAAATTGAGGGCATACTGTCTGCTTTCATTAAAAGAAGAGATGTCAGTACTGTGGCAGAGCCAGTCTCTGAATTTGAGAAGTTTATTTGGTTCATTGCCTTTATATACAGTGTTGAATAACCTAGGAAAAAATGAAGTGTTTCTATGAAGGAGATTTTTTTTCCCATTTGGCTACAGCATCCTGCTGCCTCAGCAGGGTGCACTCACCACTTAAAAATTAAGCTGATTTTTTCTCTTGATTGCAAATGCACAGAACACCTAACAGTATGCCAGGTTCTTATCTCAACAGGCTCAGGAAATGTGGTAATGGTTTTCTGTATTGGAAATCATGGTTTAAGTCAGATGACAGACAGCTATAAACAACAATTTAAATTATTTTAATGAAATATCAAAGAGCAGACAAAAAGTGTTCAATAGGTTCACATAACAAAACCTGGGAATAAGTTTGTTTCTGCATGACTGTTTTTGTACTCTTGGCTCTGCATAAAATGTATTAGGCAGTATGTCCAAAATCACAGTGCACTGATCATAAAAATCACCATGGTAGCTGGGGTGATGAGGCTGGGCAGCCGGGCATTAGTGTAAAGTTACTGCTATTGAAGTCATTTTTGCCATGCGTGGCAGGCCAGCAATCCCAGCCTGTCAGAAGGAGCAGCTCCCTCGGCACCTTTACACTCAGAGCAGCACTGGCTCTGTTTGGCACGGAACACCCCCCTTTGTTTAGCACTCATCCTTCATTGTATGTGTAATTCAGCGAGTGCAGTGGGTTTAGCCTGGCTAATTAATTCATGCTGCAGCTGCATTTCTAGATTATGCAGAGACCATATTTCTGAAATACAAACTATCACACTCAACCCGTTTCAGTTTCTTAGGCAGGGTAGATTATAATCCATATGGGAACTTCAGTGCAAGGAATTTTCAAGCAGTAAAGAAAACAGACACGGAAATTATATCATGTAAGAAAACAAAGTCGTGTGTTCAAAAGCTTCTGAGTTAATTTAGGTATCTGTTGATTCTTTCTGTTAACACTCCAAACTGTGATCCACCAAATGAACTACAACCTACACAAAGGCTATATGCATCTGATGTTTTTGTTATTTATTATTGGAACAGCAGTGATTTAAATTATTCTTCCTGTTCTAAGGAGTGAGCACTACCCAGGGCTTTTTAGCTTCTGTGTGTTTTGAAGAAATAAAACTAAGTCTTCAGCTCTTGAAAATACCAAAGAGAAATACCTGTTGATACCCACAAGAAATGGTCAAAGTCCACTGTGGGTAATTCAGTTCATTTTGTCTTACCTTGGATGTAAAGCCTGAACTGTCTCTGTTGGCCAAAAGGCTCACCAGTCCTGCAATGTTCAGTTCCACCCTGAAGAAAGCTTAATTTTGGAAGCAAATGAATAATCTTAATACAGTTCTGTGTAAATATTTACAAAATGAGTATAAATTTCCAGGAATTAAAGCTGGTGGAGTTGCTCAAGGTATGTGACAGTAGTAGTGGACAGTGAAATATATCCGGCTATAAAAAGTTTGGGCTTAATTCATCTCTAGGATAAAAAATTGCTGTTAAATCAAATGCTGGTCTAAATCCCTGAGCTCACAAAGCATACAGGTAGTTACTTGACTGGAAGTACCAGTTTCATCTATAAAATTTAGAATGTTCTGATGCTTCACTTTTAGGGGCCTACACTGGTTTTCTGTATATTTTTACAAAGTAAAAAGCAGTAAATAGGTGGAGGTGATTGAATTTTTCTTGCTGCTGGTTGTTACTTTTTTTTTTTTTATTTCTACATAACAAACTGCTTGTTGCATTAATGAACAGATGAGTCTTAGGAAGTTTTATAGATTCACAAAATCACAGCATTTGATTATGGTCACTTTCCTTTTGCTTTAAGCTGCTCATCAGTTGGCAAGAAATAGCTACTTGTGATAAGACATTTCCCAGGCTAAAAATTAACCTTGTTGGAGAACAGTTGGTCCATTATCTCGAGTGCATCTTTTCTAAACTAAGTATATATAAGAGAACCATTTTCTGAGGAGTACATTAGATTCTAGACACTGCTTCTGTTCATGACTGAAGCTATGAATATTAATTACCTGACCTAAAAATCAGCCCTTGATGTTTTGGAGGAGAAAAAGGTCTTTTCATTTTTCACTTTCATATTTAGTGGATAATATGTCAATTTTTGGCTGTCCAAGTGTAATTGGGCTGTTTACTGAGCCCATCCCTGACTTAGAGAATAAAAAAGTTCTTGTCATTCTGTGCACTGTAGAATGACAGGTCCTTTTGGAATCAGTGGATGGATGGAATCAATGCAAAACAAGTTTAAAACTGTTATTGTATGTATAAATTAGTATTGTTCACTTCAGTTTATATCCTGTTTAAATTCTTTTTCCAAGCTATTTCTTTGGTTTGAACCTCATCATGTCAGATATGTTAGGCAATGCATATTCTTTCACATATTCTAAAAACCCAGGAAATTTTATAAGGGAAATAGAGCTGATGTGACAGATGGGTATTTTTTTATCCTGTGAATAAAATGTCAAGAAAAAAATTAATGTTATTTTTTAAGCATTAACTACTTATTAATACAGTGGAAATTTCAGATTTTTTTTCACTCATTATCTTTGAAACAACTGAGATTATGAGCTTAGTGTCTGTGTTTTACAGGGACCTCCGGGAGCAACTGGTGCTGAAGGCAGACAGGGTGAAAAAGGTGCAAAGGTAATCTGAAGATTTCTTTTAGAAGCACGGAAATATAAACTATGTATAAATTAAAATTAAGTTGCACCAAGTGTGCAGCTTATCAAAGTAAACTGTAAAATCCAAATGAAGACCCAGAATTAGTAGCAATACACGATGGAGTGGAGCCTCACTAGTGCTGGCTCAGTGTATCTCAGCCCTGTGAAACGCAAGATGGACGTGCTTTGCTGGCACCACATCTTTATCTGAAGCCAGCAACATCTTGCTCAGGGAATCATCCTGTGCAGAACACTGGCTTGGCTTTTAAAATCAGGGCAAACTCTGCTCTCACTTTGTGTCTTGTATATCCCTACAGTGCCAGGCCGGCTCTCCCTCTCTGAGCTGTTTTGTTCTTTCTAGGGTGAACCTGGCGCAGAAGGGGCTCCTGGAAAAACGGGTCCAGTTGGTCCACAGGGGCCTGCTGGAAAACCTGGCCCAGAGGGTCTCCGGGGCATTCCTGGCCCTGTGGTAAGTAAGAGGAACCCATAATAATATTTTAAATGTCACATTTCTTCTATAGACTGTGGTAAAGCAAACGTTTTGTTTTCTCTAGGGAGAACAAGGTCTACCTGGAGCACCAGGTCAGGATGGCCCTCCTGGGCCTCTGGTGAGTACTCTTCAGGGCCAAAACAGAAAAAGCTCTATACTATTAAAATTTACCGTGAATGTGTCTGTGCATTTACAGAAAAATGAAAAGTCAGTTCTTAGCACAAAGTTGGTACTATTCTGTGCTGGTAAAATCTGATACACAACTGCCTTCAAATTTTATTGCTCTGCTTTAGTAGGCAGCTGTGCTGAATGCTGCTGAGTTAGACCAAGTAAAAAGCAGAATAAGGCAGTGTAAAACAAAATCCATGAAATCCTCTGTGTAGAACTAAAAATCAGTTTCAGAACATGTATTTTTGTGCCCCACACCAGAAAAATTTATTTCCAAGGAGCAGTGATCTGGTACATAGATATGTGCATTGATAACTTCTGTGTATATAAATATACATGATATTACAATGGCACCTACATTTAATTTCATTTTTCTCTGTCCTTTAGAAAACAATAATGAGCAAATGTACTGATGAAGCTTTACATTATAGACCTTTGTTGCCCTTTGTTTTAAGATTCTAATTTTGTCTAAAGTCTCATGGATAACATGTTATTTATAAGTCAGAAGTTGGAAACAATGAAAGAGAATCTGAAAGGAAAAGGATTCCCTGTGCATGTTCTCTCCAAAGAGTTTATGATGGGATCATCACCATACTTTTCAATGTGGGAAACTTACAGATAAAATGCATGGAGTATGAGTCAGGGAAGTGAAAACTGATCTCCTCACTTACAATTCTCTGCTGAAATCTAAAAGCCAATGAAGAATTATTCAGCAATAACAAGCATCCTTTTCCCACATGTCAGTCACTAGAAGCCCCCAAAAAGATCAGCAAAAGATCTTGTCCAATATTTGTGAGCTTAAATATTCAATTCAAATCTGAAGCTGAGTATATTAATGAACTCTCAAATGCACAGACTTCCTGCCAGCTCAACAAGAACTTTTTTTTCAATACATTGCTTCAACTTAATTTTGGATTTTAAGAAAGTAAAGTTTGCTTGTAAAAGTTGCTGAGGTTAGATCTCCCTCCTTCCCCTGCCATCCTCTGCAGCAGATTGCTATCAGAAGAATGTGAAAGCTGATTTGCAGTGGAGCACAACACACTGCAGGTGAAAAGTCTGATTCTGTATTCCAAAAGCTTAAACATTTCACATTTCTTTCATGAATTATGGATTTGCCTTGGCTTTTGCATCTAATGATATCCTGAAGTGGAGATGGAAAGCATACGTACTGAATAATATTTTGTACATGAAGTGTTACGGCACTTTTGGATCTGTGCCAGGTTGAAAAGGTCACTTACTACTGCCATCCATATCAGAATTTCACAGATGTCCACTGGCATCAGGAGACTTGTAGTGAGGAGAGACTGACTTAGAAGCTCTACACCTACTGCATACATGTTCAGCATGAGATTAATAGACTCTGAGAAATTATTGTCTCTGGCAAATTCACTGCTTGGCCTGGATTTTTCACCTCATTCGGTACAAATTACACAAAACCAGTACTGCCATCCTTACGGACACCTGAAGATTTCTCAAATCAAGAATTTAGTTGGCCCTCTGCTTCATAGATTTCTAAGGATACAACCCTTTCTAGATTTCCAAGTATAAAGAAATTTAAATACCACAGTAGCGTCTTTATGCCTCTTTAAACATACATTTCAACTTTATTTTGGGCTCTAAATCACATACCATCAGTCACAACCATCAAACACTGTACTTTGATTACATAACTGTTACAAAGCACATAAATGCACTTTGACTTGCACTGCCTTTAATAACACTTCAAGAAAACATGGCCCGTGCAGTATATTAAAACTTTAACATTATTTCCCTTGATTTATTCAGGGTCCACCTGGCTTGCCTGGACTGAAAGGAGATCCAGGTTCCAAAGGAGAGAAGGTATGCTTTATCATAGTTTGTGCCTTTGCAATAGGAAGGAAAAGATTTCTGTCTGTGTGGTAATCTATTGACCACGTGATCTGTCCGTGCAATGAAAATCCCAAAGATGCTGATGTAAAGAGAACTGTCAGTTTTACAAGAACAAAGTAAGTAGAAATAACAAGCATTGGAGATTTTTATTTTAAAACAACAAAATATAAATATTTAAGAGCTATAATACTTTCTTTTGAAATAATGGAGTGAGACATCTGGGATAGCATTTTCTAATGGAGTCCCAACAATTTATTGATTGCTTGTGTATCACAGAAAAACTATAGAGAAAAGGATGAATGTGATTGTACTTTGTGACCTTCAGTTTTTATGTGTTTGGATCAGCTGTTTGTACATCACATGTAGAACAAATGTGCAACTCTATGATATGCTTATAATATCTAAATATGAAAAGCATTATGAAATTCGTACCCACAGGTATTGTTATTTCTGTATCAGTTTCAGTAAGGACTGTCTTGCACTTAGATCTTTCACTGAATAAGTAGTCACAACTTGCAAATAATCTGAGAGTTTAAAAGGCCATCTAAGACCAATAAATATGCTTTTAGAATAATTTGTTTACAGGTTGATTATTGACAAGCAACAGTGATAACATTTGAAATGTCTAAATTATGTTTTTGCAAAACGTATTTATTTTAATGTATATTGAGTTTTAACTATATTTTCTTCAAACTTGTTTAGGGACATCCTGGTTTGATTGGCCTGATTGGACCTCCAGGAGAACAGGGGGAAAAGGGTGACAGGGGTCTTCCTGGCCCACAGGGATCTCCTGGAGCCAAGGGTGATGCAGTGAGTACAACATATTAGTCTTTCCACTCAAGTTCCAGGCAAGCAAGAAGTACATATTTCAGCCTTTCATTTGAAAGAAAAACTTGTTATAAACATTGAACACCCACAGTCTCTTACCAGAGGCTAAAGCTTTCTTAGGCATTGTACAAACACAGTGATTAAACATCTTAAAATGAGATTATAAAATGTTTGAGAAAATGAAGGAAACGCATACACTATAACATACATAACACAAGTTAGGGACAAGATAAAACTAGCAGCACCAATCTCATCGTGTTTATTAACTGCATGGCTCAAAGTAGCTTCCTTTCTCCTAGCTATTAAGCCATGTTTTTAAGACACTGTGTAAAAAGTGAGGTTTCCAAATCAGTCTGAAGAGGACTATACATAGTTGTGACTAGGCATACTGCAGTGTAAAAACAACTACCAGCAACTCAAATTGTCAGATAGTGTTTTAAACTCCTAGCAAATGGCCTAAATCAAAACTCAGAGTTGTCCGTTTAGTCGTACTACCTTTGTCACAGATACACATTTTTAATCCAATCCAGTTTGTAGAATGCTTTAGTTCTGTGCTTACTTTCTCTTATTCATTTTTAGGGAATTTCTGGTCCTGCTGGTCCACTTGGACCCCCTGGTCCTCCTGGTTTACCTGTAAGTAATTTCATCCAGTCCTCCTGTTCAAAACACTCCCATCTTGTGTGCAATACACTCCAACTGTTGTTATATGTTCTTGTCCATAGGGTCCCCAGGGTCCAAAGGGTTCCAAAGGATCCAGTGTGAGTAATTCTGTGTATTTTTTGCTCTTTTACTTAGGATTTGTGGGTGTTATTTTTAAACACTGTGTAGCATGGCCAACACTGCCTTTCCTTCATTGCCTTATAGGGTCCTGCTGGTCAAAAGGGTGACAGTGGGTTACCTGGTCCACCTGGTCCTCCAGTAAGTAAGAATTCTTATCTTGGCATTACACTGACACAATGATCCTGCATTGACAAGGGTAAAAAACAGCATTTGTGAACTAAAATATTAGTGATTGTTTGAAAATTCCTTTTTCAGGAAGCACAGATCTCCAGACACAGAAATACATGTCTGCACTGAAAAAGCCATTAGAAATTTCAAACAAACAAATCCCTCCCCCCTCCAAAAGAAACACCCAAAACCCACCTATAAACTGCCTACAAAAAAAAAAAATCCTCATGCAATAATTATTTAAGGTGTATATTGAAGCACAGCAAATAGAATGACTGGTTTCCCCTGGTGATAATCTTCTGTTTCCATTATTTCTTTTTCATATCATGATAACCTAAAATGAAGAGAGTCCAAATCTGCATGTAGTGTTTCAGTTTCTTAAAATTAAACACTGCTTCATGGACCCCAAGTGGAATTTGGAAGTTTTTTCACAGGAAACAGTTTTCACTTGTCATAGACTATGCCTGAGCTTGAGGGAATTGTCAAGGATACAAAGGCAACTGCAAGTCAGTTGTGCACACTTATGTGAGGGCAACACACTCTTCCCCAAACAGCAGTGTAGTGGGAAGAGTTTAGAGCACAGCAATGGTTTGGCTTCTACAATTTTTTTTATTATTTTTTTTTTGGCAAGTAAATCAAAGCACATAGGTATAAATCTGAAGAATTAAGCAAACTAAAGAAATAAACACTTTGAAGAAGTCCTATTCAAAGCCTCTCCAAGCCACATTCTGTGGTCTTCCTCTGCTGAAAAGCAAACAAAAAAGGTAATCAGATATGTTGCTTTCCTCAGGGCCCTCCGGGTGAGGTCATCCAGCCACTGCCAATCCAGTCACCCAAGAAGACGAGAAGATCTCCTGATTACATGTTATCTGATGCTGGTGATAATATTCTGGATTATTCTGATGGCATGGAAGAGATCTTTGGTTCCCTGAATTCGCTGAAGCAAGACATTGAGCACATGAAGTTCCCGATGGGCACTCAGAACAACCCAGCCCGAACCTGCAAAGACCTGCAGCTCTGCCACCCGGACTTCCCAGATGGTATGTTAACATTGCAGGGCAGGGGAGACAAGGCTGAGCTTGTGGTCTGCTAAGATACTTGGCAGAATAATTAATTACTGGGCCATGAGTAATACAGCTGCTCAAAAAATACAGTCTCCTTGAATCCATTTTTGCAGGTATAAAATTTTAAAAAATATAAGAAATGTTCTCCTGGTAAAAGCCAAAATTCTTTAAATATATAATCTCATCTGGTTTTAGAGTTAAAACCTTTAAGATAAAAAACAGTTGTTTTGAAAGGTGGGCCTTGCATTTCCACAAGAATCCAAGCAGCGGTGTGATGAAAGATTGATGCTATTTAGATCAATGGAAAGTAAAATGACACATGTCAGCATGCTGGGACAGCTAATAGCTTCTTTTAAAATAAATGGTAATTATGTTAGTAGCTGTATACTTTAGCTTAGCATAATAATAGACAACAATATTTGTATTATAAAAGATTTATTATTAGTTATGACTCTCAAAATCTTTACTATTCTTTTACCCTTAGAAACAGTAATTTGTTCTACTGCACCACCACTGTTTGTTCTATATCAGTCAGCAAAGTTGTTTTGATACTGTTTAATGCTACCAAGTACTAGCATAACAAAATGCAAAGTAGTATGAACAAGACACAGTGTTCTGAAGAACTAGCTTTATTTTATTATTCTTTGTTCCTTTCTTTTTTTTTCTGAGTTTACCCCTCTGAAAAGGTTTAAATGAAAGCCAGCCTTCACAGAATTTTCATCCTTTCATATTTTTTTCAATTGCAATGGATATTTTTCCCAGTTCAAAGCAATATTTTTCTGTTTTTAAATGGAAGGAAAAATAGATTTTGACAGTTTAATAATATTTTATTGCTTTCATTCTAGATAGATAAGAACAGATGGTTGCCTTGAGGAGTAGTTAAGCAGTGTATGTGCTATATGAAAAGTACATATTTTACAATTCAATACCCTCCATAATAGGGAATGGGTTTTATAGAACACATTCACCTTCTTCATTTAGCAGTATTTGCTTCTTATTTGGAGCCTTCATATATAAGTAATCTTATTTTGGTTAAAATAAAAGCAAATGTATTCATTAAAATACAAAATTTTCCAGGGACAAGACTTACAGATAGGAAAGACTGTTTTCAATAAATACAGCCTAAATCAACAGAATTTTTAAATCACATAAATGCTTTGTCTATAACCTACAGAATACCCTACTCTCTTCAGAAGACAGGAATGGTGAAAGGATTTGTCATTTCTCTGAGACCTCCATTATTTGTTTGAAACAGGATTAGAACTGTAGTGTCAGAAAATCAATTGCTGTCCTGCTTGTGAAATATCTGGAGATAAGAACCAGCAACACAGAAATCATCATTATAATTAGAATAGTAGATTTTAAAGAGCACTGGTTTTAATGGCCCTTGGATGGACTGCCACTCTCTTTCATGCCCAGCCTTCAGTACTGCAGCTTCATATCCCAGGAGTGAAAAGGTTTTTGCATGAGGTATCTCTCTCTCAGTGAAAGCCTGAGGTACTTGTGCCAGCTACAACCCCACCAAGTCCCATGCAGACACCTTTTTATGCAGATAAGGATGCAAATGACTCTAGATTTTCCTCCCTGACCTAAACCATAGCTTATTTTTGCCTAAGGCTGCCTCTCCTCTGGTTTTCAGAGCGCTCTCACCACAGGTACAAATTATCCTTCTTGCTGAAATACTGAAATGATCAAATTGTTGAGACCTGCAATGTATATCCCACACATACTGTCATTCCTTCCCTAGACCAGGATGGCTGTCTGCAGTTCCTCCAAAACCGTAGCAGTATCCTGCAACACAGTCATAGTTTGAAATCAAATTACACAAAAACAAGAGAAAACACATAAAAATAGACTTTGATGCTGGTGTTATCTTTCATAAATGACAATGGCAACAGGTCATAAAGCAGAAAAGAAAGGGTTGCTTTCTTACCCATCAGATAAAATAACTTTGGAAGACCATTAGGCAGGAATAAAGCCTAGTTCTTCCAAATATCATTATTCCTATATAAGGCAAATCTTTTTTCATTTATTTTAGGGGAATATTGGATTGATCCTAACCAGGGCTGTTCTGGAGACTCCTTCAAAGTATACTGCAATTTCACAGCAGGTGGGGAAACTTGCATCTACCCAGATAAGAAATCTGAAGGAGTAAGTACCAATCTGTGTTTTCAGTTGGCTGTTGACAGATCATACTGTGCTGTTGCAATGTTAAACTAAACAGGATAATTACACTGTCCCATTTCTATATATCTGTCTTTCTAATTACATTTAAATTTGCACACATCAGAATGGAGTAAAATTGTGCATAGAGTTAACAAACACCGTTTTCACTCTTAAATAAGGAATCTATGCACCTGGTTGCTAACGTTTTGCTCCATTTCAGAATGCAACACAGCTGAGCAGCCAGTTACAGTACATAATCTAGCATTTGTCACTTAAAAGCTAAACTCTTAATGTGTGGGTTCATTTATATCTATTCTTTTATACCTATGCAAAGTAGATGTAGAACACTATGTATTAACAGTATCACTGTTACAGATTACATAAGATGGGGCACAAGGTGTCAGATGAAGGCTTTCTAAAAGCTTGCCTAAATGAGAAAAATCTATCAGCATGAACACCAGTGAAAACTCTAATTTAGGCACTCTTCACAGCAGCAATTTATACCAGCTGTTTACCTTAATCTTAACAGATTAAAATGGTCTCCCTTAAATAGAACTAACTCTCTTTATAAGCTTGACTTCCATGTAAGATCACTAACTTGAAGGCATTCTATACAAGAAAAGCATTCTATTTTAGAGCTTTAAAGTGGCTGAGATTTCAGAAAGAATCATTCTTTATTATCTGATGTGAAATTTGTCCCAGGTAGTGTAAAACTTCATATCTGTTAACATGTATTTAAAATACTTCTGTCTCTGCTGTTTGACCATACAGGTTAGAATTTCATCATGGCCAAAGGAGAATCCAGGATCTTGGTTTAGCGAATTTAAGCGAGGCAAACTTGTAAGTCATCACTGCAGTATAACTTATTCACAAATCAGGTACACAGTGTACACAGTCAGCAGATCCCAAGGAATTTTATGAATATTTATATAATGAAAAGATCCCCAGCCTTTCTGCCCTAAATATTACAGCAGCTGTGTGGCCTCTTGCCACTGGACAGCAGAAGCCTGCTCTGTATTGTCCCACAATGATCCCAAAGGTCACCTGCACACCTGATGGTGAGGATCTGGCTTCTGGTGACCACACATCACCACTGAACCTTAGTAAAGCACCTGGAGCACAGATCCCCTGCCCCAGTGCAGGTAACTGGAAATACACCGAGTATGCAAGATGAGGCTGCAGGCTGACATAACTTTATGATTAACTAAAACCAGATTTTCAAAGAGATTCTGCTGTTTTACACTATAAGGTAGGAGTAATTCTTTGTCTTTCCCAACGGAATAAAGTTAAAATACGTAGTTCTTCATCCTAAATATATTGCTACATCATGAAAATACGTAGTTCTTCATCCTAAATATATTGCTACATCATGAAAATCTATTTACTGAGTCATAGCTGTATTGACCTTTAAAACTCTATAAAATGTTATATATGTTAGTTGATTTTTTTATTAAGAAAGTTATGTTGTTCTTTTTTTGCCAGCAATAATTTTGTTTTGCACTGTAACAAAGAAAATAGATATTCATCTAACTTCTTGTATTTTCCAGCTTTCCTATTTGGATGTTGAAGGCAATTCCATTAATATGGTCCAAATGACATTCCTTAAACTACTGAGTGCCTCTGCCAGACAAAATTTCACTTACAACTGTCACCAGTCTGTAGCCTGGCATGACGCACCCTCTGACAGCTATGACAAAGCACTGAGGTTCTTGGGATCGAACGACGAAGAAATGTCTTATGACAACAATCCCTACATCAAAGCTCTTCATGATGGCTGTGCAGTAAGTAGAGGTTCAAAGAGTCTTTACAAAACCAACCTGTCATTTAAAGCAGAAATCAAACAAATCTATTTTTTCACAGCTTTCTTCTGAGAAAAGCTTCCTAAACACTCTATTTTTCATATACTGACTTCTAGTAGATTGTTAACTACAGGACCCTAGTCCCACGTTTAATTTTCACATATGTACCAAAAAAAAATAACAGTAAGCCAAGCAACAGAAACTGAACAAACCTGGAATGGATGCAGGCTGTCAGCACCACTGTGCTGAAACTAGACTATCTGCTAGTACAGTGTAAGAGAAGAACAGAAGAAAAAAGCATAACAAGGGGAGGCAGCCCATCAGTGGAATATATTTATACTAAAAATCAAGGCATATACACACAGAATATTTAGTGGATACAGCAAAAACAGGTATTAATTAAGCCATACTTATGTACCCAAACAAGGTGAATTAATTTAACAGTTTGATATATGACTTTGTATTTCCTTTTCTCATTTTGTGTAGTCAAAGCCAGGTGAAGTTTGTAGATTTTACCTTTCAGAATCTTCCTTTAGCTTTGCTAAAATCCCCAGAGGTGTCCAAAGATGCATCGGCTCTCTGATCACCTCTCCATCAGGGTCTCTGTGGGCACAGCAATTGTTACCACATTTGAGAAGCAGAATGGTTTGTACTCAACCCTTTGAAACAAAGGCATCAGAAGAGCAAGTGACAGTTGAAGCCTCATTAATTATTTTGGGTTTTGATATGGGATCATTTTGAAGGGAGTTTCTGAGAAGTCAGTGATACAGAATTAGAGACCTGAAAGTGCCAGGATATATACCTGGCTCTGAGACAGAGATGCAGCTCAGGAGGTGCAGAGGCTCCACTCAGCAGTGAGAGCCACCTACACAACTGCTTCATGTCAGCCTTTCTGTGTGCCCTGTATTTTTATTTCACTTTTGTTACCCACAGTGGGTGTATGCAGACCTCCTGAGAGAGCTGAAAGTTGTAACTCTGTCACTAAACTGAGAATGCTCAAATCTGTCAAGTTGGATGCTTATCTGAACTCCAAGACCCTGGGCTGGCTGATGGGTTTCAGCAAATACAAGACCATTTAAAGGAAAAGCAGTCCTGATAACTAACATGATGACTTGGCTGCATGACAGAGAGAGGAGCTACAGAGCCTTCTTCGGGCACCAAGGGTGCACCTTCAAAGCTGACTTCCATCACTTGGCAGTCCTGTCAGATTACTACTTTCTTTCTTGTTCAAACAGCTGCTGTAACATTTTGGGAGTCTTTCTTCTTAGAAGTAGATCATTTCTCTTTCATAACTAATTAGTGATTTTTTCACAAGGAAGATGTGCACTTCTATGAGAATATTATTATTTATTAAATAGAATGGACATGAACTGAGAATTCTCTAAGAGATGAAATGTCTTAGATTATTTTTTCATTTGTAGGTCTTTTTAGTAAGTCAAAAACCTATGGGCCATTCTCCTTCTAAAATCAAAACATTCCAGATCACATTTTTAAAATAAAATCATAAGAAAACATAAACTTCAGAGATCACCTGTGAAGATCTCCAGCACATGCTCTGATCTATAACCTTTTGTTTTTTTCTGCTTCTTTTTTAACAGTCAAGAAAGGGCTATGCAAAGACGGTGATTGAAATCAACACGCCCAAAATAGACCAGGTGCCTATAGTTGATGTGATGATCAATGACTTTGGTGATCAGAACCAGAAGTTTGGATTTGAGGTCGGTCCTGTCTGCTTCCTTGGTTAAGCTTAAGACAAAATCAGAACAAAAATGTTGCACTTTGGTGCTACCAACCCACTTCATGCCACATGCAAGTTTTGAATAAGGATGGCATAGAAAATATGTCTTGCTGTGTATGTATGTCTTATCTAGAAAATAATCATTGCCCTTGTAGGGCCAGAATCACATGACTTAAACTTATTTTGCAAAGATGCTGTGGCACAGACAGACAACATAGGGCTTACTTCAGGAACACCCCCCCTTTGGATTCCTTTGGTGCTGTAAAAAATTAACGTCATGGTGCTCCTTCCATTACAATGACGAGATGTTAAGTAAGTGTTTAATAAACTGTAATTATTCTGTGTACAGTACTATACTGTTATTTCTCTGTCCATTTCCAAAACTTGCATGTGTCTCTGAATTGCACCTGGCTCTTACTTTACATTTACAAAACTACATGGTCAATACTGTGTGTGTATTCTGAAAAAATAAAACTGTAATTGCCAGTGAAGCCAATTCCATTTCTGATTAATAATAAAATCCCTTTGTATATATTGTTGTTGAAGAGCTTTGTTATTTGAAGTCGCCAGTAAACTTAAGGTGGCAAAACTGGAAGATCTTGAGCAGCACACTCAAACAACCCTTTTCTGCTGATACGACTTTGTGACAATGAATTTAGATACTGAAAGCACCTTCAAAGGTGCTGTGTTCCATGGTGCTATACCTCAGACTTTTTATTTTCTTTTCTAATTCCATAATTTCATAATATAACTGTATATACCTAAAATAAACAAGTTTATATTTTTGGGTGGGGAAAATATGTAAGAAAAGAACAAACCTCTGTGTAAGAGAACTGTTAAAAATCTGTGTGAAATAAATTAGTCATATAGGTTTCCTTTTTTTAATCTCATCTGGATTTGTTTCCGTTGTGCTAGCTTGATCTGCATAAATATAAAAACTGAAATCTAAACTCTTATTTATGGATTTTTGCAGTGTTTACTTAGATGTTTATGTAAGCAATGATGGATGTTTGATTCCTGAACAGGATACTAAAAGTTCCACAGAATGGTCCTATACAATATTTGCCCGTCCATTAATATGAATGATTCTTCTTGCTGTTACTCCACCTGAAGGCCAGGGATGCAATATGTCTAGGTCATGTGATTCTACACAGTTGCTAAGCAACATACGAGGGACCGCTTCCTGCAGAGCTGTCTTTGACCCAAACCCTTACAATTTGCTATTCAAAGCTCACCAAAAACACACAGTGGTTTGGCCTTCCCTCTGAACATTTTATCCAGGTAGTTGGAAGTAGAAATTACATTTTAGCTTTACAACACAAATCCTTTTGTAATTATTTTTCATAATATATGTAAGACTTGAAAAGAAATGTTTGTTTCTATTTCTAATTAATTGTTAAATTAAATAGTACTAGTTTCTGCTGGCTCATTTCCAACTGGTATTTTCCTATGCACGTTTATACATGTAAAAGTGAGATTTCAAAAGTCAACTTCTTGCTGTTCATATTTTCTTTTATTTTTGAACCAAAGTTTGTAACTGTCACCTCAAAGAGGAAAATACAAATTTTATTAATAAAATCAATTCTTGTCTATCTGGATTGGTCATTCTCCTATTTCAGTGTCCAAAACTAACCCACTGCCATTACCTTAACTTTGTTCTGCTTTCAGACCACCCAGGCTCTGAAACAAGTAACTTTACTCCATGTCCTGGCAAGCACTGGGCAACAGCCCAGGGAAGAGAAATGTTATCAGAGAGTTGCTGGTCTGGCCACTGGCACAGTGCAGCAGGGCTGACAAGTTCACATCTGGTGTGTGTGGATTTGCAGCCTCAGCAGACTCTTGTGTACTATCACACACAAGAGAGGAGTCTAATACTCCTTCCTCAGCCACTCTTACAACCTACAGTGTCTGTCTGGTTCACAGTCTTATGCTTATCCTTGTAGGACCCCATAAGGTAGGCAAGTGACCCTATTTATTAATGGGAAATGGAAGACAAGAACTAGAGCAAGACTTAGAAACTACTGAACTCAGAATTTCCAGCACCATTTTAGATAGTGGAACCAGAACTCCTCTTTGTCCATTCTCATTTTCAAAATCCTTCTCTTGTTCTCTTCAAGTTTCAGATTAAAGGGGGAAAATGCTATTATATAGTCTTGCCTTCAAGCAAAAACTATGCTCTGTTTTTCCCTTGACAAACATCTTATATTAGCAGTGCTTAAAAAACAAACAAAAAGAGCACTCTTCAGAACAGAAATTTCACATCAAAACTCACCTATTAGTCCTGCTATGAAATAAGCTTCAGATTCTGTAGTCAAATCCTACTAGCCATAAAAACATAAAATCTCAATTTCATCATACACTATTATAAAAACAACTAACTAACCAAAAATAACCAAAAACTATGCAAACCAAATCCCTCACTCAACAAAACCCAAAGGGAAACAAGGATCAGTATTTTTCACAGCCTAAATTAAAAACCTGTGTAATCACAAAGAGGTTGAAATTGTTACATGGCATCTGGATTTTCTGGACCACTAGAAACTGACAAAACAGAACTTTAATATTCTGTGGTCTTGAGGGTTCACCCTACCTGAAGCAGACTGGGCAGTTTTTCTTGGAAGTTTTCTTCAAGTCCCTCTATCCAGAAAAGCCATCCTGGAGACGATTTCTTCACTGCAAACGCAGACTGTTGCATGGAAATGAAGTCAGCACACAGCAAACAAACGCCCACAGGTGTTACAGGCAACATTCTGTCTGGAAAAACACAGACATACAATAGAGATTTAAGAGACAAGCTATGAACATAGAGGCATAAACTGTTCTGTGTTTAGGGGTGGAGTTTCTTTGCCTCTCTCCCTTCTCTTTTCCTCTTTCTAACCCAGAACAGGGCAATATCAACTTATCATGACTGGAAAATTTCATAAAATGTAATGAAGATTTTATTTTCAGTTTAAGTGGGCAGCCATTATGTCTAACATCAACAGCCACCTTGTGACACAAAAAGCTACCATCTGCTTCAAAAAATGACAGTTCTTCCCCTTGAGAACAGCTTTGTTAATTTTAAAATGAAGCTTCACATGCTAATGATTGGGAGGAGAAGCCTTAATAGCCATTGATTTCCTTTTGCAAGAACACTCATTTTTTTGTGAATGAGCATCTTCTATTGTACGTGCACCAAAAAAAACTGAAAATGACAAAGACAGCATATTAAATGCCCTGTCTATTATATTTACCTGGAAATGTGTCTTATTTGTGTCCCTTTTGTAGGCATATAAATTATGAGAGGCCCATTGTTAGTTCAGTCAAAAGCAATGCCAAGATTATTATAAAGGAGTAGATTGCTCTAAAGCTATTGATACATTCTTTTCAGCAAGAACATTGAGGATTATTACAGTGAGGAAGGCTGTAAGCACACAGATATTCAGACATGCTGCTCTAGCCAAAAACTGGGCTGTGTGAATGAAGACTGTTCTAATGAGAGAGGATGGACCCAAAGCCTACATTGCTACCATGGACAGGTTTGTCCAGGGAGCTTCAGCAGCCCTGGACTTTGTTTCCAGTTTCTCAAGGGAGGAAGAAGCGATCTCCATTGTAACACACCTAATTTCAGTAAGACAGACAAGAGCTGTTAAGAATTCAGCAGCAAGACTGGGATCTAAGTGCCTTCTCTGCTCTCTGGTATGATCTAAGAAATTTTTTTTTCTAAACATCAAAAAGTCATTGTAGCTAAATCCTGCTGAAGTATAAAAGAACTTCAGCTTCACAGTGATTAAAATGCTGATGAAAATTAAAATTCAGTCTGCCCAATAAACTGCCAGAAGAAAACCAAATTAATTCTTCTCTACCCCCAGGAGTTCTCTAAACTGAATCTTGTGTTGTGTTTTCATTATAGTAAAGATGTAATAGTTAATTAAAAGGACCTTTCTCAGTTTACAGGATTGGGACAACAAGGCTGCCCAGAGCCCTAATGTCATCTTAACAACCAGGAATGAACACAGAAGCCTCACACTCAGTTCCCCTCTCACCCTGAAATCTCTCGTAGCCAGAGATCTTGAAAATGGCCCCAGCAGCCCCTGTGCTGCAGCAATGCAAGGCCAGCGTGTCGTGGCCTGCAGAGGCCCAGCCTGAAAGCTCTGAAGTTGCCCAGCACAAGTAAAAAGTAAGCATAGCTACAGCAGAGCCATAAACTCGAGCTTTTAAACAGAAAGTGTCACCTACATGTTGAAACCCAGGACGTGACTAACAAATAACAATTACAACAATATGATATCAGTGTTTATGAAAGGGAAACACTGATTTGTGATTTGTTAGTTTACTCACAGTCTTACGCAGGAAAGCCAGTGAAGTCAGCCAGGTTACTGTCATGGAGCTGCACGACTTCCAGGGCAGACCCTTTTCATTACAGCACAGAAAGTATATTTAGTGGAATGAGGGGTGGAAAGACTTAGAATGAAGTTGGGTTTTTTTGCCATAAAAGCTTCTTTCTGTCAAATATTAAACAAAAAAAAAATAGGTAAGGTTTTAAATTCTATTCATACAGTCCTCTTGAGCTTATGCCTTTTTTTTATTGAATATCATCTCCATGGCAGCTCAGGTGAGAAAGTAGCTCTGCTTTGGAGTCCTGTTGCCCAAATTGGCTCACAAGATAATGTAGCACAATGTGAGGGCTCAGGCTCTGGAGAATACATAAATAGATAATCTTCATAACATTCACTATTCAGTAACTTTCTGATTTGGATGTATAGTGATCACTTATCCCTTTGTTATTCCTCAGAAGGATTTTAGAACTATCCACTTTGCTCTAAGCCTGCAGAGTTGTTCAATGCATAGATATTAAGATCAAAGCTGTTTACTGTCAGAAAGGGCCAAAAATGGAATTTTAATTTGTAAAAACTTTCCACAGTGCTCCAAATTCTGAAAAGAACAAAGTATGTTTCCCCTTCCAACTTCTTCCATTTTTTTTAACTGTGATGTTTCCATTTGGAATTATACAGGGTTTTTCTCCAAACTGCCTGAAGACATTTGACTGGTAGGAGAAAGTCAACTCATATCCACACCAAGACTGCTTGCCCATGTGCTGGGGTACAGGAGCTGAGTCCAACACTGACAGTGGAATAAAGGCACAATGAAATAGTTCTCAGTGAACAACAGAAAGCAGGAAAATGTGGAGGGGGGCAGGCAGGAAATAAGAAAGCAGTGGGAAAATATGTGGGAAAAGGATGATAGGAGAACTTGCTTCCCTCAGCACAGGGCAGGAGGATGAGAAGTCTTTATGGCCAGTCTGGGAGCATCCCTTGTGACTGTTGTATACAGCAAGGTCAGGGGCTGTTTCTCATTGCCAAGTGAAGGTGGGTGCACCAGCCCCCTAGTTAGGAGGCAGCAGCAAAACCGGTTTACAAAAAAACACACCTAAAAAGAGCAGCAAGGCTTGCAGGTCTCTGTGGAAACACAGTGCTGCTGATACCTGCAGCACCAGTTGCAGCCACATCCCTGGCCCTGGCTCTCCATCCCCTCCCAGCACTCACCTCTCTCTCAAACACAGTCCTGGCATTGCTCCCTCTGCAAGACCTCTATTCTTGTGGAGCAGCCACATTTTGTTGTGGCACTGGAAACACAGGAGATCTGAGAAGGGAGATGAGATACTTAACTTTTAAGGTCAGGAGGGAGAATGGAGGATAGGGGAGGATGAACAGGCTTATAAATCAATACACATCCACAACCAACCTGCTGCCAGACTCACAAAATATAAAGCCTGTCTGGACCCTCCAGTTTAGGAATAGGCAAGGACAAGGGTTGTTCAATTTCTGTGTCCTTTTCCTACCAGAGAGGGAGCATAGGGATCAGGCAGCACTGAGGGCTGTCTCTTCAAGGAAAGTCAGATGAAAACAACAGCAAGATCAGTTCACATTGCTGGCTGTGTGAAACCTCCGTCTGCGCTTGAAAGTTGGCCTATTTAATTTTCTTAAACTCTGACCTCAAACCAAAGCCACAATATCTTGAGGAATGACAATTTAACTAGCATCACATCTGTCCAAGATAATCTTCCCAGAGAAAGCAATAAAAAAAAATTAAAAATGGACAGTACACATGAACTGATGATACCTGAAATTTTCCCTGATTAAATCATTCTGGAATATTTCAAGACATTATGCACTTTTGCATGTGTGCATTCATTTCTCATGTTTTGCATAATCTTTCTGATGACTGTATGCACAAGCATACCATGTAGAAACAGCAGCTAGCCAATGTGATTACTCATTAAATTTAATGAGTAGGTTAGAATTATCTACTATAAAACTAAGATGAAAGCAAAATCACAAATCTGAAAGCCAACTAAAGGCGGAAACATATGCAAGCACAGTTAGTTAATACCCTCTTAATATGCATAACAATAAATACATCATATAGATATACAGCAAATTTGAATGCACATTACCCAAGTGGAACTCAGCTGTGGTGGTGTATGAAATGATACATTTAACTCTAATGAGAAGCATAACTCAGAGGAAGCAAAAACACTAAAGTACTTTAGGGCTCTCTTGCAACACTGGAATATTTTTTATAGCCAGAGAGCATTTCGACCTTTTCTGTTTAAACACAGTGAAGGAAGACAGAGCTCGATGTGTGCCTCCAAATCTCTGTACATAAATGCAGACTGACACACACACAGAGGTCAGGGCTGTAACAATGCAAAAAGCAGAAAAGGGTAAAGCCCAGGGCCTGCAAACATTGCATGTGCAACCAGGGAGGGTTACAAAGGAAGATGACCAGGTACAGCTGAGGAATCATAGAACCATTGAATAGCCTGAGTTGAAAAAGGCTCCCAAGGAACACTGAAGTCCAGCTCCTGGTCCTGCACAGGACAACCCCAAAATTCACACCATGTGCCTAAGAGTATTGTCCAAATGCTCCTTGAGCTCTGTCAGGCTTGGTGCTGTGACCTGCCCTGGGGAGGCTGTTGCAGTGCCCAACCACCCTCTGGGAGAAGAACCTTTTCTAATGTCCAGCCTAAGCTTCCCCTGACACAGCTTCAGGCCATTCCCCCGGGCCCTGTCACTGGTCACCAGAGAGAAGAGATCGGTTCCTGCCCCTCACCAGGAAGTTGTAACTGCAATGAGGTCTCCCCAGGCTGAACAAACCAAGTGCCCTTAGCTATTCCTCATGGCTTCCCCTCAAGGCCCTTCACCATCTCTGTAGCCTCCTTTGGCCACTCTGTAATGGGGTCAGATCTTTCTTATGTTGTGCCACCCAAAACTGCACATGCACTCAAGGTGATACACTCTTTTAAGAGATGCTTTAATGACAGTTATTTGGGCTTTTTTTCTGCACACGACTTCCAGCTCCACGAAGGAGGGAGTTTGGGCTGACACTGGCAGCAGGGGGTTGCTGTGTCCATGTGGCTGCCTCGGCCCAGCTTTGAAGCACTCTTTAAAGAGTTTTTACACTGAAAACTTTCATTGAGACATGAGCCATATTAAGCAGCTTTGTGATGGATGTGGTAGCTTCTCTTTCACATAATCTCTTTCTCTGAAAGCTCTGATTGAGAGCTATGCCACAGTCAGGGTTTTGTGGTTGAGTCTGAGAACTTCCTTTGGTAAACTCATTCCTGAATTAATTGCTGCTGGAGCTCATCACCCATAATAATATTTCCAGAATCTTTCCCTTATCTTCATCTGTCGGGTTAAATGAATCTTTTTGACATGACATACAATGAACAGTATAAAAAGGAAGTACTCAACAGCGAGAAGCAGCGCACAGTGTTCTGACTGGCCACAGCTCTGCTTTTGCACTTGAGGAAATAGGAAGGGCATTTCAGTGAACTGCAAAGATAAACAGCTGAAAATAAGGAATCTTCTTGTCCACACTTTTAAGGACCACAGCAAGAATTCTTCTGCATTCTTAAATTAACACCGGTGCAAACCATGCATTCTGCCTTGTTAACCACTGATCCTAGCTGTTCCTAATCAGGATTGCAAATAAATAAATAAATAAATAAAAAACTTACCCTTCATGAGAGAGGATCCAGCTATGCAGGAAATGCGAGGACACATTTCAAAGACCTGAGGATAAAAGGAGAGGAAAGTTAAGACAGTTTTCAACTGTATTCCATCTGAAAATAGATGCAAACTCTGTCAGATGCTTTTAGAACATCTGAAAAAAAATACACACAAATTAATTTTCTCTGTATGCTTTATGAAGATACAACTGAATTGAAAAAAAATTGTTTATGCAGTAAATAAAAAGCTTGATGAATCTTAGAGGGGTCCAGAAGTTTTGAGGTAAATCCAAAGAAACTGTTTCAGCAGGCTTAGGTTTCCTGAACGAGTGTGATGCATTTTTCAACTTAAAAGCTTTTATAAGATGTTTGGAAAAAATATCCCTTCATCCATAACCCATTGTAAACATATGCTGGTGAAAAATACATAAAATATACTTTTATAGAAGTTACTCAGATAGATATAAGTTCATATGAAGATAAACATATGTTCACTCCTCACTGTGGTGAAATCAACTATTTCCAAGGGCATTTGGTCTAAGTTCCCAAAATTTCCATGCTTTGTGATGGTCTCAACCCAAGAGTGCAGAGCTACTGAAGGCTGACACCAGGCTGAGTGCAAGGGGAATCAGAGCCATTCCGCTTTCCTGGCTGCTACTATGGTAATGTGATCAGTACCTTGACAGATGCTAAGAAGAATAATTTTGCTGATTGACTTTTCTTCAAACCTAAGGCTGTGGGCAATCAAAGAAAACATGAACATCTGGCTGAGCTTTTGATTGCCATGTTCACTGATATAGTGCACCCAAATAAGCAACAATTAGTACAGCTTGTGTCAAAAGACCCATCAGTTAATTCAAATTAAGTCAGGCAAATTGAATGCAATTGGCATTCATGCATATTTGTATGCACAGTTTAAATAAGCTTCTTCTGCACTGCATTTTCCTTTATTTACAAGGAAGATGCATGGAAGTTTTGTCTTTTAAGTAAATATTTTCAAAACCTTTTTGATTTCTTAAAGCCAAACTTCTGAGAAAACTTTCTGTACTACGGAAGGGCATCTCCAGTCTGAGAAACAGAAAAATTTGTTGGTTTTCTCAAATTCACTTTTCTCACTTGTTATTAATTTTTACAAATTTGGAGAAGTTATTCATAAGCATTTTGTCAGCAGCAATTACAATAACATCTGACTGGCATTTGGTTAACCTTCTACCTAAGATGGTGGTCAAGACAACTACAGACTGTAGTAAGAAAAGGAAAGTCCTAAAACTGAAGACTAATTTCCTCATGTTTTTGCTTGATTTTGAGTGTAAAAGCCCAGGAATATGTATGTTCTTTGAAAAAAATAAAAAAAAAATAGTATTCTTGTTTGGATTCTATTTATGGAAACAGTAAATTAGGTTGCCTGAGAACCTGAGATTAAAATGAACCAAAGGCAAAAGACAAAGCGGAAGTTTTGTGCCTAATTTTTTAAAAAGAGAAATTTAGGGGGGGGGGGGAAATAAGTCAAATTATTTGTTTTTAATTCTACCTCCTTGCTTGGCAAATATGGATGATACCATTGTTTCCAAATTAACATGTTAAAATTTTATTTGGGTGTAGAAATCTGTTCTTTCTAAAAAAATTGTGACAGCTCTGGCTGAGGTGTTATCAGTGATCAACTAAATAGAGGTGAAATTTACTGTAATATCACCTAAATCTCTGTGAGTTCAACCTGACCTGGCTGTTAAATTCTATTACAAAATCCCGGGATTTCTGCAACACATTTGGATGCGTTCATCTAATGCAAAGCAGTGTATGTGCCACTACCTGGTGGGGAATGTCACCCACACAGCCCCAGAGCAGCAGTGCTCATGGACCACTGCCTCACTCTGCCTTAGCCCTGAGTGCCCCGTGTTAGCAGAGCCAGGGAGCTTCAGAGCAGTGCTGGGAATACTTATAATACTGCTACAACAGAAGAGGGACTCTGTCAGAGGAGAAGGCTGGGTGAGTCAGTCCACTGACATGGGACTCGTTCTACAGTACCAGCTGCCACTGGTGCAAGGAGCGTGGCCAAGCAGCTGTTACATGCTGGGTTTTTTTCTGAGGGTCCACTTTCTTCTGATGCCAAGAAATAGGTTTTCCTAATCATTGACTCCTGTGAATATTAAGACTCCAACACTCTTGAGAACAATCAGATCAATTAATTAGAAAACTGTTACTGTGCTACTTTCATAAATCAAGGATTAGCTTGTGATCCATAACTTCAAACAGCCTTTTAGCAGCTGTTTTCTTGAAGTCCTTTCCTTTAAAATACTAATACGACCATCTCATACATCCATCTTCTGATTCAGAGGTTAAGAGTTCTTCTATTAGTGTTACCTTTAGAAATATATTTGATGGAAAATCCCTAAGACAGTCTAATGATATGGTCCAGTTGCTCTAAAGTGCACAGGCCCCTTACAAATGCTACTCAGAAATCAATACCAATCCTTCAGTGCCTTTAAAGGATGTCAAGGCCTTAATAATAGTGATTGTCTTCAGCAAAGAAGTGTTCAGTGATTATTCTGCAGTGGCCTGGGAGTCCAAATCCCCCTCAATAACTTTCAAAAGGGATGCATGCTGACCTAGCAGACCAGTATTTTTGCTAGTCAAGTATCTACTTATTTACTGTCTTGCTTTCTGATTATTGACATAAGATTTTGGAGAAGAAAGTCTACCAAAAAAAAAAGTAAGTTCCAAAATAGTAGGTCAGCATTTCAGACATCCTTAGCACACCAAAAAGCACTGTGCCCCACAGTAGAATCAGCTGGCAGCCCCTTGCTTTGCCTGATCTGTTACTGCACTTTCCTCTTAATAATGTGTTTTACCTTGGCATAAAACATATCACACACAGCTGCTTTAGAACAAAAGTGGCTTATGACAGCTGGTCACAGGTAAGACAAATTCTAGCAGCATTATCTACTTCCTTGGGTTTCACTACCACAGCAATTCTAGAAGTTCCAGTCCTAGTTACAAGGGTCTTAACACTTCTAATATTTGCACTTTATACACAATACAAAAATCCATGTAAAATACAAAGCAAGTACAGTCAATGTGCCCCACAAATGGTCCAACATATTTGTTATACATTTGTTGCCTTGACTTATTCACCCATCCTCAAGGATACACAAATATTCCAGTATCCGTTATGTTTTCAGTATCTCCTGTGTTTGCTAAGAGATCAGGCTTTTCTGAAAGTCTGCTCCTTGGTTGAATCCATGTTTACCCCACGTGTACAAGTCACTCCCAGAAATTCAAGTAATGACAAAGTTGTGTCTCTCCACAGAATTCATGGAAACTGAGTGTTCCAATTTTTCTAAGAAAGAAGGTTCTTGGCATACAGAACAGGTAACCTTGCTACACTTACACTTCACTCTATCAAAACTTTTTTGTAAAAATATTGGAAAAAATTGTCCACATACATGCACAGATCTACTGCCAGGGATGTTGCTTGCTAGAATACAAAATGAAGAAATGATATAATAAGAAAAATACCTTTGGAAATATAAATACAGTGATGGTTTTGTATGTTAGCAAAAGAAGTACAAAAGAAAGATTGGAGAACACCCAATTCTTTTTTTTTAATCCTTCATTAAAGTATGTTTATTTCAACCATCCCTCAAGTATTAAAGTTTAATTTCTACTAGTATTCCTTCCAGCTTAACTGTCCTAGCAAGTTAAAAAACCCCAAACCCTCTTTGCAGACATGCTGTACCACCATGTTCAGCTCTAAATGCTCCATTAACCATAATAAAAATCATTACCATGATTCTTTTCTTCTTGCATAATATAGTGTTTGTATGAATGCTTATTGTGACTGAAGTATATTGTGCCATCCAGCAGCTGACAGTGTAAGGCATGCAATGCATAAATATTAGCCTAGAGAACCTCATAGTGTGATTTCAGACCCAATTTCACTGAAAACAATTTTCTGATGTGGCCACTTTCCTTGTGACATGTGTTGTCATAGGACATTCTGGTAGCTTAGGGGTTGGGGTTTTTTTTAATTTCAAAATACTTTGAGAATGAATGTTATGTCCAAATATATTCTCTGCAATGAGCATAAGGTAGTGAAATAAATTAGACTAAGTACCTACCCAGGAGTAAAATTAGGTTTAACAGGCATGAGTGCTACCAGAGCTACCAGACTCAGGGAACCCTTTACGATGTAGATCTTAGTGATATGGTAATAATATGATACTTTAAGCAAGCTGTTGGTTGAATCAGACAAATTAATCTCAGTGGTATATTAGTGAAGTCATTTTATCCCCATAACTTGATTTCAGTCCATTAAGACAGCCTTTTTGCTTCACAGTGTGTGCAGTCATCACATTTGCCTCCCTTCATGTGTCTTCATTTGAAGCAGAACTCAACCACTTTGGTCTTATTACTGTTAACAAGAAAGTGGTCTACCCTAATACAGCATCAGATGAAGTCAAAGAGTCATGTGGATGATAGCAAGAGAAATTGCATCAGTGTGCACAGCGTTATCATGTAGATGAGAAATATAAATGAGGGATGAAATGCAATTTAAGTGAACGCTCAGATGGAAAACAAATGTGGAACTGCAGACAAACAATTCCTGAAACAGCTGTATAGGAGTCCCTCCTCAGCTGTAATTTTTATAATGGGATTCAAAGTAAGAAGAAATTGGAATCTTTAAGCAACTAGGTAATAGAAGATATTTTCACTTAAGTTGTTGTTTTTCAGTGAAATTCTTATCTTTCACTGACAAGACAAGCATTATAAAACATATCAAGTTAACTGCATGAGCATCCTAAAAGCTTGTGTATTAAAGCTGTTCATTTGGCAGAGAGACCAATAGGCCTAAAAGCTCTCTAGCTCATTTTAACACCTTCTGTTTTTCTCATTACTGCTAGCACTGATGTTCAGTTATTATTGTAGGATTTGATCATATTTACAAACCTTTGCTACCTTTCCTCCTTAGAGAGCTCATCTGAATCACTCCTGAATATCTAGCAGATGCTCAAGTTCCTCAGTTCCTGGAAAAGGGCAACAGACTCTTCAAGTACCATTTGAAGCACTGCTACAATCTCTAGCTACTGTGCCTTAAAACAAAAACTTTCCTTGAAGATACTGTCTCAGGTAAGGCCCTGCTGCTGATTTTATCCTTTGAATCAGCTTGTGCCAATCATTGAGGACTCAGGATCCCAGACTCCCGTACTTAGGCTCAACACTTCCAGTGCTACTTTTGCCATAACAGTCCTTGGCCTCTGGACTTTGGTAATAGAAGAAATGTAGCTACTGAGGCCACAGGATATGAATGGGAGGGGATAGTTTTGTCTTTTACAGCACTGAGCTTAGGAACGTTTAAAATGCACATTCACATCCCTTCCCTAAAGAATCAACTTTTATCAGCATCTCAGGTTTGCTCCTCAGCTCTTGTATAAAATGAATTCACAGGGTCTTTGCATAGATAATAAAGTTACTGCTCTTTTGAAAGCAAAGTGGTTTCTCATTGTGCAGCAGCAGATGACCTGCTGAGGTCAGGTCAGATGGGAGGGTTTAAAAACACTTGTAATTTTCATTTTTTGCTGAAATTAAGAGTGAAAATGTCCACAGGATAAGAAACATCTTGATTAAGGATGGATGCCTGTATGCACTCCTTTCAGTGTGCCTTACTGTCCCTCTGCATTAGCCATAGGGGAGTTAGTAAGATGCTCCAAGTGAACTTTGTGAGAACACACACAGGCAGCTGGGAGCAATTGCTCATCTCTCACTGGCACAGCAGTCACAGATCTGTACATAGAGATGATGAGATGATTGTGGTTACAGAGCTGAGAGTAACAAGACTGGTGCTATCCAAACTCAGACTGCCTCGACCCAAAACCTGGGTCAAACACAACTGTTTCTCCAGCAGCAAGAGAGACTAGCCCTGGCTATAACCACCACAACCTAATTGTATGAGTAAGCAGCATTTTCCAGTAGATGATCCATGCCCATATGTGGTAACTAAGCTCTTATAATCTATGTTTCTGATGCAAACAGATCTCTTTCCTAACTTTTAAAACAAGACCAGCTTTGGAACCAGCTGCCTCTTTGAAGAGCTTCTCAACTCTCTTCCTTGCATGCCCCTTTACACCCCTTTTTCAGGAATATATTCCTAACTATTCTTATTTGCTGTTTTAAGTCTGTTTGGCACTACATGAACCAAATCTCATCTGCTAAACTGTTGTTACACTAATCTGTTTTCTTCTGTGTATATCTATATGTACCTGCCTTGTTAAATTCCCTGACCAATCAATGTCATCAATAGTGAACCCCAGTACTGCCACTGCAGCTACACCTCTTAAGTACCTTGGGCTATTCTGCTCTGAAGAGAAGCATCAACCTGACATTCCACTACCCTTGAAATCTCACCACTGATTCTGTCAGTATTTACACTTAAGGCAAAAAATGAGCTGACTGATGACTAACAGTACAAGGACACTAATGCATAAAACTGTTTCAGTTAAAACAACTAAACATCTATTTTAAAGCTTCAAACAGGATTATAACCAGAAATCTGAAAACCCTTTTTGTTCTTCCAAATTAGATTACACACATATCATTATAGTAATCATTTTATGGATACATGGAAAAAGAATGTATGACTGACCTTCAAATCAACCCTCAGCTTGACAGACTAGATCACTGTATTACCCAGACCTTTATTTCTCATTCTCTTTCAACAGTCAAATAGCATTTATTTGTGATGATAAATAAGAACTCTCCAATAACAACAGAAAATAAGGTACAGGCAGCCACCTTGCAATGTACCTGTTCTCAAAATTCTCTTTGTTGTTTTTTTTTTTTTTTAAAGAACTGCAAGTTTCCAAGCTGCTTGCATGAGTGAAATCAGCTGTTTACAGTGTTTCCTGAAGGACAGAGTGGACCTAATTACAGACTAACAACCACTTTCTTCTCTGTGTGGGAAGGTGATAGGAGATCTCAGATCATAGGGAGTCTTAAACCATAGCGGGTCTCAGTTTCAACAAAAATGTAAACCAGAGACAGAAACTTCTGGACACAGAGTGTAACTTAACTGCAAGACAAGCACACAGGTGGTTTGCTGTCACCTGGTGAAGTCCATTTTGGTTCTAAAAATGTGTTAAAAGGGTGTCTTGACAGGAAGTGTCTCCTAATTTTTCTTCACATATAGGATGATTGAGAAATTGTAAAAAAAACCATTCTCTTAAATTAAATCTTCACATGGCCAGAACATGGCCAGAATTCTAACAAATAAAATTATTTTTAACCAAGAGTACCTTCCAAAGCCATAAATGTCACTGCAATTACCTTGTGAAGACAGGTAAGCAGTGGGTTTCTGAAGTCATTCTTATCCCTTAATAGACTTGCATTCATCACCATGAAATAAGTGATCCAGGTACATAAGTCAGTCTTGGAAAAGAGCACATGCTGAGGAGGCCTCCTGAGTAATTAGTTCCCACAAGAACCCTGTACCCACAAGATGCAGTGAGGCTTCAGTAGCCTACTGCACTTGGAAGACGGGAAAAGATTTCAAGGAGCTCACTGGTACTAGATTAGCCACTCCACTGGCATGATGATTTTCACCTATCTTACTATAAAGCGATAAACAGATATTCAGACACATTTTTAAGTTATTTTTCACCACCAGTTATTGCACTTATTACTCAAAACCACAAAAGATGACTTTTCATCGTTTCATGTAAGGAAAGTAAAGTTTGTTTTCCATTTATAAAGGAGCCTGAAAATCTGTTCATTTTCCTTTTTCTGCTTGTTTACTGCCTAAAAAGTTTGTGATCTGTATAAAAGAACAGGATCCTTAAGAGGAACTAATCTTTTCTTCCCTTACTATACTGCAAGATTCAATGAAAAAACAAAACAAAACACCCAACACACCACAGAAGATTTTGTCAACTTTTGAAAACAGGACAACAGAACTGAGATGTAAGATGCAAGAGGCTTTTTTTCTTGTTGTTGTTCCAAAAACTCAAGATTAATATGAAAATGATGATAATACAAAAAAAAAAAAAAAAAGGCAAACCAAGTTGAAGGGTAGTCACAAAGACATCAGATAAAGAGTTTTGCTCTAGGAAGATGATGCTACAGAGACAGCTTGGTCAGTGAGAACACCCTGGAGGTACTCAAGACTCAGCCAAACAAAGGCAGGGCTGGCTGGACCAAGTTCTAATAATGGTACCACTTCAGCTGGGGGCCTGGAGTTAATAACTCCCAGAAGTCCTTTCCACCACTGGGATTCCTACTGCAATTATTAAAATTACCCAATAATCATCCAAGGAAGGAGATTACAGGGTCTTAGTAAAAAGGCTAAATATGGTAAAACCCCTAAATATAGACATAAAGCCAAGTATTGAAATTCTAATGCTAAAAGAGGGAAGATTCAAATAATTCAAATGAGGATATGCAATCCTCAAAGCCATGTTATAATTCTGGGCTTTTCACTGAGTTGTACATGCTAAATGGAAGAAAAGAAGGGACCCACACCCTTCTTTCTTTCAAGTCACCTTAAGAGAAATCAGATACATTTACTTTATCACAGCAAAAGTTTGTGCATAGATAAAGTACTTAATGAAAGCTACCCACACCAGCTGTCATCAGCATTTTAAAAATAATAATGTAATTTTATACATAGGATTCCTTCAAGGATGAATATTACCACTTATACATACTTTTTTCCATATACGATTTTCCTTCCCAAAATTTCACCCTGAAGACTTCCAACTGTAACAAGAAATTTTATTTTCCCAGTTTCAGCACTATTTATACTAACGCATTTCACTTAACTTTTAAAGCTGACAGGGGTTTTAACTGTGTCATGGGTTTAAGACTGGTTTCTGTTGGAAGCCTCTGGAAGTTTCCCTCCATCCTCTAGAGCAGAGCCAATGAGGGCCAGCTCCGAGGAAAACTTCCTGCTTTTGAACCATTAAGTTACGCCCCTGCGTGAAA
>JAWWEE010000004.1:19374873-19444027 GCA_035221455.1 Xenops minutus | reverse complement strand
ATTCTAAGTTCTGCTTTGCCCGTGGTATTAATCAAAGCTCCCCTTTCAGTTATCTCTAGCCATAAATTCCCAGCTGGTGGTTTGGGGTTTTTTTCCCCTTCCCTCTGGAAGGCGAAAAGATGGGGGGAAAGGCCTTGAAGGAGTTTTGGTGGACATCAGGCATTTGTTCAGGGTCAAAGCTCCACAAACTGGTTGGATGGGCTACCTGTTTTTCAGGTAAAAATGTAAAATATATTAAGTTCTTCTCTAATACTTGTGTCAGTGTACTCAGCAGGCCAAGAAACTGATACTTTATTCTGTCATCCTGAGAGCATAGCTTAATGCAGACATGCTAAAGAGAGAATCCAGCATGAACCCCACCTTTCCTTCTTCATAAGCACATGCACAACCAGCTTGTAAGATTGCTCTGCTTTACTGAATAAATAGATCATGAATCCACTATCATTTTAGCTACAACGATGCCAAGAGAGTTTTGGCGTAGGAGGAAGAACTGGCTCAGGCTGCAACTGTTTATAATTTAAAATCTGGAGATTTTTGATTCATCTTCTATATTGGACAGTATCAAAGGCATCACATAAATAGCAATAATATTCTTGCACAGGGATTTGCCCATATTTTTGGACTGGAACCTCAAAGAGAGTGATATTTGAATCATGGTGATTTCACTATGAAACAAAAACTAGGCCTATATAACCAGACTCAGAATTCAGTGACTATATCGATTCCCTGCACGAAACCAGTGACCATCTGCTCCATTTGTCCACAAGCAATACTAGTACCTTTCCTCTGTGCCTTCCTAATCCCTCCACTTTAGCTTGAAATCCTTCTCTCCATATATCCCTATCCACCTATTTTTAACTTACGTCTTCCAAATTTCTGCTTGGCTGCTCACCTCGTCAGCAGATGGTTGATCTGCTCACTGGTGCTACAGACCTCCTATCTGAGACCATTTATGTACCATCTTGTTGCTGGCACAGTCATTTACATGTCTTAAAGGCAATTACAAAATGTCACCACCTCAGAATAGATCCTCAGAAAAAGTTGTAGCCAGATCTACTTAAAGCACTTGATTTTAAAATTGTTCACTCTGTAGTGGAACATCATTTCAGAAGTTAAAATAAAGTTTGAAGCTAAGTCTGGTATTATCATTCTAATCCTCCCATTCTGATCTTGGTGCTTTCATTTGATCTAGAAATTTCCCTCATACTCATAAGTAGGGATTTGTGGGATAAAGGAATTCATAAATATTTATATTTTTCCCTTCCAAAAAGGAAAATATACATTTCTCCTCAATTTACTTGCAATATTGGATTCCCTCTTTCAGATGCCCCAAGAGAAAAGGGCACATAATGAGTATTCTCCTCTCGAGTACAAAATTTTAGGATGTTACCAAGCTTAGTGGAACTTACTGTGGAAGTTTGAGTCTCTAGTAATCATCTCATAGCTGTTCAATAACGATTCTGGGGTTTGTATAAATTTGTAAAGTCCCTCATCAACATAAGGCAAGAAACAATGCAGGGCTGCTCATCTCAGCCTTTCTAAGTGTTCCTATACCAGCAGCTTAGGAATTCTTATAGATGGATGTCATAATACTTTGTTGGCATTTTGTATAACAATTGCCTCTTCAAGCTAAGCAGACCCTGGAGAAGAATAAAGCTGTGGTGAACACAAATGCAACATTAATTAACTGACATGCTAAATGTGAATGTTTTAGTAAGAATTAAAAAAAAAAAAAAAAAGAAAGAAAGAAAAATGCATTGACATGTCAAGTAGCCAGGAAATACTTTGAAAGGTTTTATTTCCTGAAAAATTTGACACTCTGCATTAGAATATATTAAGCTGAAATGCTACATGGCAAATGAAAGCAAGGGCCTTGTGTGTGCACCTATGCATTGTTGCTCTGGTGTTGATATTTACCTCAGCTGCCCTTTGGGTAGACTGCAGAATTTGGGCAACCTTCTAAACTTCCTGGTAGTTTCTAGGCTCTAAAATACAATACAAAGTACTAGCAGCAGTCTTCTGAGAGAGATTTCCTGATTAGGCAGCACCAGCTAATTATTAAAGACACAGTAGTTTTTACAAACATGAGACAGATGGCAGGGTAAACAAAACAAAGGAAAAAACATCAGCAATGAATATACTTTGCTATGTTTAATACTCTGAATACCACCAAACCACATATAGGTAAGGAATGGTTAGAGAAACTCATCTGGCCTCCTCTGCAGAAAAAAAAACCTGCTAGTAAAACCAAAACATTAATAAAAACAACTGGTTCTGCTGCAATAGTGTCTCTGAACTATCTGATGTTGTTGTCCTCAAGTAACTAGGAGTGCTAATATGTAATGGTTAAACTAATCCTGGCTCAGAGGTGAGGTCTGGAGGCAAATATAGAGATTTTATTAACCCTCCCCTAGAACTGATTTTACTGTGCTAATATTAGTGCTTTTTCTCCATCTTGTGCTGTCCATAGGGTCAGGTTGTACCTAAAACAAGTATCACTTAAAAAGGATGCTATAATAGAGAAAAAAAAAATCATCTCTATCTGGTTAACTACTTCACCCTGCACTCACTTTCCTTTATCTTTTCAATTTCCTGGTCCAAGAGAATGAATTGCTATTGCCAAAGGAAAAGGAGAAAAAGAGAGGAAGAGGTGAAAAAGAGAGGACAGGGAGTATTCATTCGTCTGCATTTCTTGGTATCTCTTCTGTTTTGCATTCAGATGGATTTGGTGCTAAAAAATCCTCATTAATAAATAAAAACAACCTTCTAACTCTGTATTGCATTTGGTCCCAAATAACATCAAAAGATCATGTAAACCTAAAGCGAACTGCAATCAGTTATCAAGCTCAGGGGATTATTTCACCAAAGCAATTGATTTAACCTCACCACTGCAGCCACCTCTCATTGGAAACATATCAGCTCTTTAACAGCACACTCATAAAACCAGGTAACAAATTACCTCAACATGTCCTAGGGAATAACCTTTCAGTCTTTCACTAGAAGAAGACAGGTCAAAAATCGCCTTTTTTTCCTTTCTTTTTAGCTTCAGTTCATGTGATCTCTATTGTACCTACAAGAAATGTATTATAAAAAGAGGGGAATTCAACTGAAGATTTCATGCACTACAACGTATGGCTTAGGTTTCAGTAAAAAGATAATTGAATCTTCAATGATTGCATACAATGAGGATTGGGAGCTGTCACATCAAACTGCATTTCTATTTAATGGTGTGATAGGAAACAGATTTCAGTAAGAAACAAGACTCAATTCACAAATGCAGGAGTTCCATCAGTGAAGATATTCTATCCAGGTGTGATTCCAGAGGGAGTATATGCAGGACTTTGAGGACTCTGACATTTATCTTGATAAAATGGAGAGTTCTGAGCTTGACGGGGACACTCCTTATCTAAGAAGGGAAGGAGATGCTGTCTAAAATATCATATCCAAAATAACTAGCTCACTTCCTTGTCTTGCCACACATTTTCTGTTCTGTAAAAGAGGAAAGCGGTTCCTTTTCTTCCCTTCTCTTGGTGTAGGACCACATCTTACTTCCACTATGTACCTAAAGGTACAACATTCTCTGTTGACATTGATGCCCTTCAGACACTTCACATACCAGTAATTAGCAAATTACATTAACTCTTTTCAAAAGTGCAGAAAAATCTGGAATTGCCATTATCACTCAGTAAGTGACTGCCAAGTTTTTCCAGTGGGCCACTGGTTTTGGAAAGTTACATAACATCACACAGAAATTAAATAATTTCCCTTTCATTTTAACCACTGGTTCCTTCTTTTTAACATTATACAGTATGTGAATCATCTGCCTTGTATTCCCATGATCAGATGTTCAAACTTAGCTTTAAAACTTGACTTTTCTGAGAAACTATAATGCCAGGGACTAGAACCTTTGTTACTGATGCAGGGTTCTGTCAGGCAAATCCAGCAAGGTGAATTCAATCAAGCAAATACAGTTACATAGAGGAGTATAAAAAACCCTAATATACCCAGCCGGACAGTTCAGGAGCCCCGAATGCTGAGTAGCAGCTGCCATTCTGCTTGAAGTGCTCAATAAAAGCTGCCAGGGTTCATGCAGTAGGCTGGAAATGCCTGACTGTTGGAATATAATACAGCAGAAATTGCCAAGAGTTAAGGACACAAAGTGCAGGCCACCTCCAGCACTTTAAAGCTCCTGTAATTCATGCAGATCCATTTGGAATGGTGTTCCACTTGAAATCTGTCAGCCCATGGGCCTGCCCGACCTCCCTGTCTGCTTGTGTGGAGTCAGCTCTAATAGCATGCAGGTATGAAGCAGAATTTCCCTTGCTTGTAACCAGACTAAAAAAAGGGTTATAAATATTGAAATAGATTCCCAGGTCCCAGTGCCTCAGGGCAGGGAGGAACATGACAGCACCCAAATCTGTCTGAAAGCACCCAAGGACTGTGTAGGTAGCAGCATTTCTCAGAATAAGAATCTTTACTGGCTTCCTCCTGCACAAATCAGCATTGTTCTCAAATCAGCACTGTTCTAAAGACTACAATTTGAAATGTAAGTAAATCTTTATTTTATACATGTTAACATGTATAAACAAAGAAATGCCTCCACTAAGGAAAAGGTTCCTGGCACACCAGTGTAATCTGAGATAACATTTGGAAGTCCAAGCATCTCTAAGAAAGTCCACCTTATTTTTTGGTTACTGCAATGCAGATGTGCTTCAAATAGGGCAATTTTTGAAGGTGTTTTTAGCTTTTCCCTTTTTTTTTTTCCAGTCAACCCTGAAACACAGTACTGGTATTTAATCATCTTCAGAGACTTTTTTATCCTAATTCTTGAAAAATCCCAAAATGGTATTGATGTGCACTTTAAAGAAGAAATTTAGCACTCATGATGGATATTTTTTACTTTGCTGATGATACTACATTTTCATACAGCAGCTGAACGCCTTGTAAATATATAGGACATACAGAAGCACTCAAAATATGAAAATAAGGTGGTATATAAGGTGGTATTTCTATAGGTAGAAATTTTAATTTATTAAAAAGTATGACAAACTAGTAACAGAGAGTCACTGAAAGACATTTGGCAGCGTTGGTTATGTCTGAAAATAACCCAGCTCCCATCTATTTTAGACAGTCACAGGAGTCTGCCTGACTTTGATCTAAGAAGTTGTCATCAAGGAGATCTGAAAGCCTGATATACAGATAAATTGATATTTCAGACCCAGTCAAACTTCAGCTTGGATACCTGGGGGACACAACAGAATAATTGATTGCCATAAAGAAACAAGAGAAGTTAAATTATCTTAATTACTCAGGATATTACTGGATTTGTCTCTTTGTTCTGTCACCCAGTTTGCACATATGAATATTTTGCTCACTGTACTGTTATTCAGGTTGTTCCACTTAACAGATAAAGTGGACTCAGTACCTCCACTTTTGGAATATCTTTTTTCTTCATTGGCAGACATTGCATTTACAAAATAATTGCTTCATTATAATGCTGTACCTTCCCATCATTACTCAGTCTATGCATTATTTTCCCCAGGTAAGAAGTTTCCTGGGTTGTGTTTGAGATACAGGTTATAAGGAAACATTGAGAAGCGCTGTATCCTTGGGTCCATGTTGCTTTCAGCAGTAGAATGACATCTTTCCAAGAAAAAAGGAGCAATCAGGTGCCATCTTACAAGCAAACAAACAAACACCATGCTGAAAGTCAATGGACTCAACAACTCCCAGATTTTATGGAAAACACCTCAATGAACAGTTCAAAAGCCTTAAATCAGTTCTAGGCCTGAGAGACATCGTCTCATGTTTTCTCTGCGGCCGTTTCGTGGTTACTGATGTTGGCACTGTCTGTAACTTATTTACACAGCTTTGAAAATGTAACCTGAGATCTTCTGTCCCTTGCTCAGCTCGGGAGAATTCTCTGCCTTCTTGCATTGTGGGTTTTCTTTTAATTCTAGGACTTTCAATTCAACTAGTACCAAACAAGTTTACAAAATATAATGCTGCTGTAAAATTATTGAATTTCTGTTTTGCTTCATGCCCCATCAAAGAGTGTTTTAAAGAGTAGTTACATATAACACTTTGCAATTTCTTGGGCCCATTGGGTTTTAAAAGTAATCAGATTTCAACTACCAATAATGACCTTGCAGGACCTCAGTAATTACCATAATGCTCACAGGGTGCTTATTAAATATTTAGTGGGTTTTCCTTTTATTTTAAAAACTTCATTCCTTTTGGAAAAAAACAATAGCATTCTAAAGGGCAACATTTATGCCTAAAGCTACTTACTGATAATAAAGAGTAGTACTATTTTTTCATATTTTATTTTTCTATATTTGTAGCTATTTAATATTCTGCCCTACTCTGCTACATACTAAATACTTTGCACTTTTTAGATGCTCCATTTTATCATTTTTAGCAGTTCTTATATTCCTTTCTACCCACATCAGATTTATTCTTTTTCCTTAATTTTACTGAAATAAGGGGGGGGGGGGGAAATCACACTTATAGTAGTCACTTCTAACATCCCACAGTAAATAGCAGGTGATTCTAATCAATCTCTTCCCAGACATTATTTCTTCCTACAAAGATAGTATTTTAAAATTTCTATATTTTTGAAACTATATATTTTATAATACCCTCACGTCATTTTCATTTCTGGCAATATCATTACCACAAGACAACAGATGCTCACTACTTTTCTCTTAATTATCATACTTAGGGCTTATGTGTTAGAACTAATTGAGATAATCTTTGAGATAATCTCTGATCTGGGTATTTTCTTTCCTCAGTATTGGGAGGACACAATACTACATTACCTCAAGATATGCTCATACAATATTTAGAAAGTGCTCGTAGGAACAGCAATTTTATTATCTGAGCAGCAAAAAGAATTCTGCAAAAGCTGCTTTTCCCCCCGCATTCCTCAACCTCCTGTAGTCCATAGGACTACTCAAGTACTTAAAGCCAGGTGTGTTGCGGAAGTGCCTTCTTAAAGCAGGCAAAAGAAGTTGTTGCCAGGTAGGAAAAAACATACATAAAAGAAAATATATTGCTTAGTATAGAGTGATATCTTACTTTAAATATTGATTCTTTTTTTTTCTCCTAGCACTTCACAGCTCTTAGTAGAAATTACAGAACTGTTGAACTGAAATTCCAGTGATAGAATTACCTGTCTGCTGTCTGAAAAAAGATACCTTTAAAAGATTACTATTAAGAATTTTTTCAAAAATTTTACATGTAATTTTTCCTCCAATAAGTATTTCTCAATGCCCAATAGTGGGCATTTGTAAGCACGTTGCTTACGGTGTGACTTCCTAAACCCCTGCTGCCCATCTCATACTAGAGAAAGCCTCCTTTGCAGAAGGTATCGCTGCCTGGGAAAGACACGCTTAACAAGGCCCCAGGGGATTCCACAGCTCACAGGTCCTTAGGACAAAGGCTCTCACAATGATCACTTTCTCTTCCAAGAGCTGCAGAACTTTGAGAATAGAACTGCACAGCAGTGTTAATGTTATGGATTAAAAAAAAAAAAAAAAATTAGTTTGAAGCAGATTTAAGGAGTTAAAAGCATATTCAGCAGTGCTATTTTTACATTGCTGAGTAAGCATAAAACTCTGCTTTAACTTCTGAGGAAACACAGTAGAGAGAAGAGCTTATCTTCAATGAAAGAGGGAATGCCTGTCTCTAGAGACCTTGCTGCCTCATCTAAAGCCATCCAGAAAACAGTGTGTACCAATCAGTTCCGTTCCACTGAGTGCTAAAAAGATGAATAAGCAGGTTTATATTACAAACTGATACTGAACCTGGGAGTTTGGAAGCCTTGCTTCCTTTCCTTGCCAAGTTCTGTCTAACCTTAGTTAGCTGTGAACTGATTTACTAGTCCTCAGGTTTTGTGTTACCTTCAATTATTGTTTTGAATGGTACTAATACAGGAATGGAAGCTTCCAAGAAAACTTCTGAAATACCTAATCCATAAAAATAATAGAGATTTCATTGTTTGCTTTAACATTTGACCTACTACAAATAAAACACACCTTTGTTTTCTGCAGGAATATTGTGTCAACTATGAACTCAGCTGTCTCTGGCACAAGGATATACCCTAGGTTTTCCTTTTGTGAGTATACTTGTAATGCAACTTTTCTAATAGGGTATTTAAATTATGGTTCTGAGGTTTCCAATCAGAAGTCAGAAAAGTGCTTATTTGCAAGAACTCAGCTAAACAGTAAAAGATTACCGAGAACTAAAAGTTTCAGAATAACTAGCATAGAAAATAATTTTAAAATATTTTTTCTTACAAAGAAAAAAACACCTATTCAAATAGGTTATCTGCTATTTTATATCCTTAAAGCTAATTTTTAGGTGGTGTAAATTGATATAGCTTCATTGATACCAGTATGCTTTCTAAGTCTACAAGCTGAAGATTTAATCCTTCATTATCCAAGGGACTTAATACAATTTTACACCCATGATATGGTTCCAAATCATTATTTTCCATGTATTCAGAGACTCTCAGAATTCAATGGCTTCCAGCCATTCTAGTAGCTCTAATTTCATGCCAGTTCTTCAAAATCTGATCCCAAATCACTCCAAAGTGCAAAAACATCATTTTCATTTACTAGAATCTACACATATTTCATTTTAGAATCTTCACCCCAAGTTCCACCCTGATTTATATACTTCTCAACTTTACTGCAGATACCCGAGACATGAGGCTGCTGCAGTTTGTACTTATGTGTATGATCTCATCAGATCATTAATGCACATATTCTTCAACAGCTGAAACAGGCAATGTCATGGTTTCTAGTCTTGCAACATGAGCCATTCTGCCATCATCTTTACAGGACAGTTTTAAGTATCTGTATCTTATGGGATGGATTATTCAGATTCAGTTCTTGTCTGTAGTAATAATAGATCAGTATCATTCAATAGCACAGACAGTTCTATCCTGTGCATCTGAAGCCATCAATGCTGCTTCCTTGGGATGTATTTTTGGTTTATCACTTTCAGCTAAGTGAAACGACTGGTTTGGCATAAAGCACTGCTAAGTCCCAGCTGGCCTCTGAAGAATGCCCCACAAACCCTGCAGAGAGCAACATGCCTGAGACAAGCCTGAAAATGGGGCAGGTTTTTCAAAACCAGAACTGTTGCAGATAGAGCTGCAGAGAACCTGCAGTGCTGCTGGCCTGTAGGCAGAGACAGATTGCACTAATTTGGACAGCTCCTTGGGGCTTTCAAAATTATGCCATAGGCCATTCCATGGGTGTGAGTTATGAGCTGCAACTCTTTGAAGAACAACATTGAATTTCACCTCAATGTATAGGCTCTGCAGCCTGGTATATATCATGTTGACAGGGTCACTTCTTCCACATCAGAGCTCAGTTGTTCAAGTCACAAAAAAAAAAAAAAAAAAAAACAAACCCAAAGAGAAAAATAATTCATTGACATTAAAAGTTTACTAATGCCTGCAAAACCCCATAATTCCTAAATTCAAAATAGTAAGAACACAGTTCAGCATGTAAAGTCTATTCAAACACACATTTTCCTGGAAGACTCTTTTATTCCTTCTATTTCTCCAATTTCTGTATATAGGAACTAGAATCTGAGGTAGGACCCAAGCAAAACTACTTTGATTGTACTTTAATACTCCTCAAAGAAATTTTGTCAGACACATCTTGTTAGTCAGCCTTCTCCTTTTCTCTCCTTGCAAATCAATAACACAGTTGGCAGTATTCAAAGCACAAAAGGACTGGAAATTGGCTCTCTTGCCCAAAATATGCTTCCGAATCAGTCCTCAGTATCTCTTTGCAGGACAATGTTCCTTTGCTTCAAGTACTGTATTCTGCCACTTCCAAAGCAATGGCTCCCTGCTCAATCCATCTCCTGCAATGGCATGTATTTAATTCCTACATCTTCATCTGAACAAGATTTCTGTTTATTCATGTTATAAAATGACTGATTTCCTTCTTCTCAATTTAGATTTACCTTTTGTGACAATTACTAATTTGTAGACTACATACTAAGCCTAATGATTTTGATTTCTTCACTTTCATGTTAAAGTCTCATTCTCTGTTTCTACGACAGGGTGGCTGCATCAACCTTACTGACTCTGACTAAATCTGATTTGCCTCTGGAAAGGCAGGCAAGCTGAGCTGAACCCTTCACCCATCACTAATTCGTTACAGGAAGCTGTTAAATAGCTGGATAAATTGTGTTATTTACCCAAATGACTAGAAATTATAATATTCAGTTGAGACATATATGAATATTTGCATTTCTAATTTATCATTAGAAAGCATTCTCTATTCTGTTACCTTTCAAAGGTATTTATCATTGATTTTGAATTTGTGATACTTCTGCATATAATCCCTTCTTTGGCAATATCCTTTTATTATTTCACTGATTTCAACCTACTAGCCTGTTGTTCAGCTGCCTCTTCTGACCCAGGTTAAGCAGTCTCATTCTTTCTTGTATTGGCCGAGGCTTAGGCAGGTAATGAAAGGAAGTGTACTTCCAAGATAGAGGATTTCCCCTGTTTCTTCCCCTTGCCTTGAATGCTGTTCCTAGAAAGGCTCTTCTATCTCTCATCTATTCTCCCCACCCCAAAAGAAGTTGTGGTGAAGTTGTAGAGGGAACTCAGCCTGGCACTGATCAGGGACACCACTGTGTGCACAAACCCTCTTCAGGAAAGTTCTGTGCACCTTTGCAAGACCCAAGTCACTTCTGACTAGCATTTCCAAGCAAGTCTGTTGCTTGGGTTAAAAACATTACCTTCATTTCCTTTGCAAGGTCACAGTATTTTAAGCAGCTGTGATTTAGATATAGCAGCTATAATAATTTCTTCTTGCTGAGAGCCCAGAGACACACAGGCAGTTAATTTGGGTGACAAATTCAGATAGTGCAGATTTCAGATTCTATACATCTTATCTGCAGTGTCTCTTGTTCTGGTTCAATAGCAGTTCATATGTGATTTCAAGCTTGTTACAATTTATGTTTCACTGCATTTCTCCTGTGGACCCTGAAAGCTCTGCCAACCCCAAGAATTTCTGTTCAGGAGACAGACAATTCATCTGCCACCCAATCCTCCTCAGTCCTTTAGCTTCTTAGCTGCAAATAAAAATGAAAATTATTCCTAAGCATTCTGCTTGACAGAGAATGGGGGGCTGGAGAGGGAGATGAGAACTAACATACCAAGGCTTTTTTTAGGAAACAATAAGCCTTTCCATCTAATACTACAGGATTTTCTTTCCCACCACTGAAAGGGTCAGGATTTTCAAAGAACTTAATAAGAAATAATTTTTCTATTTTGCTAGACCCTTGCATCATCAAAGAAAGACAACTCTTCAGTTATAATTTTAATTGCTATTCTTCACGACTTGTTATAGAGAAGAAACAAAGGACTTAAGTTTCCATGTCCTTTATAGGAACCACTAAATACCTATTAGTTTCAATGGCAGAAGATCAAGATTTGAGGCCTTGCACTCAACAATGCTTATAAATTCAGCTCTCTAGTGAAATCCACATCTGAAACACAAGATAGGTGTTCAGGTTTCCTGAGAAAGGAATAACATTCCTAAACTTGAAACACACCTTATCTTGCAGCTACATGTTAAATATTGGGGAAAGAACGGGGAATACCACAGCTAGGTGCCTACATCCAGGGCTTTGCTGAAAGAAAAAACAAAGCGTCATCAACAGACTAACAGCCTGACCGTCAGGTGGGCCCTCACGTTGCATTGTAAGAATACTTAATTCAGGACAGGGTCTTCAGCCCAGCCCAGGAGGAATTTAATTTCCTAAAAAGGAAATTGAGGCACTCTTGGTTTAAAAACAGCTTAAGAAGTGAGGTTTCCAAAATACCAGTTTTACTGCCTGCATAAGCTCTTGAGCAACTGTATGGCCTAGGCCTTGATGGTTTTGAGGACACTAAATCAGTTGCCTGTTGCCCACCTTGACTTACAGCCAGTCCAAACTCCCCAGTTTGTTGAGCTGTATATGCCATCTTGAAGGAGATCCATCCATTTCTTTCCACTTCACCTTCCCTAACCAGACACAGGTTTTTCACTGGTAAAATAAATCTCTCATAATAAACCTACAAAATTACATAAATAATTACTCATTCTGACATATCTTTAATTAGTAGATACTCGTTCTTTCATTAACTAGCAGCATTGCTTAAAATGATGTACTGACTATGCACCATCAACAAGATGGAAAAAACACACCCCTTCATGTAATTTTGGAAACACATCAGCTGGTTATAAAACATTGTTTTTTCCCATTCAACCTTGACCAGAGTTAAAACTTGTTAGTTGTCATGGCAATAAAAGCATTCAGGTGATAGGAAAGAGAAATTAGCAGATTCCATTTGAAATTGCCCTGGTAGGGTATGTTCTCAGGAAGATTTATATACCAGGCAAAGATTGATAGTACTTAGTTTCAGTGTAGCTGAATGTTTTGAAAAATCAGTCAGTATGATAAATGTGAGTTTCTTATTATCTGCTATCATTTTATCCAGCTGTCTTTTTGCCAGAATACACCAGTGACTGATTCAATGTCTTTTTCAAAGTTACTATGGTAAAATAAATATGAAGAAAACTAAGTATGATTTTTTTTTCCAAAGGCACTGAAAAAATATCAACAGCAAAATAGTAATATATGATTAGATTTGCAGTAGGCTCTACTACATTGTTCTGTATGTATCAGAGAGTTAAACTTACTTTTACAAGCAAATCAGAACAATACTGTTAATTCAGAAAGTCCTTGAAGCTTTTAATAAAAAGCTTTTAATAAAGCCAGCTTTCTGCTATAAAAGTTGGAATAGCTTGCATCTGGCCTTTATTATCAGGGCATTTAATTTAAAAGAATCCATGTGTGATCAGATGCCAGTAGCCATTTCTGGTTTAGGACATACATAATAATTTTAATTGTAGAAATTTTACTGTTTAAGTTTTCACTTTCACTGATACAAAACAATTAAAAGTAAGCTGGTTTGGGGTTTTTTTTTTTTGGGGGGGGGTGGGTGGATTGTTATTGCTTTGGGGGGGGGGTTTGTGTGTGTGAGAACAGGCAATCAAGAAAAGTTCAGCGCTTTTCAGTGAAGACATCAGAAAAAAAAAATCCTCATGACAAGATCAACTACACCTAAACAATTCTTGACAAATAATTGCCCAGTGTACTCCTCACCATCCCCACTGCTGGGGACTACACAGCCTTCCTAAGAAATCCACTGCAGTGCTTAACAATCCTTATAGCTAGGAAATGAATTCTTAATGCTTAACCTACAGTTTTCATGCTGTAGTCAACACTCCTTTTCTCTTACACACAACGAATACAATCTGTTCTCTTCCTCTTTGCAGAAATCTTTAACGCTGGAAAACTTTACTATGGCTGTTCTCAAGATGGATCCATCGAACAAACAAACAAAAACCAGCAAAGTAAATATATCTCAGGTCATGTGTTCATGCCATCCACCAACTCACCTTGAATAAGTCCGCTGTCCCTTGCCTGCTGCAGCTGGGAAGGAAGGGACACAAAAGCACTTTAAGCTGAAAGGAAGAGCTCTTCCAAGTGGGGCAAGAGCAATCTCATGGCCCTCCTGAGCCAGCTGACACGAAATAGTTCTGATGGTTTCAGTGAAGCAGCCCTCAATTAACTTGGCTAATCAAAACAACCTGAGGGTTGGCATTGTTTCTCAGAGATCTTGGCTTGAAACCTACTCATTCCTATTTCCCTTCTTCAAAGTCTTTTTCCCTCTAAATTGCAGTCTGGTACAGACACCTGAAGATAATAATGAAACTTGTGTTAAGTTTATGTTAAAAATAGTATAATCTATTCTATACCCTGTACAGTTTGCTATTTTTCTTCCTCCTCCTTAGAATGATAGAGTCAATGAAAGTACTGCTAAGCAAGGCACACCCCACCTTCTACTCCACAGCTGATTATCGTAAAAATCATGATACTTTACACTTGTCTTCACAGAATTGCCTTCAATTTTTTCAGGGTGCCTTTTACTTTTTTTTTTTTCTTTCGTTTTTTAATATATTTTTTATTTTTATTTCCTACTTGTCCTGACCATTTTCAATTCTACTCTTGTCTCCTAATTTGCTTGCAGCCCTTCCCAGTTTGGACTCAAGCAGTGAATGCTCTATAAAGTGCTCAGCGATTACACTTCCCACGAAGTGCTCATTTTTGCATATCTGGCACAACAGGGTTTGCAGACTCATCTTGCTGCTATTAGATATGGCCCTAATTATATTATGGAGTAGGTAGAATGAAGAACCAAATAATTTAATAATGATGAAAATAACACAGCCTTCTAATTCCAAAGGGATCATGGTCACACTTGAAAACAAGCTGCTATATGGAAAATATAATGTGCATTTTTTGCCTTGAAAGAGAACATTTAAATCCCTGACCGTCATGAGCAAGCTCAGCGACAACACTCGGTGATTGTTTTTTTCTTTTTGTTTTAAAGTAGTTGCTCTTATTTCCAGTGTCGTTGCGATACTTAGAAAACAAAATTATCTAAGGCAGTTGGACTAGATGATCATTGCATGTCTCTTCCATCTGAAATAGTTTATTCTATTCCTTCTATTCTAGATCTACACTATCAATCAAATGTTACTGCTTCTTCAGGCAATGTTACCTTGTACTACCCGTGTTTTGACTGTACTATTATGTCTTTTTAATGGAAGGCCTGGTATTAGTTTAGAACTGGTTACTGTTGCATTTGTATTATTGGAAATATTGTATTTTCAATCTAAGAATTCTGCGTCAGACTTTTGGAATAATGTGTGGGAGCAAGGGGTACCACACAGAGTGTACCACACACATTAGAAAAATTGTAATGTTTCCTGGAACATGGAAAAAAGAGGAAAAGCCACATGGAAGATTCCCAATGCAAGTGTTGAAAGTGATAAAAAATATTCATCACCACCAAATAATCCTTCTTACTCATGTTTAGAGAAAACAAGTCATAATATTTCTTGAATACTTCTTTACATTTTGAACACTATGGTTTTGAAGCACTGGAGAAAAATAATGAAAGGTGACTCCTTGGTTCCCTGCTTGTGATGGCTCAAGGGCAAACCTAAAGTTCTGTGTAAAGACTAAAATAAAGACATTCAAACTGACATTAAAGCGCATATACAGGAATATCCTCATGGATTTTAACACACTTCCCTCTGAGGATAGAATTCAGACACTGTAAAATTCTACCACCATTGGAAACTCGAAAATTGCCCTGTGTCATTTGCTTGGTATCCTATTATTTTAATTCAGGGAGAAGGCAGGCTGAAACTCTGGAACCATCTTCAAAGCTGAAACATCTTAAGGAAATGAACTACTTTAAAACTAGGGAAATCAAATTAAATTCTGTATTCTTTCTGTTGCTATTGACTCATAGTTCTCATGGATATTTAAAAAAAAAAAAAAAACAAAACAACTAAGGCACCTTTGTGATATTTTTCGAATGGCAGCAATATGTGCTAAACGTAATATCATGTGTGAATTATACAACATAAGCATTAACCATTACCACTTCACATTGTTTGATCCATCAGTGGGAACAACACAAACAACCTTCTTCTATTCTTTGTTACTTGGATTTTCACTTCCTTTCTTGATCATTCTTCCTGTAGCTCCTGCTTATCACTATTTATTGGGTATTTTCAGCTGCTTTGCTTATCTGTAAGCAGAAATGAACATGCATCCATAAGTATACACTTACAACTCTATTTGTATTTGAATGTTTGCTTTTATTGTTCTTGTGATTACACTGAAAATACATTGCTTTTTAACAACAACATCACAGACTTGGAAAGGAGAGAAATACAAAACCAGGTCTCGAAACTCCCATTCCTCTCTAAATTCATCTATATTTCCTAAACATAAATTCATTTTTGCATGTCACTTTTTTTTTACAATAGTAAGTTCTCAATACAGACAAGCTAATTTCTCTCTTACTGCAGAAATATATTAATGAGTAGTTATATTTCAATTGGCTTAAAAGGTAATAACCAACACTCTAAGCATTTTTAGTTGGCTTATGCTGTCTACTGCAATGTCTTTTTCCTAAGGGCTCATTAGACTTCAAAGAATAATGATTAATTGCTGAATAGGACATACTTTTTTCCAACACTGAGAATTGTGTGGGTTATTGTACTCATGTTAAGCAAGTAATTAATATGTCACTTGAAGTATCCACTGTCCTCATTTACTATTTTAGGAGTCTAATCTACATGCATTTCCTTGCCAAAGGCTGACCTGTTAACAGTAACATCAACAAGGCTACAGATTTATTGTTGACCTATTCTAGAACAGCCTCATTTAGAGATGAATCTACAGCAGTGACTGAAGAATTAATTAGAATGAGTTTGCAACTTATCTAACATTCTTCAAGCAAGTTAGGACAAAATATTCAGAAAACTTTTTTTTCCCCTCAAAGAAACCCATGCAGTTGGAACACGATCAGTAATGACCAGTCCTCTTACCTAGGTGATATGATATTCTCAGGAGGCAGTTATGCATTCAGCAAACACATTTGATGCACAACATAAGCAAAGGCTGTCAAGTGTTTAAAGTCATGTTTATGTGTCAGAATGTACATTTCATTAACTAGAATTACCTGAAGAACTAGCCAAGCAACTACAGGCATTAAGTATACATCCCTCCCCCCCTCAATACACACACATACACACACACAGGGATGCACACGTGTATCATTTCTTTCTGCAGGACTATCATGATGATGTATCACACTGCTGTCTCTAGGATCACATCTGTTCAAAGTTATATGATATGAATTAATACAGTTGTCTTATTTTAGCCTCTAATGATCAGTTTCATTTTGAAAATGCAAACTTGTCTTTGACTCTTTTTTTTTTTCTGTTTGTTTGGTTTCTTTTTCCAGTTGAATCTAATGCAAATAGGAACCTTGTAATAATTTAACAAACTGGTTTTCATTATTACTATTTTAAAGTTTTCTTAAAGTTGTGCTTCAGCATTGTGTTGATCAGATATTGAATGCTTATTTTATATGCTTCTCTTGAAATTCATATTATAGTGCTAGTGTAGCTTAGTGGCCTAAGGGTAAATGAAAGACAAAGCCTGCAGGGAGAGGTGTACAATTGACTGTAGCAACTAACCTAGCTGGAAGCAACATACGAGTTTTCAGACCCACCACTGGAAGACATGAAGGAATTCTCATGTGCTGAAGGTTTATTATTCAAAACAAACCCTTCAGATGCTTCACATATTAAATGGCATTGTGACTCCTTAAAACCTTGCCTAAAAAGTATTCATGGCAGAAGATAGAATGGCCTTTTTCATTTCCTTTACCAGCAGAGAGATCTACGTGGTGATGAGCCACAGCAGAGAGCAGAGCTGAGGGCTTTTAATGTGGAAGGTACAGTAAGGCTTGGATAACAACAGATAAATTGGACATCTCTTCCTTTCTCTTACAGACTTTCCACTATTGTGTGTCTCCTCTTCCTCTTTCTGGGATACCTACAGTACAATATATATATATTAGAATAATTTAGCCTTAAAAAGAGACAGTGGATGGTCCCTAGAAGACCTGTAGCCTTGACATTTCTGTACTTAAAACATTGCTAGTTTTTACCTCACTTCATTCTAACGTTATTAGCAATGAAATTGCACCTGCATTTCAGCTGCTGACAATGCCCATATTTTCTTATCCCATTTTGTCCTCCTCTGTCTGAACAATAGTACATCCAAAAAGAGCTACATTCTGCATTGTTGTTTCCATTAAGTCACCAATATTGTAATTAACTTTCAAAAAAAAAAAAAAACCTCTCCCATTATTCCCAGAAATTTAGAATGATTCTTTGAAATGTAAAGTAAATGTAGGCAGAATCCAGAACAAAGGGCTTTGCTCTCCATTATAAGACTTTGCAATAAACAAAGGTTTACTGAGAAGGCAACAATCCAGGTCAGCTAACTCTTGTGAAAGAGTTGAGATGTGTCTTGAATCAAACTAAGATGAAAAATTCTGCCTCAAACAAATTATTTACTATTTAGAGTTGTATGTCATTATAGGAAAATGGTGGTTCTCTTAGTTTCCATTCTCCTGCTTCTCAAACTTCTTCATAACATTCAGTTAATATTCCAATGCTCTCACAAAAGGAAACCTCCTTGTTCTCCTTCTCTGCCTGGTGACTTTTATTACATCTGTGCAAAGTGCTGTTTGGCTTTCTGTCACACTGTATATCTATGCCATTGAGGTATTAATGTCCTAGAGAATAAAATCTTTCAAAATTAATTAACATTTAAAAAACAACAAAGAAAATATCAATCTATTAATTAGTCCAACATGACCAGCAATGTACCTCCAAGTTGCTCAAACATTCATATTACCTGTATTTCAGTTCAATGTATGTATCCCTTTAAACACACCTTCTGGAGGGTATTGTATTACTAATGTAATGAGTCATTTCCTCCTGATGTGACATAATCAAATAACTATCAAAACAATATATGTATAGTGTTGCAGAAACCCTTATATTAAAATAAAACCTCAGAAGTGAAAATGTAATAGAGCAAAGAGAAATGCCCAACAAATTACATCTTTCATAAGCTTTGCTAGATCTCCAAGTCAAATTACTTATTTTTTGGAGAGCAGAAAAATGCCTTGTGCAAATTCCTGATATCATTCAGGTCTCTCTTTTTTTCAGGAGCAAAATTATAATTGTGTCATCATGACTCAGTGGAAATCCATTTTCTCTCATATTGCCTTCAGTCCCTTGAAATAAAACCTTGAGAAAACTTCCAAGGGCAATGTTTCTGTAATGCAAAAGTTCATCAGTTCCTGAAAATCTTCTTTTTATAACCCTGTGTCTGAAAGATTCTACAAGATCTTGAATACAGAGTATTAATCTGTTAATCCATAAATAGATACACAGCTCAACACTTTAATTCAGAATTCCCCAAGTGATTAAATGTGTCAAAATAACAAAGACAAATAATTTAGTGGTTTCACTTTTCTGCAGTAGTTTTTCTTCATAGTAACTGTATGTACTTGCTGTGTGTGTGTCGTCTCAAATACCTTATCTCATAGGAGTACAGTACGTAGTCAAAATACTTAGATACCTCAGTAGTTCTTGCTGCAAAGACACCAGATGTAGACTTCAGTAGTCTATTTTAAAGAAAGGGCATAGTCACTGTAATTTCGATGCTCTACTGACTCTCATGAAAGACAACACTACATATCAAAAGCTGCAGTTTACTGCTCTGACCCTATTTCATGATGCGCAGCTCAGGCAGTTTATTCAAAGATCCACATGAATGGGCAAGAGGTTGGACTATCTGAAAGACAGCTCATCCAAGGATGAGATTCAGCTCACCTAACTGCATTTTGGCAACAGGGGAGTCTGGACTCCTGTCAGTGGAGTTTAGAGGGTGATTCATCATCCCCTAAAAATAGCTTGGAAAGTGTCCTAACTCCACTGAGTAAACTGATTCAGCTTTTTACTGACTGTCACAGGAAAACAGACATGTAAATCAGATGAAACCGTCTACGTTTTCGCCACCAAAATTCAGGGAAGGTGAATCCCTTTTACTGTGAGCCAAATCCTGTCCCAGCTGCCAAACCCCAGTATTTATACTATTCCTAGATGTTTTGCTTTGTTTTGCTTAGTAGTCTATGGATCCTCATCACAATTCCCCACACACGAATATGCAAAATATAGCATGCAACAGTTTCAGTGATATCTTCACTATTCAGCCTTGGTGTGACAATTGCAAACCCTGGTGTGAAATTCATCTTCCATCACTGCCATCTGCCCCATACACAGCTGCTTTCACACTCCATGCTCCCACTCTGAAGGAGCTCGGCAGAGCAAGGGCAGAAGAGAAGCTATGATTTCTGTCTATGCCAATCCCTATGCACTAACATTGAAGCTGGCTGCATGACTGCCTTACCAAGTGAATCCAAGCAAGCCTTTTGTGTGCAGTCTTCCGTACTTGGTTATGGCACCACAGACCACAGACTGTGTTGTAATGCCTTGCACAACAATTAGAGCAATGAATCCTCTTCTAATACAAAGATTCAAGTACTGTAACAATAAAGAATTGATTTGCTCCTCTCTCTTCAGGAAAATGCAGAGGCCTACAGGTCTTTAAAGATACTCCCTTAAATCTCAAATATTCTAGTGCATTAAACAACAAGTAACAGGTAAACAATTTCATTTGACCTCTCTTTGCATACCACAATTTCGGATTAGATATTCTTTTCTTGATTGTACTTTATTTAATCCAAATGCTTCAAAAATACCGAAATGCAAAAGGAAGATTATTGTAATACATCATAAACCCCAGTGGTACTTTATTTTAGACTATGAAAAGAGAATTTTCTTATCATAAAACTGACTGTTCTCATATGTAAAGAGACTACTTCAGAACATATCAGTCAGAATATTGAATCTCACTGAAAAAGATTAAAACCTATGTAGTCAAGTCAGCAGCAATAAAAATATATGATCCTACTTTTACTGGAAACCAATTTTGTTACAGTCTTCTCTTTTCAAGTACGAACATCAGTCTAGGAATTGTTCTACAGGTTCACAATAAAGCCCATATAATGTGAAAAAAAGTCTAATTTTCTTTCCAGTGTGTTACACTAAAATTATTTTCTGATTTAGAGACATGTAACAAGGAATAAATTTTACGTTTGAAGGCATTTTGGACCAGTTTACCTGAAGTTTTGACTATGCACTCTATCTTACATCATTTTAATAGAGATTTTACATCAGAAATTGAGACTACAGTTTGCAAAAATTGGAATCTTAAAACTACATTCCTACAGTCACTATTTTTCACTGAAATGAATTAGATCAATACTGCAACTAGTATTAAACACAGTAGAGTTGAGATGAAAATTTCAATTAAGAAATTCATTATGGCTGGATGGCATTGTTTGCATTATATTAATAGTGGTAAATACCTGTCTCTGAAAACCTCAATGACCACCCATAGAGCTTTGCAAAAGAGAAAGATGAGTTTATGTTATATAGTCATCTGCAGCGTTAAACAGAAAGAGCAGTAAAGATACCCATCTGCCTTGCTTTCCTGTGCACTAAAAGCAGTAGCTGAATGTTCCAATAAACTTTGAACACTGATTTTTAAATGAATCCCAAGCTTCATAACTTTGTGCAGTCCACTCAGCATCAGGATCTCACAGGCCATTACAATGTATACATACACTTGTGATTCATGATCCAAAGAGGAATATATAATGCAGAGGAATATGAGGAAGTACTTGCTGTGACAATGGGTTCAATATAACTGACTTAAAACACAGACCATGACAAAAAGCAGAATACTTTTTACTCTTCTTAGATTGGAATGCTTTCCTCCTTAGCAATATGGGAAACTTGGATGACTGCTGCATGACCATTTAGGTAAGAACTCACGCAGTTACATAAGAGGGAGCAACTCTGATGGCGTGGTTGTGTACATGATGAATGCCTGGTCTTTCCTATCTCCATCACTCTCTGATGCCTTCATTTTCTAACAGGATTTTTTTATATTATAGTATGACCAGAGCGCTAACAAGCAAGCCCCACATCGTCACCATAACTCTGTGCATGTAGGACATCTCTAGTCTCCACTATGTGTACTCCATATGTGCAGTAACTTACAAGCTCTTCTATATTTGTGGACAGATTTTCCTCAAAACATGCTGCCAGTTGTTTTCTCCAGTTCCCTTCTCATTTTTCTCCAGAGCCAAGCTTGATTGGTTTTCAGTTTTCAGGTGATTACAGACAAAAGACTATCTGATGGTCAAGGTTTATGCTGGCCAGGACAGAATGGCTGGAATATAAAGATATTTTGTTGACCATCTCCCAGTTTCACATGCCTGGGGAACAGCCCTGATGCTTCTAGTGGGAGATTTGATTTTCTACTCTGCCTGTGATATGGTGTTCTAACTACATAACATTTGAAATATCGATTTCAAACACCACTATAGACATGTAAAGTTCTTTGTGCAACTAATCTACTTGAGCCATTGCCTAGATAAATTCTTGTACTTCTTCCTGCAAGTTGTTCTTTAAGTACACTTATCCTATTGTTATACTAGTCTGGGAACAGTACCTGCCCACCATCTAAACAACAGAAGAAAGCCTGTTCTAGACAGTTACTGGAAATTTTCAAATGTCATATCTAGGTTTTTTCATTTTTTTCAAATAGTTGTCAACAAACATTTTGCTTCATGGGGACTGAAGAGAACTATGAGATTTCTCATATGCAGGGAGGAAGGATTTCAGGAAAATTTCAGGAAAATGCAGTCTACCCTGAATACTGTCAGTGAAAGAAACTGACATGACTAAATAGAGTCAGATTCCAAAGTGGAAGGAAATGGTTAGGTTTAACATGACTTATTTTAACTCTTCCAGATATCAGACATGTTAAGACTGAAATTTATCCTTATGAGAGTCCACATATTTAAAAATTAAAAAGTATCTCATACCAGTTGACTATTATCTTACAAGTCTTACTCATTCACTATCACTACCCAATAGTGCATTTTTATTTTGGAATTCTGAAATTGTGTTGAAAATGATAACCAGGATAACCAAGGCATTTCATTCACAAGTATTTTAGTTAATTTGCTATATGGGCTTTTACTTCTTTTGGCTTCTTTCTAGGCCAAAGCATTTTACTATTGCAATGAAATATTTAACACTTGATACCAACTTTCATCTCTTGAGGGAAAGTTTGTTATTTTTTGCAAAATATCTTTATTTTCTCAGCCAAAAAAAAAGAGCCAGTAATATATTTGTGATTAATAGTATGAGTCTGAAATTTTCAAACTTTTTTCCTCCCCACAAGTATTATATTTTCTTCAACAAAGAAAGGTTCAGAGAAAAGGCATTGTGACTTTGTTATTAGTAGTATCATTGTTACTGATAAATATATAGGTTGATTTACTAGAAAGAAAAATATGGCCAAACTGTCCAAAGGACAGCTGGGAAGAACAGGATCGAGTGTACAGGCTTTGGCCAGCACAGACCAAAGCAGTGCCATCACAGAGTGACACAAAGAATGGGTGAGGTTGGCTGACCACTGCAGGCCATCCTGTGCACCCTCCCTGCTCAGGCACAGTCCCCAGGGCACGTACTCTGGGTTGTGTCCAGAGGGGTTTGAGTATCTCCAGAGGAGATTCCACAGCCTCAGTTATATGACTTGCTACAAGAAGAGAATAGGTGACTTCTCCTGTTGTAAAGAGCTAGTAGGAAGCAGAAAGGAAGAATGAGATCCTTTTGCAGAGTGCTTCTTAAGCTAAGGTTTTCAGCTTTAATCGGGTCAAAGAGAAGTCAAGCACAGAAGAATCAAACAAAATGAAGACATTTAAGAAATTATGCAGCTGGAACCCATGACAAGACATAATCAGACTCTTTTATGTAACCATAGAATATAAACAAGGTTAAAGAGTAGATTCCTCTCCTTAGAAACAGGAGGGTAAATTAAGTGCATCCACTTAACACATTTGGAAAATGAGAGCTTTATGCTAGTGACTACATAATAAATAACAGGAACTCTCATATTTTTTGCTGAAGGACCTACATTCAGAAAAGACACACAAAGAGACACATTCTACCTCAAATAAGCAACTAAAGCACAAGGATAATTTAGCCCTAATAGACTGTGCTACATCTTACTATTTCTTCCTATCACAAGGTTTTATTAGGATTTCAGCAGAAAGTATCTTTTCTTTCCTAATGGAACATAAAATTATACTACTTCTGTATATCTTTCATGAAATACTTATAGTGCACCAGTTGGTTTGTGATTCATTTTTAATAAAGTTCCTTTAAATCAAGTACATTGCCTTTTTTCTGGAACTGGCTCTAGTTCCCAGATCAGGTCTGCAGGTCAGAAGTGTCTGGGGCCAGCTGGCTTTACACCAGGTCTTTGCATAGCTTGGCACCTGCTTTTGTATGAGAAATAAAGGCTAATGTTCTAACCTTCTGGCTTAGGCTCAGAAGAGGCACTGTTCTTTTTCTGACCACAAGGGAATTTCAGTTTTGTTTTCACACAGGCATTTTGAAAAAAATGATAGTTTTTTTCACATGAGGTCAGAATAAACTTTGACTTATTTTGTGTGATTGGGTTATATTAGTGGAGACAAGCAACGTTGCCCATTCAGTTTGTTCAACATTTCTCAAAAGCTAACTACACAAAGAAGTTCCTTCAAACAAAACTTCACTAAGAAACCACTGCTTCTGCTCTCTAGGTTTAACACCTAGCAGGGAAAGAATAAAAGTCAAAATCCCCGGAAACATCAAGACTTTCATTACTTTTCCAGCAAGGACCAAGCTTATTCTTCTGCCATAAATCCCTGTCACAAATTAGATTTTTTTCATTTGCAGGCTGAAGCTTTTTGTGACCAGGTAATACCCATTTGTTCTTTTGCCAACATTATTCTCATGGACTTCATGCTTAATGTTGAGCTTTTATAAAAAAGCACCCACATTCCTGGAAATGCCTAACTCTATCCATTCTTGTATCATATTTGCCTTTATCATAGGTATCTTTGTAGCTAATTGTTCCCCTAAAATGTATTATTCTGCATCTTCTTCCCCATTTTCTGAGAGCTATGTGTATCAAGAGCTTTCACAGCTGAGGTATTGAGGTGGACTAGCGTGACCACTTGTCTGTGCCTTGAGCTATTTAGGTAATAATTTGAAAACATGGCTTCCAACCAAATTCTTTAGTTTTCTTTAAAAGTCAATGACATGCTATCTACTGCTTTTATATAAATGTTTGGAAACTGATTGTATTCCCCTGGTGCCTTGACTACCACCATGCTCTGTTTAGAATGTATCAACTCACTGCTATATGGATATACTCTTACCTTAGTTTGGTAATTATAGCTTAATCTCACTGCATCAAGAAGCACCAACATCAATTGCTTTTTATACTATGTTTGCTTTACCCTAATTTTATTTATTGAAATTTAATAAAATATATAAAAGGCTATACTGAGTTGTAGTGCTTTCAAAGTGTATTTTATTTTGTTTAATCAGGAATGTATTGGATCTCCTCTAAAATTAGTCTTAATCATTCTCACAAAATCTTACACTGCAGCTGTCCCTATTGTACCTCCTCCTGTGGAAAAAACAGAGCTTTTAGTCTCCAGAAACTTGAAGGGATTTGAATGATAAGAGAAAAATATTTAATAGGAGAAATTATTTATATTTGGTTTTCTCCCTGAGAGGAAAAAAAAAAAAAAAAATTAATAAGCTCTGTGATAAACCTTTCCAGGAAGTGATCAACTCATTTCCTTGGATTTCATAAAAACTAGAACCCACCTGAGTCTAGTAACAGCCCTCAGAAAGACAAAATTTTGCTAGTAAATATCTCAATTAGTCAATTACTCTGAGGCATGGCTCTACAGATGCATTGCTATTCCTTTAACATGTGTGAGAATCTGTTTTCCATGCATAGGGCATAGTCATTCCATTGGCTAGTCAGAATTATGGATGCTCAGGAATAGTTGTTGGGTATTAAAACCACATGAAACTCAAATACTGGAATCAGTGTAACTGATTTGTATTCATGCAGAAGTTTTCATTTCAAAGTACTTCAGATCCAGGCTTTTCTTTTCATATTGCCTAAAAGTGTCAAATAAATACAATCTGATTTTTTCAGTGCAGAGATATATTTGCACCTTAAGATTTGAGAATCCTCTGAAAATAAAGCAAGCTATATTTAAAACAAAACCGAAAGATTCAGTTATGTTTTAGAACAGCAGGAAAAAAATGGACTTACTTTTTTCCCTGTCGTTAGATGTTACTTTGTTCCCTAGTTATAATCCTACTCTTCCAAGTCAGGCAATGACATTAAATACGTGGCATTGTTCTGCATTGGTGGCTATTCCAGCTTTCCTTATGTTCCTTCTTCTTGCTGCCATTGCCTTTTTCATATAGGCCTTCCTAACATATCCTCTTTTGGCAGGAGAACATCCATCATCCTTTCATGCACAGGTATCAGAGACTGCAGTCATTCCAAGACTGCATTTGCTCCAGCTTTACAGCCTGTTCTTTTGCTACAATGCACTTAAGGTCACACTCTGATTTAGCTCTTTCACATGAATTACTGTAATATTTCAATGTAATAGATATTTTTACTCATAATATTACTAAACATCCTACGAGAAAAATCAAACTGAGATTAAGCTTTGTTCTTCGTTGTTTGATGAGGGCTGTTATAATCTCAGAAAAAATAATGCACCTTAAAATGTTTTAGATTTCTGCAAAAGATTCAGCAGAACATGCAGGGCATCTACTCTGAGTGTCCACGTAAGGAACACAGAAAACACCCCAAACTCTGCACTTTACAGACAGTTCCTGCCACCCCAGAACAAAGGATTCCATCTCATAGTGACTTAAGAGAAAGGACATAGCATGGGCATGAAGGACCCCTTGTCAACTGAACGGAAACCTAGGGAGTGAGACCTACTCACAGGGAAGAAAAGATGATCTGGTATCAAATTAGCATACAGTGGCTCTGGTTTTTATAACACAGGTTGTACAAACTGCTACCATCCAACAACTCTCATCTTCAATTTTTTTCTATAGTCATAAATCTGTTTTCATGGGATGATCTCTTTGAAGCATATAGTCTTTCAAATACATCAGCCTATATCAAATATATAAGCATATCTAAGGTGTGAGATTACCTGTACCCTGTGAAATGCACCTATGCTAAACCAGTAAGAAAAAAATTCAGCTAAGCTGAAAGACAGCAAAATTAGTGGTTGCACCAAAAAACCCAAAAAACCAAACCCAACCAGCCAAACAAAAAACCCCACCCACATAAAAAAGAAGATTACAGCTATTCCAGACAGTAATAGTGGGTGATATCCTGTTACAGTATCCTGTTGGCAGATAAATAATTACTCTGACGATAGGAGTGCAGAATTTATCCTAAATTCATAACTTTAGCTATCCATTTTAGATCCTAATACATGGTAAATTACATAGAAATACAAAACCACTAGAACAAATGATCTTGTTTAAATGTCACCTTCAACTCAGCTGTTTCACTCTCTGCTTTGTATTCCTAGTCTCATTTCTTTACTTGAATAGCAAAACAATACATTTTTTAATTGCATTAGCCTTAAGGGCCCAGGAGAAAGTGAGCCAAATTTTCTTTTCCCTCAACAAGTATTGGCAGGCTTATGAACTGTGTGGCAGGTACTAAGAATAAATAAGAACAGCTCCTCTGAAGTTGGTAATGTCTGATAATTTATACCCACTGAGGACCTGAATTGGATTACAAATTGCAGAGTCATTTTTGTCCTTAATTATAGTTATGCCACCTCAGTGTAAAATGAATTTGCACAGGCGGAGCTGAGGGTCTGAGCTTACAGAATATTTATGGATGGTGACGACACCCAAAAAGGAAAGGATTTTACTTGGCTTTCACTTCCATCTGAACTTTTACTTTGAATATGAATGCTCGTTTTCAAGCTTCAACTCTGGTAATAGAATTTTTAGGAATCTTCCACTGAAACAATGAACTTCAATACTGGAAGCCCAATCCTGCATGTCTTTGAGATGCAACCCTACCTTGCAATTGTTTTCAAATGTATCTGTAAGTAAGCATCTCAAAACAGTCTTAAGAATCTTAAGAAACTCCAAATACTATACACTTCTGTAGACAAAATTCCCATAAAAAGTTCTCTCACTAGTATTAAAACTGAAAAGATCTTTTCTTGCTGGAATAGTACAGAACAATTGGCAGGGAAAGCAAACAAATACAGCATCTTGCATAAGCACAGTGATTAAGTGTACTCCCACAATTATGTTAAGCCATGTTCAATTTGAACTCCTACTGAAACAAGTGAAGTGGAAGGCTGCTGGCATCACCAGAAGTGAAGCTCTAAGTCACCCAGGCTAACCTCTCCAACATGGAAAAGTTAATTACTTTCAGTATAAATATACAAAACAGAAAAAAACCAATATATTAAAAATAAATACATTTGTAAGTATGAATAACATACTGAATATAAAAATAGAAATAAAAAAAACTAAAGTAGAACCCTTTTTGAGTATTGAGCTGAAAGATTTTGAGTAATTGTGGGGATTATTTCATTCTGTAAAAAGCATTGTTTTTTCCAGTTTTGGAAAACTGCAGAAAATACAGATTTTCTTCCCCAAAATAAAATTCCATTCTTGTTCATCTCTAGTAATTAGCAATAATTATCTTCTCATTAATTGGTACATATTGCATTTAAAATGTGCTCTCCAAATGTTTATTTTTGACTTATATCTGATCAGCTAAAACATCCATATGGTTTGCTTTGGAAAGACCCAGCGAGGTTGTTTTCAAAAAGAATATGGGCCAGCAGATTCACTCAGTCAGTTTTCAGAAAGCTCTATGAATCAGAAACTGGCATTTCTTAAATTACTGGGTGCCTGACTTAGCACAATCTGTCATTGATTAGAAAACAAAAAAGTGGTGAAATCCCTCGGTGTTCTCTGGAATAGAGGCAGATGGCTCCCATCTCCTGAAGAAGTTTTATTTTGTTTTCCTCCTCTCATAGGGGAAACTTGGTAACACTGACAAAAAACATACTACGCAGAATAACAAGTTCAGGCACTTTATGAGAAACTGACATATTGTTTTAAAGGAGAATAGAACTTTCTTGGGAACTGAAGTGTTGATAGGTTTATAAAATGCTGGGGATGACACCAGGATATATATGCAAATAACAAGCAGTGCTGAAATCCTGGAATCCCTCACGGTTTTTCACTGCAGTTTTCTACAACTACGATATCTCATACTTTCACTAACAGATGAAAACCAGAGTTCCATAGGACAATCACTGAACTTCCCACCAATTTGCTAACAAGAACAGACATGGAAAAATCTGAGAATCTTTGGTTCTATTCTAGAGTCAGGAAAATAAAATTTTATGGTAGGCATAGGCCCAGTTCTATTTCCTCATAAAGAAACCTGCTTTGGACCATTGCTTTTCTGTTCCTGTTCTTTGTGTTTCTGCACAGTTTCAATCTTCCTTACCTGTTCAGTTCATCACCTTTTTACCTATTACACACACCTGGGCTTTCCTCTATAATCTCTTTCCTCCAAATCTGCCTATCCAAATTCTTTGTGACTCCATCCTCTTTCTGTATGAAGTCAGGGAAGATCTTTTGCATGGTATCTCTGTGTCATCATAACTGCAGGCAGGTAACAAAAATGATGGTCCCAATTGGGGTGGGTTGGACAGGAGACTGCCCAGTAAGAGAAGGAAGAGAAGTCCTGCTTTTCAGCTAGTCTAGTGTACTAGATTTCAAAGAGAGAGAAAAAAAAACCCTTTCCTTTTCATGGGAGGTGTATGTTTGTGAATAATTCTGGCATGAAAAGAGTAGGAGTGCATGGAATTGTATCTGTTTTTCAGACCACCACATGGATTTCCTAGAGTAGAACTGACTGAAAGAAGGCACAAGTAGTAAACTGTATAATCTCAGACATGCAACTGTATTAGCAGCAGTTCAACTAACATTACATTAGCACTTAGGCTTAAGCATTTCCTACTTAAATTGTGGTTAATTTTAGCTTAATATGATTCTAACCAACACTGAGGTTAGTAATCAAAACTCAGGGCTAGTCATGCATAAGGTACTCTAGTAATTTAGTAACTTATATGATAAAGCTTATTTGTTTAGCTAGCAATAACTTTTCTCAAGCATAACCATTTCTACTGTGATTGATAGTCTGGAACTATAGGCAATCTGAGGCACTATTATACAATGAAGCCTCAGATAAATTATCCAAATCAGGACACTGTTCTGTTATTCATTGACAGGTTGGGGAGAGAAGAGAAGAGAGGACAGAAACTTTGGAAGCATTTTTTAAAGAGCTGTGAATGCTGATTAGTTTGGGATAAGATCATAAAATTAGATAATTTTAAATTGTTTTGACAGGATTATATAAAATATAAACATTAAGACATTTTAAAGGGAGAAAATTAAATTGCCATTTTCAGCAGCATTTCAAAAGGATTTCAAATTCCCTAAGAGATGACCACTGAACTTCCTTTTGTGCATGCAGTCCCACTTAACAACTCATGCCCTATCATTTGCCCACAGTGCTGACCAATCTCTACAGATATTTTTCCAAATCCCTTCTTTTTTTTCTGTTTTGTTACCTAAATTTCTCAGCAGGAAGAATAGCTGAAGTTATGCTCTTCATTCTGCAATGACAGTATTATCCCAGAAGACAGAGCTAACAACATAAACTCTCCCAGGATTTTTCACTGAAGCTGAAAGTAATTATTTCAGTGTATACTTAGAACTTGACTGTACAGTTCCCCTATTGTCCTCTAGACAAGACATTAGCTGCTGGGAGTTTCTTTTGGGTAGTTGGTGGGGGTGTTATTTGGGTTTCCCCTACCCCTTCCCTTCCACAGAAGTTACCCGAATTGTTTGCCTTTCAAACTCTTACAGTGACTCTTCAAGGAGAACTTTAAAAACCTGATCATAGCTGCAGCTGAAGTGATGTAGAAATCCCCTCGAGCAATCTGCAGGGTTCTGCTGTCAGCAACCCGAGTGTCAGTCCCCTCCAGAGAGACTTGAAACAAAGCTTGAAGCAACTCACACAAGTTCAGTGGGAAAAGCTCTCTGCACAGGATGATGTTTATTTAGGGAATAAGCATGCTGGAACTAGGAAATTCAGAGGTAAATATATTCCATTAGGAGGGCTTTGTTCTGCTGTAATTTTTGAGTGTATACAGCACAACTGCAATTCTTCATTTCTGCTTGGATGAAAACAAACAAAACTAACAAAAATGCAAGTATATGCTGTTGAAATATTTTATGATTTAATCTGTGCATTTAACCATGATTCAGTGAGATATTTAAGGAATAAAGTATTTGTGAACTATTAGGAAAAAGCTTCATTGTTTGTGCCAATACACTGCAGAACATTACTGGTCACAGTAATACCTAAATCAAAGCTACCTTAACAACAGCTTACAGAGAACAAAGATTGTTCCTTAAGCTAATAAATATTACAGAAGACAAAGAGATTTCAGGAAAAAAAAAAAAAGGAGAAAGCTTTGTGAATAGACAGAGCAATAGGACAAAAGCAAGGTAAGGTGACAAGAGGAAACATGGATTCCCTCTAATCAGACATAGAAGATTGGGTATATAGGGAATTTGGGGGAAAATAATACTGAATATACAGTAACAATTCCGTTTAAAAAAAAAATCTAGAAATAGAAATACCTAAAAATAGACAATAGGAATTAAAAATAGAAAAACCTGCAATACGTATATTTCTATTTCTAATTAAAATCCATAATGTTTAATACTGCACTATACAGACTGGCTTTGAATTGCTATAATGATACATCTGAACATGTATATAATGAAAATGGGGTAATCAGAGGCAAATAGTTCTTAAATTAACAGGTGGGCTGAGAAGGCAGTTGGGTGTGTTTGGGGTTTTTTTGATAAAGTGAAAATTATAAAGAATTAAGGTATGATTTGCAGAGTCTTTATATTAATGACATTGTATTGTTGATTTTAATGGCTGGTTTAAAAGATTTACTAGATTTAGAAATGTTAATGTCCACAGTTTAACCCAAGCACTCCAGAACTGCCCTTTGTTTCTAATACAGAACAAGCTCCACAGAAGTGTTGTGGGGATTTTTGTTTGTTTTACTTTATGGTAATGAAATAATTAAAATCACTAGTTCTGTAGCTGAAATAGTCTTTATGCTTATAGAGACTTGTGCTTTCTGAAATTAACTGGCATGGTGCTACCCACCCAAGATGCCAGAAGGAAGGTTTTGTTGACTGTGGCATGCCAACACTTGGGAAATGTAGGTGGAGTCCCATATTACATATCGGAGTTCTTTGGCCAACTCAAAGGAGCTCCTTAGTCTATCCCATCAGATACGTGTTTATCTTACAAAACTTGGTCTGCTACTAAATTGACTGCTTATTTGTTCATATGGGAAAACAATTTTTAATTGTTTCCTTACAACTGTGACCTGTAGTTTAGACACAAAAAGAAGCAGTGGGAATTCCTTGGTGCTGTATTCACCAGGGCATAAACTGAAACAGAACAAAATTTCAGATTCACTGTATTTAAAAAAAAATTAGTTTCCCTTCATATTTAGGATATTTTATTCTATTCACAAAATAACTCTATATTTTCCCACGTTACAATATTATGCAGTAGGTACAAATGTTTATACAGTAATTGACTAGTATGCCAGAAAATTTTCATGCTGCTTTTACAGCAATTATCAGAAAACGGAGAACATTAGAAGGAAGAAGGTAGCATCAACAAGAATGCTCTTTTCAAATTGCCTTACAAAGAACTTGGCATATTTATCTTATCAAAAGCTTGAGAAGGGACTTGCCTACTGCGTGTAAGTATCATCATGAGAAGAAAATGAGAGATCTTTAAGGAAGCAGATCTTCATATGAGTCTTTTGAATAGATATTTGAAAGCTTTCTAAATCTGAAGGTTTAATTAATAGACAAAATGAGTTCAGGCCCCTTCTTCACCTAACATGTCCAAGCAGAGGGAACCATCAATCTTCCTCCCAGGAGACCTAAAATTGTCCACCAACACAAATATTATGTCCCTTTTTTAATGAAAAAATCAGGTCACCAAATCTTAGGCCCAGTATTAGGATCAATAAAGTTTTATAAATATAAATGGTCTCATAACTTTTTATAAACATAGATTTATTTTTTTTCTGACTCTCTGAAGTAGCACAGAAAACACAGTAATGGGCAATTTCAGTAAAAAAAAGCATCACCATCATACATTTTAAGTTCATTTCAATAGCAATCAGTGGCAATTAGTACTCTGGACTACTTATACATTAGTACATACATTAGTATGTCTACATTAATACAACACATTTTTGCATCCTGGCCAAATTATTTATCTGATCTGTATAAGTCAGAGCAGAGCTCAAATGCTACTTCACTTACCCTTCCTGTTTGCTTCCCTTGCTTGGTCTCTGCAGTGAATAGCAGGCCCTCTTAGAACTCCTTCCTAAAAGCACGTGAACGCCTAATGAATTCAATAGAAACAACTCCAAATACCAGTAAACTGATTTGCCTCATGTAAATTCTGATTTGGAAAGACATCATATGTAAATCTTGATTACTCTTTGATTATGTTGATTTGGGGGGGTTCATAATGCAGGCAGTACATGTTTTGCTTAACGTGTCACACTTTTAAAGGACTGCAATAAGACGAGTGCAATCTAAACAGCAGACTTAGTTGACTCAGTCAGGAGATAAAGGCACAACTGTTTCTCATTTCAAAACTGGCCACACGGATTAAAGACACCATCCTTGGAACAGCAGAGCAAATAATCTGCTAAACCATCAAGGTCCCCTCAGTCAGAAGGCTGCCATCCACCAACCTGCTTACTGATACATTAGTGAGAGAATTTTAATTGCTATAACATTTTAAGGCAAGCCAAGTACTAGTTTGAGTTCAAGTATACCAGTAATTAAGAACTTATATCGCACTACAATTTATAGAACATCTTGTAGAACAATGATATCACATTTTTAAAAATCCAGAGTTTTATTTCATCATTTTCAAAAGTCCTCACATTCCTTAGAAGCATGAATCTCGTTGATTTCAAGTGCTGGCTTTGCTTCTAAATCACTTAGGTGCTTCTAAAAACCTCACTTTCGAGCATAAGTTTCTTAAATATGTTCTTCATGTTTTGGATAATTATTTCACCTAAAGAGCTCCTGAAGGTTTTTTAATCCCACTTTTATAATAGCTGCCAGTGCAGTTGTTTTTCCTTGTGTAAAATAATATGATTTATATTACATATTTCTCTTTAAAATCTAAACAGTGAAAAATAGTAGGCTGTCCTCTCAAGGGTTTTGTTTAGCTCAAAGGCACCTGGAATAAAGCGTCCCCCACAGCAAAACTAAAGTCAGACATTTTGTGTTTGACAAAACAATCATTCTCAGTTAAATTTGTTCTTTGGCTTTGTTTGTTTTTAAACTAGCGTGTTTGACTTAATACTCAGTCATGCAGAAATTAAGAATTTGATTATTAAACTTCTGGCAGATTTTATAACAACCTCCGAAAACTTGATTTCCACTGGCATGATTAACATCCTGTTTAACCCTAACAGAAAGTTAATTAATTCCTCTAACAGCTCACTTGTACAGCTCCAAATAACTCATAAATAGACACTAATGGCAACTTCTAAATATTTCAATACAATCCCACTTCACTGGACTACTACATTGCTGGAAACTACACTTGTGCAAGAAATTACTTGAATCCTGTTGATCTTGCACAAAAAAAAAAATTTAGGAAAGGTATGTCTCACCACCCTCCTCTCCAACAATATACTTACACAGGGAATATACCAATGAATACAATTAATTAATCAGATATATCCCTTAATTTGGGCTTGTACTTTACCTCATGTGTAGCTCACCAGCTTTGTTATTAATCATGTCTTAATGTAAACACTTTGAAGTTGTTGCTACTCTGTAGAGTTTATTACAAATAGTCCCTCTGGGAATCACCAACTAATTTCATTAAAACTCCTGCCTGCTGCTAATTGCTCTTAGGAAAACACGGACAAATTAACTGTGCTTTAAAAGACAGTGGTGTAAATTTGTATGCTTGTGTGTTTGGTTGCTGGGGACTAATGATGTTCCTGATAATCCTCTGCTGTTGCACTACACTGTATGATAGTTGGCAGTGCCAGCCTGTTTTAATCAATAACAGTTGATGTTACAAAGTTTAAAAAAAAAGAAAAAATAGTTTATCATGCCAGCAGAGACACAGTATCACTCTGGGTAATGGGCAATTAATTTTTAAGTTTTAATGAATCTCTTGTGTAAAAGAAATGATGCTTGTTAGCTGGGATGATTAATTTATATTAAATGAACAAATTAAAAATCCAGAATACTTTTACTATGACAGTGGCATAAATAGGGTATTTGACACCTTTCTACTGGAATCAGAAGATTTCCATATTTCAAAGAGACATGTGATTTTGTATAAATTGTAACAACATTCAGTTAAAAATAGTGTAATAAAAAGAGCATTTAATTTCAATGCTCTCAGCCAAAATATTAGTAAATATTCTCTATGTAGTAGAAACAGCTTACAGTACAATTTGTGCAGGAATATTTATGCAAAAAGAAAATGTCAAAGGGCTTATACAGAAAAAGCCAACAGTTGTTTAAATAATTCTCTGAATTTCCCTCTGTAAAAGGGCTCTAATCTTGATTTATATGACAGGATCGTGTTAAATACAGCCCTGGATGCACTTGCAAAGATGCACCTTCTAATTTGCAAACGCTAGTGCCTTTGAGACACTCAGCCCGCTACTTTCTGAGTTAAGGAAAAACAACCTCAGGCTTTTTGTACTAGAAGGGGAAAAAAGCAAATGAACAAAAGTAAAAAAAAAAATCGATTCTTGGTCCTATAGTTGGTTTGCAGAAGAAAAGGTTTTTTATCATTTAACATATGGAGAAGCCAGAAGTTACTTGACTTGTGACAGTCAGGAGAGTCTTGTATGGAGAAGGAAAATGAAAGGAGAACAATTTTAAGTGATAATTTATTTTTTTAAAAAAACAACACAGTATTTTGAATATTTTGGTTACTTGCTTATTTACACTTTCCCTATGTCTCTTGAAACTGAAACTTTCCAGTTGCTAGCAGTACAGATTTAATAATTCATCTGAGGCATAAATCTGACCTTTTAGGTCTTCACCAGAGTGTATAACTTCTTCACAAAATTAAAATATTATTTATTTTAAACCAGCGAAAATCCACTTCTGCTTAATATGAACCCAGCTATTCAAGAGTGGTCTCACACATTCATAGTGTGTGTAAGCTCAGTACTATGAGCCACCTGTAAAGATCAAATCACAGTTCTCTGATACAGAGATACCGCAGAAGCGCTGCAATGTCTGGGTGGACTTGGTAGCATTAGGTTAATGGTTCCAAATTAAGTGGTTCTATGATTCCATGAAAGCCATAAAAAGTGGCACTACAACTCCAGCCCTTCCAGAAGTGGCTTCAGATTGTAAAGTGCAAAAATCTCTAATTCTTTCTATCTGAAAAACCTTTCCTCAAATACTTGGCTACCCAAGCCAACCCCACCATCCTACTGTCTGTTAGGAAAATGATGGCAGTTTTATGTAACAGAATGGAAATTAATAAAGGCATGGCAAGCATAAACCTCTTGAGCAATCTTACAGATCCTACAAACACTTGCTGACACTGCAGAAATGCAACAATCACCTCGTCACAAAGTCAGTGGGGCTTGCAAAAGTCTCCTTTGCTGACGGAAAGGGAAGGGAATCAATTCCTGAAGATGAGCTGAATCAAAAAATCACAATGCATTTGGCAAGGGTTAAAAGAATGCAGGGAAATTGGTTTCTATGTGCTGCACAGATTGAAGCAATGCAACCTGACAAGGATTTCAGCAATTCCCTGGCTTTTTCACTGAATGAGCAGGTTTAGTGTATGTTTCACAGCTGCAAGAAAATTAGATAATCTGCAGAAGAAACAAGCTTGGATCAGCCAGAAAGGACATAAAGGACAATATTTATAGTGCATTTTCACGATACAAAACAGTCTGAAAATGTCAATGTTTTTCATGTCAAATTAAAACTACAAGAAATAGGAGCATACGCATAGAATTTCCAGGTCAGTGAAAACCCAAAAACTGGAAAAACACCAGAGTACATTTTAAGATTTGTCAGCATGTTTGGGGTAATATGTAGCCCAAGGAGATTTCTAGGATGATTCTATAACTGTCTAATTTGGAAGGTAATTTTACTGTTTGGTTTACCAGAAGGAGCAAAATGGAATAATAAGTCTCCCATGGAGCTTGTTACGTGGGAGGTGAGTTATTACAGAGCAGCTCCAGAAAGTGAGACTGCAAGAGTAACTCAAAGTGTATGAATATGTCCAGAAAGCCTTTGGACAGGATTTCCTGGTGGAGGTGATACAGTACAGCAAACATCCACACTGGGAAGCAGTGACAGGTGTTAACCTTGCAGAGAAGGATGCAGTTGGCAAATCCCTGTGTGTCTGCAGGCTTACCACATTTGGTAAATTCTTTCCAAAAAAAAAAAAATGGCTAAAATTTTGGGAAAGGTCATACAAGGGCTGCCAAGATAGAATTACAGTCTTAGAACATAATAAACAGAAATTGTTTAGGATTTTGCAGTGCCCAGATTTTTCACACTCTGGTATCTTTTATGGTTAATTGGAGGCAAAACTTGCAAATTTTCAATCCTTTCAAAATTAACTACAATGAGTTATGAAGCCCCTCAGGTGTGAATAATGAAAAACATCAATAGATTTTTTTGGATCTAGGGCAATTTAGAGATTACACTGACCAAGAAGGCATCCAAATCTCCTTTTTTAAACCCAGAATAAAGGCTTAATCTGCCTTATTACCTGGTAGAAGCATTTCCTCAACATCAACCTTGCTGAAACCTATCTGGAAGATAAAGTACAATAAAAAGGCACCTATTTACTGGTATAGACACTACATATGTTAAACTTACAGGTTAAAGGAGACCTACACATATTTGACAGTGATTTATGGGAGGATTATTTTAAGACATCAGTGGTTCACACCATCAATGTAACAGTTACATCACTTTCTATTGAAATGCATTTTCAAGTCTTTTGAATGATTCTTGAAAGTTGGTGTGTTTATTTTTTTTAATGTAGCATTGTAGAATGTAAGGAAAAATATTTCTTTTTCCCAAGATTCCAAACATATTGGAATAATACCTTATTAGTATTACTGCATCTTCCATAAAACTTAAGAAATATGTGGTCATCATACATTTGGGTACTTGCAGTAAATTCCAATATACTGTAGTTAACAGTTGGAGAATAATGTCTTTTCTGCCACTGTCATTACTCATTCTACTAACAGCAGTATTCTGTGTGAGGTCAGCTAGATCAGAACCATCAGTAAGTGTTAAAACTCTTAAACCAGTTCCCAAACAGATTACAAGTGACAACAATACTCAGTTCACATGTCAACTATTTGTTATAATACACAACATAAAAAATTTCACATCAGCTTCTGACCAAGTTCAAGAAATAGATTAATAGAAAGATCGGATCAGACATGCAAACATAAAAGATTGTATTATAACCTCTGAATGACCAAAGAATTCTCTCCAGAAACACAGACAAGGGTTTTTTTCAGTTCATATTAATAGGAAGATTGCCTGCAAGTTGATGCTCTTGATGTTACAAGGGGAATAATGACAAGTCAGCATGAATAGACATGCTAGACTGCATAGTTACCCAGGGGAAAAAAACCTTACACTTTTGTACTACTGTTAATCTAGGGTAATTGAGGTTTACTTATCCCTGACCTTGAGCTCCCACTGTTTTTCTTGCACTGGATCTAATTAATGATCATGCAGGGAACAAGGTGAGTTGGTACAGCTCATAGATCTGACAGAAATCCACAGATCAAATTAACAGTTTTCTAACAAATCTACAAATACACCAGATTCTCCTCAAAGGCATGTGACCAGCAGACGTTGTGCAAAGGGAAGGGATCTATGTCTGGAGCATGGTAATATCTGCTCAGTGTTGTCCTCAGTTAAGAGTAAATGCTAAACCAGTAAACTAGTTCTGGAAGAGGGTCTGTAATCAGGAACCAAAGAGTGAAACTTGTGACAGACTTGCACAAGCCTCTGTATCTCTAAGGAGATAGAGCTAATACAGCTGCATCCGAAAAAAAATACTTTATTAGTGACACAATGTCACAAAAGTGACAAAATCCAAAAGGGCTTTTTCACCACATTGATAAAGCAGTATTATACAGCAAAATGAAAGAAATATACACTTTATCTCAGTCTACCTTCTCTCAAATCCTCCTGTGTGCAGCAGTCTATCTGCATATGGATGTCTCAAAGAAATTGTCCAGAGCAGAAAGTAGATAGTAAATGGAGGTTATACTAGACATTGCTCTATTTGTCAACATTAAAACTGCTTATGTTAGAATCAAATATGATGTAACATTTCCATTTTAATTTCCCAGTGAGTTGATAAGATTTTAAAATTACAGTGGTTGCAATACAAACATTTGCATTGAAAAAAAAATCAATATTTTTGTTGACCAGACAGGAAAAGAGCAGAATTAATCTGGCCTTGAGTTTTATAATTTTAAAAGATCTGTAACTCATATGCTTGTAATTTCTGGCCACCTGATTTTGCCCAGGAACATCAGGCATGGAGAGACTGACTCTAACTCAAGTTTCCAAAGACAGTCTGTGAAAGGCACCTACAAATGCTGCTCCATTTTCCAGACAGTCTTAGTTTGGTCAGGTGAGAAATCCAAAGCCATGAATGGTCTTGGCAGTCACAGGCTTTCCAGAATAGAAGCCAACATTCAGTTTCTGCAGAAAAGTGTTCTGAGGGGGAACATGGAATTTTATTTCTGAAGTAAACCACTTGTAATGAAATTTATTGCATGAACTATAGTCAAAGAGAAGGTACAAAAAAAAGACAAATATGCTAAGTGCCCTGCAATTAAAAAACAAATCAATCAACTTCTAATTGCTAAAGTAATTAGTTGAATGTATAAAGCCAGATACAATGTTTTGACCATGCTGTATTCATTTAACTATGACATTAACAGTCAATGACTGTAGCCTCAAACCCAGAATCTTCTTATTAAAGAGACTTCAGAATTTTTTCTTAAGCGGAACTTTTCACTCATTTAATGTTCCAGAATAGATGGAACACAGTAAACTCAGTATTTTTAAGAATCCTACATATAGCCTGTGCCCTGCTTTTACTGAGCAGTGAAGCGGATTTTTTTTAATCATATTAACTAAAAATAGTTTACCCTCTCCTATTGCAGAATTCAGCTGAACTACACTAACAGAGAACCATACCCTTACTCAAGGACACCATGCACTGAGACAAAAAGCCACAACATCCAGATCTCAGTAAAAGCAGAGTAACATCAGAGTACTTTCCTATAGTTCACATGGGCACATCTGTGATTAGACTTCTGCAACCAAGATCTGACTCCGATGTACTGACGTTCATGGCAATTGCTCACTGTCTGCTCCTTAGAACTTGCTGGAGCATGGGACATGCTTTATGACTTCAGTTACAAAATCAATTGGTTTTCCTGATGCATGTCACACATTTGTCCTCATAAAGCATTAATAAGTGTCATAGGAAGAGAAATAGCTCCCAGAACACCAGTGAAGCCTAGGAGGAGCTGAAAGCAGTATTAACTGAAACACTGAGGCACACTTTAATGGGACAGTTCAAACTCTGGTAGGTCTATTATTTCAAGGAATTGCTGCATCCACTAGTTTTACCTTGTAGCTTGCCACCAGTAATTAGAAATGTTTTGGGGATATCAGACAGGATGCAAGTCTCTAGACCACCTGCAGGTAGAAAGATGTGTTTAATTTTCACATCATCTGTGATCTGAAGATGCCTGATTTCTATTAAGTCAAATGGTTTTAGGAGGTTGTCTATACAGGTAGCAAAGACAATAAAAGCATGTTACAAAAACTATTTCAGCTGATCTTTATGCTTTTTAACATCCTAGTTCACATTAAGGAACACTTCACATCTATGATAACACACTGAACAAACTGGATGACTACTTTCTTGTTAGGTACTCAAGACATTCTCAGCTCTGCATGTCTCGCCATTTTTTCCTGCTGGAACCTTCACTTTGGAAAATATGTTGTATTGGCACATGAAACCTTCTGCCAGCATAGCCACTCTCTGTGAAGGATGAAAAAAAAAGTCTTGCATAAGCTCCAGCAGGTTAGCAGCTTGTCAGAGTATCAGTTGAAACAGCAGGTTCCAAGTCATTAAATCTCAGTTTATGTTATACTCCAGAGATTTCTGAAGTAGCAGAATAGTGTGCATTACTGTGTAAGTAAAATAAGAAAGACAGATGTTGAACTGACCTCTTCTCATTCCAATCTAGTCCACTATAATAACAGTTGCACTAAAGATGTCTCTAAGCGTGTATGGCGAACTCCACAATAACAAAAATGAAAGGTGAATTCACAAAAATAGTATCACCAGATTCACACTGCAAAACAACCGTGAATTTCTTCATGGGAAAATGTTCTTGGGGTCAATTAATAGTGACCAAAGTCACTCTCTGATCAGTCCTACAGAAGAAAGAAAGTAGAAAAAAGATACTGATATTCTAACCCAACATTATTTAAATGATCTGGGAATTCTTAAGTGGGGGAGTTTCAATATTAAGATAACTCAAGCAACATCAGAAACATGTGCAACTCAGCTGCAATTAGCGTAAGCATAATTAATGTAGTTTGAAACATCTAGTGTCTGCAGGAATGAGAAGAGCCAAAATAGAAAAGCAGTTTAATTTTTAATGGTTAGCATTATGTTATGCTTTTAGGGCTGACTGGGCATGCATTTAATGCTGACATTATAAAATAATTAAATTGGAACTTAAGGAAGAACAGGGACTGTCACTTCCAAATGAAATGGGAGGAAGAGTATCATGGATAAACAGGTCACATCAAAAAATAGTGGAGAAATTTATGTAGTTATGATCTTGTTCTACTAGAGACTCCATGCTGAGCTTTTCAGATGTCAAAAGCTCACCAACAGCTCAGCAAATACCAAAGAGACTGCTCAGATGAAGCGCTCACCCCTGCAGCAAAGCTACTCAGTGACATGCAAAGAAAAGACATGGCATCAAAACCCCCAGAACACAGTGATAAAGTTTATCTGGATACAAACAGTCACAACTCTTCAACTCCCTTTCCTGCTTCCCTTCAAAGCATTGAATAAACATCTATCTACTCAGTCCTTCCATCTTCACTGTTGCTCTGTTTTAAAAAGCTGATAGAACTTGGTCACAATGAGAATTAACTGTGTCTTTTTCCTAAACTCAAGGGAAAAATTTTCAAGAATTCTGTATTTTTTCATCTCTTATGTGGAATAACATTCATTTCAATTTTGTACCTTAGCTGTGACATTACAATTAGGAAACCTGAAAAAACAGTTGGTTTTGGCAATATTGATTAGAATATCCAAGGACAATCAGGCTTTTGGGTTTACCACTTAAAGCAATTAATACTTTGTAAAGAGTCTAATGATTTATTAGTCCTTTTTGTGAACCTTACTATCTTGTCTTCATCTGTGCAATCACTCCACTTAGTCTAACACAAGATACATAAGCGTTGGAAATGTTTCCCTGGTGGTTGAACAATCAAAAGTCTTAAATTATTGAGGTAACTGAACCTGTGTGTAATTTTAATGTACTGAGGACAGTAAGGTTTGTTGTACACTTTGAAGCTGTATACCCTCTTACTTATACCATACAGGATAACCACTTCTGTAAAAATATGAGGAAAATTAATTGGCTTTGACAAATTTTGTGGTAAGATTCAAACCAAGATATCCTTATTCAAACAGTATTGGGAGTACTTGGTCAGGGACATTGTATCATTCCAATGCTGTCACTGATCACCCATCTTTGTGAGCTGAGTATTTTTAAGACACCCACCATCAGGGGTGTGCCATCTGGCACATACCATCTGGCATTCCTGGTCTGGGATGGTTGATGATCACTGCCTTAATTAAACACATTTTATCTACCTCACAGGGATGTCAGCAGTAATGGATAGTAGTGGCAATGTAGATCAGTTGCACATACAATGCACACAACCTGCCTCATGAGAACTGCAAGGCATTTGCAGAGCTTTTCTTCCAATTGTCCTGATCTTAGCTTTTCTTTTTCTACCACTTGTCCTGCATCTTACAATTGTTCTACAGCACTAATTTACAAATCCCACCAGGACTTTGTATATATTGCACATTCAACCATATTGAAGCACTATTCACTGCAAAAAACTGCAACCCTTTGGCAAAATTTCAGCCAATGCTAAAAAAAGAAATCCACATTAGAGCCCTCAAACACAGAGTAACTGTAAAGTATTAACTATTTAAAAAATGGGGTGGTTATTAAATGGAAAGGAAGAATACACACTAAAAAGAAAACCCCCAAAAAAAAACCACCCAAAAAACCAAACCAATATCTTCTGAATTATATATTATAGAGTCCTTGAAAGATTTCTTTCTAGGATTTAATAATTTGACTTGAACAGATCATGTATTACCTATTTTAGAATATGTGGAACAAATTAGGTCCTCTGTGTAGTGAAAAACCTGAAGGAAAAAACCCTTATACATTTGAAGCGATCCACTTCAGAGGAAAATAGATGTATGTCTATAAATATACAGGTGTTAAGAAAAATATTAAAAGCCACTAGAAATCTTCCCTAGTGAAAAGGAAGAAAAGAAACTAATACAAGCCTTGGGGTCAGCTGTCCACAATACCTTATTCTAAAAGCCAGATAGTTAAGAAGTCAGTCATCTTGTTAATCATTTCTGATCATCAATTATATGGTCCAAAACTAATATTGATTACTATGGTCTTCAGACACAAACGTAAGAAAAGCATTTTTTACCAAGTTAGTGTTGATCTTTCTTATTGCAAAAGCAGAAAAAAAATTGATTAAAGGAGTTTGTTTTTCAAATCCTTTGGTTGTCATTCTTTGAATTATTTTTCATTCTTCTTAGCATGCCTTGTTTTCTGATTGAAACACAATATGCAATGACTCACCAAACCACATTCAGAGGAGAAATCCTATGTGGGATGAAAGAAATAAAAGAGCTGCACTGAATAGAGGGGAAAAAAGAATACACAGCAATGGTAATTATGTGACAGCCCATAAAGCAGTGTTCAAGATCTCTTTGCTAGCACTGCACAAATACCACTGGCATCTCACTTAATAATACTTCAAGGTTTAAACATTTCTGCCTTTTGCATTTTTATTCCCTCTCAGAATTTTCTTCCAAGTCTGCAGTCTTCCAAGTTTGCCATGCAGGTACTTGTAGGTTAGAAGTACAACATACCTGCTGAAAAGATAGCAGTCTAATCAATTCCCTTACCGAAAAAAGAAAATCTTAAAACATGATCATTCAAACAAACTCAAGGGAAACACCTAACACCAATCAAAACTGATGAAAGACATTCCTACTGGAATATAAAATGCAAGGATGCAAACAATCTTGGCCAAAAGTAAAGCTCTGTTTGTAAACAAGCAAAGATTTTTGTTGCATTTTCACAAAGCTGGATGTGCAAGTTTTTACCCTGGCTAGATATCTGTAAATCTTGTCTGCCTGACTCTTTGCTATTGCCATTTCACTTTCCAAGTGGGAAATGGGCATGTGATTTCCAATATAAGCACTGTCTGAAAAGCCCACACTAATCTATGACCAAAAAAAAATAAATAAATAAAAAGAAAAAAGAAAAACAAAGCCCAAACCAGACCAAAACATCAAATTCACAAAACCCCCTAACTTCAGCTTTGCCCCTGGGTTCACAGTAAGTTTAATGGTGGGAAAACAGATTTGCTAAATGTTTTAAACTGCACTGAATGCTCTGGCTACCTGCCTAATATATTAACTCTCTAATGAACTAAAATATGGACATTTGAGCACACAAGCACAGGTACATATTCTGATTATTTTTGTAGATTTTTTCTGTATATTTTTTTCAGTTGGTTAAACTTCTTCAATATTCATGTTCCCTTAATGCTCCAACAGTTGAGAAACAACAAAAGATAACTCATGGTGTGGAATTCAGAAATCATCTGCATGTGGTTGGTTTATGAACTAAACTGGTGAAAGTAAGAACACAGCACTTAATATGCAATAACCATTAGTTGTAGTGAGAAAATGAACAATTTTTAAAATAAAAAGATTTTAAAATATTATTTAATGTTTATATATTAAATGTCTGTACATTGTACCTTGTACTGTGTACACACATAGAGAGGCACTGTCATGTGAAAATGTGCAACTTTCTGCAATAATCCAAGCAAGCAAAGTACAGTCACTCTTCTGAAACACAGTCACCTTTGTTATCATACAAACACTGTTAATCTATTTTGCTGTATACATCATATCACAGCATAATTAGAAAAAAAAATAAGTTCTAGGTTAGCTCTGAGGCTGTTCGCTGTTCATAAGCTTTTTTGCTGCATCTCTCACCTAATTCTCCTTTCCAGGGACCACTTCTAGGCAGACTATTGGCGTCTTACTTAGCTAAACCCCTCGACTTAAACTTCTCCTACTAGCAGCCTCCCCTGGAAGCTCAAGAGCTCTTTCTGAAGCCCTGCAGTTCCTGACAAACTGCCCCCTGCAGCCAGCAGAAGGGCTGACCCGACCAAAAGGCTCCTCTGCTACTTAAAGGCTGCACACAGATTTATGGATAAACACAGAGTCACGGACTAAGGCTCTTTTTTAAATTACTATGATGAAGTAGTCACAAGGAATGTTGAATTATTAACATATGGCTAACCTTTAACTTGCCTTTTTAGTTTTTACTTTGATCTAAGCATAATTCTTTCATTAAAGAACAACCAACTCATTTCAGTTTGTCCTCTTAATTTCTCAATTTGTTCACTGTGGTCTGAATAAACCTAAAGCATCTAATCAGATGATGTCACAGTTAGCACAATTTCCATAATACTCACATGCCATTTAAAATGTTGGCAGTCTCCTGGGATCAGCTCTTCAGTATTCCTGTCTTTTCTTTCTGATCTTGTCCTTTTCTATTTTGCCAAAATAGAGGTTTTTCTTGTTTTAGCTGGAGTTGAAATTGGTGTGGTTCCTTCTGGCTCCCAGATCCAAACCCCAGCAATCTAAGCCATCAAGGCCCTGCTGCACACAGAAGCTTCATCCACTGATGCATGAATGATTTTATTTATCTCAGTCTGTATCTTTAATATTTGATGCACTGATTGAACAATAGAAGCAATAAAGCCTGGTGGGAACAGGGGAAATATAGGAGTTAGAGAACAAATGAAAAGCTGGGCAGACAGTGAGAGGGCTGCGGTGCAGAGCACTCACAATTCCTACTGCACACATGGAGGGCTAGCCCCATCCAGTGTGAGGGCCCTCAGCAGGCCCACCCCACCCCACCCGTGCCACTGAATGCCCTGCTGTGTCCAGGCTGCTGCAGCTGCAGCCGAGCCCTCAGCACCCCTCTGCGGGGCCCAGCCACACGCAGCTCCCCGGCCACAGCCCCACACACTTCTCTTACCACACACTGCCCACAAACACACCCGCTCTTTGGGTGCCTTCACACCATCCTTCAAAACCAGATCGATTCTGCTCCCAAAGAAAACTGCGGGGTATTTCCCCAGTAACTTCGGTATCACCAGTATCAATTAGACCTTTCTACAAAGGTCCTTGATGTTTGTACTATCAGCTGCCATTCCTTGAGACCAATAAATAACTACTTAAACACCAGTGATGAGGAAGAAACCCTTCCCTGCCCTTGGAATACTCTTGGCCAGTTAAGAGTGCTGATAAAACTCTTTACTAACTCCCTCATGTCCAAAACAATAGTCTGTACTCTTCCACAGCATTTACCAAAGTACGTATATTTACACCATTTGTCATGGAAAATATGTTTTAAGAGAAAGCAGAAATATAGGGAAAATTATTTAATTAGAAGTAGAGTTTTACTGTGTATTTATTTTTATAATTAATAGTAAAGGCATCCAGATAAGCCTCTGACAAAACCCTTGTTATTATTTCTATGCATTTATGAGGAAAAAAATAAATTGCTGGGATCCTCTTTAGCATTTGTACCAGACACAGAGGCAGTCAGATTGCTATACTTCGTATTAATTGATTGGCTTTGTATATCAGATGGAGACAAAACATCAACCCTAATGTTTCTTTAAACCACTGCCATGATACAGAACACAAATATCTGTATTATTTGAGGAAATGTTTGTTACAGATGACAAACACATAGTGCTGTTTTAACAATGTAAGACTGAGTTTCCCCACAAAATAAGAGTGAGTTCTAGTGTCAAAATTACTACTAACCCTTTATAAAATAGATGTACACTTACTTCCATTTTAGAAAAATAGTAGTTCTATAGCAATTTTGAGAGTTTAACGAAACCAAACAACTTGTACTGAGTGGCTTTGTTTCAGTGGAATAAGTTATCTGCAGGGAAGCACATTAGAATGTTGATTTTTGTGAATTTGGTTAAAAAAACCCACCTTATTGTTAATTGTTCAGAACGACTTGCAAAACGGAGAGCACATGATATTACTCGTGAGGATGAAGCTATCTGTGCACCATGTGATTTGATATGAATAATTACTATTAGTATGATAAAAGCTGCAATTAGAAATCATCACATAGTTATAGTATCTCACTCCATCTTTGCTTCCATTTCTTTCACTTATTTTTTTAGTTACACTTGAGAATGAACATTAGAAAAGACCAGCCAGGAAGAGAAGGAAATGAACCAAAGGTTAACAAGAGTGATTTATTTCAAGAATAGGAAAGTGGTGATTGACACAAAGATAGATTGCTTTGCTTTATCTTGTAAGAGAAGATCGCTGCAAAGGGAGGAGATTTCTGAAGGGAGGACAACCGACGTTGTCACGTACTTCTTCTAGAACAAACCAGTGGTGACACAGTAGCAAATTTAGAAAACCCTTTAAATGCTGTGGCTTTCAACAAAATTACTAAAGAAATGGAATCCCTTCCCCACTTGAAAGAGGAATTCCAACAGTTTTGCAGCTCAGTGGTCTAATTACACTTTGGCAGAGTCTTTCACAGTCAGGACAGGCAGTATATGCCCAGTTACAGCAGGTAGCATGGCTAGCTCTTCTGAGTGTGAAAAATTTTAATAATGCAGGTATTTAGGTGTTTTGAACAGAATCAAAATGTAAGTTAACACCACTGCAAGATTGGCTGGATATCTCAATTTTTCTTGCATCATAGTCAGCCAGAAAAACACTATTTAACTCGTCTCTAGTGACAGCCTGTTTCTCTACTGAACAAAAACATTCCACTTGTTTAACTTTCACTAAAAATATGAAGAATATACTTATATCAAAAACCCCCACTTCTGTAAATGGCCTGCAAAACTAACTTCTAAAATTAAACTTTTTATTTTAGACTTCAAGTAGAGTTCCAGTTCCATGTATGCTTAATGACAACCATGAAGTATGGATCAATAAAATATAGTAACTGTCCATCAAAAGTATGAGGATAAACTGAAAAGCTGTGCAGTGAAGCATGGAAAGACCTATCCTTTGTTCCTGAATGTCACAGAGGAAAATAAGTACTTCAAATCAGCAGAACAAATGGTTGAGGTTACATAAGGGACTGACAAAACCAAAATTAAATTGTCTTATTTATACTATGAGAAGGAGATACAAAGAGTCATTTAGAGTTAGTCACATATTAGCACATCACATATTAAAAGGGGGTGAATAAACAAAGATTAACATAGACAAGAAAAAGAAGACTGGCTTCAAAACACAGCCACACTGATGTTTTCATAAAGTACTGCTGCAGTAACACTTCAAGCTGTTCAATTTCAAATGTATCACGGGAGGGATTAGTAAATAAAAGCTTGTCTTTGTATGTTTCCTGAGAGTTGATTAAGGGAAAAAAACAATCAAACAAACAAACAAAAACCACCAACCCCCCCACACCAAACCTTGTCAAATAATCTGTTTATTATCAATGACCCAGTTACCACCTCTCTGATGAGGTGCACTAGGGTAGAGGTGAGGGGCATAAACCATGGATTGACATCTTTTTTGTTCACAAAACAGAGTAAAAGCATGGCCTATGTTCTCAAAGCTTACCAGAGGGAAGGAAGAAAGAGTTGAGTTTACCCTAAACTGAGTTCTTACTGAAATGCCCCACATTCCCAAAACCTAAACAATTTATATAAAGTTCTGCTCAACCAACTTTCTAGTCCTGAACAAATTGAACATAAGGTTATAACCATAACTTCAGTAAATTTTCTCTTTTTAGCAGCAAAAGAGCATTACATGCTATGAAGCAGTAATTGCAACATTAATTGCAATTATGCAATATGCAGCATTAATTGCATTTCATCGTGGCTTTTAAGTCCTTCAAAGCAGTTATTTTCAGCTGTTGAGGTAGCAGCCACATTATCTGCTGAAATACTAATAGTAACTGCCATATTTTATCATGATTTTAGGTAGGCATAAAAGAGCAGCAAGGGACTCAAGGAACAGAAAAACAAAAAGTTTAAAAATACAAAAAAAAATTGTTGCATCTTTTCATAAAGTGTGTTTACCTAATGCAGTGACTCTCCTTCCTATACTGGGTATTAAAACAATAGCATTTGAAGAGTCAGTTAAGAGTGAGCCCTGAATCGTAAATCAGAAAATAATTATCTCTGACCCAGACATCCACATTCTTGTGAGGGGTTATAGAGCAAAAGAGAAATTCTACTGTTCTTTGGGGGAATCAAAAGCTAGAGATGTAACAGGTTTAGAAAGATTCATCAGAAAAAGAGCATGCAATCTGCTTCTTTGAATACACAATACCTCTGTCATTTTTGTACTCTGGCCTTTCTGGAGATACAGATGATGACATTCTTGCTTTGATATTTTTGCTACTCTTTATATGAAATCAAACAGATTGGTTAAATGATACCTTCTAAGAGAGAACCACCAAGAGACTTTAAAAAAAAAAAAAAAAAGAAAAGAAAAAAGAAACACCAGCAAAAAACCCCAACCCACACCTGGGAATTGTTTCTAGTGGAAAAGCAGTCTAAAAGTTCACTATATACAACCTTCAATTATTCTCCCTCTGCCCCAAATGGTCTCTCAGATAAATATTTTATATCTCCTAAAAAAATCTGCCTTTAGAAAACAGGACAATTTTCCTTTGAAAAAGGAAACAATTATGAAAATATTTTAAAAATATAATAAGAAAGTTTCCATGGTAATTCTCTCGGTGGTAGCACTGAAATTTCACCTGCATATTTTGATTTTTATATTAAGTTTAATCTCTTTTCTATGTTTACTTGCCATGAATAATCTTGCTCTTTTAATGAATATTCATGAAGTGTGTGGGACTGTAGTTGTCACAAAGCCAACAGGCATTTATCACTTACTTTTAGAAGGTGGTATCAGTGCAAACCACGGCAACTTTGAGCCTAGCATTTTGTTTTTAACAATGAGCAGATGAGGAACGTAGGTACCCCTAGGTAAGTGTATAAGACAGGGATACATTGATGACTGAATTCCTCTTGTGTGACCTTTCTACACTTTGGTAGCCTTTCAGCCTGTGGACAACGACAGCAGTCCAATAAATTTTATATGAATATTAGAAATTATTTGCAAAAGTTACTTTACCTCAGGATTCCCCTTCTCCCTCCTAAGTGGAAAAGATGTGTTTACACCATTTTTGTGACTATTCATATTAGAAATCTGGTGCTACCAGTTTTGCATCCCCATAGAGAGACACTCCACTTGAACAAACTAGAGAACCAACTACGCAACTTCAACAAATTGGTCACAGGCAAAGAGGGAGAGCTAGAGTAATATTTGCACGGGCTGCAAACTTTCAGATAGGTGAGATGACCCAGTTTTCACAGGTTTATGCTCTTAACTGGCTAGTAGATGACTTCTTACACCATGGATAGCATTTTCAACTCTTAGGTTGCAGCGCTGTGGTGAGATATGAAGTGTTCAGGAGAATGCAAGTAACTGAAATTGCCCAGCTATACTTTATTTCTTAAAATAAATATTTATTTTAATGTCAAATGGGGAGAAAGAGAGCAAGACCTAATACAATATCTTGTCTGGGTCTTATTTTGTCCCATGCTTTGTAAAGTGTTCTTTAAGTTTGCTGTACTGTACATGCAGCAATAAAAATCACAGACCTAAACAATATATGAATAAGAACTATCAGTATCCAAATATAAATCAAGTATGTATTCCAGCCCTTTTCTAAATTGCTCATTTTTCTCTGTCCTAAACAAATTTAAAAGTTGATTTCTGTTTTTTTCAGTCCTGGACAGGCTTGGGCTGTTTAATCGCCATAATTTAGGGGAGATTGAAAGAGACATCCTAATGAGGAATTTTGCAATGGCTGTTTGCCAAGAAATCAATCAAGTGATCTCTTTCAAAGTCTATCACTAACCTCATTAAACTAGTGAGAAATGAAGCTGTGAGTTTCTCAACCTCATTCCGTACAGGCTTTTGGCACTCAGAAGGGCTGACAGTGAGAAACACTGACTGCATCCCCCTGATGTGCAGACTGGGCACTGGCTCAGAGCAGAGACTATGGATGTAATAGGATCACTGAGACAAAAATGGCTATAGGGGTGATGTCCCTTTAAAGATTTATTTTATTTGCATGTAGTTTGCTATGAAAAAATCAAGTGAACTTAAGACAACATCAGCTTCACCTTTCAGGCTCCCAGTCTTTAAGTGGCTGCCAGTTACTACCATGGTGATTCATCCTAATGAGTAGCAAAGAGCTGTTAGTAGGTGCCCTGAATCAGTACAGCAAGAGGCAAACAGACTGGCAGAAGCCTTTGTTTAAAGCACAGGTGCTCTGAAGATAAGAAAGCCCAAAGGACTGTGATCAGAAATAGGTCATGTGTGTAGTGCATTGGGCTTGTGTTCTGTTCACCTGGCTGCTGCCAGCAGGCACACATAAAGCTTGCTACTACCTTGCCCATATTCAGTGCCTGTCTCTGATCACCTCCTGTTCTGTCCCACTGGATCACACAGATATGACTTCTCTTTAAAATGTCACACATGGTGCCACCTTTCCAAGAGGAATAATAGAATTTATTTTCTAATAACTACATTAGTTATTAGCTATACATTAGCATTAAACTACAAAAGGATTGTCAAACAATTGGTATACACAAGTCCAATCCCAAAGACGAACTTTCCTGAACTGCATAGCACCAAAGGCCTGCTATAATTACTATAGCTCTCCAAAGTAAAAGATTTTTCAATATATGTGTTATAAAATATTTGTCCACTCACCAGGTCTTAATCTTCTGGAAAAGTTCCCTAACCCCCAGAGTCTTAATAAATTCAGAGTAAGTAAAATTTGATTAAGGACTTTCTAGCATGAAAAAGGTTCTTTTTTTCTTTTTTTTTTGTGACTGTAATGTTCATTCAGTATGACATCCACTCACATGCTGAGGTCCAGCACAAGACCTAAGCTCTGCTTAAAATGTACTTAATCCCACAGGGCTCTCCTTGCATAAATCATCTTGTTCTCCACATCTTGCAGCACTAAATAATGACTGAACAATGTTATCAAGAGTTAGAATTAGACATCAATTCACTTAATGAAAGCATCTAAACAGCAGTCAGAGAAATATTACCATACTACCAACCTATGGCATATACAATATATCATGAATCACATTGAAAATTCAAAGGTTTCAAGTATATACTCCCTGAGCAACACATTCTTGACACACTTCTGAATGTTTTGAATACAAATATAGGCAAGATAATAAGAATCTGCACACTTAACTGTGCTGTTATGCAGAGAAGAATATGCTAAATTCAATATGTTTTGGAGAAGCACTCTTAAAAACCAGTTTGGTTTTTCAGTAGGAATATTTCCCACTTAGGAGAACTATTGTTTTTAATTAGGCTGGAATACAGGCATTTCTTTAAGATTCTTTCAGAAAAAACAGATCTTACCATAAAGAGATACCATATGATATTCATCGGTGCTAATCCCTCACCATGAAATGACACAAATGAAAGGCAAGTATAATCTGACAGATTCATATTTTCCTGTTTAGTTGGTTTAACTAAACATAATCAGGGCATCAGTTCTGACCAGTGCAGTTATGATATAATATTTTACAAGTGAAGGATGTAGGCATAAGTTGGTCCCAAAACTCTGCCCCATACTGAGAGAAGAGAGGTGCCCTTAGAAGAAGGTGAGAATTTCATTTCCTCAGCACATGTACTCCAGGAAACCTCCATGAGAAAAACTACAATTTAAGGCTCAGTCTTTAGCATTAAAATTGTATAGGGATGTGTGTTATAGTCACTTTCTTATCAGTTATTCAGTAATAATCAGCATACTTTTTTTTCTGGTTCAAAATCAACCTCATGGGACAACTCTGTTCGCATTATTTTTAATTAGCTTAGCAGTATGATTTTAAAAATCTCTTTCAAATAAAGATGCAATAACCCAGAATTAATAATACAAAAATGTTCTATACATAACTGCAGTTGCAAGAACTTGGATTCAGATATCTTTACCATAGGGGTAAAGATAGAGCTAGAGGGTCACAGGCTGTGTTTTCCCTCCCAATGTAGCTAGAAATGAAACTCTCATAGATTTCACAGTGTAGAACCCTCTATTATTACTGGCATTGCTGTTGCTGTAATATTTTTTATTGTTATTATTTTATTTGGGGTTGTCTTCCAAACTTCAGTCACAGGAAGTTATACAAAGGCACACTGCATGAGAAGCGAATACTTGAAAAAACTGAGGCAAGGTTTAAGAAAATCAACTGCAGAAATATTTACATTAAAACTCAGCTCAGCTCCCAAATTTTCCTGAAATCTCCACTGAAGTTTCATTTGACACTGAAGCTACTCATACTAGAAAGAAACATCAGTTTCTCATTGTACAGGTCTCCAAAGGTTTGAATACCTAAATGTCACTCAGTTTCAGTAGCATTGCTCAGCAGCTTTTCACATGTATGCCTTGCTTGAATTAATTTTCATAAGCTGCTCCTAATTTGAATTAATTTTCATTATGCCATTCCAATGGATATGAAAGGATTAGACATGCTTAGAAGCATTTATAAAAATGTTAATTTCCTGGGTTTGTCCTTTAGTTCTTCATTGTACCACTACTAAGTATGTACCACTATTTGGGGAACAATTTCACCAAAGATTCTTCGTCCTCTCACTTGCTCCTTTTTCTCTACCCCATCAGGATGGTTAAGGCATCCTCAAGAACCATATGCCAGGCAGAAGAACATCTTTGGTCAAAAGTGAAATTAATCACAATTAATTACCACAGTATTATAGTTATCACTTCAAGAAAGGAAAATTTGCTTTTCTTGGGACAAAGTTCGGGTTTTCTATCAATACCAAGAGGGTGAAAAATTATATTTAACCCCTACCAATGAAGACTTGAACATTTAGAAAGTGACTTGCAGATGTACACTGAGGGCTGCTCCTGGTGTGAGGGCAACATGGCTTCAATCTGACCGTGATATACAGACTTACTGTCTCTGGAAACCAGAATGCAGGTGTAAGAGGAGGGGAGGTGGGGACCGGTGAGGATTTAGTGTTACAGACTGCATTAGCACTTGGAATGCCGTGCAGAGGTCAGGGCCTCAGAAGCCATGAAGCACTGGGAAGTCTCCCAGTCCAAGCAGCATCTCCCAGCTTTTCTCAGATAGAAGTCTACTGGTGATCTGGTACCCCACTGTAAGGCATTAGCTCACCTAAGGTCTGTTCAAGTAGCTGATGTGCCTCTCACTATACCTAAAAGTGCATTTTTACAACACCCCACATCCCAGCGACTGTGTTCTTTAAGAATAACTCTCTACAGAAACAAGAAAGGCTGGGAGACCACAGGATGACACAAAAGTGGTGTGATTATACCAGAGAGCACACCAAGAAGTGATCTCTCCTACTGAACTACTACCACTGCCAAGCTTTTGGCAAGTGCTAAAGCAGCGTATGTAGCTGTAACACAGGGCAGGCCTTCCACTGATGGGAGCTGGAAGTGCAGGAGTGGCCAGAAGGGAAGACACAGGGCTCTACTGAAAAAAAGTATGTAGGAATAATTAAAATGGCAGTGTATAAAAATAGTTAGTAAAACAGGAAAATGTAACTAAATATGTGACAGATTTTCCAGTGAAAAAGTCCTGTCCAGTCTAAATATTACATTTCTGCTCCTACTGTACTTGTGTTCTTTCAAAATAGTTAAGTTGTCTTTGTCCTAAACGCTTATAGATACAGAGGATATTTTGGAAGATTTCAGATTACTTGCTCTCCAACATAACCTTTATTTCCTAAAATAAACACAACTAAAGAAACAGGTGGTTTAGGAAACAAATCAGAACCAGTGCAATTACAGCAAGACTTGACTTGCCTTCAGAATGTAGCCTGGCTGTCTGCAAATCAGATTCTAATTTAAATCCAAGTGGGAAACTGAGAATTAGAATGCTTATCACTGACACGGTGTTCCTGTGTGTTATTTCATATGGATTTGGACATGCAGCATTAGAATATAACTGGGTGAAAGAATATAAATATATTGGCATCATACCTACCTTTGTTTCACTTTTGCAAATTCTAACACATCCCTAACTTTACTCATGCAAATACACTGAAATAAAAAGGGACTATTACTGTGAGGGAGGTTAAGCAGATGCTGACATGATTTACAAAACTGGAGCCTTGAAAAGCAAATGGCTTCCAATGGAAAGGGGTAAACCCAGTCATCACCGATTTCTCTCTCCTCCCCCAATTTCTTTTAATTTTCTTCACTTTCACAATCTCCTTTAGTAACAGCACCCATGCTGCATGCCAGCACTACAGTCTTTTATGTTATTTTCTTTTGCAAACCTACAGATTAAAGTAAGGGCTGAACTTAATATTGCATGTAGAGAACCACAGTAGAACATGTTTAATTTCTGTAATGGTGCAAACAACTGTTATGTGTGGCTAACAGTGTGCATGTCTGAGCAGTCATATCTTCATTTTACAAAGAGTATACAACCCTGTGCAAGACAGCTATTCATCACCTTTATGAAGGGCTGCAAAAAGAAGCAGAGTACTTTGTGGCCTCTCAGTGCCCTGCTCCCATAATACACCTCATCAGAAGTCTGTAGTTAGGACTGTTCTCAGCTTCAGTGATCAAGCTGGGCCAGCAGCCAATTCTGAACATGTCATGCTTTGCCCTGCACAAGCCCCCAGTGCCACCAGCAGCCAATGACCCCTCATCATCAATATCAAGCACAGGCACACCATTACTAGATAAACTTTTCTGCAACTTGATGACTCTGCTACCTGAACCCTAACAAAAACCCAGCTCTAATCACTTCAAAAACCCAGCTCTAATCACTTATCCATACTTTAGTGATATTTTTCACCTCAGCCTAAAAAGTTTTTTTCAAGTGGCACATGCCAGCTTCAGGTCCCAGATAAGTGTAATCGCCCCTTCCTGTATTCACAACTTATTCCAGCTCATTTGTACCTGCAGTTCAATGTTCATACATTAAATCTACTACAGACATTCTTTCTAGTAATAAAAACCAGTCCTTACCTGCACTTTTGGAACTGCACCTCACCCTCCAGTAGCCTGAATCTCTTCTTCCCTTCACTGCATTCTACCCAGCTGCTGAAGCCACTGACCTAAGTGCTGGTGGTACCTGCCAGCATCAGTCCTTAGCTTAGCCTGGCAACACCTGTTGAATCTACGGCTTATTCTGAATTACATCCATATCCCATGCACTGCCTGCACTGCTTTACCTCACTCATCTCTCAGCACCTTGCACAAATTAAAAGATACATCTGAGCATTTTAACCTCTGTTGATGCAGCCTCAACCTTTCCACTAGAATCAACACTTTTTGACCGACCACCTAAAAGTAGTGTAGAAAATTCATAAACTTTTTCTAAATTATTTTCTAACTTAAAAGAACAGTGTTTTATTATGGAGAATGGGGGAAATTAAACACTCTTTTACTTTAACTTGAAAGCCAGCATCCTACAGAATATTGACATATTACTCTGCTGCTTCCATACAGGAATACCATTTCAACCTGCTCTGTTCTGCTGCTTTTCTTGAAATCAAATAAAATTATTTTAGTAATAGAGGGAGCATATGTTGTCACAGTGCATCTGAAAATACTGTGTACATTGGCCAGCACTGTGTTAGCTGAAATGCAGCAGAGATGTTTCACTGCAAAAATTCATTTGAAGATGTTTGAAAGGAAAAATTCTGAAAGCCCTTCCTTGACTTCCCAAATGACATATAATTGCAACATCAGGCATACTGCTCCTAAAGTTTGCAGTCACAGGCTGGTCTGACTTTTGGAACAATCCAATACCTTACCACAGTTCTGAGTGCAAGTGCCTAAGCTCATTCATTGTAGTCCTGGAAATGCACAGGATGATTTTTTTTCCTAGTAAATTCTGCATTCTCTCTTCCAGTATTGTTAGGGTATAGATGTATGTACTGACATGTACTGTCACTACCTTCTCAGTCTGAGGGTGGCTCTTGTTCCCACACCAAACTAATTCTCTATATATTTAAAGACGAGGGAACCTCCAGTAACCCAAACATGATTAATAATTATGTGGTTTCATCATGGTTCAAATCTAATTTAAAAAAATATCCTAGATTTGAACTTACTTTATAGAACAGGCAAGAATGTTACAAATCTAAATGACTACATAGTCACTGGTGAAGTTTTGCTTAAAATCTGCATTATTGGATGCTATAAAATGTATAAATGATGACTTTTTAAAATGCTGATTATACATTTCCATCCAAATATGATTTAATTATCATATCTGATAGGAAAATATCTATATAGCTGCAGAATAAACAAAGCATAATATGAAACCTGAATTAAAGTAAAACTCTCTTGTGGAGTAATACATGTCTTTTTAGTATGATGGGGAAAAAAGGTTGATATTATGGTGTTTTAAAACCAGAAACACTGACACTGCATTATAAATTATTCTCTCTCTCTCTCTCTCTCTCTTAGTACTTTATATTCAGGTAATCTTAAGCATTTGGAGAATCTATGTGATTTCTCATCTCCAGGCATGCTTAAATATGCTTGAGAACTAGAATAAATGCAAAATCATAAGCCTTCTTGAACCTTAAGATGAAGGCCACTATGAATTCAGTAGAAAATTCCATTAAATTCCTCATGCACATTCTCTACTGTCATTTCAGCACATTTATGATAAGAATGGGGACCTGCCTGCTTTGAATGACTCTTCTACCTGCTATCTACTGGCTTCCCAGTGTCTGTTAATAGTGCTTTGGATTTCAGAGGATAATACAGTCTGGAATGAAACTATCTCAGGTTTAAAAAATTATTCTCGGACATTAATTTTAAATATGAAGTAGAAATATCTGTGTTTAGCTTAAAAATGATTAATGTGATTGGATTTAATATGCTAATTTAACACATTACAGTTATTTTACAAGATGTGAATCTTCTTTCTAGAACACCTTGTTTCTACTTCATGATAGAAACATTCCCTCTCTCATTTATCTGGATGTGAACACTATGTGAAGATAAATTACATGCCCCAAGTTTCCACATACCATCACACCCTTCACCTTCTGATACAGAAAGCTCTTTTAGAACTAAATTAACAGAGTTAAATTAAACTAAATTAACATAAAAAGCATAACATGTTAATAAAATAAGTCAGGAATTTGGTTTTATGGGATTATGCTGGGTGGTATAATGAACCAAAGGATCCCAAGTCATGCATTTCATACTCAACAAGATAATCAAACAATCATTTTCAAAAAAAGGAAGTCAACTGTTTATTATTTAAACATTTTAAAGGACTTACCTGATTTAGGGTCACAAAACCCTAATAAAAATCGTGGCTTAACATGAATTAATCAGTTAATTTCAAAGGTAATTATAATCTAAGGGATATAGATAAGCATCCAGCAGGATCTAAATATCTAACTGTCCATGTTTTCTACCTGCTCATATTTTGTCTTCATGTGGGGCAGAAAAGAAGGAAAAAAGATTAATAGGTCAGTTATACCTCAAAAATGTCACCTTATCTCAGCATAATTAAATGAGCTAAAATAAAAGAATACAACTTGAAATGCAATATGTCACAATATGTGTGACATTAAAATAGAAAAGTAAATGAATCCCTGCAATGAAGTACACACAATCTAGACATGTGCAAAGGATCAGGATGTATGACATAATACTCATATCACATCACACACAATGTGGCCTAAGAAGCCAGGACAGGTATTAGGTCTTTGACCTTATTCCCTAACATTATTTTTTTTCAGGACAAAGTAAATATAAATCTTGAAGACACAGAAATATAACAGCTGAAGGTTATGCAGCTAACATTCAAACTATACACTCAAGAATTATAGTTTAAAGTTTAAAATAACTCAGTCAGCCTGATTAGACTATGCTCCATCATGTGCATAAACCCAGAACATCTAACAGATATTTTTGAGTTAAAAATGCTGTCTCTAACGATTTGACACCAATGTTTCATAAGGCTTCTTGGCTGCCAACAATCACATCCATCTGTTATGTTGGCAGCATGCTCAATCACAAGGTGTGTTGGATCTCTTCATTTTAGCCACCACTGCCAGATAAATAAAAAAACCTTTGAACTGAGTCTGAAGGCATTCAGAAAGTACTAGTTAGAGTCTATCTGAACAGGACAACAAACTTTGGCCAGAAGATAAAGAACAGAGAAAAGAATTGAATAACTCTAACAACGGTCATATCTTTGCTTGAAGAAGTGAGCAAGCATTGAAAAGAGCCATTACTATCCGACAATCCCACTAAATGACACTTCCCCAGAGACACATATTGGAAGTAATAGCAATATCTTCTCTTTCTTCCACAGAGCTTAAAGACCACTTTCTGACTTCTCTCTCATGAATGTGTGTATATAACATACATATAATATCAATACACATGTGTGTACTAAACATATACATATGTATAGCATACATAAATACTATACACACATATATAATAACAAGACATGCACAAAATATATATACACACATAACTTTTGCTGGCAAGCCCTCTTTGGTTCATTACAACTACAAGGAGCAAAATCTACTGTGCTATAAATTTTAGGTTTTTTTCCTGCAGGAGGGAGATAGTCATTCAGTGCTTCTGCAGAGCAGAACACATTTTCCTGCAGTTACAAGGGGAAAAAGCCACACAAAACAGTGTGGCTAATGGCTTATGGCTAATCCATTAAGGCAAGTTCTGTATACTATAGGAAACCACTGCAGCTCCAACCTTGCTTCCTTTCTGAAGGAGAATTAGAAAAGGTCTTGGCAAAGTTGGGCAAAAAACTTGAGCAACTGTTTTTCAAGCCATCATTTTCTTTCTAGCCACCAGCATATTGTTTCAGAAGCATTTAAGCAGGGAAATCTCACTGGAACTTCTGATGGTTTGTTTTGGTTTGGGTTTTTTTGCAGTTTTTTGTTTGTTTTTATGGTGGTGGTTTTGGTTTGGTATTTTTTGTTTGTTTGCTTTTTGGGTTTTTTTTTGTTGTTCTTCATTTGTTTGGTTTTTTCTTTTCCCTCTGCAACTACCTAATGATCTTTAACTTAATTTCTCAGCTATAAAATCTGGTATCAGCACACCAAGTAATTTTCAGATGAATGCATTTCCCTTTATTCCACTAAATGAATTCGGCCTTGTTACTCCTTGTTACTCCTTGTTACTAAAACAGACAAATTTGAAAAACAATTCCTAAATTTTAGTTTCCTTTTTATTTCTTCCACTGTACCATCTGCCCCCCAAAAAGACTAAATTCAGAGGAACAAAGCTCAGTATTTTAACATTCCCTTCCAGATAGCTGGGCTTTGCTTTTCTAGGAATGTGGGGACTGTGCCTGTGAGGAGAGCAGAGCAGCAGGGGTGAGAACCCCTGCACCCAGCTGAGCTGTCTCCAGGAGCTGAGCCCGGTGCGAAGGATCCTGCGCTGGCAGCAGCGTGGCGCTCTCAGGATGTATCAAGGAGCATCCTCACTGCCAGCCACATTACAGTCTCCACTGAGAGCTGCTCTCATTTGGGCAAGAATGGGCTTTATACCTTTGTAAAATGTGACCCGAACAGATGAAGACACTCAGTGCCTAAAATGCCTCTCAATAGTACATAATTGCAAACAGAGCAGCAATGGGATATTCAGATACAAGCTTGGCAAGGAGTAGTTTTTGTAGCAATCAAAACTGCTTCATGGTATCAGATACAGATATTGTTTGATGAAACAACTACAATATATAGCATTGGACGTCCCAAAGTGATATTAAATGTGAGAATGTAACAGTAACTCTTCCGTTTCAATCAATTACTGCTACTTTGTAATTTTTACTTATTTGAGGAATGTGCCAGAGAACCTTCACACAAGAAGCTCTTAATCTCTAATTCTGCTGGCTTGTTGATTGCTGTCTGTGTGAACTTCAAATTCTATGTCTTCCAGTCTGGAGGAAGATAAAATGATTCACCTTTTGTAAATACATTCATGATTTTTGAACACAAAATCAGGTATACTGTCTGCAAGTACTTTAAGACACAATACAGTGCATTAAAATTAAATTTAGAACACGACTCCATCGCTTTGACTACTCAAGCAGTGTTTTCCAGCACCAAGATTGTTTTACAAATATTTTACATTAATGCCAGTATGAAATTATGTCAGTGTATGGCTGTACAGTACAACTCTACCTCAGAAAACTTAACTATGTTCTTCTGCAGTGTGATAGTGAGCAATGAGGATTGATAGTAACTGAGAGTGACATCCAATTTCCTCAGATTTCAGACCTTTCACCTGTCACATGCCAGAACACCAAGGATTTGGGTTTTTTTGTTTTACCTTCTCAAAAATTGTTTTTTTCTTCCTTAAATATAAAAGAGTAGTCTTCCACAAACATTTATATAAATTTCAACTATCAAGTTGAATTCACTTATCAGATTTTGTGATAATGAGAAACGGTAAATATTACACAAATCCATAAAATAATATAATAATTTGTAAACTGAGGGGGGGGGGAGGGGTGTTATTATTTTAAGCTGCTTTCCCCTGTGGGAGGTGAGCGTATCTAAATCACACATTGGCAACTGTATCCAAAGAATGGCATGTGGAAAAACTGATAGAGCTGTTCAACTACCAGTTTCAAGTTTAAGGACAATAATCCTTTTGGCTTCAAATCTTAAAAGAGTCAACATTAGAGTACAGGTTAAAAGTATAACATGCAGTAGCAGATTTTCAAGGCTTTCAAGACAGAAATGGGAAGGAAAGCAGTCTTGTAATTCAGTCAGGGAATTACATCCCACAATTAATTATTTGCTGGTGTACAATTTTAGCCTAAAATAGATGAACAGAATTAAATACCTATATGGCCTCTCCTGGAGTCTTCTAGTGATAACACACTATTTTGTATTTTAACAGTTAGCAACTCAGTATCTACCATACAGAAGAGACTTGTAAATACACTTAGATTGAGACAAAATATTAAATAACTTAAAGGCTTAGTTCTCTTCTGCATTATATCTGCTTAACTCCACTGACAATTCATCAACTGATACTGATTGGTCAGGCTCAAGATGTTTCAAAGTGCTCAGATGGACAGACAACACAAGAGAATGACATGGTGTATATCATATCATATCAAATTACCAAAGCTTGGCATTTTTACAAGGCTCTCATGAAGACAATCACAATGAGACACATCCAGTGCTTCAGAAGGGTCCAGCCTTCTGCAACACCCATACCAACTCCAAGCCTCTGTACTCTCTGTCTCCAGCACATGGATGCTGCCTGTCATTCTAGCAAGCTCCTACAAAGTATGCCTAAGCAAAGACAGGCCAGAGCAAAAATTATAACTTCTTTGTTATTACATGAACAGCTCACTGAGAAGTAAAAATCTCTCTTCCAGGTTTTCCTTCCAATAGATCTTTCAAAAGTTACCTGTACCATTATCAAACACAAGAAGTCACATTCACCTTTAGTGATACTGGTGGAGTACTGGTGGAGTGGAACTCCTGACAGAGTTCTGGCTCTGAATGGCATTATTTCATATCAAATAAATCACATCAAAATAAATCAGAGAACTATTTCTTCCAGTGCTTTTCATACTATTCCTGCTATATCTCAGGCAAATTACATTCTTTTCAAAAGTAACAAATAGAATAATTTTTCCAGAGAGCAATCAACAAAATCTCCCCTCATGACCTTCCATCTTTCTCTGCTTTCCTGAGAAATAAAGCCACCAGCTGCACTGGCACCTTTGACAGATGACTTCAGTGATTTTTTTCTGAACATATTCCCTCTCTCTTAAGCATAGAAGTTGCAAAACTGTTATTCTGCAAACCCTATCACTGAGGTAGGTTAAACCATTCGGTAATCCTGGAAACACACAGACTGATTTCAATCCTGCCATGAAAGCAAACTGGCCCAGCTGGGAACCCAAAAATGTATGACAAAGTCATCCTGAATGCTCAGAGAAAGCAAGAAAATTTCACCAAAGTTAAGCAGCATTTCTCTAAATGAATTTTAAAAACTGCATTATTGCTACACAACAAATACAGATGCAACCAAGTTTCTTCAAGCTTTAGGAGACTACATATGTTTTTCTTACTAAATTTACTAATTATATTATGTATTTTTATAATATTCCGTATTCAAGTCAAATTATTAAAATAAGGCATAGATACATGTGCAATAATTTCCTCAGCAGTATGTCAAATTATATAATTCATCAATTTCTAATGATAAGTAGTGATAAAGACTAGTAATGACAAGTAATATTTTATCATTGGTTATGGTTAATGTACTTTTTTTTTCCTAAAGCAAGGATATTTTTTTTCCCTACTCTTTAGCATATGATCTTAATTTAACTTAGAAGTAAAACAAGAGCTAATTCAGCTAGAAGAAAAGCATGGTTATGTAAGCCTTGGGATGAAACTTCACTGCAAATGAAACATTTGAAATGAAAATCAGCCTGTTACACTTGCCTTTTTCCTGGGCCTAGAAGCAATACAGTTGTAGCTCATCCACTCAATCACTTCTGATTTCCAGAGCTTTTTTTCCAGAGGGATGTTTAAATGAGATACCTAAATGTATTTTATGCCAAATGGTCCAAGTATTAACAGAACTGAGTCTGGGTCTTTTACCTAAGAATAATTACAGAAATCATTTCATCTGTCATGTGAAGACCCCAGAACAAAATAAGCTGCCACAAAGCATTGTGTAATGTCACATAGACATGCACACACACACTTTATACAAAGAATATTGCAGTTGTTCACTTTCCCTCTTACAGGGACACAGTCTAAGGTGGCAGCTTTCCTTGGCGAATATGCTATCACTAGATTTCCCATTAGGGCATTTTCCATGGAGAAAGATTTTTCCTGTATCACAGATCAAATCATGCTAATTTCAAAGTAGAGGCAGTCACATCAAATTGATTTTTAAAAGCTGAAGAGAGGAAAGAGAGTTGTGAATTGTGTGAGAGGAAGCAGCAATGTGATGTACATTTCCAACATCATGCTTTCATATTCTGTGTTACAGAAGCCCTTGAGATTTGCATTCCTGTATTTACCTCATTGAACATTTCACCTCTACTAATTGCCACTCTCATACCCACTGTCAGAAGATCACCAACAGCACTGGATTTCTGTGCTGTAAGCAGGACTATGGCTCCTTTTTGAACTTACGCAGCTTAGTTTCACTGTTTCAACATCCCTACAACCATGAAAAGATTTCACAAACTCTACAAACTCCACTATATTACATAGAGAAGTGGAAAACCATGAGAATTATGTTGGGGGAAGGTATAGTTATGCATTTATATTCAGGACAACATGGTCCTATAACTACAATGGGAACATCAATTAACATGTCAGGATATATAACTGGTCCCAATAAATAAATCCTTGAGAAATTTCTGTAATTTCCCAGTTCATCAGTACATATATATATATAAACCTGAAGTGTCTACTTGAGTGTATTTCATACCTGAGTATCATTTCCAGGTAAAAAGAGCAGTTATAAACAAGCAGACTAAAGGCTCTCCTTTAACTCCCCAGGTAAATTTCATCTCCTCTAACACTAGGCAGCAATGAAGCAGCTTGTCCTCCCTGTCTTTGAAGGTTCCCATTACCTCAGTGGTGGGAACTGCCTGCGGGCAATGACACTTTCTGCTTGTGACAGGCACCTCAGCCTGGTGGAGAATCACCTAAAGCAACTCAGAAGCTCAGAGGTCTCCTGAGCACTTAGTTCTGACTAGATGTCCAGCTGGTTGGAAAAGTAAATTAGGTGATAAAAGTTCTACTATAAATTAATGTGAAGTCCCTGGGTGAGTGTACTAAAAGGAGAACTAGCAAAGCTTTTAAATTCCCTCCTCTTCCATCACTTGTTATTTCAGACTGATAAAGGAGAATAAAAATATTTGAGAATTTTTGCACTTTTATCTCACAGTTCTCTATTAGATATTCTCTTCTTTCATGGACAGCAGTATGGGAGCCCATGTGAAGTGAGCAGGAAGGGCAAAAGTGGCTGTTATTAAGCAGAGGAGCAAAGCAGTGAGACTTTTCAGTGTAGAATATGTGAGAATTTTTAGAACTGCACAGGTTCCCTCTATACCTCTTATCAGTATACACAGTTTTCCCACACTGTGTGATGATAACATGAGACATCAAAGCATCACTTTTACTCTAGAATGATGACAATTCCGAAGACAGATTGCAAATTTCACTATAAATCAAAAGAGTTCAAAATGTTCTCCAGACTTGAACAGTGATCAACTTCTGGAGCATTACTTCAAGTGTTCACTGCCATCAATTTCAATAAATTCAGCATGCTTGACATTGAAAATGGCTTAAGATACCAACTTCTATATAACAATAGTAGCAGAATGATGCCATAGCAACTTCAGCTACAAATACCTGAAAGAAATAGCAGCTTCTGTCCTGTATCTATGCTTCAAACATATTGAATAGCAATTTGCATTAAAATTTCATATATCTTGACATCTATGTTAGACTGTATTGTCATTACCCATGTAAGTTCAGCACAATATCCTGTAAGCCTAGCGTACCTAGGAAAATTAATTGTTCATGCCTTTCATACATGAAAAAGGTATGGCTGCGCTCAGAAGTCACCTTTGACTCTTCCTTGCTGAGATATTCTTTCTCCTGGTGTACATTGAATCATTGTTCTTTATGCCCTCCTCACACACAGCTCTTATTAAAATCCCTACTTTAGTTTTATAGAGAGTTTGCAAGATGATAATATGCCCTAGAGAAGTCAAGGGTCTGCCTTAAGATATTTGTTTTCCTTTTTTGCTATAAAACAGTTGAGTCCTAATACATTTGTTTTCAGTAGACATAGCAAGTACACACCACAGTGATGTTAATATAAGAGGGCACTAATCAGGAAATTACATTTTGAAAACCTCTGTATTTTTTAAATTGTGTTCATGTGAAGAAAAAGGTCAACTAAACCCTCCTCCCTGCTTAATTGGGTAGTTTAATCCACAGACCTGTCACAGAAAAAACACAACTGCCAGAAACACTCTATATCCACATCGCTGCTAAGATTAAAATCAAAGAGAATGTCAGCATTCCTTCAGAAACCAAGGAAGAACCAAGGTAGAATTTTTTTATTGTAACAAAATACTGTAAAATACACATTCAATGTGAAAATAGAGTGCATTTATTTCTGTTGGCTGTTTTTCTCCTTGTGTTTCTCAAAGCATTTTTCTTCACAAATTACAAAAATCAAATCCTAAAACAGAGTGGTGATGGTTCATTACACATCTCTTGGCAGGAAAACACACCTTCTTTTCTACAAGGCCAAGGAACACCTGTTGAGTTTTAGGCCAAGATTTTCTTGATATGGGTGCTTTAATTCCCAGCCACCAGTTGGCAAGATAAAAACCAGAAAATATCTAAAATTCCTTTTGTGTTTATTTTACATAGATTTAGAAGCTAATAAAATAAAACACAGAAAAATCCTTATTAGGACCTTTCAGAACTCTCATTGTTCTAAGTTGGAATGAAAGTCCAAAACTGAACTGACAATTTCAGACAAAATTATTTGGACTATTTTTAGCTCCAACTGTTAGTGAGTATATGAAAGTCAGGTTATGTCAGTAATATTTGATTATTTTTATTTTTAAATGGGAAATCATTTCTGCACTGTTGTTGAGAGTAGAAAATCTAAGTGTTTCTATATGTGTGTTATAGTGCCATGCCTTTCAGTAAATATCAAAGACACAATTAACTGAAAGAGCTTTTCCCCCCCAGGTAGATCAGTACTTTAAAAGCATATTTCTACCAAGCTTCATTAATTGCTGTTTTGCAGCAGATGATTACATATTACAACTAACTGTTGTAGGACTTGCATAGGAAAATGTGTTTGTAACAGTTGTTCATTAAATTTCAATCTTATTTTCCCCAGTGTAACTTGATTGACTTTTCCATAAAAAAATTTGCCCCATAAATGATAATTATAGTTATACTTAAATTCTACCTTAACTAGCAAGCAGAAAGCTATGTAACATCTAAAAAGGATAATTTTTTAATAAATAAACATGTAAAACAGTAGGTCAAAATCAGCTTTCAAATATACTGAGATAAATCCTGACTAAACAGTAGGGTTCACAAGTCATGCCAGGTTTATTTTTGTGTGCAGTATTTTTGTAAGAGTAAGATTTTTCCCATATACCCACACCCCTCAAGACAAGCTGTTACTACAGCAGCCCAAATCAAAGCTTTCACAGCTGAAAACATTAGGAAAGTGTCACAAACAAACCATTTGTGATGGATGAGTTGTCCCTGTATGGCAAACATCCAGAAATAAGATATCCTTCTGTAAAAGGAGCTGAGTTTCCAGGCATTATTTTCCAGGCATTTATTGCTCAAATGCTGAAGACACGAGTTATTTAATGACTAAGTCACCAGATTATAACATAAGTTACACAGGAAGAAGCTTTGCTTTTTCAAGAAGTTGTCCTCAGTTTAGTCCAACTGGAAGAGACACTGCTATTTATTTTAAACTCAACCAAAACAACAACTGTCTGTTTCCCACACATTTTAGTTTTCCAATCTGTTGCAAAATTCTGAATTCAAACCACATTATTGCCTTATAGAATCAATTAAAAGGAAGCAGAGGTTTGTAAGAGCTGGTTAATAGGCATTGAGGATTCCTGGCATCTTGGAGAACGCCACCAATGCAATAGCAACCAAAAGAGACACACCAATCAGTAGCAGCCTGTAGAAGTGAACTAACAAGACACTGAAAAGCTTAAAAATTGATTTTTGCAAAAAATGGAGGCAACTGTATTGTAGTTCAGTTACAGTTTACTCCATATGGCCAAAATTTGTACAGTTGACAAAACACATCTGTTCCTCAGAATTCTTCAGCAATTTGAGATATATTACTCCATATTATTTTGATTTATTTTTATTATTATTCCTCAGAAAATCCAAATTTTAATTAAGGAAAAAGCATTTAAACTTCCTAGTTCAGCTACTGTATGCTGCTTTCAAAAAAGCTACTTGGATATGCTAAGCAGAATTCTAAAAATAGACCAGTACAATGCAAAGTTTGTTTCCAACTTTCTGAGAAATTACTTTCTGGCAGTCTTGAGGAGAGCTATTAATTGTCGATTCAGTATTGCTTTTGATTTCCTTAGACCAGATTTAGCAATAGAACTGAATGAATCAGGGCACGTGGGAAGATATCTGCAACATAAGCCTCACAGGCTTTTATGTTTAGATCAAAGGGTATTGATTTACAATTCTGAGGATGAAAACAGTGGTGAAGAGACCGAGGCAGCTTTAAGTAAAGTGCTGAGATCAGTGACAGATCTGATTTTAGCTATGCGTTCCATCAAATAAAAACCAGGCCAATGGCCTTGTCATGCCTTCCTCTCCCCAACCTACTTGTAACATTAGCAAATAGGTTAATGCAAACTAAGCAAAATAAAGCTATACAGATAAAAAAACCAACAACTTTTATGTCCCAGCTCAATCACAGAATGAATGCAAGTGAGAAGCTGGAGGACCACAAGAGAATCAGCAGTAAAAACTGGTGAAAGAAAAGTAAGATCTCCAGTGTACAGCACAGAGGGCTCTTATTCAAATCTAAACACAAAACCATAGCTACCCCAGCAATCATGGGAACAGACACCCCTCCTTGTAAAGATGCAGTCCATAGGCAGGAGGACATCCAGGACTAAAAGCTTTGCAGATCACATCTATGCTTGGTTTTGTTTCAGGGTGAGTAGTTTGGAGGGTTTTTTAAGCTTCTAGCAATTTTTAGTGTTAGTATTTGTCACATGAAAGGTGAGAGTTTAGATTTTTGCCTGTCAGTGTTATCAGGAAAGTCGAGACCCTGGTGTCCCACAGACTGCTGGCATCTCGTAATGACACCCTTTACCAAGACATTCCCAAGGTCAGGGGTACTTCGACCACCCTTTTGGAGGGGGGGGGGGGTGTG
>JAWWEE010000004.1:19361027-19374863 GCA_035221455.1 Xenops minutus | reverse complement strand
CCCCCCCCCCCCCCCCCCCCCGCCCCCCCCCCCCCCCCCCCCCCCCCCCCCCCCCCCCCACAACAGAGAGAAGACCCTTCAGCAGGTCCTGCCAAGATGTTATCCAGTGCCAGCAAGTGCAAGGATTCACTTAACAGTTTACAGAGTTACACTTTTTATTAACACAAAGTGTGGCAGATTAATAAGTTTGGAAGGTTCTCAGTGACAGTGTCTACTGCAAAAGTATGCTTTAAAGCACTCTACTGATAGGTATATTAAGCAAGCAGAAGCTCTGATATGAAGCAATTTACTAATATACTATGAGGGAAGCACCAACAAAAGCTCTAGTCTTAGGAGCAACATTTAATGTGTGTATAGTATATTCCTCACCCAAAGTGTCCCTCTGCCGGGGGGGAAGATGAACTCAGCCTGTGGACTGATCCCAGCAGGTCCTCTGGACATCTTCTCCCACTTTCCCCTATTCCCAACTTACTTTTATACTATTTTCTTTACGTTTGTGTGGAGTTTGAGCGGCCCTAGTCATAAATACCTTTTCCTTCTGATTGGTGTACCAAATGGCAGTGGAGGGTGGTCATGGCTTGGCACCTGAGGAGGGGGTCAGCATGGCTGTTGGCTTCAGCAGCAGAACATCTTTATCCTCCCTTGTCAGACAGGCACTGTACAGTCTCACTGCCACAATGTCCCCCCATTCTGCTGGGATTTGAATAGAGGGGGAGCCATGTAGTCTCCACCTCGTTCCATACCTTGTTCTGTTCCTCTGAATAGATGTTTATCATTGTACTGGAAACCATGTCGACCTCAGTCCATCCAGGGAGTAGCAGCTGATTTTTACCCCAGAATTCTGAATCTCCTCTAGATTTAACCCTATCCATCATACCAGAGCATTCCTAAGTGTCATTTTACCAATAGAGAGCAAAAGCTTTTTGAAGAAAAAAGCTTTATTTTTTCAACAGTGACTATCAATGCAATATCATTCACACAGGTGCAAAATCCTCCTTTCTATTAGTCACCTGATTTTCTTACTAAGGCAGCAACAAAATCCATAATCCTAAATAAATTAATACTAAACAAGAAGAAGTGAACAGTGCAGCAGCTGTAAAGCTGTAAAGGGAAGTGGCAAAACAAGGTGGAGACTGTAAAGCAGAACAGCAAAGGTAGGAGAAAGTGATTAACAGCTCTGCAATACAGCTTTGTTTTCAGAAATGGCACTAAGACAATAAATAGAAATTAATTTAAATATCACTCAGTGCAATCCCTAAGTCTATGTGTCAAATTCCACTTCATGGAAGCAACAAGAACTTCAGCAGAATAGTATATTTCTTCACATATTTAATACTAAATGGATATGGGGAGTATATATAACTAGACTTTGGAGTTCTTAGACTATGATATTTCAGCTGGATGCTTATATAATAGTATAGGTTTTTCTATTCCTCCTAAATCTAAACAAAAAGCACTTTTTTCTTGTCATCATTGTCTGATAAATAGCAGGTCTTTAATCAGGAAGTGGGTATGCTGACTTTATTACATGAAAATCAAGGCAAAAAAAGATTAGTTTTCATCCACAGGAGTATTTTTTATAGGCCATTAAATATTAGCAAAAAAGTTTTTTTCTAAAATGACCAAGACTAACAAAGGATTAAAATCTGTGTTTGTAATCAATTCACATGAACACATTTTCAATCCTTGTCCTCAGTAGTCATTTATTTGTCATTCAGGTTTTATGAAGAACCAATTTATTGTTAATAATAAATTTAACCTGACTAAGCACATCTGGTAACAGAGACATCACCACTTTTACACTTTTTTACATAAGGTCCTTATTTTCTCAGTGGCATAGTTTTTTCATGGAGACAGTCTCTTGACCAAACCTGTTACCAAGCACTCCACTGCATCATTTCTCAAGCAACAATGCCCAGCACCAGTTTAAACCTCAAAGTAATGCAAGTGCCTCAATAACTATCTAAGGGTGAAATACACCATTGTCACAGAGACCAAAAAACTGCTCTGCAGAGATACCATATGCAGAGGCAGGATATCCGAATTCCCCCTTAAGACCCAGGGCAGCAGTGCTTCTTTAGTCATCTGGATCAATGACAGAGTTACTGGGTCACATTGCAGGACCCCATATGGTCTCCCCAGACAGCTCTGTCTGCACTACATTTTTCTCCTGTATATAAAAGCAGTCTTCCTCATCAAGCCATAGTGTTTCTCGTCCCCTCTACATCCAGCGAGCTTAAAGACTTTTTACCAACCAACCTTTCATCTCAAGGTAAAAATCACTCTGTATATATTCCAGGATAGGAGATTAAAAAAATACTGAAAGCAATTCTAAGAAATGGAAATATTACAGAAAATGTATTAAATGTATTGTAACATCCAAGTGTTTAAAATGACATAGTTCCCTATCCTACTCGAAACATTATAGAAAATTAAAAAGGAAGCATGATAGGTCATGGATAGGGCTCAGGAGCCTCCAATTCCAATCCCTCTTCTGTCACTGAATTTCCCTCAGCCTCTTTTTGGCCTCAGAATGAATGCAGAAGACTAAACTAGGACTGCTTACACATACATTAGCAGAAGGGGAAGGCATAAAAAATAAGCGCAATGTACAGAGGAAAGGGATATCAATAAACAAATCAATTTTCTCTCACAATATTGCAGTGACAGCAACTATCCAACAATATTTAGTGTGTTGCTTTGCAAGAATGAATTACCACACTCTGAATTGTTAAAATATTTAATTTAATCATTTAGAGTTATCTGAACATCACTCTGCAGGACAAACTTCACAGTAAAGTAGATTCCAGTCTGATTCATGTGCAGACATGGAAATGAAATTAATACCCTTTGGCAGGCAGGAGGGAGTGGACAGAAAAAGTGAAATCAATAAAAACAAGGACCTTTTTTGTTGCAGACACCACATCTTAGGTAAATGTTATGAAATTTTTTTCCTTTATATGCTATTTTTCCTAATGTGCAGGATAATGGTCCTGGGTTAGGAAAAAAAAATGTGTTAACCAAATAGGTTGTTTTTCTAAGCATTTGAGTAGGGCAAGTGATATAAACCCAGCAAAAGCAGTGTAGAAAAGGATTTTGTTTTATCTTTATCCATCAATTCCAATTAATTTTACAGTCATTTTTGTAAAAACAGTTACACTGACCAATTTTTTCATGGCACAGTTTCTCTCTAAAAATATCAGCAATAAGAAATGTGAAGTGTTTCTGTAAATTCCATGACTGTCCAAAGCAGGAAGTGAGAAATGAGATTGATCAATGTGTTTAATCAGAGTCCGTCAAAGTGCATTGTTGCACTTGTTGCAACAAATGCTAGTCAACTATCTTATTAAAGCAGGCTTTATTGCAATTTTATCATGTCAACATTATAGATTACACATTGGGTTTTTTGACAATATTAGACACATAAAATGATGCTTATGATATCAAGCAGAATCTATTTCCTCTTGGAAAACAACCACTGTCCAGAAAGAGACAATTGAAGAGAAACTTGCTTTGACTACTCAGGGATAATTGAAGCTCAGAGAGATGAAGAGCTGATAAAAGTTAATATACTTTATATATTGCAAGTTTATTACAAGAATTACCTAATTCTTAAGTATACTTACTCATTTCACCTACTTAGGTCAATAAATAGGAAGTTTAAGCTCAGCATTATTAACAAGAAAAAAAATAAATTTCTGTTGAAGTACAATCACAATCCACATTGTCCTACAGCCACTGAATTTATAACTATTTTCTAATTTAGAATTTGTACAAAGAAACACTAAACACTGGAAGATGCTATAGAAAATACTCACCAAAATAGAAAACCTCACCAAAATAGACTCCAAAATACAAGCACATTAATTGGTCCATACAGCCTTCATAGACATATTTTAGATGTCAGTCGTGGCTATGCCTTTGTAAAAACAGCTTGTAGTAAGGCTCCAACAAAGACTGCCATACTATACAAATCACATTAAATAATTCTTGTTTAAGCTACAAATCTAATGCTTAAATTACCTATAAACCATTAGCCTGAATAATCTCAGGGGAACGTAATTACATATACAAAGTCTTTCATCTCAATTAGACTGAATATAGAAACATTAAGTAGTGAATAACTTTCCATAAACAAAAATCTGCTACCATTAAAGAGATCAAGATTTGCTATTGTTATACATTGGGGCAAAGAAATAATTACAAAATGAAGATTCATCTAATCAGGAATCAGCAGCATTCAGACTTCGAGTGTTTAACTCATAATGGGTCTGCAGGGCAACCACAGTAATGGAATCAGAAAAGGATCTGAATGTCTCCATAAATCCTAAACCGATGCAGATTTCACTAAAGCAAATTTAAGTAGTTAAGAAATCAGCACATCCTATGAGAAGAGCAGCCAGCTGTCGTGTGACTGCAGGGCTGCACAGGCATACAGCCCCCTACTCATCACACAGCCCTCGTCCCTTCCCATAAACCCACTCCTGATCTTAACCACGTGACATCCCACTGGAGCTGTAAAGGAATACTGAGTCATTGCACAGACAATGAAACTGCTTTCCAGAATAATCTCATATGTGCTGCTAAGAGACTAAAATAAAAATCAGAAGATCATTCCCTTTCTAATGGCAAATCAATCACATTTTCTGAATAAATATTTCAGTACAAGCAGTGCCTAACTCAGAGGTAGAAACACTGAGGTCCTCTACATCAATGTACATTTAAAGAGGGGTAAGTAGAACTTCGAAACAAGGAATTAGCATTGCCTTGAAAAAATATTTAACATGATATACTCTTCCCATTTTTACAGTAAAAAGGCAAGAATCTTCATCTCCAGATGCTGCAATGTTTTATTTGTATTAACATGCTCCCAATGAAGTAGAAAAATTACTAGTCAATAATAAAGGGAGTTGCTGATGCATGAATGATGTTAATTAAACACAGTATGAATGTCCTGTGAGACCCAGTTACAAGGAAGAATAACGGTAATCAACATCATTTCTTTCCATTTCCACTTTTCTGTTGGAAAATGTCCTCCCCATTTGCTAACCCACACTTCTACTCTATGGTTATGACAATTTCATCCAGCGGCTTGTTGTATTTAAAACAAAATTCAGTATAAGACAAAAAGCAGTTGTAATGAAGAAGCATCTGCAATTTGGGTTTCCCTTAATTATAGCTACAGAAAGACAACAAGTTGTCTATGAAATACATGAAAAGGAATTTTCTTTCTTCATCCCAAAATGACGTTTAGCCTTTCTTTTACCTTGCATCCAATCTGACTAGATGGAAGCTAATGTTTCATGATAAAACAGTGAAGCTCTAATAATGGATTTTTCAAACTTGGAAAACTTTAGTACAAGCTTCTGTCCCCTGAACTCTTTTGATCATCTCTAGTTATACTCTCCCAATAAAGCTGCACAGTTAGGCCACAATTTCACTTATGTGCTTTAGGCATTTCTAAATCATAACTTTTTACCATACTCAATCACCCTGACTTCAGAGTGACTCCAATCAGAATTACACCACTTTCACTTACAATGCTCTGAAAGTGTGACTGAACCTTAAGTTTTTTCTCATTCTTCCAGCATCATCTCAGCCTCTCCCTTTTCAATTTTCACACATCAAAGGGATTCCAAATGATAACTACAGTCTTTGCTCTCCAGTACTAACTTCTGCTTCAAAGATGGCCAAAAATATTGCATGCTCAGTAACCATAAAATAATAAAATATCTTTGTTTTCTCCCACAATTGTTGCCTTGTGTGAGCCATCTTCCATAACTCAGAGTGACATGTAAACTATGAATGCTTTCAGAACCACCAGAAGCATTTGGATATACTTAACTGGTGTTTCCCCAAGTGTTTTCCTATTTCAGGAAATGGCTCAGACCTTTGGAAGGAAATTCAGCAAAACCCTAGAACTTGACAAAAATAAATTCAATTCTATTCATATGTACTTTTAGTAGTTCAACAACATATCCTATAACTTATATTTAATTAAATTATCATCAATGACCCTACTGACTGCTCTCTCTACTTAAAGTTTCCTCTTTACCTGCATTTTAATGCAGGATTGGTTTTTTCCCCATAGCTACAGTTCCATTCTCCAGCCTGCAGTAAGTCAGGTAATGTTTTCTCTTTCATGCCCTTTTACAAAAAAACAAACCCTCTTTCTACTGTCTGTGCATTACAATCCTTAGGCAAAAGCATTCTCAAGCTGACATATAAGATTTCCTTGAGTGTCTTTCAACAGTTTGGAATGGTTTTTCCATCACTTTAGCCTTAAATCATGGCTTTGTGGGGAAAAAATGTTATTAGTTCAAACAATTAATATCTCTGTACAACCATTTGCTTCTAGTAATCATTTGTATTTGATTCATTAACTGTAAGATTTAATTTTTGTACTACATAGAAAGAGGTAACAATTTGATTTTTGGTATGATATGATGCATGTATTTCTACTCCATTGCAGGTTTCAAAATTATTAACAAATATAACAATATAACTTGGTAAGATACATGCCATGGGAATACAAAACTATCACAAGCATTGCTGGAATGTCACATTCCTTTTCCATCCTGCAGTGAGTGAGCCTTAAAGAATCTTCAATCTATTTTGCTCAGAAAATATTAAGAAGAGAAAAATTGCTCTCTATGAAATGTCTGAGCTTGAATGTGAGTAAAATGTGTATCAATAGTAGCATTAGTTTTTCCAAAATTAAGCTTCTAGCAATCAGAACTGAAGCTTTTTAAGTACCACTGTGAAATAAGACACTTCATGTGCCATGGGTATGCCTGCAGATTTCTACGACTTTAGGACAGAGTCATCTGCTGACGTCACAGCACAGCCTGGTCTTGAATAAACTTTGCAGTTTCGTAACTCCAAAAGGGAACTGGTTACTGTTCAATTTCCTGAGGCTGTTTGACTGCCAGGAGAATTTGTAACACGCAATCCAGGAAAATGAGTTAGGTTCCCAAGCTAAAATAATGTCCTTCCTTGGCTTCTACACCTTGTCAAAGAAAACCATTATCTCCCCCAAAAGACTGTGAGCAGTAGCCTCATTTAAAATGTTGACTCTTACTCTGGAGAAGACTATTTGTCTCAATCAGCTCTCATGAAAAGTACCTTATGAGTTGTTCTGAGTGCATTTTGAGGCACAAAGACTACTACCAAACTTTTCTGGTGTAGTAATCCTTGCACCCATTTTACAGAACAACATGGCAGAGGTTGCAAAAGCTTTATGTTACAAATTTCTTCATTAAAAACAAACAAAACACTCCATGAAATTCCTAGATGGTCAAAATCCCCAACTGAAAAAAATTTAAAAAAGAAATATCTAGATAGAAAAATATAAATGCTGAGAGATCTCCATAAAGAAAGCCATAATTGTATACTACATAAAGACCTTCTGACTTTTCACATAACTGTCTTGTAACGGAAATAAATAGAAATAAGAAGATATTATTCTTACTGGTCCTGTATTTGGATTAACTTGATTCAGGAAAAGAAGGCAGTTCATCAGCATCCATGTGGCATTTCTCAGTCTAGCGCTCTCTTAAAGACAACCAAAGTACCCCAGACCTTCTTCTCAGTGCCTACTAGTTACAGGTTTCCTTTCCAGTGTGCCTGAGGGCAGAGGGCTGACTAAGTAACTCAGTGATGCCGAGAGCTGCCACACACAGCCATTGTTTATGGCCTTCAACATGAGATCTGGAACACACAGACCATGAGAATGTATTAAATAAATGTCATCCAAGAAGTAAGGTATTGAAGAACTAGATGTACAAGCTAAAGCTACAGTAAAAGCTCCTAGTAGGAAAAATTAATTACTTGGTAAAAGTCTCACTGGGCCTATTCTAGAATGATTTCAGTATGATAACTTTGCATATTCATAAATTTAAAAAAAAATGCAATCTGCAATAAAGAGACTGGACAAATTCAATTACTTTTCCTTATCAGTGTCTTACAGTCTGTTCTACACGAACCTGATGAAATCTATGCTGCACTGTGTGCCTGCTCTACAGAAAGGTTTCAAATATTCACTGATTTTACAGGATGTTTTTTTAAACAAATGACAGTAAAACCCATAAAATATATGCCAGCTCAGCAATCATATTTTTTTAAAATTTAATTTTCTATCCATCATCCCACAGTCCCATAAAGTATCTTCTCCTAGTTTTGTCTGTTCTTCACAAAACTCCAAACCAATAATTCTAAAGGACTTTGCTAAACTGAGACACATTAGTAACTACCTAACACAAGAAAGATGAAGAACATGCCAGTCAATAACACAAAAATACTCTGACAAAATCTATATTAATCTTGAGCCCTCTTCTTTTAAAAGGACAAATCCTTTTCTTTCATTCTCTCGTAAGAGCTCCAGTCTATTGGAGCTACACTTTAGGGCAGAAACAATTGACTAACTTTAATGTTATTTCCCCACAAAAAATAAAAAAAATATATCACAGTACACAGAACCACAACTTATAGACCGTCATATTCTATTGGGAAAGCAAACATTTAGGATTGTAAATAGAGGTTAATTGAGTATCCAAATCTTCTGTAAATTTCCTGGTAAGTTTTCCCCACATTCTTCAAACTACAAGGTACCATTTACTTACCAGGCCCAAGAGAAGATGCAGTTCTGAATTCTGCACATTAAATCATTTCACAAAGGTAGGATTCACATTTCATTATACTTTCCTATTAACTTGGCTTCTATACTTTATCACATATGAATCACTGCAAGATTACAGTCAATTTATCATTATTGTATCAGCTATAAATTACTAAACAATGAGATGCCTATCATAAGTAATATAGGAGAAACCCTTTTTAATTTACTATGGGTTCCTTGTAGAATTCCTCAGAATTTATTTTAATGAGAAGTTCTTTGAAATAATAATTCAAAAAGCAATTTTTTATTAATGACTATTGTACATTAAAATGAAGATCTAGGAAATTGAAGATAGAAGCTATAAGAGGTTCAGACTTGAATGACAAACTCATCCTTATTTAATTCTGATGTCCTAAATAGTATCAATTTCACAGAAAGTTTCTACATGAATTCATTCCATAACTAATTTGCAGGTCAGCCTACCTGTTTCCCAGCTCACTTTAAATATCCACAACCTCAGAGCATACTGGCATGAGCCATGACTCTGTCATCTGGTGAACCAATTAGCTGTCATTATTAAATTTCTGCTGCCTACACTGGACTTGGAAGACTGTCCATGTATTGGAAAGTATTGAAAGATTTCTTAGAACATAAACTTCCTGATACATTAAAACTCTTGCTATAGCAGTGAATCCTAGGACGCATTTTTTCTCTCTTCCCAGTTCTCAAAAAATGCAATCAATAATAGTGTGATGAAATGACATGCACTATTTCTGCTACTGCTAATTCCTAAAGGCAGAGAAATGTATGGGGAGAAGCAGACAAGCAGCAATAATAGCCAGTTTTCATGGGCTCCTATCAGACTCAAAAACACAAGGCTTTAGTTTGGAGAGGATTTGAAAAGAGGAACAGAAACTACGGCCAAAATGTATTTAACAAAAATTTTAATTCAAACATTCCGTATGAAGTCTTAACTAATTCTTTTTCATTCATCCCTTTTTTATTTACCTTTTAAAAACATTTAGGCAATTCAGTTTTTCTCCTATAGAGGACCACAGAATAGCAATTTCAAAGAAGTGTATGTCAATACTCAAGAGAAATTCAATGCAAACTCTCTCTGCATGAAAAATGCCAACATGCTTGAAGAGTTGTGAGACAGAAGCCAAAAGATAAAGAGTTTTAATATTTTAATGTATTAGTTTCATCCTCGCTACTGAACAAGGGTGAACTACGTTAGTAGTTATATAGAATATTTTATAATTGTATCATTATAATTATAATCATCATCATGGCTAGGCTTCACGAACAAAGACTTGGGAAGGGGTCTACCCACTATAATTATAATACATGATATTTTAAAAGCAACAACCCTGATCTTTTTCCAAATAGTCAAACAAGAATGAGCTCAAGGAAGACAAAATGTAACTATTATTTCATTTATCTCAGATCACATTAAATCATTTAAATTAAATTATTTGCCCTTTTTTTTTTTATTTTATAGAAATATCAAGAAAAATACCAGACCAGACCCTTCTGTGCAGCCAGCAGGAAAACTCCCAGTGAAAAAAGAGGAGGAAAGAGAAGCCCCCTGTCAAAGTAAAGATATAAAAAAGAAAGGAAAAACATAATTTAAAGATTAATTTTACTTAACAGTCACAGCTAGTTTGACTTGAGTATTTTATATGTAGTTTCACCCCATGAAAGAGTTGCAAAATAAAACAATAATGACAATGTCAGCACTGCTAGTGTAACTCTTTGCACAACATTCCAGCTTGACACTGTCCCGTGTCATTATAAAGATGGTGATTTGTCTTTGAATATCAGAACCTACATCCCTACCTAAAGGAGAAATCTTGGTATCATTCTCACAAGAACATCAAAGCTGTACTCCTGCTCCCTCACTGCATCAGAAGGGAACGTTAGGAAAGCCCTGAGAGAAACTCAGCAGTGGATACTGTCACATTTGTCTAAGGTTCAGCTGGCACAATGAGCCACAGGCAGTGTGGGGAACTCAGGGATTTTGTGCTGACCATTTCACTTCAGAGCAGATCTTTGAAAATTGCAGTAGCCTAAGATCTGTGATGTTTATTTCCATTAACTGTGTATGTGAAAAAACTCTCTATAAAGCCAAGCAAAGTTTACCTTACTTTCTGAATGCATCTGAAAGACAAAAGTTACTCTACAACCTGTTGGTTGTAGAGTTGGTTTTAATTTTGTCATCACCATGACACAGAATTTTAAATTTCCTTGATGTATGACTACAAACTTCAAGCACAAGAAAGCACAAGGGCTTTAACTGTCATACAATTAAAAGTATTTCATTATGTATAAAAGCCATTTGTATCTCTTGCTTGGGAAAATAAGGAAGTCTGAACTGATCAGGCAGATAGTAAAAGAAATTATGCATAATAACTTACATGCCTGGGAAAATACCAAAGGGTGGACACTTAAAGGACTCTAGTAATACTAAAATGGATATGTCTCTCTCTAGGCACTTGTATCTAGGAACCTGCTTATCACTGAAACAAAGCAATACTTTCCAAAAAAGTGATACAAGAATTAGTAAAGACAAATATCCAATTACTACTGCAGATTAATGCCATGGAAAAATAAACAAGGTAGCAATAGGTCCAAGAATATTTGTGTGTCTATGTGTCCAAGTAAACCATACCAATACCTTTCCAAACATACATAACTAAAAGTTAGATTTCTGTGAGCAACTTCTTTCTCTGGGGAATGATGATACTGATGGAAAAAAGGTATTATGCAAATTTTCTTGCAAATTAGAAAGGAAAAAGAAAATTTTAGAAAATAAAATATTTAAGCTGAAAAAATATTTCATTCAAAGTAAGTGAATTTGTTCAAAAAGTGACTTTTTGGAGAAACTATTTCATCATTATTTTCCCTTCTTTCACTCAACCTTTATTTTAGCTAAAGTTTCTCAGACAATTTTATTTAAAAAAAAATCATAATAATGCAAGCATTTTTCAGGATAAAAATGTTTTACTCAAAATTTTATCTGCTCCTACTGAAAATTCAGTAGGATATGAGTGACAAAGTGGTGTTCTAATATTTCACTGTCATCCAGGATAATTAAGATGCTCTCCCACCAGAACTGCATTTAGCTAACAAGCTTTACTGACTTCAAGGAGCCTTGGCAAGAGTCTGTGTTGCTCCTGTGTGCAATAAAAGACCTCACCAAGGACACTGCACTGTATTTCTTGCAGCATGATACATATGTCCAGGAATTTAAAAGTGCTGCATAAACATCCATAAATTAAACCTCAATATGTCACTGTAGTCAGAAATTCAATGTTCCCTCGTTTGTAAACTGAGGTACTGCATAGGCCTATTCCCTTGACGTCATTGAAATTTTTTGTACAAAGAACCACAAGATGAGTCCTGTCTCCTCAGCTATAAAAATGAATGTAATGGATCCAGAAAGTATTTCTAAAATGTGAAAGGACATGTAAGAAAACTTAGGTGTGCAAAATTGTGCCTAGCATTCAGCAGTGCAAGTCAATTTATATTCCTGATCCACACAGAGACAGTAGTTGTGCTGCAGGGCAGGCACAAGGCACAGTGAGGTCGTGCTGCTTCAGGTACAATTCAGCGAATACACATGAACTTTACTCTCCCTGTCATCTTACTCCTTCTGCCTCCCTCGAGTATTGCTTTGTCCAAGTATTTGGAGAGCTGACCTTAACAGAAAGTGTGAGCTGAGACTGTCACATGGATTAGCCCTAGAGACAGAAATCCTTTTCTGACAGATCTGAAAAAAGCTCTTGCTGCTCCTGCACCAAGTTCCATAATAAATGCAGAGCGCAGCTTCCCTACGAGATCACTAGTCTATCTTCCTGCTAACTTTGACCTCTTTATCAAATCCTCTCTTGTACTTCAGCATACTTTCTCCCAAACACACTCCTTCCATGGCAACATCAACTTCAATGACTGGCAGGTATCTGCTGCTTCTTACCCTGCATCTCTTTGATCCTGAAGTAAAGTCATGCTTAAAATCACGTTTATGAGATTCTAATCAAACTGATAGCAAGAAAGGAGAAAGTTACAGTCAAAGTCAAATTTCTTTTCATTAAAGGAACAATAATGAACTACTTTTGCAAATACAAAGATTTTTCTGTCTATAAAGGAAAAAACAAAGTACAGTGGTAGATTTCCATTTGGATGCTTCTTTACTACAGAATAAGCCCCAGTTTGAAGTCATGCAGCTTTCTATCTCTTTCCCTTTATAAAATCAAACAAATTCTTGCTACATTAGTAACTACTGAAAAATAATTTATTCTCAGGTGGCAAATTATGAATTAAGATTCAGCCTAAGGCACATTTTTCAAAGCAGAAATATAGCCTCTGGAAAATAGGGCATTTATAATGGTCAGATTTTCAGTCACAATACCATAAAAGGTGATGCTATAGGAATTTCAGAAATAATTCTTTTTATTAATTGGATCTCAAAATTTCAAACTTGACTAAGATATATGAGACATAAACATCTGCTCACAGCACTGAGATACTTGTTATCTGTCATCCTAAATGCTTGTGGAGAGAAAATATTAAGACTTTCTTTAATCAGATTGAAATTATATAAAAGTAGACCCATGCTACCTGGCTCCTTCCTCCTATTACCATGGTTTATATTATTCTTCTATATTCTCAGGAGAACTGAACTTTCTATGAAGATTAATGCTACACTCACTTCACTGCATATTAATGTAGAAGACATTATTACTTTGAGCTCCAGGAATTCCCACTGGCAAACAGTATTAAATCCATGCACTGTCTTTTCAGGTATCCTGACATGTTGTCTTTAGAACTGCTGTAAATTCAGCCATGGTTGATAGCAGGACTTCATGCCACAGTTCTGATTAAAGAATTCAACCACTTAAAAAGAATTATATCTATATTTATTTATTGATATAGCTTGGAAGAAAGTACATGCTGGTACAAAACTACAATTGTTTCTTCCTATACCACCACAATGGTTTCTGTGAAAACACTGGGGAAGGTTTAAAGATTTACTTTGAAATAGCTATATTTTTTTAGAATTATAAGACCATCATTTCTTGACATATTAATTATGTTGTTTAATGTTATGCATTCATCTCCAAAGATGTGTCTTTAAGAGGACTGTTATAGTTTCAAAACTCAGTTGGAATTCCTTCCAAAGCTTGGAGGCAACGCCTTAGAACCGATAAAAGGTTTTA
>JAWWEE010000004.1:19318918-19360711 GCA_035221455.1 Xenops minutus | reverse complement strand
TATCTATCTATCTATATATATATATCTGTGTATTGGGATTAAGAACTGTTATCCTTTTATATATATATTTCCTTTTTTCTAATTAAAGTTGTTTCTAAATTTAAAGGAGAGGAATTGTTTATTGGCCAACATAAGTATCTTAGTTCTCCCCTCGAACTAAGACAAGGACTAATATTCTTAGAGAATATTATTACTTTTTCTTTTACTATTCTTACTTTTTTAAGAGAAATATTCTTGAAACTGCTCTATGGAAAATATTTGAGATAAGAAAAACATACTGCTTATATATTCCCTATGTCTTCTTGTCCAAATAACTAAGGAAACACAGAGAAATCTTGAGGTTCTATGGCGTCCCTTTTCTTCAGAATTAAGTCAATATAGTCTGTGCAAAGACTTAACAGATCCTCTCTAATCAGAGACTTACTTCAGCACTTACCAAACTTAACTTTCTTTTCAACCTTTATGAAATTTTGGTTTAGGAAAGGAAAATATGTACAAGTTGCTGGACTGTGAAAACTGTACAGAAGCTTCCTTTCTTGGATGCATCCCTAACTGGTATTGTAGTAACTACGTGCACAGATTGAAATTATAATTTAAGAGAATGCTAGAGGAAGGAGTGTGTTCTTGAAGACTCTGTAAATCTTTAAAATTCTTGGAAAACATGATCTAATTCAGCAGTCCAACACCCAGCAAAAGGCCTGGTATAAAATCAGTCTCACTCAAGTTGAAGGTACATTTATGGCATTAAATCTCACAGTTCTGCATATTCCCACATTAATACCTGAAGTAGCAAAGCTAGCAATTATGAAACTGGCCAAGTAGAATCTGCAATCTAAAGGTCCTTTTTAACCTTACATTTAATGTTTACAGTTAGAAGCAAGACTTGAGGTATTTACCATTTCTGTATAGCTTTAACATGGGTAGCAACAATTCAATGGTCATAAGGTTCTGTTTCTAGATTAGATATTTATTTTCAAGTCACAGAGTCAAGGTTCCTTTCCTGAGGATTGCCAGGGGAGCAGAGGCAGGCAACATGCAAACACAGGAATGGGAACTGATCAAAGTAACGCAACGGAGCACTGGCACTCACCACACATATTAAGAGCAACAACAATTATTTTTTTTAATTTTACATTATTTTAAATAAATATCATGAGGACTTTACTTACCTCAACCCTCCTCTTCAATAAAGTACTTTTATCATAATTATATGGTGACACTCTTTCTGTTACAGGAAATAGAACCCTGCAGAATTCTCTGTAGGTTAAACAGTTTCAGGTAAAGCAGCCCTTGGGACAAAAATGCCCTATCAGTCGCATGCCTGCCATAGTCATGCCCTCCACCCTGAGATGATATTCTTATTTCAAGTCATGCCAGTTTCAAGCTCCCTGTTTGATGGATGCACTCAGCTTGAGTAAAGAATTCTGATTTGTAAAAGCTGAGTTTTTCCTAAAGGCTTCTCATAAAATTTTTAGATTCTAAACTAAATGTCAAATCAGAAGTGTGGCTTATTTTGATATTTTTTACATTTTAAGTCAATACAAATGTCACACAAAATGGCACTATGGAGCAAACAGCTCCTTTTTTATTCTACATTCTTATAGCAGCTGAGATTTTGCACCCAAAACACAACAGAAGGCTTCATGCTATTTCCCTTGAAATATTTTTTCAATTGTTTGACTTTAGAAAGGATGAACTTGAACTTAGACACTTCATGTCATAACTCCACAGCATGAAATACCAAGGTTTTCATTTATAGCCTTCTCCCTTTTTCCACTAGCTCAAAACACTAATGCTGCCAACATTTCCACAAAGCATTCAGCAGCAAAACATGGCCAGATTCACAGATGCTTCTGTCTCTCTCTCTGATTGCGATCCATAGATAACAGCCTAGGAAACATGCATGGCTTAGACCCTGTGCACGTTAGGTGCATTGACAGCAATACTCTCTCCCTTGTTAATCTTTTTGCATTATTTTTACTTTGATTTTTAAGGGGAAAGAAAAAATCTAATGTGAAAGATCTAGTGCAATTTACTAACTCTGACACCTTTGGCAGTCACAGGCAGTAACTTACTCAACACAGCCATGAAACTCTGGTGACTCCTTTCACCTGATGGAAGAAATCATGAAACTCTCTCCCTCTCTTCAAACCTGCATGGGCTTCAGTGTTCATTGTGTCTGGAAGAAAGGACTGCAATTGTTATGTTTCTTTTTTTTTTTTTTTCATTCTTATCCAACTTTTCAATACTTTTTATGCTGCCCTGATTGTGTTTATCAGAGAACTGGACTTCTTGCGAAACAAATACTGGATAAGTTGTTTCAGGGATAGCACTGCTGTTTCCCCCAAACTGCCATTTCCCGGAAAGCTAATTGTACCCTATGGCTAAAATATAGCTACTCCCTTGTCTTTCTTGAATAACTTGCATATCAGAAACAATACTTTGTTAAGTAATGGCTCACACGCCTGGACAACTCACAGTACTCAGCTAAGGCTAATTGCATTAGCAGCTGACTGAGAGTGTGTCCCATGGCAGTTCCTTCAGATCAGCTGCCAGCCCCAACCTGTCACTCCAAAGCAATTTCTGTGACTGTGCTCTAATTACTCATCCTCCCTGTTCACATGACCATGTGACTTTGTGACTTGTTAATCTACGGAGCACAGCCAGACCCCAGATACTACATCTACAACATCATTTAAGACCAATTTACAGTATTTAAAAAGAAATATACTGCCAATTACCATTGTGGCTATTTATAGTGCAATAGGAGGCGCCAGAAGATGCATTTTTACCATGGATCTTTTTAGGGAAGAGGCTAACGTGGGAATCCACAGAAGCACCTAGTCTAAGGCTCTACCTATTAGGAGGAGTATTCCTGAAGAGAACAACTTGCAGAACTGGCTAGATTACTATTGAAGAATTTTTACGAGAGATAAAGCCCATTTTAATAAGCCAGACCTATCCTTACTCTCTGGATAAATAAACCACAGCTCTTCGCTACATTCAGCATGTGAAATTTCTCCCTGGAATTTATTCCTGTTTCTATCATTTTCCTGAAAGCACAGATGAACTACATGAATTTTCTTAAAACCTCCCCAGTATGGCTACTGATATATAACAATAAGCTAATGTCTATCATTTCAGGGCAAAAGGGAGTGGTTCTTCCAATCTGTTGCTTTGTAGGGAAGGAGCATACACAGATTTTTAGCTGTTTGATCAAAGCACACCTATTGATTAAATTACAGTGGAAACAAAAATGTCAGGTCTAGATTTTGGAACTACAGGAAAGTAAATGCCAGCTTATATGCATAGCCTCTTTATGACTCAAAAATAGCTTTCTCCTTCATAAGCAGTGCCATTGATTGAGATGCTATTCAGGCAAATGTCTAAGAACATTTTGTTCAGTAATTATTGTAGGCTTGAGCACACAGACTATAGAAGAAAAATCTATTTTAAGCCCAAAACCCAGTGTGCCCTTCACTGCAGGCATGGCTGTGACTAACAGAGATGTCATGCTTATTACTTTACCAGATGCAAAAGCTCAAAACAAGCTATTGAGCTCATTAAAGACAGAAAGCATGGGATAGCATCCAACAGTCATAGCAACGAATTACTGGGCTCCACGCAAACTAGCTAACTACAAATTGAAGTGGGAAAAAGAGTGAGCATAATATACACTGTAATCATTCACAGCACACAGAAGTCAAACCAACAGGTCTTTGAGCTGTCAAGAAGGAATATACTAAATTCTAGTATGTCTTGGTGACTAACAGATGAAAAACTGATTAAATTTAAACTCCTTAAAAATTAGATAAAAATACATAAAATAAGCAAGTATTGCAGTCTGGGATCTGATTAACACTCTTGCCAGGTCAAACTTAGCTAGAAAACATATTTCTATAAAAACACTCCAGTGTCAGTGATGCTATGTGTCCCCTCCCCTCAAGCATGCCTGCTGCACTTCTGTGACTTTAGCAGAGTTCTAGGTTCAGAAGAGCTGTAAGCAGACTGGCAAGCCTATGGGCATTGTTGCTGTTCTTGAACAAACACAGTATTTTTCACCTCCTCTGTTAAACTGCTATATGTCATTGGTACAAGCGTTGTAATTAAAGCAACACGTCTGAATCCAATTAGCAAAACAGAATAAAAAAACATCAGCTTCTTTCATCCATAAAGATGAAGTAACTGTGCTGGTCAAAGTGCTAAGTTTCATGTCGATCTTCATGTGAAACTTTAAGCTACCAAAGAAATAGAATCTTCAGTATGAAAAATTCTTCTGCTTAAAAGGTCTGTCAACAGATACGAAGGGTCATCTTCAATGCACAATCCAGTATCTGCTTTTGCGGGTGTCAGGTAAAAAAAAAAAGTCAGCAAAGAGAAATGGCTGGGTCTAACACAAAGAATATGTTTCTTTCATCTGAGATTTTAAACTTTGGAATTAGCTTCCTGAACACACTAAGATTTCAAAAAGAACACTTTACAGTTAGATATTCAGAATCTCCAAAAGACAAGGTTAAAGACTAAAATCAATTCTTTGTGAAATCATCTTTTAAAGTATCCTACAATAATACAAAAGAGTTCAGCAACATACTGAGTCTGACTCATTTTTCAGGGAAGTGTCTTAAAAATAAATCACACAAGCTCTTTACAAATTATATTCCTTTGAAAAGACTTGAAAGACTGGACTGCAGATTGTTGACATGAAGATGTCAGATGAAAAGAAAAACTATCCAATCCATTTTATTGCACATTGGATATATTTTCATTGGACTAGGCTATGTACCCTCATGAATTACAATTCTATGATGTTAGGAAAAACAGAGAGTTTTGAGAGTTATTTAAGGGATATTACTAACTGTTGACCACTATGTCACTTAAAAAATATGGAGTCATTTAAAAATTGCTGAGTGAAAATTATAAAATTAGATATTCATTAAATTATTATCATTTACATTTTGATGGCCCATAATAGCTTCAAGATTGTTATGCAAACCTTTTGCATGCCTTTTTGCACTGTGATGGCTAAATCCCTGCAGAATTATTAGGACTTGACAGCTCTACATAAAGTTGAAATAATGGGGTTTGGCATCTGAGAGATCCTTAATCCTCTTCCATCAATAATTGCTGCAATAATTGCAAATGTTGGGCTAAAATGACTGTGAACCTCAGACATCTGTCACTTACAATTACACCCAAAAAACTGGTATGATTATTACACTGCATAGTCTATCACAGAACCACAATACTGAAAGCATAATTATTCCAGCATACGCAGTTTGTTTCCATAAAAAGAGAAAAAAATTAACAACCCACACCCACTCAGGACTTTCAAGGAAACCCTACTCAACTATCAGAAGAAAATTTTCCTCTTCTGCAGGATGGGACAAACTGTAGTTTGTAATTCATCCATGTATATAAAGAATGGCATTGATACTGTCACTGAAAACAAGTTGCACCAGATATATTTTAATTAACAGAAACCAACAGTATTTAGATCTGCATGTGCAGTCTCACGAGCAGCCTCTTCAGAGAACTGTCACATGATATTTGCAATTTTAATTTTTTTTTTTTTTTTTGCCATGATCTTCCTTGAGAAAATCTAGCATTACTAAATACTCCCTGGCAGTTTCTAAAAAAATAAGAAACAGTCAGATGCATTATCAATGACTGTCTGTCATTAGTATCATTGGATACTAAGAATTAGCACTGTTATTGTGAAGATAACGGCTTGTGAAAATTGCTGGCAGAATGTGAGGTCAGCATTACACCACGTTACACAGTTAAAACTATTTCTGTTAATTACGGATTCTGAGAGTGGCCATTAGATAATTTGATACACAGTATGTAATTAATGTTTGATTTTTGATCTCTTCCACTCTCTGCAACTTAAGTGAGCTGAGTTCTAAACACAAAAATAATCATAATGATAAAAAACACAACCATTTTACAGTCTGTGAACAGGAGAAGTAATACATGTCCTCTATGAAAAATCATGTTCTTTTAAAGATAACTCTTCTAAATTTCCTGGGAATCACAGCTATTTGTAGGAGCATTCCAATTAAACTTTCACTTAAAAAAATAATCAAAGAAGAAGCTTTTACAAAAGGGCAGTTGAGTGATATTTTTTAAATACTTTAATTTTTTTATTAGTATTCCAGCAGAGGAATTAAATTTGAAAAAGATTGTTTAATTTGTATGGAGTTCTAATTTTCTTATTTTTCAAGTGCATACATTAAATCCTCAGTTCAAAATGTATGTAACCAGAAACATGAAGGATATCATCCATTTCTCCCACAGAATCAAGACACTTTGGACTTGACAAGTTTGGATAACTGAAGTCCCAGGACTGAAGAACACAACACTGAGAATCCCTGATCCACAAGTATGTTTAGTTCAGAGTGATATCAACTCAAAACTAACTTTCTTTCATAAAACAGGAAAATACTGAGCACTTATTTCTCTCAAATAAATGAATTATCTTTGTATTGGAAATTTAGAGACAGTTCTATATAATGTGAAATAATATGCCTGTGTCTCTGGAGAACTAGGTTCAAGAGTCTTGGGCACCTGAGCTTCCAAGCAGTGCTTAATGACTGTTTTGACTTTGGTTATCCCTTCACTATTTTTACAGAGCTGTAACCCCCATTGCCACGGAGTCAAGCCTAAAGAAAGATGAAGCAGGTAAGATGTATGAAACAAGCAGACCCAAAGCTTCTAGAATAACAAGTTATGCTTGTGCTGCATATCAAAATGATTGTTGTTAATGCATCTGCTCCACCACAGAGCATGTCACATATTCTGACTTCCTAATAAAAACCGACAATTTTCATCTGGGATTTTGTCCAAGTCCCATTGTTCTAGGTGAAATGATCTTGCAGAATCTTACAGCTGTTGTAAGGAACAACAGAGCACTCTTTGATTCTGATTTGACTCACAAATGAGAGCCCTTCACACAAATTTTGCTAAGTGATTAACTGGCAATATTATTTCCCAGTTCAAAAAGCATATATTTCATAATGTGATCCCTGAAAAGACTGGCTTTTTCAGAATCTCTGAGAGCAGAGTCTCCAGAGAAGTCCTGATGCAAGACATATTCCTGCTCATCCAGTCCACTGATGCTACAGCCTCCAGATTCCAAGCAGTGGGGGAAGGAGGGCAAGGATTTATCTGACACAACCTTGACAGCACTTTTGCCCGTACTTTCTAAAATTTTCAGAATAGGAAGAAGAGAGCTAGAGGAGGAGGATAAATGTTGATCATACAGGACATCTATTCCCATTTAAGAAATGTGCTATAACCTTCTGATAAATTTTTAATTCAGTTAATACAGAACTTCATGAAAAAGAAATATTAAGCAGTAACATTTCTCAGCTTCAGAACAGCCCAAGGAAAACTTTTTGTATTAACGTGGCTTTTTGTCATTTTTATTTTGGTGTCGTTCCACAAACAGCTGGTTAGCATAAGAGCTGAATGAATTCTAGATTAATTTATAGAAATCATTGCAAAGAACTGGGTAAAGTAGTTTTCTTCTTATGCCATATTACTCTGTCTTCCTAGAAAACAAACAGTTCATATATACATGATGCACCACAAGTTTTTGACTAGGGATATGAGATACATATTCAGAGTTACATGTTAATAACTATATGTTACTAAAAAAATCCCAAAAATATTTATTACCCACTAATATGCTAAGAATGTGTGACCTGTGGGACAGAAACAACTTGTGAAAACTTATTAGTGTATCTTGTACCCAAATTTTCTTAGATAAATGGCAGTGTTTGAGCTGTGTTTCAAAGAAAAACCACTGCAGTACAAAAACACCAACTCAGGTATCTTTGCATAAAACTGCATTGTATCATTTACCTACACTCAAAAGGCTTGCAGAGTCATGTACTGTTTCAGCAAAGACAATGTGAAGAAAGAATAAGCCATCAATCTACTCTCTCATTTTTATTTTAAATTCAAAGTTGGGATTGTGATGGTTAGAATGGATCTGTCTTTTCTAAAACAAGGCAGTCTCATATACTGTCTCTGGAAGTTCATCTGCCCTGAAACATGAACACTATTTTAGGTCTTTCAATGTCACTAAACTGATTAACATTATCAAGAGAACATGAAAACATCTGTGTTTTCAGGATACATAGATACTGTTTTATGCTGAGGGGAGATCCAATTCTTATATAATAATTGCATTGGCTTCTATTTCTCTGTGATGACAACAATAGTGAATATCCACTCTCTTCACTTTCAGGAGTGAAATTTTCTGGTTTATGGCCTTTAAACAGCAACTTTTTAACTTTATCATCTATTTTTTTCCTTTCTCAACAGACTTCAAGTCATTCTTTTCCTTTTTCCACATTCCTCCAGACCATTCCTTCCTTATTACACCACTTTCCCATTGTAGTTTCCCCAAATTCTAGCCTTTCCCCCATTTTTTCTCCCTGAAGCCTTTCTGAGCTTTGGTGCAAATGAAATATTCATTTCAACCTATTGATTTCAAGGTTATGAAAAACACATCATCAGAGTAAGAGTGATTTAAATAATCCTACTAGAATACTTCTTTAAAAGATCACTGACAGTCTTCTCATAATGTATTACCTTAATATTTCATCAGAAAGTTATTTTCCAAGACATAAAAGACAGTACCAAAGAAAAGAAATCTATTTTATCAGAAAGAAAATAAACTTACACATTTTACACTGAGGATTTTTCCAAAGAAACTTTATGCTTGTTTTTTATTTGTTTAAATGGCTCATCATTTCTATTTGGGTCCAATGCAAGTCTTTATCTTAACCTGTTTTTTATAACAAGCTGTGACTACAGAACATCTTAAAATTAATTAAAGCTATATTGCCCTGAGGTTTAAAAAAGCCAGTGCAGATTTTGATGTGTGTATGAGAGGGAACAAGAAGAAAGAGGAGGCGGGCTATATTACTATAGGTTACTCAGCTATTAATTGGTTTTAGGATTATTCATATTAAAAATGAGAAGTAAAAATAAGAATGTTATTGTGAAATTAGACCTCATCCTCACAGAGTTTCATATAAATAGTAGCCAAGTCTCTTAGAGGAAGAGACGATGAATCATGCAGCCATGCCCTGGTAGCAATGAGCCAGCTGTGTTGCCAAAAAGAAATTTTATATATGTGGTAACCTGAATCAGGCACTCCCTTCTAATAAGTTCAATTTTAACAGGAAAGAGAATCAGACTTAATATATGAAAGATGTTGACTCTTCTCAAGGTGATTCTTATTGCTATGAGTATTGCCTACCACTAAAAAAGAAAATATTCACTGTTATATACAATTTTGGAAGGGAAAGTCAGGGAAGCATCAGATTAATCTTTCCGCATCAAACATATGCTACAGGATAAAGCTGCCAGTGACTTTAAAATAACTACAGAATAAACAGTAGGCAGAATTAGTTGAAATCAACATGTGTTTTTCACTGACTTCAATGAGACCAGTATACAACATTCTCAAAAGTCATTGCCAGAATTTTGACCCTGATTACCTGTCTAACTTGATCTAACCAATAACAGTGTCATGTATCTACTACGCTACGTACTCTAACATTTGTACTTTATCAATTATGGCATTGCTGAACCAATACATTCAAATGAAAACACTGGTAACTTGTCTGCAGTTCATTTCTGCTGCAAATTTTTTCTACAAGATCAATTCAACTCAAACAGAAGCTGCCCTACCTGAGCTGATCTTACCATTCTTACCACTTTAACTTCATACTGAACTATCCACAACATCCCAGTCATCCGAGTCTACCTTGACCTGTTGGACTGTCACAGATTTCTGTCCACTGATGAAATAATGTAATTTCTTCCCTTTTCCACTGACACTCCTCAGCACTTTTATTCTTCCTTCCAGTTTATGGTGACTACCAGTTACTGAAGGATTAGGCTTATCTAGCTCACTCTGATCATATTATGATAGAAAGATTGCTTAACATGGAGCATGTAAGTTCTCCCATCAGCTTTGCTGAATCTGGGTGACTTCAGTTAGTACTTTTAACCTTGTTGCCTTATATTGTTTTCATAGCATTATGTTCTGAGAGATAAAAGCTTAGGCCACTTTTAGTTATTTGGTAAATAGATGTGATAATTTTTTTTGTTCGTTTTACAGTACCAATGTGAGGGTGTTGCACAAACTACCCATATATTCAAATCTCTGCTTAGAATTAGTGCTGTTCTTAAACTATGACAGTTGCTACAGAACCATTAAAAAAACTTTTCATCTGACTAAAAAAAAAAAAAAATATCCTTTCATTAATAGTCTCTCTATTCTTCCTATGCCTTTGGGTATGAAGGCTGAGGCACTGGCGGTATACCAGACTTCTCAATGGATAATTTCCTCTAAATGATGAACTAAAATTATTTTTACTTCTGTATTTTTAGATGCTCTTCCAGCTTCCTTTTCATTATTAGTATGAGGAAGTCATTTATTGCATTGTTATGGAATAGTGAGCTTATTCCCTTTCTCTGTCCATTTATGTCCCTCTCACTATATATATACATATATATCTGTTTACTCATTTAAGTAATAAATGAAACTCATCTTGGTATCAGAACTAGGAAACTCCCAATACACCATCCTTTGTTCATGCAATTTGAAGTGAAATATTTGAAGTGAAATTCAGAGTGTTCTAACAGTGCCTTCAGTGTTGTCAGTCAAAATAAAAAGAGAATAACAGTAATGGTCTTTGGAATCTCCCTCAGTAATTCCAGACTATTTTAGTTAACATTTCCATCTGCCATCTTTTTTCCTACCTATGTCCTAAAGCTAGAGCAAAACACTAATAAAGCAGCTACATCTCACCCTCAGTCACAAGTGAAATGTTATGCCCTAAAATCCTGTAACAAGCTAATTTGTCAGTTTATCTTCCATACAAGCAACTCTGGCTTTTCTCCCATATTCCCTCTCATGTTTGCAGGAATTTTCCTATAAATACTGTAAAGATACAACCCCACCACCTTTAAATTCTTTATGAAAATCCAGCCTTTCTGGGAAGTCTACAAACCCCTTCATGCTGATATGCAGGAAGCAATCCATCTCCAAAACCTGCACTATTTATCAGGTGTCTTTATTCTTCTATTTGTCATACCAACACACCATCTTATGTTTTAGACTTAATTCCTAAGCACCTGGGGCAAGGATCATTTATTAACTCTGTTTGTACAACATCAAATGCAACAGGGTTATGATTTATGCCAGACCTGACAAATTAAATAAATAGCCTGTCTTTCCCCTGAGCATCTCAAACACTGTTTTTTGGAACATTTGTAAAACAAGTACTGGAACTGAATAAAATGGCTTAGGTGGTGAGCTCAAACACTCAATTCTATAGACATTTCTCTCAAACTTGGGAATGCATGCTTTTCAACTTCGTTGATTCTCCTAGAAATGTTTTGTTTCAAGAAATCTTGCAATTTTTTTTTTCCTAAACATAAAAACCTGACTAAAGTGAACATGAGTTTAGGTGCATGAAGAGAATATCAGAAATTATGGACTTACAGATACAGGTGTCTATCAATTACAGGACACAAAAGCAATGTTTGTTCATTACTCTTTGGTTCTCTGGCAAGCACTTGATCAAACCTTAAACATAACCATTAGTAGGAAATGAAGAAACACATCTGAAAGCCATATATATGCACACAGGATGGGTTTTTACATTCATAAATATTTCCTAAGAGGATTATCTAAGGGTTCACATGACATATGTGTTCTATAGGGACTACATGGCTATGCAAAGCAGGTGTAATTTGGCATTCTAAATTTCTGAAAGTGTAATACTCCCTCTGACTCTTGAGAATAATATAAAAGAGGTTTTTAAAAATGGTTTTGATGAAAAACTGTTGCACTCTGTTGGCTGATAAAAGTCAAGCTTCAGTCAAGATTCAGTCACAAGCATAAGCTTTATATTCTGTCACTCAAAGGCTTTGAAATCAACCTACAACACTTAACAGTTTCAGTTTGCTGGGTTTGGTAAACCTGTGTTTGTGTGTGTGTCTCTTGCCTCTATTTCATGACAGGTGACAGAAAATAGAAGATGTCCTTTCAATCTTTTCTTCCAATTCATCTTAGCTAGTGAAAAGCTCCTACTGAAGAATAAAAAGTGATGGTTTTAAAAGAAAGGGAGAATTGGGGGGGAGGGGTGGGGAGGAAGGAGAAGAGTAAACAAAAATTAATTGTCAAACCAACTGAAAGATCAATGCAATCTGGCCCATCCTAATTATCACACTAGGAAAATACGAAGATTTTGAGTGACTTAGTAGAGAAGAGAGGGCAAACTGGACTTGCCTATCATATTACCATTGATCTCTCATAGAGCTTACAGTGAATTGCCATATGGTCCCACATATCCTGCAACTTAGTAATAGAATTACAAGTTTTTATTTTTGTCATTATAAAGGGCGATTTTTCAAGGTGAAAATTTTTACAACTCAGTGACCAATTAAAGCTTTTTATTCATGCAAGTATACCTAAGGAAAGGCTGAGGTTACAGTTCTCATGTAACAGAAAGCTTTTTATAACAGAAAGCTTTTCAAAGATTCAAATTTTCTCAAAAGGTTTTTCTTCAATAAATATGGAAACAGACTGCATACCCCTAAATTATTATATTAAGCAGTCTGTTCCTACAAAATCATGAATTTTCTGAAAATCTGACCCCAGGGAGATAGATTTCCAAAACCAAAACCATGTCCAGCCCTAATATTTTTCATCATTCACTGAGATTTGAATTAAGTTTTCCCCTCTCTGTCTGACCATACTTGTGCACTTGTGCTATTGAAACTGAAGAGCATATGATTAACAAAAGATAAAGCATATGTGGAATGGTAAAAATGTAATATTACATTTCCTCAGGAAGATGGAAATGTAAAAGATGGGGAATGACAAAAAGAACAACAAATAGAATCTTTTAGAAACAGGTTTCCTTTCCAGTAGATAGAAATCCAGTTGATAAAACTGGATACACATAAAATAGAAATAGATTATTACAATCTACATTCCAATATTCTAGTTAAATTTGATTTAAAGATATTCTCAGAAGGAACAAGTCTTCTGCACAGGTAGACAAACCAAGGGATGAATTCCAACATGCTTGAAAAACATGCTTTAAAAACATGTAGCAGCAGAAAACTATTGCTACATGGAAGAAGGGAAAGCACAAAGAAAGAATTTCTCATATGAAAGGCAGTGTTTGGCAAGAGAAGGGGCATTGGTTTCCTGAAAGAAAGAATTCTTCTCTATGCAGCCTGACATGAATGCCCTGGGAGAAAAAAAGAACCAAATCAAAAGTATTGACATGACAATGGCTGACGGTCTTTCATCTTTGTTACCTGTGTTCCATACAACTTAAGAGGCACAGCTTCTCAGAGAACAAAAATTTTGGGGATTTAAGAATAAATCTGCCCTACTCTGCTCTTTTTCAAAATGGCAAGCTTTAATCATCTTATGCTTATTGTTCTGTTTTTACTTCTGGAATAGCAACTAATGATATATCTTGACAGATATAAAAGATTGCTGAGGGGGAAGATCCTCCTAGCCTATGGCAAACGAAAATTATTAGTGAGATCTAGATTGAGAGATGTCACAGGAGCTGGAATCCACAGTGGCAGAGAGGAAGCCCACTGGCTGTGGAACACCAGATATAGCATGGAGCGTAGTATTATATGGCTTGATCATGAGTACCATGATACAACCATATGTTGTGCTTCTCCAGCAAATTATCTCTAATCATACCTCATACATATACACATCCATGTGCATTATTTATTCTCATATGCTTGTCATTCAGCTGCAGTGGCTCTCCTGTCTAGACATGTGAATCATTGTCATAGTCCATAGTCAAATCATGAGTTACTCTACTGTGGGATCACAACTATTACATGATGATGTAGCAATGGCATTTTACAATCACCTCATGTTGATCTCTCACTTGCTGCTCATCTCTGTGCACTCAGATGACTGAAGTAATTTTGCAATCATAGGCTATCCAACCACCTTAAAATGTTATCACAGTCACAAGAAATTATATGTGATACAGTCAATGGATATTGATACAGAACAGCTGGATAATTAATAGATCAGGCTTTTTCTAAAGGTAAGGTCTTTGGAAATTTAATTTGTACAGATTAATGCTAGAACCCACATATAGTATCAAAGTATGACCAGTTCTAAGACCAAGGCAGGTTGACCAAGGCTTTATCCTATCTGTTCTTGAATATCTCCAAGGATGAACACTGTAAAGCTTCTCTGGGCAACCTGCTTCATTGCTTAACTATCCTCATGGTGAAAAAGATTTCCCTAAATACATATCAAATGCTTCCCACTGAAAAAGTAATGCATGAATAAGCTTCAGATTAAATTTTTAAACACTGAAAGGTTCCATTAACAGTTTATACTTAACAGAGGGCTAGGCATGAAACCTAAATTATCTAAGTGACTCTCTAAAAGAAAGAGAAGGACTGTATAACATCCATAAAGTTTGCATTACAGTTTAGTGAAACACACAGAAATTTGGATTTTTAATCATTCTGGTATCCTAGCAATGAAGGCTACGTATGAATATATAGGAAGATGCAGTAATATAAACAGGATCAGTTAAAAAAAATCAATATGCAGTGAACAGCAACATAAGTGAAAATAGGTCACTGTATTCAAATCAAAAATTGATGTGTGTCATTATCATATGGCCTTCTAGTGCTTGTTCCCTACAGAGTCTAATTCTGCATGGGACACAGCTATGCTCCATTATACATTACAGACACTGTAGGTTATACTGCTAAGCTTGGTCCCTCCCAGAATTATTAAATCACTTATTTTGCTTTTATTCTTTAGATTTATGTCATGCAGACTGAACTGTGCAAAATGACAGCCTTGCAGTGACTCAGTAATAAGCACTGTTTTGTTTCATTGTCCAAACACAAGAAAGGACAATTTCTGAAGAACTGCATTTGCATTTAAATACCTCTTTATAAAAAGCACCTTCTAGAAGTATTAATTAAGCTACAATATTAAAACACTGTCAAGAATGTGCTTAGTTTTATAATAAAATGTTGCAAAAACTCATTTAATGCAAAAACAGTACAGTGCAGAATTATGATTGTTTTACATTACTGAAACCATTCATGTATAAAAAACAGGTTTACATATTTCTCTCACACAAGTGTGTCACAGAAATCTTCTATGAAGAATTAAGTAGTTATGCATTGCTTTTATAAATTACATCTGCTACACAGGTTATCAGTTTTATATCAATTCACTTGACTGCCAGGAGTTAAATCAAGCAAGGCTGCTAAGGTGAAAATCAATAGCAAAAACCACAGAGGAAGAAATAAGGTATTTAGGCTGCTTCAAAGTAGTAAAAATAATGCTGGCTTGAGCCATTTACCAAGTGGGAGCCAGTGGTCTGGCACCACCCAGGCTGCTGGCTAGGTTTGTTGTTTTCTGGCTGACAGCCTATAGTGGAAGGAAATCCCAAACCTTAAAACTTTGGCCAAGGAAAGTAAGAAAAGCTGAATAATTATCAGAACCTTACAGCTTAAAACCATGTGAAAGAGATCGATAGTTAAATCAGTACCAACTGTATAAGACAGAGGTGAAAAGAAGCCTGTTTTGCCTACTACGTAGCTAGACTTGAAGTCATTAATTTACAGAGTTGAGCATTCAGGCACTTGAAAGTACAGACATCCTCTGTAAAATACAATCGTGGGCTTTCAATTATGTAAAGTCATTTTATGTTCCTGATTTTCCTCCTAGCTCTCCTGCTACATGTTACTGTTTCTCTGCCAGAATTCTTATCCTTTAATGTGAGAAGCTGACCCATCCTTCTCCCTCTTTCTCTTAAAGCAAACAGAGCTTGTTCTTTCAAATACAATATAGTCTGAAGAAAGTGAGATGGGTTTTGACAACTCTGTCATATTCATGCTATTGACATTTCTATGCAATGCTATTTAGGAACCTACTACCAAACTCTTCACGACAAAGATTTATTTTCTCTCCCAATTTAAAGTACAGATTCAGAATTTTAACAGTCATTTTAGTATCTTACACTTCCATGCTCCATCCATTTTATTCTTCCTAGTATCATCCAGTACCTGTTCCACTTTCTTAGAGTAGAAATATCATATTTCAGTTCTTTATTTTATATGCTACTGCAGCCAAATTTCTTACATGGAGGAAAGAAAAATATGTAAATTCCATTAAGCTAAGAAGGATGGATTACATCTTCTCATTACCTAAACATGCATAACGAAGAATTAATACAAAACTCAAAAGACAGAAATGGGCAAAATTAGAGTGCTACGACATTCCAGTGTTGGAGCAAACAACTTTCAAAAGATAGGGGTGTGAATGGCGGAACAAGTGAAGGAAATATTCAAAAATTCTACAAAAATATCTGCTATTCCAAAGACGCTCAGTGCAAAGTCTTTTCAGCAGCCTAATTTACAGTTTCAAAAATTGCTTCATCATATGAAATCAGCATTGTGGATTCCACATTTGGGAATGACGACATCACATCTGCTTCTCTTACATCTCCTCAGGGAAAGCACTGCACGCTCAGTAAGAGAGGCATGGGACTATGTATGACCTAGCAGTGACAGCAGAGCACCATTTTGTATTATTTCTAACACAAAACACAGATATTCTTCAGGCTGTAGAGTTCCATCATGATGCTGAACACATGGAATATAAACAAGCATAACATTTTAAAGCTTTCCTCTTCTTAAAAAAGAAGAAGGAAAAAAACAACTGATCTTTCTCTCTCCATCACATTGTTTATCATATATTGAATGAAATATCTATTCCATGTATAACTACAAATACTTTGCAGCATCTTCCATTCCATCATCTGAAGCCTTTCATTAAGATGCCAAATGTCCTTTCAATGATTGACCAGACAGCAGTTGCTCTGTAGCTGAGTGGGAAAAAGGGGTTGAAAATAAGCTTTACCATCTCTTTCTTCATTAAACTTGCAGATTGATACAACAGATAGTACTTAAGGGACTAAAAGCACTAAAGTACTAAGTTAGTATTTAAAGCACTAAAGTACTATAGCACTAACTTCTTAATACAGTAGAAATTAAGAAAAGGTTTACAGACCAGTTCATTGCAATGAAGTGTTCTGCAACCTGCAATAGCACATGCTTATCAAGGACACAATCTCAGCTTGGAAATTAAAAATTTTGAACCCAGGAAAAATTACTAAACTGTTAGTATCTGGGCAGTCTCATGCCTGTGTAGTATAACATTAAAGTCTTCCTAATGATACATTCCTGTTACTTACAGTTATGAAGCAGAGAAAGGGCAAAATGGAGTACAGCTGATCTTTCCCACTGAGCTGAGTAAATAATTACATTGTCCTTGTGATACCAGTGAAGCTAATGGAGCAGAAAAGAGGCCAATTGTTTGCTTCTGAAATAGGGTACATCATCTGAGCAACAAACGTTAACTCCTGTGATATTCCCATTACCTTTAGAAATACCCAGTGACTAATATGAAAAGGGCAAAGAATGGGTTTATGTAGGACAAAAATTAAATTACTTCCCTTGACTTACTAGACAGTCTAGACAATGGTTCACAATAAGCTGTGCATCTGTCACTAATTCCTGCACAGGACTCAGCATATCACCTCCTTTGCTATTCCTTGGCCCTTCAGAAGAAGGAAAGAAGTTGGGTAAATAATGACATAAAGATGATAAAATGCCTGTCCTTCTCGTTTGGTCTGATGCCTGTCTGGCAGTAGTTGTCATTGTGCCAGACTACACTGAATGCTCACAGTGTTCTGTCCATGTCTTGCCCCTTTCCTGTCAAAGTATAGACACGTTTTTTACTGAGCTTTCACAACAGAAGGGTTCAGGGTACTTTCCTCATCTCTTTGATGAACCATTTCACAGTTTTCTCTTGTGCACTGCTACTTTTTCCTCTGAAGTTGATCATGAATTTATACAAAATATGAACAGTTCAGATAATGGTGTATTCTGCTTGCTACCTGAACATTATAATTATTTTCCTCTTACAAAATTTTCCTGTGTGATGTACTTAATAGATTCACTGCATCTTAGAAAGTAAAAATAAAACTACTATTGCGTCTGATGCCTATGAAATTGTTCAGTGCTGGTTTATTGAATTCCAGACTGTGGCAGTTAAAATGAGAGATAAAATTATTAAAGATGGTTCACTGTGTTTCACGTTCTGCTGTTTTCCTCCATCAAAATCCTGAGCATCACATCACTTTCTGACATTTCATTTGAAGGCCCATCTGCAGTAATTTTATTCATACTGTAACTGGTACCAAAACCACAAGAATTTATTGTATTCCCAAACAGCAATTCAAAGCACTGCTCTTAGAAACTGATAGGGCTAAACTTTGTTTAGAAAATTTGGTCTAGATACTGTCAGATATTCATGCTGAAAAAAAAACCAGAAAGGCAATCTGAAGTCAGTAACATCTTATTTATACTGATACAATGCAGAGTAAAATTTCATGTGAAAATTTATCATTAATCCAGTTCTATCTGAATGACTGTGAGTAGCAAAAAGCCAAAGGACAATCCTTCATCTGCTTCAGGAACACTAGAAGTTCTTGCTGTCTGTGCTTTGGGGAAGTAGCAATACATTGAAAACACAGGTGCAGAAACAGCCCAACAACAGCAGACACTCTGAGAGCCGCTAGGATTATGCCTCAGTTCTCTCTCCCCATGTTTTGTAACTGGCTGTTCTGAGCTCCTTTTCTTTTCTCTGTCCCTTTCTCTGCACTACATTGACTTCGCTGCCACTCTACCACTTCATTCCATTCTTCTACTTTCACTTTGTCCTGAGTGCCTTTCCTTCCCCCCAGCAGTCACTCTGCTCACTGGTACATGTCCTCACCCACGGCAGGTCTGTCCCACCACTTTGGACTGTGAGCTGAGGCAAACACTGCACACTTTGATATCTGCCCACTGCATTCTCTCTGTTGGTCATTGCCACTCCTGTCCTCTAACCAGCTAAAAACAACTGCAACATACGAGGCTACTCCACCCAGCAGAGTGGCTTTAATATTAGAACTGTGCCAATTAACCTTTTCAGTGGTGATATGTAAAAGCTGAGTAAGTGGTGGTAGGAGGCTGCTGAGTGGTTAATTACATGCCTTGTGGCTGCTGAGAGCTCTCAGGCTCTAATTTAGACTGTTAGTCTAAACAGTAGTGGCGAACATTTACCATTTTGGCTAAGGGCTGTCAGCACTCATTTACAAGTGAACAAAAGTAATGCAGACTGCAGATACAAACAGAACCATGGCCCATTTCCTTCCAAATAAAAACTGTAAATTATTTCTATTGGAAAGGATTTAAAAAGGGAAGTTCAGCTGATGGGGATTTGTGTCAAATTGCAAAAATATACAGATCTACTTCTACCAAGTAATTGTGGGTTTTTTCTCTTATGGACTATGCTCCTGTAGAACATCAGTAAGAGAGCAGGATCTTTATGCTCCTGTCTGAACATATCTCTCCATTACATTTTCTTCAAAAGCTGACATGCAGCCACTTACTCATCCACTGATAATGTCAGCTGCTTTAAATCAGTGTAGGGAAACTATCATGTTTTATACTTACAGAAAAAAAAAAGAAAAGTATTAAAGCCTTACCTTTATTTGTAGTTCCTGAAGAGTCCAGTTCTATGCACTACTTTCAACTAGTGTCAGTTCTGATGTTTTTAAAGGTGTAAGGGACAGAATTAAACCTAACATAAGGATCTATGACATAAAATGTCTCCAGCCTTCCAAGAGGTAGGTAATATCTTCAATAAAGACAGAGCCATATTCTCAAGTAATTTCAAGTGAAATTCAAGACACAGATGTGCAAAGCACAAAATAGAAAAAATAACAGTAAATTGAACAATTCACTGGTTTGATTTGAACAGAATGCTGATCAATTCTAAACACTCTGAAAACCATAAAGAGGATGCACTTACATTTATTTTTTATATTATTTATTGGTTTGACTCTCCCAAATCTTAAAGCTAGTACCCAAAGAGACAAGAAAGTAGTTTCCATGGACTCTTATTAAATTGAATTATTTACTTTTATATGCACCCAATAAAGGTTAACCATTCTGCTAAAATTACTTCTTAAATAACACTTTCTTTTCCTTTGTGGAAAATGTGGCCCACTTAGACTTATGATACATTTGTAAAGATGCTGTCTTTATATTGCCTCTCTCAGAGTTCAGCTAGTCAGAAGTGTCCTCAGACTTCATCCTAAACTAATTAATCGTATGAAGGTCTCAGGAAACAACTCTGGGACATTTTACACATGTGGGACTAGGCTTAGAGGAAACATTTTTTTCCTTTAGCCTGATGAAACATGGAAAAATGGAAAATACCCACGAAACTTCAAATATTCTTCCAGCTGGGATCTGTGTTTTCTGTTGATGTTGATGCTTCTCAACAGTTAGCACATTAAAACATGATTCTAATTTTTCATTTCAAGCATTGCCCTGACTAAGAGTAAAAATCTCTCATGTGAGGATTTCCAGTGAGGTAATAAATAGCCAATTCAGCCCAAAGGGCCAAAATAATCAATGCCCTAAAGCTACATTTACTTTTCTTACTTGTATTGTAATAAAGGATTATACATTCACATACACACAACCTATAATCTTTCCCCCCACACACCGCTTTTACACAAATAAGATTTTTATATTCTTCTTTTCTCTAATTGCTCCATATCTCACAAAAGTATGTAATTTGGATGGCTTATTAAAATACAAAGTTTAAACTACAAAAATATTCCCATGTACACACGGGAGACACATCCAAAACAGTCTATACCCTAATCTTCATGGTCTTAGCTCTCAACGCATTTTTACAAATACACTCTCTGATCCTCTAACACTTGCTCGGTCATCCAAGTACAGCACATACTCACCTTAACCTGTTGTCTTCTTTTTCTACAATTGTTTTGTCTGCTTTTTTTTCCTCTGAGTCTTGTCTTTGTCTCCTACCTGATTAGTGTCTTTTGTGATCCTGCACTACACCTCAGTGAATCCACAGGTTCATCTCTGCTGTCACATCAGCTCCCATATAAACCCCGATTCCACAGTTGCCCATACTGCCTATTTACTCAGCTTTGCTAGGGCCTGGCAATGAAATGCAGGCCTATATGGGAGCAACCCTGAACTCTGGTTCTGTCCCTGCACAGTATGGATGGCATAAATTCAAGCATCATAGCATGGGAGATTTGAATCCATATGAGATAACAGCTAATAAAGATCCTGCAGACAGCATCTGAACTCTATATCACATTATATGCTTTGAGAATAACCCATATCAAACTGTGATACTTCAGGTAAATAGCTTGAGACTGCTGGATCTATTCTAATCTTCCTTAATTTAAAAGGAAAAGGGAATTTCTCCCCTTATGGGATGTCATTGTAGGAGTGTTGCATATATGTTAAAGCTTTCAGTTTATAGTGACAGCTGTGGTGTGCTTTTATCTATTCTTACTGAAATACACCATTTAATATCTATGCTAAGTTGCTGCAGAAGCAATAAATAAATGACAATTCAAAATAACATCGACAGTCAGATAAGAATAAATAATAATAATTTAAAAAAAATTAAAAACTGAACAGGCAAAAACACCCATGGAAGTTCTAATTTACTCTGTATATAATCCATGGGAAGTGTATTAAAAGATTCAAGATCCTCTGTATTCCTGAGTAAACTTACACAATGCTAGTGGCTTTAAAATGTCTTCTGGTATTGAATCAGTTAGTATCACTTTTTTCAGCAATGAAATAAAATAACTGGAGATGCAATGACTGTCAGAAGACACCATTTTCTATAATTGTCCAGTGTATTAGAACAGGAAAGTTTGACTTTTAAGAATTTTACAATTATTTAGGAATCCAATCTTATTTCAAAGTGACTTTGACATGGACAAAGCCATCTTTAACTAAAAGTCAGAGCGAGTTTTTCTTTTATTCAGGAGGAATTTACAGTGCAGTCTCAAAAACTGCACGTGTGAATGAATCCTTGTCACTCCTTGTCACTCTACAATCAGTTGCAACTCACTCTTCAGTGCAGTTATACTGGGGTCTAACAAACCTCATGTATCACTTCCCTTTTGGTCATGACATTGCTGGGCTTGGGGTATTATTTAGGTTGAGGCATGTACTTGGCTATGGGTAGTCAAATCCTGGAAGACTTCAAGCACCTGCAAGCACTATTTCAACTTTCTCAGCCTTGTTATCCTCATTATTGCTTCTTCCAGTCTTACTGTGGAGTTGTTTTTTGCGTTACTGCATACGCCTCCCAGCAGGGGCTTCCCAGCAAAAGTAAGTATTCAGCATCATTTATTTGATATAAAATAACTGTTTGACTATGATGAATTATGCTCTTAAAAAGGCGTCTTAAGGAACTTATTTTTCAGACTTTCAACTTAATCATACAGTATCTCTTTTTCTACTTTGATAAAACTATAGAGAAATGCTGAAGTGAGAATTTTTCCTACCAGAGTTGTTGAAGCAAGTGTGAGGAAGTGCTAGAACTTTCATTAAGTTGCAACACTGACATCCCACAGGAGCCAAGAAGCAGGGGCGGGAGAAAAACCTCAACACCAGTTCCACAAAGCAAAGCAATTCAGAAAGCAGAGAACCAATAACTTCTTAAATTCTGAATGAATCCTATGCCATCATCAAAACTAACTTTAATATACTCTGCTGTTTAGATGAGTAAAGGAACTCTGGAAGTCATTAGCAATACAATATCACCACCACAAATTACTTCTGCATATCTTGCTGGGTCAAGATCAAAATTGTGAGGTTTCTCCTTTAATTCCCATAGTGGAATGTCATCATGTAAACACTGAAATTCAGTATTGTTCAAATTCTAAATTAATATTTAATACATGCATGGAAAATACTGGATACCTAGAAGGTTAAAATTAGCATAATATTAATATATATTAATAAATGGTGTCCATGATTTTATTCAAAAGCACTTTTAAACAAATTAAATGTATACCATTTGTTTCAAAGTTGCTATTTACATAGAAAAATACCAAATTGCAATAGGACTTTCATTTATTTAAAAAGCAAACATACTATAACACTGTGCTCTCATTCAGGGAATTCTAACTTACACTAACAAAGGAAGAGGAGTTACTGACTGTCCATTGGAACTATTTTACGGACAGTTATCTTTTGAGATTAGGAGCACTGAGATACAATTTATTGAAATTGGTTGTTCTGGTGATAATCCGATTAACTGCTTTGCTCATTTCAGGAAAGGGTGCAAGTTTTTACACAGCCATCTTACAGTCAAAGGGATGTTCACTTGAAAGAGTGGTTGGAATTAATCTTCTACAACTTCAGCATAAAAAAGTCAAGTGCTCAATTTAAACTAGCTTTTTCCAGGATGTGACTATAATAAGCTGAGAGACTCCCAGTCAACTCAACTGAGACAAATCTGAACCTAACAGATAGACAAGGAATTGATCATCTGCCACACACACACACACAGTTCGTGCCAGACACTGACAAACCACATCTGGGAGCCCAGCCGTACATAGACTGGTTACAGTTTCATTGTATGTTGCAATGGGCTGCCATAAGGATGGGACTAATTAACTCTTGTTTACGTTCAAACAACGCCCCTCTATGTCACCTGCTAATCACTGTGTGGCTGCCAAGCCACAGGGATCCTTCTGGAAGGACAGCTGGAGAGAGTCAACAGGTGGCAAGAGGTGATCATTAGGTACCACAGGAATTTCAGCCTGTTGGAATGAAGTATTCCATGTCCGCTCCCACACCGGGGGCACGGTGGGCAGCAGAGGTTGTCTGTGGGCTCAGGGCAGTAAGGGGAAGGGCGGGCCATGGCCTGTGCCCTGCACCTTCACTGTAGGATGACCCAAACGACTTTCCTCCTGGACCTGACTCCTCCCCCTTGCGAGACAGAGAGGTCACGTTAAAACTGTCCTGCTCACCTGCCTGTCTTGTCTTGTGGCCTGTGCAGTCTCTTCCACAGGGCACGGCAGGGCAGGTCTGTCACTTTTTAGTGAATACACGTGTGACTCGAAGTGTTCTGGTATTCAAGCTCATTTAAGTCTCTGCCCTGTGTATTTGGTCCCAAGCCACAACACACATTTTCCCTTTAATGTTCTTATTCTTACACTAAAATAAATAATACCCAATATGTGGAAAATAAATGATCATTAGTTACCTTTCTTAACAAAAGTTATCTAATCATTGTCTGCTTTAGAAGAGAGAAATGGGAGTTTTGAGCTAACATCAGGACTTGCTAAGGTGATCCCAGTTAAGAGGTATATTTCTATTTAGTGCCAAACTCAGGCCTTCCCTCAGCCTACTCATTCCTCCTCACAGATGATCATCTGTCTCAGACCTCCCTGAGGACACTCTGGATGGCACTGACTGCAGCAGCTCAGGCTGCTGGCCCAGGAGCAGGGCAGATGTGCTTCAGAAGGCAGGCTGAAGACCAACAGATACATTTCCTGCCAAAGAAGAGATCTTTACTCACAAGCCATGCTCCACTACTATGAACCCAAAATTCTAGACCTGAGTGACTAACACAGTGATATTCTGGACGGTCTCCACAGGGGTATTTTGAAACATTTGTCTGATTACATCTCCATGGTATTAAGGTTTTAGAATTATGTGCATGAGTCACACAACAGGAACAAGTACTCAGTAGTACTTAGAATGCAAAACAAGACATCACTTCAAAAAAATGACCCCAGAACTATAGATAATTTGAGTATTTGTCAAAGGGATAGACACCATATAACAGAAAGGAAGTTTCAGATTCTGCAGGCAATAGATCCCATGTAAATGAAAACAAACTTCCTTGACTTGAAAATTATCTTTGCAAAGATTTGGCTGTGCTCCAGCACCACCTTGGACCACACATATTAATTTAAGTGGATAATTTTTTTTGCAAAAAACTTCGTGTTAGGGAAGAAAATTAAAAGTGAAACTCCTTAACTTTTTAGGAGAATTCTTTGAAACAGAAGTTTTATTAAAAATCTAGAGATTATCTAGAAAGATTTTGGTAAAAATATAGCAGATATCTCATGAAAGTCTAAGTACCACTTGAGGGAAAAATCCCAAGAGAGACTGGCTGCTACTACTTACTGCTAAATCCCAAAGGCCCATAACATACCCAGTGAGAATTAGTATCAGCCTGCCCTCACAGACATTTACCTGAAAAATGCCTTCTTAAAATAAAATCTCTCACCTACAGTCCAATTTTTTGCCCCTTCCCTGTCTTAATTGTCCAAATTTGGTCATTTTTTCTAGATCAAGAGTTCTGCTTCCCCCTCTCAGCCATGTATGCTTACATTTGCTGTATCAAATGTTTTGCTTGGATTTACTATACTAAATATTTCCTCAACATGTGACCTTTTATATACCTATATAAAAACCCCTAAAACTCTAAAAGTTAACACACGTATAGAGTATTTATAATCTTCCCTAAACAAAGATTACAAGTGTAATATGAAAAACTAAAAATACATTAGCAAAATACTACTTTGTATCTCTGAACAAAAGCAATCAGTATTTATTCCTGGCTTTATTTGTCATTCAATCACTGTTTGTCTACAGATGAATAACATTTGCATTTTGGCTTTCATCAGCATGTTAGGAGGCACACCAGACAACCATCTCAAAGCAACCTCAGTATAAACAGTGCACAACTCTACAGTCAAAGCAAAACTTCTGCTGGCATAATGTGACATCACCATAGCCACCAACTTGGGACTTCAGCTCTGCTGGTAGAAAAGCAAGGTGAGCTATTATTTGGCATAACATTAAAACTGTATTTAAAAAATGGGGGAGATTAACACATCTCACACACATAAAACCAGAATTTACTGTTTACACAATCCTTCTGTTCTGCTAATAATGATCTGTAGTTTCAATTGTACTGCTAGCGTTCTGAAACTAGTATTTTTCATCCAGTTTGCTTTCTAAATATACTAGCATGAATCTGTTTTACCCAGATGGATTTAATAAAGTAAATAGGAAAGTAAATTATTTATGGATCTACTATTTTTCTACTAACTTGCTCCATTTATCCCTTAAGAAACTCTGAGACTGGAATACAAAATCTTAAGTGCCTTGAGAAACAGTAACCTCAGTTGATACCATTTTGGATACTGTAGCTACATCTCTGCTCTGCTTTCAGCAGGGGTTTTTTAACTATTATTATTCTGGTTTGGCTCTCTAGAAAAGCGTACCTTTATACCCACAGGCAATATGCCCAGTAAAAAGGACATTTTTTTTTTTAACAGAGATGCTAAAAATAGGGTTACTTTGACAACACCCTTATCATCCTTATCAGCCAAGTGACCAGGAAACCAAATTGCTTAGAAACCAGCTCACATCACTCAGAATGGCTTCAAACAGAAAGACAGAAGGTTTAGATTAGATATTAGGAAGAAATTCATCACTGTGAAGGTGGTGAGGCACTGGAACAGGCTACCCAGGGAAGCTGTGGATACCCCATCCTTGGAAGTGCGACATATGTTTCCTAAATGCATGAAAATAAGATTCACACTTTCTTATGAATAAGGCATTTAGCCATTAGAAACCTGAGAGACCCTTCCAGGCATGACTGTTAGTCTGACCCACTAATTCCCTGCATTAGTATTACTACCAGGCTACCTTGGATGATAAAACTCCTTTCAGAACAAACTGTCAGCTCACTTTTAGGACACTGTGATGAATTCTAGGCTCTGACATTGATTTGTAGATCTTTAAACTCATCAGTGATTTGCTGCAGTCAATGGCTCTGGCTGCAGAGTGCAAAAACAGAACACCTCTCACAACACTGAGTATCTGACTCAGTATTTTCCCAGTATAATTGCAATTCTTTTTATGGTGAGGATATGAACTATGATTCATATCATCTCCCACAATCCTCTCTTTATAATACATTGTTTTAACAAGCACAAGTGATTTGTAGGTTGTCCCTGCTGGTTCTGTAGGGAACAGTCTATTCTGATTGCATGATGCTAAACATGGGCCATAGATTTTTGCATTTTGAAAACATTAAATTTGAAATAGTCTCTCTAACATATATTAGAAACATATGGCCATAACTAAAAGCTATTAATATGCTTCTGTTTTCACCCTCCTTGTGAATACTCTTGCTGGGGACACAATAGAGGTTCACAATATGTATGCATTTATTATGCTTATTTTTTTATTTTAATTATTACACAATTTTCCATTTACTGTGAACAGACAAGGATTTCAAGGTCCTGACAAGGATCTCATTCTGAGGAACTCTCAACTCTCTAACCAAATTAGGAGGTGAAGGAAAGGAAATCAGGACAAGACTTGCTGCCCTGGCAAAAATAAAGACAGGATGGAAAGGACAACTGCATTGACGGTATAGAAATAGAGAAAAAAGATGAGACTAATTATGACAATGTTTATACTCACCTGTAAATATCTAAACTATCTGCAATCAAAAGGAAATGCACAGAAGTAGACATCTGGGACTTCACTGGAGTTTTGGTAAAGTATGGTACTCCCCAAAATATGTCTGATCTACAGTGTTGCTTCAGCTGGTTACATTGGTGGAACACAAGTTGTTACAGACCTCCTCACTGACAGGCTTCTTCTAACCTCAAGCACTCTTTTCTTATTCTCCCATCCATTCAGATTTGTGCATATACTTCTCTGGGATCACCAAAGCACTTTCTATTATCTTCCCAAGTTCAAGAGAATTCCAATCTGCCTCGCCCAGTTTCTTCCAAGACCCATTTTCTGCCACAACTAAGAGGAATACCATTTTCTTTACTTGTCACCACATCTCAACTTCGACATAGATGGAAAATTCTTAGACATGAGAGGATAACCTGATCTCACTCACTTCAGAGTGAAGATTCTGCTATGAAAAGAACCAATTATCGTCGTTTCCTTGTACAGTTTCAGTGTGACGAGAAATTACAAGATAAAGCTGCTGCATAAATGACCAATGACATAACATGGATGGGACAAGAAATGTTCATTTTCCCTCACTTTTAACATTAATACATTTTGTTAAAGTAACTTTTTCAGTATTTCTTTAAGAAATTACACAGCATGAAAGAGGATCGTCTTTTACATGGCTTAACCAGCATGTTTAGCACAGACTCTGTCGCCACTTAATAATAAGCCATTTGAGCTTATTTGAGGTTTCAACATAAGGTTGAAGGGAGCCAGAAGTACTACAGAATCATTCTGAAGACTATACCAGAAGGGATTTTATTTAGAGGTTTCTGGGATTATCACATGAGGTGTCTCTTAACTGAGAAGCAAACTTTAAAAATAAATGCGAGAATGAGTTTACTATAGAGTTAGCATGACAATAGAGACAAGCAAGAAAAATAAACCACAGCCTCCACTTAACCTACCTCATCATTTTCTTGAGGGTGAACTTCTGGTAAATGTAATTTTTTGGAACATTGTACTATATTAATTTCTCCAGGACTGATTTAGAGATAGTATATTAATGCTCTGCAATTTGTAGGAGGTTTTCTTTTTCCAAATACAGATCAGCTCTCCAAAAGTTTGGTCAATTAGACAAATGTCATTTAGTGAACTAGAGTGACTCTCTTCAATTACTAAGTCCATGATTTCCTTAGAATATAGAGTAGATGTAAATGTAAGTTTCTTTTATGATTTTTAAACCGAGAGTTCGCCACAGTAACCTTTCCTGTCAGTTACAAGGGGAATAAATAGGTGCAAGATAAATTCCTAGCAAGCTCTCTAGCTTTGTCAGGCACCAGAACCAGTCAGGAGTAAAGTCATCACCTTTGCATCTAATATCACTTTCTGAGGGCAGCGCTGATCATAATGTACCAAATAACAGTACTATGTCACACAACCATCTAACTCCAAACTGTGACATCCCATTCCTTAGGATCTCCATTCAACTGTTAGGCAAAGTTCTAGTTAGAATAACAAAAGCAGTTTTGCTCTTCTGGAATTCCAACTTTAGTCCAATCACAAGTCTAAATAAGCACTTCTCAAATTAGACGCTTCATAAAAAGTAACAAAATGCAGCACTGTATGCTATGACTGGCCTCCCCAAATCTATAGAATTGAATACTTGCAATTACAGAGACTCATTTACAGAAATTATTTTAAAACATTGTCAACTCCAGTGGCAGTGCTCCAATATCCTAAAACACAAAAATTATTCTAAATTAATTAATCTAATATTTGAAAAAAAAAAAACCAACTATATACCTATATACAAACATGGTTAGATATAACACAACATAATACAGTGGGAAATACATTTGTCAGAAATACTGTATCATAAGCTGACACATTTGCCCCCATAACACTGTTGGTTAGCAATCTAAATTACTTGCTACTTCAGGCAACTTGTATTCCCTATTGACACCATCACTTCTCTAAAAGGCAGAAAGCTGTGATTGTAAAAGGTGCTTAAGTGAGCAGACCACTCCAGTCACATGAGTAAGCCCTCAGGAGTAAGAAAAATAAAGTATGTATTTTTCATGCTTTGACATATTCCACTTTTTGCTAAACTTCTCTTTCTCTTGGAGATACCACAAACTTGAAAAAATATGTAATCAGATTAAAATATGGAAATTCACAATCAGAACACAATGACAATGCCTGTTTGCATTTGCAACAAAGTCAGTTAGTTCCATACCTTGATATATTAGCTCAGGAAAAGAAGGAGTATTATTCAGCCAGATTTGCCTGCAATAAAGCTCACTGTCAGGTAAGCAATGAGCTCATGGGGATGTGTTCCCTCACTGTCTTCCAGCAGGATTATCTGAGGTCATGCTAAATGGACAAGCAGAAAATTCTAAACTTCTACAAGGGCATGGAGTGATAGGGAAAGGGGAATGGCTTTAAACTGAGAGCTGGTAGGTTTCAGTGAGATACTAGGAAAAAATTCTTCCCTGTGAGGGTGGAGAGGCACTAGAACAGGTTGCCCAGCAAATCTGTGGATGCCCCATCCTTGGAAGTGTTCAAGGCCAAGTACGATGGGGCTTTGAGAATGGTCTAGTGGAAGAAGCCCCTGCTCATGGCAGGGGTGTTGGAACTGGATGAGTTTTAAGGTCCCTTCCAACCCAAACCATTCTATGGCTATGATTCTATGACCTACATACACCCACTCCTTATGTCTGAAACCAAGGATGACTGAAAACTCATTTTAACTGGCAAGCGGCTACCGAGTGGTTTTTTGGGTTTCTTTTGGGTTTTTTTGGGGTGGGTCCCCCTAACAAAAAAGAAACACAGCACATGAAAAAGGTTTTCTTTTGTCATTTCATCGTATTTGTAGGACTGAAGAATTTGTAGGCTAGGTAAAGGAATAGGGATTTTGTTGCGTCTTCATAATTTTGTCTAGATTTGCCTTTTTGAGCTTTTGGTTGGTTTCAGTCTTTTTTATTTTCAGGCTAAAATAAGCATAATTTTAAAAACCAAAACATGATGGCAGCAAAAAACAACCAAGACATTTGAGAAATACGCTATTCAAAGGACAATGTTAAAAACCACAACACGAGATAGCCCAGCTGAGGGACAGAAAAATGGCCAATAATTATGGGAGCAGTTAAGAAAATTAAAAACTGGGAGGAAAAGAAAATGCTACAAGAATTAGTCATAGGAAGTGCTGAGGTAAAGAGCTAAAAATGTGCTTAGACACAAAATTTTTGTCTGAAGATGATATCAAAGCTGTGCTTGATCCAGATCTCATTTAGCAATTGTAAAGCAAAAGGAATATAAAATGATGTAATTTTAAATTGTGACAGAGTTCAGGACACTCCATGGTTTAAAGAAGCTTTCAGTTGAATACAGATAAAATCTAAGCTGAAAAAAAAAAAAATCCTACTTCTTTGCCTTCTCCATGTCTTTACCATACATTTCTATGTAAATATTTTTACATCATGTTTTAGGAGAGGGGTGAATTGAAAAAAATGAAGCAGAGTAAAAACAGTTACAATCTTGGCAACAGTTACAATCTTGGCAACATACAGCCCAATTAAGTAAAATAAGTGATGAGCATAAGGCTAGTAATTTTTATTTATTAAATAAGGGCACTGCATGGGAGATATAATGAAAGAAGCAATAAGAAAACAACAGAATATTTTTTCAGGGTATTAAATTATTCTGTTAGAGGTGACCTTTTGAGACATCTGTATTAGAAATTAAATAGGCACCTGGTTCTGAATTTTTTTCACTGTATCCATAAATAAGTACTTGTTTCATGGAAAACCCTTTTTGTATGGATCCAGGCAGGGCTTTTGCTAGCTATGAAACATATACTACAGCAGTTTCTGTTATTATTCATTCTGGCATAAAGCATCTCTTTGTTCTGTAAGTAAATAGGATTCAGATGCCAAGAGACCAGATCATGGTGAAGTCATAGTGTCTTAGATGCTCAGAAAGCCACATACCAGCAAGTTAAAGCCCTCATACAGCCAAAAACTTAGTAGTGTAAGGCACTAAGTAGTACAAGCTTGTAGAGTCCAAAAATTAAACACTTCATAGTTTAACATCATGAAAGCTAAGAAATATGGAGAAAGAGAAGACAAAAAGGACATTATTTTCTTGTGACCTACTGAATAAGAAGGTTCACAATTCAAACTACAATGAAAAGTTAGCAGCAGCCACTGATTCTCAAGGGCTGTTTTCTCTTTTGCCCTGCCCAGTCAGCTCATCTGAACACCCAGTTCTTGCCAGGGACTAGAAACGAGAGGAAATAGTTTTTTCTTTCAGGAAAGAAGCTCTTTCTCTGCTTGAACCCAGGGAATCCAAAAAGGCCTACCACGAGGTGTTCTTCTCGCTTTTACAGAGAATCCTTCAGCGATCTCTGCTCTTCCCAAACACTGATATAAACTGTGTACCATTTTTTCTGGAACAAGTACCCAAAACTTTTGCATTAGAAAAACTTAGAATACAGGAAAACAAAAATTTTCTCACAGACTACATCTGCTATGAAAATACATGAAGAAAAAGATGCTGCAGTGCTGTAGCAAGAGCATACGCTTATTGCACCCATAAAGTAGAAATATATTAAGCCGGTAATAACTGACATTTACTTTTCTTTAAAGCAGGCATAGGTATTCTAAATTAACACAAACATACACTGTCAACATGTATAAGCATTTTGTCAGACAGCTAAGTATAACACATAATATCAAAATGGGCAAGGAATATAGAAACACCAACAGTGTGAGAAGAAAAAGAGGGAAGAATAACTTTACCCACAACGGTTCCATCTTCCCTCAGCAAAGAGTTCTACAGCCTGATCATCTCAGCCTCAGTGACTAAGACCAAGAAGCAAATCCATCAGCACTAATTACAACTCTGTGGCACTACTTTAATTTCGGATAAGCTTAATAAGTTAGTAAGACTTGGCGGCTGTGAAGTGGTGATAATTATTAATAAATTTTACAAACTAAGCACTGGAAAAAAGCATTGTTACTAAATGGCATCTAGTATAATTCTGTTTGAAGCTTCAAAGTGGCCTGATTTATCAGATTCTAAATACTCTCATTGCTGCAATCTTTCACTCTCTGATTCTCTAACTCGCTCATACTTACATTCACTTGCAGCTGAGCAGATAAGAAAAACATTGCTGCAAAATAAATTGTGAAAATACTGGAGTTGCAGGTTTGAAAACAATCACCTCACCAAAGTTTACAAGTTTGCATTTCTAGAATTTAGAAGGAAAATACTCACTTTTTTACCAGCAGTTTTGTCAAGTCTCAAACTGCCAGTAAGAGACCTTTTTACTAAGTTCTGATCTTCTGCAATATAAGTATCAACAGAATCCATAATAATAGAGTTCAGCAGCGTCTCTTCTGCTTTGGGACTCCACACAACAGCAACAGGCACTGTGCATCCCACCAGGCTCCTTACCCAGGAGGGCTTTGCTGTAAACACACCTATTTCCATTCCAACAACCATACCTCCACTCCTCAGGCATTTCTCTATTACACTCCCGGGCACCTCTACCTCCCTTCACACCTCCCTCCAAAATGCAGAGTCTAAAGCAGTGGATTCACAATATTCAAGCATCTGTGCTGTTATTCCCCACAGCTATTGCCTTATAGCTTAGTATAAAGTGGCAAGTTTACATAACAGTTTACATAATTGTTTCAGAAAAGCATCAGTAACATTGTGGGAACAGAGTTTTTTCACCAGGCAGGTCCGAGGAATTTAAAGAGATGAAAAATATTATTACTGATAAAAGTGTGTTAATTTAAACTCTAAAGGTGAGGTTAAGCCTGCAGGATACAGGATATCTGCTTTATTACACCAGCTTACTTTGCTTCTGAACCGACCGAGCATTTAACATGAGGGGAAAGGAGAATATATATGCAACTGTGACAACATAGAGCAGTTTCCTTGGAGGATGAAGTTAGACTCCAGACCTGTTCTGTGGTACACCACCACTACAATCCTGCTGCAAATCCCTGGAAAGAATTAACAAGTACTGCCTCTCCGCACCATGACCCTCACACCTCTGCTCAATTGACGAGCACATTCCTTCAGCATACAACAGGCATGTTCCTTTCTACAGCACTCACTCAATTTGCTACAGTGGTAGAAAAGAGAGCAGGCTGACTTATCACTCCTGTCTGGGGCTCCGTGCTGTGGCTGCTTGTGGCTCCCACACAGTGGTCTGACATGTGTGGCCTCAGGATACCTCCAGTGTAATGAAGGAAGAACACATAAAGTAGCAAAGAGTTCAAGGGCATATGGTTTCAAAAAGTTTGCACTATTGTTTATGCTATCTCCTGTGCAGCCTGTAGTTGATCATGACCCTGTTTACCCTTCTGTGCAAATGATATTTTAATGACAATGTTATGAATAATAAGTCATTAGAAGTAGAGAGAATAAATGAATAAAATAAATTAATGAAAAAACAAAGGCAAGAGAGAATTTCAGGGGAGAAAATGCAGAGCTTTGCTTACTGATGCTTTTTTCTAGCTACATCACTTGATTCATTTTTAAATGGCCCCCAAAACACTGGAGAAAAACACACAAAAAAGCTTTATACTGGAAATGTAGTGGACTAGTTGAGGAGATGATATTTCTTTCTTGCACCTGCTCTCATCTGAAAGGTCTATTGCATGTAATGTACTTCATCAATGGTGTTTACAGAAGGTTGCTTTATTTTTGAAAAATCTGCAAAGAAATTCTGTTTAAACCTAATGCCAATATGGAGTCCAGCAGTTTCTGCAGTCCGTATTTCTTTAGAATTAGGTTTCCTATTTGAAGAAGACAAAAACTGATAAAGAAAATGCATGTTTCCTGCTTTGAGGTAGTCGTCCCCACGCAAGGCAGCAGCAATAAAAAAAACAAAACCCAAACTCCAATAGGCATGAGGAACTGCGTTTCCAATTAAATTTGTATCAGAGTGGCATTGAGAGAAAATGTGATAGCAGTGAGAGGCCAAGGATACTGGAGGTCAACTTATACATAATTAATTTGTTAATCTTCCATGGCATTTCATTGAATTGTGCTATTCTCTCAAATATATCCAGAAGTATGACAAGCTGTCTTTTCAAGTGGTTTTATGTGCCTGTGCTCTGCATTGTCTATTTCAATAATAAATAGAAAAGGATAATGATATTTTAACCACTTTCAAACATCTCTCTTAGCACTCTGAAATTTGTTTTCTTTACCATATGCTATTTAGTGGCACATTTCTGTTCAATTAGAATGTTCAATCACAAGAATCTAAAAATATCAAATGGCCTAGGTTTTATCTTCACAATGAAATCACAGGAAACTGACTCTTAAGAAGTAATTAATTGCCATCTTTATATTTGATATAATAGGTATTTTCAGTGCCTGGAGTTTAATTTAAAGTTCAGAGATAAGAATACAAGCCTTTTGATTCTTTTAACAGATCTGCATTTTTTGTTTTAGCAATTATACACTAAAATTTGTTCAAGGTGTACTTTAAAATATAGAATTAAATATTTCCTTATTAGAGTGGTGTGTTAAAACTGTTCTGTTGTGTTGAATACTGTAAGGGAATCATCACTTACAATGCAACAGATTTTATGAGGAACGCACCAATAAATGCATGCATTCCTGGACTGCTTTGCTATTTTGTGAGACATTTTGCTGCCTTGTATTTCCCAAACACTCTCTTAGAAAATAACAATTATCGAGATGGTTTTAAAAAAAAATGTATCAGAGCAGGAGTTATATTATAAAGGGGTTCTATTGAGGTTGTAAATGGTTAAACAAATACTTAACTGAAATGACACTCCAGCTCAGAGGGCTCTTGGTCTGCAGATAGTATCAAAAGAAAAATCTTGCTACAAATGCAAGAAGCAAAACCTGTGGCTCACTGATTATGAACAATACCAACTGGAAGAAACTGATGCTGACCTTGAACATATAAAAATACCTAGTGCTCTGTGTTAGTGCTGACTAGTGGGATAGTGTTGACCTCCATTAACATTTGATTACCTTTTGGCACTGTTTTTAAGCTGAGCCAAGATAACATTCAGGTATTACTAATTTCTTCACTGTGCCTGTTTAAAATAGAACCATCTAGGTGAGAATCAGACAGAGGAAGTTAAATAAACAAAAAAGTACTTGAGCTTATATTGAAGAGACATGATAAATATTCATCACAGAGTATTTATTTATGATAACAGCAGTTTTATCAGTTGCTGCGATCTTAAGTTATGCAAAATGAGAAGTTATGTAAGTTTTTTTAATTAAAATTCTTAGCAGACAGCTATTTTCAATAATCCCTATAGCTAATACTAGAAGATCCAGGTTGTATCAATAGCCAGTTAGCAGCTCCTCTATTCTTTTAGTACTTTAGCCCCTTCAGTGTTAAACAATTTTTGTCCTGCTACATTTAGGCCTGCATTTATGAGATACATAGCTGCAATGCAAGAGAGTGAACTTCATCTACACACTGTACTTTATAAGCTTTTTAAAGCCTGTGGACAGAGAAAAAGAAACAAATGCTCACAGTGAGAAACTATGTTTTGTAAATGGAAGAGATAACTTGAAATTAACATCATTTCATCCATAAATACACAAGAAATTACAATACTAAAGCTTCAAAAAGCTTCTGTGATTGATGAAGAAAACCACTATTACACTACTACAAACATATAAACATAATTGGGAGGGATTTTTTCTGTTTTCTTGTTTTAATCTAAAATTAATTTCATAACCAAATGGAATATATTTACACTGGAAATAGAGGAAATGCAAAATTTCCTTTGCGTACCAAAGACTTTTAGTCTTTGCTAATGAAAAAAGAAAGAAGGCAGAAGACAAGATGAGGAAACAGGAGAGAAGAGGAGAAGAATGGCTTTATGCTAAAATAAATAAATGTTCAGACACAATAATTTAAGTTGATAGCTGTTGAATATAAATACAGGCAGACACATTGCTTGGAGCCCTGTGATCAGCTTTCAAATGGTGTGGGAGACTGCCAGGATGAAAAAGATATCAAATACAATGCTCAAAGAGAGAAAAATCAGTTTCTGTATAAAGACAGACCTATTGGTTGGAAAACTTTCTTTAAAAGTCCTACAAAGAATAAAACAATAGTTTTAAATTGCTGGATTACAAAAATCAATATTTCAGTACATAGAATACGGCACTTACCAAATGTAACTATCTCACAGCTGCTGTGCTTGCTCTGCAGGGTCAGCAGAGCTGAACCAGACATAAAAATGGTAGATAATTGAAAGGGAAAAAGACTGACTATGCTAAATAGCTCCCAACTACTCACACAACTACAGGACACAAGTTGTAGGAAACTTTTCTCCTCTATGAACAATGAGAAGTCTCTAACATAAATGAAATCATTCTGATTCTTCTTGAGCATTCCACCTGTCAAATTCCAACCGTTCAAAGAATAGTAATAATAGTTTATGAAAATAATTCCTTTGGAACCATGTGATAAACTAAGAGTGGCTAAATATATCTATTTCAGCACAACTTTAAATGCTGTATTATTCATCCGAAGCTCATTCAACTCCTTCATTCCTCAACAACATTGAAAGATGAGTGGAAGAAAGCATGTCTTCAAAATACAATGGTACCTTCAAATACTGAGTGGCTAGTTACATTCTTACAGTAAAGGCTGGGGAACCTCTATAATATAAAAGCTGTCAGGAAACCATAGTCAGAGCTGTCAAAATGAAGGGATGTACCAAATATCTGCTTTCCCTGCCTCTGGAACTGGCATATTGTGCCCTTTTTGAAGCAGCACACTTCAAGATATCTATCTTGGTTCCAAAAGAAAATGCAATAAGTCATCACTGGGAAAGCTGAATGATGCCACAATCATAAGTAAAACTGTAAATAACAAAGGCACATGTTAATCAATATGAAATCATCTGTATTACAAAGACAATCTACATCTAGAAATCATAGAATAAATTTCAGGTGATGAGAGTGACTACTTATTGTGTAAAGCAGTGACTTTCAAAATAATTTGGGGTTCATAATGGGTAATCAGCTGTATAAACTATCATGTCCAGTGCCAAACAGACGAACACAGTTCTAGGATCTGCAAAAAGATTATCACATAGGACTAGGCAAATCTTACTACTCTACTACAAGCAGCATGTAAGAGCAGCAAGTGAAGTGTATGTGAGAGAAGAGAAGTATGGACATAAGAATTTATCACATAGCTTCTGCCTCTGAAAAGGGCCAATCCAAAAGTGCACTTTCCCATAATCTAATTTTTCTTTATTTTATAAATGGTAACAGAAGAGTACATAGAAAGATCTGTATTTAGAGCTGGTTCTAGTCCAATTAACAATAAATCAATATTGCAAAGCAAAGTATTGTCTTGACATGTTTAAAAAAGCTTACCCTATGTTCTTCAAAAAGGCACACAAGGGAAAGAATAAAACTGCTTTATCAAGCAGAAAGATTCAAAGCTTAAGAACTAGCTAATGGCAATCATTCCTGGATTTTCAAATACAAGGTCGAATCCATATTTAGCCTTTCATCTTCTTCATGACATCTACTTTCTATGAATTCCGTGAATTCCAACCCTCCTTCAACTTGAAAAGTCTGGATTAATGTTAGTACTACAACATTACAATTTTCTAGAAAATGTACAAATTATAACAAGGAGCCAGAGAATATCAGCACTAGTTCTCTAGGGAGGCAAAATCAGAGTGCCCTGTTCCTGCTTTCATTAATATCCTCCATTTGCATGCTATTTGCCAATTTCAAAGGCAAAGAAAGGTATTTGGGGTTCCTCTCTGTATCAGATTAGAAATTTTCCTCATCATTCTATTCACAGTGAAATATGAATATGTCTAGCAGTTTTTAAATTATTTATTATATTCTGGAGATACCTACAAGGGCAATTTAGTATCCACATTGCCTTCATGTAGCACACTATGGTTATAACTTTGATTTTTGTCTACTCTAATGGAGGGTTTATAAGCAGTTGGAGAAGACGGAGGTTTTAGTTGGGAATTATTTGGATTGAATCTCAGATGTATTTTCCTAAGAATTAAATAAAAGTTCAGTAATGAAAAGTAAAACTGTACTTAACATTACTAGAAAAAAAAGAGACATTAATTCATATGAGAGCTCAGCATCTAATAGTGTTATTAGGTCAATGGATACTCAGGAAGCATCCAGGGGGACAGCTGCACTGCCTAATTTTACGTACTAAATTAAAAAATACAAGGCTCTAAGTCATCCCCTGCAGATGTCTGTATTCCTTAAAGTGATGTTACACCATATTGTTCACTGAAGTTCTGTGCAGGTTCCTCTTTCCATCAGTAGGGTTTTCTGATCTGTCAGCTGCTGTCTGCTTGAAGTCTGAGTAGAAACTGATCCTGCCTTGAGCATGGGTCATGAAAAGAAAGCAGTGCTATGAGGTCTACCATATGAGCTGCCACTGGGTAAAAAATTACAGAACTAATACTGATTAGCTGTCAGGGGCATGTAGAGCTACAAATCAACTGCAATGGCTGCTCATCTATCTTGTTTAATCTGTTGCAAGATACTGCAAGTTGTGACCAAGGGAACAAACTTTGAATACATATGTCAGATGATGTGAATGCTTTTTTCTCAGCCTTGGCAAAAATAAGAATATTGTTACTGTGGGAGGATTCTTACAAGAACTCATAAAGTTTTCACTACAGAGGGCTAAGTGGTTTCCTTGTGTCGTGAATGTCAAGCATTTCAGAGTCATTATGAGAACCAAGAATATCCTGTAGAAAAGGTAGCTACTATGTTACTCACACCATTTCCCTCACTCAGTCCCTCTTGATCCTTCAGAGACACATCTCAATTCCTTTTTTTTTTTTAATTGGGAGAGGCATTGTTGTGACTGTTGCTGGAATAATGAAGTGTTTTGGGAAGAACACTTGATCTCAAAAAACCATTCTTTCACTTGAAAAGGAGGCAGCTGGTGCACTGTAACTACACAACTAAGAATGCATGAACATTAATGATTCCACAATTCTGTGCAACATAAAACATACTGCTTTACAGCTGTCACTATAATCTTTTCCTTACTTCAATCTAAAAATATCCTACCTGAATCACTTCTGTTTAGTCATTACTTTTGCATTCTCACTGTGTGTGTATATATGAGTGCTCGAGATAGAACATTTCCTTACAGACAGGAAGAACAACTGCAGATATTTTTTGATAAAAGTATACTGAAAGCACTTTCATGCCCCTTAAAAATTTTTCTTAGAGCTGTCTCACATCTGGACCTGCAAATAAAACTGGTTTTTCATTTTAGGAAATAACTTTAATGATAATAAGTTTCTTTAATTTTTCCAATATGTTCTTTCTTTGCTTGGAAACATTTTTTTTCTGCACATGGGGATGAAGGAAGCAACACGACTATATTTAGATAATTGTTTGTATAAGATACTGTTAATGTTTACAAAATTACAACAAAGGGGATTTTTCTGAATAATGAAGTTACTCAATTAAAAATAATTTAATGTGTTGGATTAGCTGGGTGTTAGGAAAAGACTGAAACTGTTACCTGGCAATTGATCAAGGGGCTTTGTCTCACAGAACAATACAGCATAAAAATAACTCATAAATCTGAAAAGCTGATTACTAAAACTGTTGTGGGAGCTTTATTTTTTAGAAGAATATTGAATTAATGAGAACTAATACAAAGGGGGAGTTTAATTATTCTGAATAGAATAATTTTCTACCCTAGCCTCTCAGGATGGGTATGATTATGTAGGTCACATATCTAAAATGACTTTTATGCATATTTCATTAAAACCCACATCTTTTCATGAAGTATAGTAAGCAATAAGCCCTCTTCAGATAGTACTGTCTCTATAGTGATTTAAAAGAAAGCTATTTCCTTCGTGGTTATGGAGCTGTTAAAAATGAGTCATCAAAGAACACAAAACCTGCTGTATCTTATTTTCAAGTTATTTTTTTCCCACTCCCTCCAAACACTCACAAGTATTTTGAATGTATCACAGTTAGACATTGGCCAGCATTCCTAGTCTGCTTGTACTTCTGGAGGGTTACTATCAAACTGAGGAGAATATTAGATAAGCATTTTCATGTTCATACAAAAATAAGGTTTTGATTCTGAGTTGCTTTGTAAGAATTTTCAATGAAATTTTGCAAATGCAAAGGAAACTAAAGAATCAATAATGAAATTTTCAATCAAATTATTTTTTTTCAGCTGGCACATACTTCTGCTGTTTTCAGACAGGAAACATTTTTACATCCCATCTTAGTGTTTTTCTTCTGTAATTTTCAACTGGCTTACAGACTTTTTTTCAATGTAATAAAGAATTCCTCACTAGATTTACACATGTCAATGCTCTCAGTGAAATACATGCAGCCTTTTAATCACTTTTCTTAGCTGCAAGACTGACATTCAGTGTATTCCACATACTTCGAAGAAATGGTGGAAATGTTTTGGTCCATTAAGCATCAGAAAAACTAAATACAATTTAAATGATCTTTTTTTGCCTAATCTTAAAAAGCTAATGTGCATAATACAGGATCAGAAGGTTGATAAGGTACTGCCATACATAATACTAAAACCTGGATCTCTCAGCTCAGTGATTGAATGTATATGAAGTTCTAGTTTATCCAGTACATTCTGCTGTTGAACAGAGCTGTACTTGGGCACATGCCTTCAGAACTGAAGGTCTAGGTATTGACTTACACACTACCATGTCCACTTAGAGCCCTAAATAATTTTTTATAACACTGAAGTTTAGGGGAAATAAATTCCCAGGTATTCCTGCACTCCTGCTTTCATATACATGCCTAGATATAAAGAACAATAAAAACTGTGTTCTTCTTAAATTATGAAGCCACAATTTGTATCACATTTTGTTATATATTTTGGCTATGGTACTTCTGTGTCTGAAATGTTTGATGGAGCTTTGGAAGTATTCTTCAAAACTTCAAATAATATCAAAATTAATTCCATGATTATTTTCATAGCTGAGTTATTTCAGTCTTCAATGAGCATGACTTTAAACAAAGGGTAGTTGGAATTAAATTGTTAACCAGACACGAGGAAAGAAGGACAGCATGCAAAAGAGATGGTTTAGCCAAGCAAAAACGTTATGAATTCAGCACTGCCTGATGCTGCATTGATCCTGATTTGATCTTGATTATTTCCCTTGGAGAGAAAATTGTCATCAGTCCCCTTCCCCGATGCTGAGACTGCACAGTGTTGCCGTAGGGTTTTCATAAATTTGTAGATTTTTTATACTTCTATGTAGTTGCTTGCATATAGAGCAGCTAGCAACCTCTAACACA
>JAWWEE010000004.1:19241936-19318818 GCA_035221455.1 Xenops minutus | reverse complement strand
AAGTAAAGAACTCTTCTCTACTTTACCCACATAAAGTTGTCTTGGAAAGTTTTTTCCCCCTCTCCTTAAGGCAACAACAGCCTTCCCTTGTAACTTTTTCCCCAATTCCTCCCTCAGTATACTGACTGTACTTTAATGTCAGTGTGCTCTGGTGACTTATTAAAGTCCCTTCTGGCCAAACTGTGTCAGCCCTCTGTTTGTTACCTGTTGAACTGTGGCATTCTGAACGATCTTCTCAGCAGAAAAGACATTGCTTTAGTTGGTGTGAAGTTGCCAACCTGCACTAACCTGGAGATGAGGGGAAAAGCTTCCCATACCCCAGCAAGACTAATGAACTTGAAGCTGTCAAAAAACCCAGACACATACTAAACCAAAAGGAGGAAGGGTGGAAGCTACAATCTTACTGTGGGATAGAGCTCAAGCTGGAGTGTGCACAGGTGTTGTAGACATTCCATCTTGTGCACAGAAACTTATTGCATATATCATCAATATTATTCTGACTCTCCATGCTACCAAATCCTGTCAACTCAGAATTAAAAGACAAAGAAAATGTTCCTTACCTATCCCTTACATCAATGTCCTTTATAGTCTTCTTTCTACAGGTACATGCTAAAATCTTCAGAGGTCTGAAACTGCAAGAGCTCCTCAGTTTCTCCTAAGGTTCCCAAGGCAGAGGTGATACCTTCCAAAGGATCCCTGCCTTCCTCCCACAAGAATACACAGGACAGAGATAGACAGGATCTGCACTTGGGTCTAATACAACCAAATGACATTGGATTTCTCACTTCTCCTGACCCATTTTTTCCCACAGAAATTCATATGATTTAGCAGATCCCGTACTAGCATATTCCTGCAGTGATTCATATACAACACAGTTGGAACAGGTAAGAAATATGAACTGCTTCAGTGTTACAAGTGATTCATAAGCTGAAGCTTGCCTGCCCTAGAGCCATTCAATTTCTACAAGAGAGTGAAAAATTAGATGGATTTTCATCTTACTAACACAAAGACTCTAATACTATATGCTTATACTTTTGGTGCTTAACTTTCCATTTTGCACGTGATGCTTCTTTTTGCTTAGTTTTTACATGCTGTTGGTATTTAGGGTATTGAAGCAAGTACAGAAATTGCTCCCAGTCTGTACCAGATGCCCCACTTGGAGCATAGAGCAAATATAAATAAGGAGCTTTCATTTAATCTCTTATTGAATTTACAATGATGTAGACCACTGTGATCTGAAGGAGTACCATAACAACAGCAACATACAAAAAAAGTGCTGAGAGCACACCTGCTACACCAACAAGATTGTGCCTGACCTCACTGATATATAAATTGTGACTGAGCATAATGTGGGTGGCTTATCACAGGGCTCACAGAAAACTAACTTTTCCAACAATCACTCCTCTGAAATTAATAGAAGAAACAAAATGAAACCCAGGATCTGTGCACTCCTGTTTTTAGCTGGCAACAACAGTTAGACTTAGCCTCAGTGTTCCCAATACATTAGCTTGATAGCTACTGGTCTGAGCTGAGGAGAGAAACCAGAAGACAAAACTGCACTATTTTTTATAAACACAGTTAAAAATTAAAAGAAAATTAAAAGAAAAAGTCATTCATTTGGCACCACAGGTGAAAAGTAAGAATTGAGAAAACTTTGCACTGGCCAAGTAGACACAGATAAATTCCAATTAGTTGTATTTATTCTTTGCTACACCTAACTGAGGTTTCGCTCATACACATTTGTTGATGCTACTTTATGATAGCAATATGGCAGGTGTGAGTTCTTCAAGACACCTTCCACTTTTGCACCCTCAGACAAAGTTTTCATTCAATTCTGACTATGACTCAGATGCTGAGATATGAGGGACAATGAAAACATCAACACAAACATTTTAAAGTATAAGAAACACTTCATCATAATCTCAACAATTTTAAAAAAACACAAACAAACAAAAAAACCCATACTACATCCTAAGGGGTTGTTGTCTTCTGCTTAAAGCCAAGTGACATTAAACATTCCTAAGGTTCAGTGTTACTTACACAATAGATAGAGCTCTCTTAGCCATTTACGTGTATTATATATGTCATTTACACTGACTGACAATGACTTAAATGTCAGCATACAAGCAAAACAAGACCCTTGGGAACAGCATACTGCAAATTAATAATTACTAACTTTCCAAAGGTTCCTAAATTTAAAGTCAGTTCACCATCTGTAATTATTAAATGCCTTATCCATAAAAAGAACTATATCTGTGCAACAGGGTAGTATCACAAGTCATTGCTGATTAAGTGTTGATTAGAAATATTACAAATACACTGCTCTGGGAATTGGGGGGCGGGAGGTGGGGGGGTTGCATTATCAGTTTTAGTTAGTTAAAACTCAAAATTAACATAATTCAAAACAATAAAAAATTCAGTAAAGTATGTGTTTCCAGGATGTGCTTAAGGTTGGAGCTTTTTAGCCTTAAGTAGATAATAAGAAGTTAAGAAAAATTTAAGGAATTGTTTTGGATTTGTTTCAGTTTCTGTATTGCTTTGTCACTCAGCATTTTTTGTTTTAGTCATTTTCCCTGTTTTTATACCCTCTGTTAACAGTCTCCCCCTTCTTTTACCTTCATCCCCCTTCTACTGCTATGTGTATAATTGATAAATACCTGCAGTGTAAATATTGTCCAAAACAGGACTCAAACTTTTTTTAAATAGCTGTAAATGACCAGGTCAGAAAATATCAAGATTAACAGAAAAGATTTCCTTAGAATCCATTCTCTTAATTACCAAACTCCATTTTTCCTCACAAACACTGAAAAATGTTTAGCAAAACCAGGAAACCTGTTTGGGTTAGTCTCCTCTGTGTGTACATAAATTCTAGATGTATTTCAAAAAATTAATATAAACAGTTTCCTATGCAACTTTTCAACCAACCTAACTGTATATTACTCTGAAGACTACAGACTGAAGCTCTGAAATACAAATAGCAAAATTTTATGTAAGTACTTCTAATATTTTCCTTTACTAGCCTGGAGAGTTGTGCCATCTTTACAAATCTGTTGTCTTAGGCAAAGCTTCTCGAGAAAGCACCTACTGTTTATATCTGATTTTTGTCTTATAAGAGTGCCTTTGATCCTGCTTTGATCTTCTTGTTTCAGTCATTCTCACAGAACAGGAGACCTAAGTCACATCAAAATCCTTAGCATAATTTTTAAAGTTATCATTTAATACTTTGGAACAAGCAAGACCATTAAAAATCTTTTAGCAAGATTTCTACAGAGCTTTGATTGAAATAAGTAGTTTTTAATTTTTAGAGTAAAGAACTTTCTAAATCTAGTTAGGCAACACAGATTCTCAGTTTAAAAGGATGAATAATAAAATCAAGATCCTTTAGTTCTGTGGCTTTGAACAATGAAAATATGCAGAATGCCTGCTAATTTCATTTAGGGGAAGACAATGAATTGGAAAATTACATTTTAGAACATAACTAACCACATTCCTATAGAATCTAACGAGTAAGGAAATGTCAGCAACAATGTCCATATGCTAGCCCAGTGAGCCTGCTCTTTCAAAGGTAATGTCACTCCTCTATATGACACATAACCCAAAAATATTTGAATGCGAGTGACAATTACAGGTCTATAAAATATTACATTTTAATACTATATTCTAATATATTTTGTCACAGACCTATATAGTTTACATGCAGGTATTGATCAATTTGGAAACTTAATGCATTCCAGATATTCTTTTTCCAAGCATTTGTACATAGAAACAGGATTACTTAACAAGAAACTATCCAACCAATGTCATTGCCTCCAACTGACAATTTTCCTATCTGGAGAGAGCATAATAAAAAATTTGGAATGCTTCTCAATCACAGTCTGCTTGCCTTTTTCAAGGGCTTCTCAATCTCAAATGGTTAAGAGGTTGCTTTGGCCCAAGACTGGTTCAGAAGGAAAGATGTGCTGCTCACCCAGCGAGCAAGTCATATAGAACAGTAAAATCTAAGCTCTTTCCTCTGTGGGCAGGGCTCATACAGGGCTGTCCTCTGTACCACCATTACTAATACTTTTTTTACCAAATTCTAATATTAAAATAATTTCTTTGACACACCTATTCCTCTCTTAGATTTGGATTAAATTAGCCAGTATTTAATTTTTTCAAAAACAAGAGGAAGACGAAGGAGGGAGCAAACAAAAGATTTGCTTTTTTTTCCTCTGGAGGACACAGGATCAAAAAAAAAACAACAAACAAACAAACAAAAAAAACCCAACAAGCTAGCCAACCCAAACAGTTTTTAATATAGTTCATTCCTTGTCAGTCTGTTACTGTTGAAACAGTTCTTCAGAAGCAGGACTATTTGTTTCCTCTTCTGAACAATTATTTTCAAGTATTTAATTTCCTGCTAAACTTAAGCCTGGTGCCTTAGCAACAGAAAGCCCATATATGTTGCTTAGCAGATGGAAACAGCACCTTCTCAACCAAATGATTCAGAGGTTTAACTCAACCCCTGTCAGAAGTTTGTCTGGAGCCACTGTGTGCCTTCTCTGTGATTTCTAGCATGCAGTTATTAAATTAAACCAGCAGATGCCCACAGAAAATATTTTATTAACGCAGTGAGGACTTCGGTAACTTTCCAAATAACTAATTCACATAGAGAATTTGTAAGACATTACAAATTTATAAGCTGTTATCATTCTCTTCCTGGTTCACCTTGCCGTTCTGCCCACTCAGAAATTCTCCTTCTTTTTCACACCATGCCTAACTGCATTAGAGTATGAAATGTCTACACACAAAAACTGACTATAATAATTTGGAGAGATATGACCATTTCTATAAAGTAAACAGAATTTCCACAGCAATGGATTTACATGCAAAGTACTCAGTAGCATTGCCCTACACAGTGCCAATAACCCCTAATTTGATTGTGAGCATCTCAGCATAGCTGACTGACAGCTATAATAGAATCAAATTGAAAACTTACAGTGGCCCAAACTGTTGGGTTTCTTGGCTGAATCAATTAACAAGAACTAATGTTTAAAGTCTGTCTGTGAAAAGACTTTAAAGACTTCCAGGTCTATAGGTAATTATTTTTCTTTCTTCATCTCATTCTTACAATGTTACATTAATATTCAGAGCTGTGGTTTTACACTGGCATTTTGTAACAAGTTCAAACATCAGAAAGCAAATGTTTGCCTTTAAACACAAACAAAAGAAAAATAGATGTTATTATGTGAATAAAGCTTTCCTTTCTCTCCAGTCTCCTTTAATCAGTTAAGAAACTAATACACCTGTATAAAAAAAGGAATAGTGATTTGTGAACTGTATTCCCTAAATCCTCTCAAACATATTATAATAGTTTGTTCTTGACTTTTCCAGATGATCCACCAGGCTCACACCCCATATTAACTGCAGAAATATATTAGTTGGGAAAAAAAAAACCATTATACCCTGTATTATAGGAATGAAATTCTCAAAGCATAGGTATAGAAAGGAAAGCTCTACAATATGAAAAACAGAATAGAAACACAATATTATTTCTTTATGACTGTTCTGGTTTTACTGGAAACCTAGCTGAAGTTTATGCACATCCCTGTATCCCCACATAAAATTTCTAGTCTTCATTATAAAACTGTAAGTTAAAAAACAGTCCCATATTATATTGACTTTACCAAACTTGCAAACATTTTAATAAGACATCAAATAAAGCTTCAGAATAAAAAAGAAATAATAAAATAAAACCTTACAATATTTGTATTGGTTGACAGCAATGTTCACAAAAATATGGCTGAGAGAAATTCTCCTGCTGTTAATTTAAATGGCCTGTATATCTGCTAAAGGCAACCTAAGCATTACATTGTCTGCTAGATAAGGAGAGATGTGAATCAATGGGCAAATTATTTGAGTCACTGCACTGCCAAACTGGGACCAAGAGTGACCAAGTGGAAAAATACATTCTAGTTACAAATACCTTCTGCATCCATTCTTAACACAAAAAATCTGCAGTCAGAAATGATTAGTTTAGAACTTCGTTCTGAGAGTTCAAGGGAAAAAAAAAAGTAAATTAAGATCCTATTTTTTTCAAAGATCTACAAACACATTTCATTTGAAATATAATAAATGCCATCACTTCACACGGATGAAAATACAGACAGGCAACATTCCTATTAACTTCACTGGCTGACATTCCCACCAACTTTATCCATGTTTATAACCATGCATATAAATCTCTCCAGGATCAGGAACTTAAGCTGCTTCAGAATGTGCTTAAATTGCAATTAGTAATTTTTTCATTAAATCACTGAGCAAAAATAGCATGTTCCTTTATTGCAAATCATCTGTGATTAGATAAAAATATCTACTTATTGGGAAATTTTCATGCAGATTTCTGAACAGATTTTAGCTTTAAGATTTCTTGTGAGGTGTGCAGTACTTGGTATTATCTAGCATTATGCACTCATAAATGAACAGTAGTGTGATTGATTTTTTTAGGGCACACAACAATGATCTTTTTTTGTCAGACAAATCTAATATTTCATTGGACATTCTTCAATAAATGTAAGATAGTGAGATACCAATTTTTCTTCATATCTACTACACCAATACCATCAACAGGCCTTAAAATTGTTTCTACAAACTCACACAAATGGAAGAAATGCTGCTTGAACAGCTAAAAAAGAATATTTCCAATATTCGCCAATAATCCCAAGTCTATAGCATTTTTCACCCATAAGTGTTCACCATAAGAGTTCTAGAAAAAATTCAGCATAGCTGCCAACTTCAGATAGCATTCTAGATTTTGGTATTCTGTACCCCATCACTCCTGTTTCTGCAGGTCTGATAAGAACACTACAATGAAAAACACCATCCTTGCAAACTTGTGTGTAGATTAGAAAAATTGAGGGGTTTTTCTACCTGACATGGCAATTTGTTTTACAGTTATCATATGCCTTCACTGCTCATATTCAGGAGTCTGATAATGTGTCATCTACATCACACTTGATCTGCCATTATAAACAAAACTGGCCAAATTCAAATTGTGTCAGTATTGCTATTGAATAATCATGTGCAGACATTTACTTGGTCATGTCCTTTTCCCTTTTCTTTTTTTGTTTCTTTTTGCATGACCTTTCATGGTCTGGTAGTACTCAGACATGCATGTGCGGACACGTTAAATTTGTGTTTTAATGTTTTAAACACTGGAGTTCTGAATTGTACTCTACTGGTTTTATATGTTTTCCTTCTTTGAACACAATTGTATTCTAGGGAGAAAATTATATAATTCCACAATTAATTCCTACCTGCTGTGACAGCGTGCCTTCAGGGTAAATATGATTTTTTATATTAACACACTGAAAACTTCCACTGTGATTGACCTTAAAGACACTGACAAATTAATTACTTTGCTCATCAATATGGTACGGCAGCTAAAAGATTTGAGCAGATACCCAGCCAGTTAACATGCATGCTGCCATCTGCTGAATAAGACAGCAAGGGATTTGTACCACTCTCTCTGAAAGAAAAGCTGTGTTGCTTTCCAAAAAATATGTTACCAAACCCTTCATTCACAAGTCAAATAAAGACTGTTCATGTTCTGTAAGAGAACTGGTAGTATCTCACGGGGGTTTTTTCACCCTCAGGTTTCAAACTAGATAAGAGACTATCATTAAAGCTTTAGGTATGAGTCCACTGCTTGACAGCTGAAGTTAGGTCTATCCAAAAAGATCATTAGATTTACATGAACACTGTTGCAGTGTGAGTGTAAGCAAGGAAGTTCACAGTTTATGTACCTCACTGTCAAACCTCAGTATTACTCTGATTTAAAGAGCTCTCCTCTAGGTTCAGACAAAACAAAAACAACAACAAAAAAAAAATTAACAATGCATAACATGATGTTCCTGCAAAACAGTGGTCAGGGGCCAGCACAGAGAAGTGACATTTTAAAAGAAAAACTAATTGTGACAAAGTTTGATACCATTCATACAAAGACTACAGCTAGCTTCTGAAAAAAAAAAGCAGAGGTCTACCAAAACCACTTTTTTTTTTCTATCTGATTTTCAATAAAATCCCATCAGATTGGAAAACTGAGTATTTTGTACACTACTGTTCCTGCAATTAAAATTTAGATCAAACTGATCTACAAAGCAGTATATACATATGTACACAAAACCCACATAATAGAGATCACATTTTTTAAAAAAATGTATACTGATGGGAAATAGAGCACCTATTTTTTCTCAGATAGATTGAGGTATAAGACACGTTGCTCCATGTCCTGTCCACAGCTAAAGAGGCAAGCCAGTTGTGCAGATCAACACCATTCACATTGTTACAGGAACTGATCTCAGAGAGACTCATATCACAGCCATGAACCTACACCAGTATTCAAAATCTAATCCTACAGAAGCACCTGGAGGATTCCAGTAAGCATCATCTTTAACAATCACTTTTTCAGGTAAGTTATATTCTAACATCCATCTGGAATTAAAATATCAAATACGTACCAACTTATAAAAGAATATCCTAACAGTGCCTGAGTTTATGTCATGAGCCATAACAAGCCCTTGGCTATGACGGACAGAACCATGAATATTGCAGTAGTACCACAAATAGCACCACACTGCCAGGTTCTTTTAAAAACTGAAACTTATTAAAATCAAAGCAATGAACTACTGTATTACAGAAAACACACCTCTTAAGCTCATTTGTCTTAGTGACAAGTTCTACTGCAAACTTTTCTTCCTCCATTCCAGCAGAATTTGGTGAAAAATATCAGGTATGATGGTAACATTCAAAACTTTAAAATACAACAGAACATAAAATCCATCAGAATGTTTGCACCATTATTTATCATCATGATCTAATCTTTCTTCCAATACTTGTGCCCTTAAGTGATTATGACAAAGATTGGTATTGCAAGAGAGCTTTTAGTAATGATCCCTTGTTATTACTTTGTTATTTTGAGATCCAGTCCTGCAAGATGCTGAGCCCTGGGAACTCACCAATGATCAATAGTTGAGGATACTCCAGTCCTTTCAATTCCCATAAACATCATGTTGTTCCTCTGGAATACCGCAAGCAGCCTCTTCACTATGACACTTTGGTGAATAAATATTCATATATATGCTATGAGACAAACACTAGTTTTGCTTCTTATAAATGTTTAGAGAATTACTGTCAAAGTAAATTCAGACATGTCATCGTACAGCACAATGCCATTACTTCTGCAGTACACATTTGCAAAATACATCAAAAATACATAAATTCGAAGAAATATTTCACATTAAACATTCTACAGATTCCTATGAATTAGCTGGGGACTTAATCAGCTATTTAGCCCAACTTTAATTGTACTGTGACAGGATGCAAATTATGTATTTTAAGATGTAATAGTCAATTTTAACTATTGCCAACTGAGTATTTTACTGTTTAAAAATCATATTATTCCTATTCATATTAAATAATCATACCTTCGTTTTCAAAAAACTGACTAGATTTTACTGTCTGCACTAGAATTCTGAAATAAAACATATTTCAACCTTAATTCTCCAAGTTTCACTTATTCCATGCGATCCTGCCATTTTAAGAACATCAGAAAGTTCATCAAGAATAAATTTACTTTCTTTGTGATCTTGTAGAAGAGAATCTTAATCCTGAAGTTTTATGATATTTTATATTATAAAAGTCACACAAACCTCCAAACAGACTTAAAGGCTACTCTGATGGGATATGTTGTAATGTACTTGTCCATATTGGAAGCAGAAAATACCAGAAAGCTCGTGAGCAGAGCTCCATAATCTTGTAGGAAAAACATTTTGGGTAGATAAGCATTCTTTATAGAGGTTGTCACTTTCACAAGGTGACATTCCTACATTTCACACTGATGTGATCTTTAATTACATTTTCTCATTTCTACTTATAGAGTAATTTAAATATAAATATAACTGAACAGTAAATCTGAAAATACTATGGCTATATTGTGCTCTAAAGATTATATTAACTTCTGAAAGGCCAGAAAAGGAATTATTTTACTGATTTGTTTTTGATGCATAAATGAAGTCCTGAATTTAAAAAGTAAATAAGTAAGTATGGTATCTGAAAGAAAAATAAAGCAAATGGAATCACTTTGAAGAAATGTTTAAAAATATTGATGTTAGCTCTATATACAACTTACATTTCCACAGAATTATGTCTGTTGTATTTCATATGAACTGTGAACACTTGGGAATACTTTACTACTACCATTTCTTCAACAATAAAATTCAGGTCAAATTTAAACTTCAATGTAAGTAAATTCTAAATATAGATTGGTCAAAGAGAAAGAGTCAGAGGTACCTGACTCTCTGGTTCTCTATTAAACCTGTCCACTTCATCACGTAACTAAGTATTTCTGTACACCTGTCCTGTGCAACTTGGTATTTGCCATGGAAGCCAGGAACGATTACAGCGATACAGATCTACAGCACACCTCACACTGGCATTGACAGCAAACTCACTATGAAATAACAGTATTACAGTTCCCTAGAAACTTGAATTTTAACTACTTTCAGTTCACTCTTCTAGAGGTATACACAAAGGAAGATAATGTTCACAGACAAATTCCTGAAAAAACTCCACGTAACAAAAATTCTTTTAAAAGATTCACGTTAAGAGAGCAGGGAGTAGGAAAAACATCAACTGCCAAATTTATTTTCAAGAATTGTTTATTCACTTCTTAATTTTGATAATATCCAGAAAAACAAAATAAATTTGTCAGGTATTAGTGGACCTTAAAAAATACTCTGTTTAGAAAAGTAATAATCACTGGGACAGTTACACTGACAAAATATGCTTCTAACACCTCGCTTCAATATTGTAACTCACTAATAGAGCAATATGGATGGAGGTTGTAGTATTGACAGAATCCAAAAATTACTGTGCTTATAAGACTGATAACTATAAATTATATTTCAATCTGAAGTAAAATCTATTCAAATATTAGCATATTTAATAATTTAAAGTAGTCCTCAATTTTCTCCCACATGTGCAATATTCCTGTATTTCATTAAACACCTATATACTCTTCACTGGCTAAATTAAATAGTATTTTGCTGCATTTTCAATCCATCACATGGTTTATCAACACTTCAACTGTTTTGTTTCTCACAGGTTCTTTACAAATGTAATCAAATACAACATGTACCATAAAGATTCAGCTTCTGTATCACTGACAGCTTAATTTTGTTTGTATCCTCTCTCTTTAGTCTCATTGAGACATCAAAATATTTTCTGCACTGAAAGACACATTTATCCTCTTCAAGGACATTTTAACTCTTTTAAAGTCAACAAGTCAGTATTCAATACCGCTTTCTAATTCCCTAAGCTTTTCATTCTGTTAATCAAGAGAATGCCTAAAATTCCAAATCTGGACCACCTTTCCAACATAGTAGAAAATTCAGCACCCGTGAACCATTAAGTCTAAGACTGATTTCATGAAAAGTTTTCTTGTCTAGAAAAAAATATTTGATAGCATCACAATTAAAAAGTTTTCAGATGTCACCTACTATCAATAAAGACTGCAGGAAAGCTTTTGATATCCCTTCTCTTTTCTCTAACCAAGTGTTTACCCTGACTGCAGCCAGCTCCATACAAAGAATTCAAGAAGAAATGCAATTCACGTAGAATTTCATAGGCTTTAAGGATGATTAAAAGCTTTGTTAGAGAGAGATCTTCACAATCAGGCATTTCCTTGACACTTCAAGGCTTACAGTAGAAATAAAACCTCCTCATGAGGAATTGAATTTTGTTAATTTTTCAGATACACTTTAGCAAACACAACTATTTCAGGTACTAATTGCTAGTGACTTTCACCAGTCTCCAGACAGCCTTTTCTGGCAAAAAAAAAATTACTTAAGTTGCTAGAGGGGGGAGGAATAAATCTATTACATATTTTCATTTTCTTCTTAATAGCTTGTTAAAATCAAGCAGAAAGTAATTGGGTCATTTAAGGCTATCTTTTTTAAACTTATTCAGTACTTTTTCATATGTCAAACAAATTATTAATTTGTAACACACAGAAGTATCTCAGAAGTTCAGGAGATCTGAAGGCTCATGTCTTTAGGGCTTGGGGAATCACTGGTTTTAACTTGAGTCTTCAGTGTTTCACTGATTTTAAAGACAGATATTCCAGGAAGCAGCAGAAAGAGGAAAAATGATGAATTTAATGGTTCTTACACGTGTATCTATGACAAAATGAAAAAAAAAAAAAAAAGATAAGGAGAAAAGTGTAGGGGAAATAAAGGTAGGGAAAATTAGAGAACTAGTTCACTGAGATGCTCTAGAAAAGATCTAAATCCTGCCTTTGTGGTGTTAGAATCTATGGGTTTTTTCATAGGAAATTGTTTCTTGTGAAAACACCATTCTCTTTGTTCTTTGGAGAACCTGAGGGTTTCACTGCTTTGGTATCCTTATTTTACTTAATATTGAGCCCATATTAATATATGCAGCTGTCCCCTTTTGTATTTTTTTTTGTGTTACTACCCAGAAAATAGAGCTTTTACATCTTTTCTACAGAAAAAAAATTAACTAATCTCCTTTCTGTATCTTTTATATTTTCTTTGTAGGAGGTAATCCATTAGAGTCTGTATTACAGGAGATTCTCTTTCCATTGTTGAACCTGGAATATCAATGGAAGTTCATTCATAAATTCTGTAATTTCCTTTCCCTGTCATAATGAAACATACCTTGTTTCTTCTGAGGAAATGAAAGACTGTATCTTTGTAAAAGATGCAGATAACCAAAAGGGGATGTCTAAAACATACTAGCATAAACATAAACTTTAATTCATTCATAACAGAAAATCCAGTTACTTTAATCTTAGAAGAAATTTAAAAATATAAAACACTACAGGAAAAGTTGGCAATTTTGACCTGGGAACACCACGCCAAGGCTCTGCAATCTTTCCAGATGGCAGGTAAGCAGAATAATTTCTGCTCCATTTGTCTTTCAGCTGCGGCCTTAGCTCTTGAAGGCAAAAGACACCAGTCTTGTATATTTGGAGACAGTAAGAAAATCATGCCTTGTCCACACTCATACTAATGGACACTCAACCAAAACACCCTTCCAAGACTGGGGCTTTGTATTGCTTGGGAGTTGTTTTCTTACACTTAAGTTTTGCTTTTAGAAGGATATTTTTTGGCTCATTTTTCTTTTTGTTATCACACAGAATCAAAAAAAAAAAAAAAAAGGCACAATGGCATTGGCCTTTCTGTACTACTTTCTGAAAAAGCACAGTGTAGACACCAGAGAATCGAGTTAAGACCAAAAAATTGCTAACCATAAAGCTAATTAATTTTTACCATGCAAAGCGAAGAACACCTTTATAATAACCTTGGCTATACCATAAATAAGATTACCCTGCCCACAGATCTTGAGCTTGAGTGTTCTAAGGGCAAAGAATGGAAACATTAACATACTTTGCCCACGTTAAGAGGGTAGTGCTGTTATTTACCCTTGGGCCACACTCAGCTGTGCTGAATGCGCACCCCTGAACGCCAACAACCTGCACAGGCAGACAGGAGCTCACCCAGAGCCTTGGCAAGGCAGGGCCGTCTGACCGCAGACATGCTGGCTGATGCAGAGAAAAGGACACTGGATTGCGTGTTACATGCCCTTGGGAAGGCTTTCAAGGGATTCCTCAACCAGTGACCTCCACCAGCCCATCTGCACCAGCCGTCACCCCTCAGCTCCCCGGCCAAACCACAGACACACGACGGTGCCGGGCTGGCCCCTGGTGAGCTGGAGCGCTGAGGTGGCTTTACCGTCACCAGGGCTCCGTCAAGCCCTGACTTAACTTTCGAGGTGTGGGAGCGAAGGGGCGGGATGCCCCCGAGGAAAGCCCTCTCCTCGCAGCCCCGAGGGCCGCACACTGCCCTCCACAGAGGGCCGGGCCGGGCCGGCGCTGTCCCCACGGCTGGGGTGAGGGGGTGAGGGGGTGCGGCCGGCCAGCCCCAGCCCGCGGTGCCGCAGCCCAGCCCGGCCCTGCCGTGCCGGTGCCGATCCCGATCCCGATCCCGGCGCTGATGTCACATCCGCGGGGCGGGGGGCTGGCCGGGCCGGGGGGCGGGGAGGGGCGGGGTGGGCCGGGGCCGCCGAGCCGCTCCCGCATCCCGGGCAGCGCCGGGCTCGCCCGCCCTCGCCGCGCCGAGGCTGCCCCGGAATGAGCGTGGCCCGGGCCGCTGCCGCTGCCAGCTGCACTGGGGCTCGGGCGGGCAGTGCGGCGGGAGCGGAGTGAATGACCGAGAGCAGCGGCGCGGAGAGGCAGCCCCGGCATCAGGATGCGGGCGGCCGCCAGCATCCCCAACCTCCTGCTGCTGTCCTTGCTGGCCGGCCTCGATCCCTCCAAGGTAGGAGCCGGCCGGGCAGCCAGTCCTCCCGGCGCCGCACACCGGGGCTGCGGGAGCGCGCGGTGCGCTGGATGGCTTCGGGGACCGGCGGGCGAGTGTCCTTGGCTGTCCGATCGGCCAGGCGGGAGAGCTCCTGGCGGGAATGGCTGTCCCCGGCCCCGGGATTCCCGGCCCGAGGCGGCGCGGCGCGGCCGCCCGCGGTCAGGGGGCTGCGGGCGCGATGCGGCGGCGCCCATGGCATTCCCTGTACCTGTGACATTCCGTGTACCCATGGAATGTACATGGAAATGTACCTGTACCTGTGACATCCCCGGTACCCATGGCATGCCCGGCACCCATGGCATGCCCGGCACCCATATCATCCCCGGTACCCATAGCATCCCTAGTATCCATAGCATCCCCGGTACCCATGGCATTCCCTGTACCTATGACATCCCCGGTACTCATGGCATTCCCTGTACCCATGGCATTCCCCGGACCTACAACATCCCCGGTACCCATACCATCCCCGGTACCGGCGCGCAGAGCGGGCACACCCCGCGCCCCCCGCGCCGCCCCCCGCAGGAGTTGTGTCCGCCGCAGAGCGGAGCGCGGGGCAGGCGGTGCGGGCTCCCCGCTGCCCGGGGCCGGCTGCTGTCCCGCCGGGACGAGCGGCGACCCACCCCACCCAGGGCAAAGAGGCGTTCATAGCGCTGGGTGACTGCACCAGTGCCGGGGAAGCAGCGAGGCGCTGGAAGCAGGGATCGACAGCCTCCGACTGGAAATAAATTTGGTTAGAGTGGAACCGGAGGCATCACGTGAAGACACTGAATTTAGTACTATAAGCACGCTCGGGGCTGCTTTCGAGTTTCCTTATTTTCAAATGTGTTCAGGTCGCATCTGATGCTGAAATAATGAGAAAAGCAAACAATATATTTTAACCATGCAGCCTGGTTTGTGAAGTAGATTTTAGGTTAAGTCATTTAAAAAATCGGAATTGCACTGTACCACTTAAGGGCGATAATGACTGAAAGCCCCTAGGTCTGCAGGTATCTATAGTGCTGTTTTTTATAGACACAGAACTTGTCTTATTTATCATTTTCTGCCATGCAGTCTTGTAACTGTGAACATTGAGAAAATATTCGTATAGTACTGCAGTCCATTACCAGCAGCAGTCTGAACCGTGTTGCCACAATTTATATTGCGTGCTGGTGAGTGTAATTTTAATGGTACCATTTCGGCACCAGACAACCATGTGAGGCAATGTTCAACTCTTCTGGCAGGCTTTTCCTTTAAAATAAAGGTATTAATCACATAAATTAATCATATACAAGTATGTACTGAATTTCCAACAACATGGAAGGAATGCTCCCCTTTAAAAACATAAAACAGAACCCAGAAAGCAATTCAGTGGAAATCTGATTTACAGATGCAGTATTTTGACTGCTTTTCAATCAGTAAGATACCGTGACAACTCAAAAAAGCAGGAGGTGATTAATAGCATTATCTAAAAAATCTATTATATCAATTCTATGAAATAGGAGCTATTGAAAAGTATCAACTATTGCTATGTCTGTAAAGAGACTCATCAGGCAACGCACACACAAAGAGTTTCACATCTGTGCAAATAGCAGCACATGCTCACATTATAATTACAGTTTTCCAGACATTAATTTTCTTTATTTTTCTGTCTTCTGTTACCCTTAGTGAGAGCTATTAAATACTTAGAAAGGCTTCATGAAAGCAGGAAAAGCAAAATTTCTGTCACTATCCACAGAAGAGTAAAAACACTAATGAAACAAACAGCTGGTAGAATTACTCTTTTAATTCAGGCCCCAGAATAATAGTGGAAAGAAATGTTCCATCTTATGTATCTGTCACCATCCAGCACTGAAAAACAGGATGAGGCACTGGAATGAAGTGGCATAAATTAACTTTTGAAACTTTGCTTCCAGCCCTTTTTGCTGTGGCATACTGTGCAGAAGGCATGAAAATGGCCTTTTATTCATCACTCTGTGTGACATTTTCAGGGATATTAACAATTTTCTTTACAGGCTGTTTTGACTTTGTCAAGGGTGAGGAATAAAAAAAGCTCAGAAGTCCTTAAGATTAGATTAAAGTTAGAGCCCTTAGTCAAAATCTGGTGACTACCAGAGCTAAATTGGGTTTTCATAAATAAAAAAAAAAGTGAGATCAAAAGGATGCTATACCACATTAGGCATAAAAAAGATGCCACATGGCACATAATTGATCTTGTTGACAATGAAGAATATATTTCATATATTAAATATGAAATTTTATATATGAAAAATTATATATGTAAATATGTTTATAGGCTTTTTTAAGTAAAAAAGTACAAGTTCTGACTGAACTTTCACTTTAGAAATGGAACTAGTGCTCAATTATCTGTCTTGCTTTATGCTAAATTGAAATAGAATAATAATTTTCTGCTCTGCAGGTTGGGAAGTAAGATCATATGAAGCTACTCGTAGGAAACAAGGGGATGTTAAACTCTTTCTTTTCCAAAAATATTTGTGCAGTATGCTCATGACTAGGCAAACAACTTTTTACATGCCCTTGACACTCACAAACTATTCAGTTTATGGAGATAACATCAGGCATTTCAAGTATACACAATACATTCCTATTCATGTCCTATATAATTTTCAGGTAAAAATTTATTTTACTGATCAACTATTTTAAATTAATGCCTGGGAGAATAAAAAGCTCTAATTTAATATTGGGCCATCACTGACTCAAAACTGCTGTCCACAGGCACTCCTATTATGACAGAGATGCTATGCTAAACTTACTCAGTTATTTACTGATAGTAAAGTGTTTAAGTATCGCCATCTTATGGTAAAATATGTAACAAAAATTTATATATAGTTTATTCTTAACTCTCTGGAACATTGAGATTTTACTTCAACCATAGTAATTTATTGCCCATGCTTTCCTTTTTTTTTCCTGCTAGACTTGATATAGACTGTTGACCAGGTGAGGAAGTTTTTCTTTTGCAAATAGAATACAGGTTACTAATAATAAATTTTCACACTCTTAGTGCTAATTACTGAGTATCAATTTAAGATACTTATTAAATATTATATTTTTAATTTATTCTATTTTTTCTCTGTATTTACATAGAAAAACAAAAAATATTAATGATAATATATTTCATCAAAGATTTATTTCCAGCAGGGTGGCTAGGCATTCACCAAGAAGCCAGATACAGAGAAGAGACTTGGATATAAAATCTTTCCTTTCTCCTACTCAAAAGTGCAGTATCTTGTAAGAAACTGTTCAAGATTAGAACATTTCTAAGAGTTACTGCTAGATGGCATATCTGTGCCGCTTTGCTGTACCTGGAGTTTCCTCTAATGGCCTTCACAGTATGGAATGTGGACTTCTGTTATAAGGGTTGCTTTACTGGCTGTCATTTGATAATCACAGTAGTATAAGGAAGATTTTAAAATGAGGTAAAGCTGCTCCATATAGAACTCAAGCTCAGTGTGTCTAGGTGGCATTTTTTAAGTTTAATTTTGAAAATTTAAATGGATCTGAAAAATATGTTCATGTTTCAATGCATTTAATGAACTTTAGGCCTTTAAATTTTATAATGGCTATATATCCTACATCTGTTTCCTTTCCATTGCTTGAATTTTGCAAAAACTGTTTCAGAAGACAACTGCCAAGCACAATCCCAAACAGAAGCTAAGTATAGTATAATTAAGGACAGTTACAGAAAGGAAATGTGATTTATGATCATTGTTTGGGGTCATATGATGTTTGGGAATATTAACACTAAAAAATAAAAGCAAATTTGAAACCAGTCACCTATTTTTGAATGTTTAATTAAACTGCATTTTGATCTTTGGAATGGCTTTGCTTTTAGATTTGACAAAATTTTACATTTTAGATTTTAAAATTTAGATTTTAAAAATCTATGATTATCATACATATTCAGACTATACAAATAGCCACTAAAATCTTTCTTTTCCCTGGATTTCAACAACTTGTCAGTAGAAAGAGTTCTCTGCTTTTGTGTTGCTTAGCAATGCAAATTAATTCATCCCTATTGCAAGGCTTTATAAGAATACTATGTACAAAAAACGGTTACCACAATGTACTATTTTTACTGGATATATGACTCATAGGACTACAATACACTGCAAAATTTAATGGAAATCTCATTACCTACTTGGAAATTAATTTACCCTGTTTCCTACAGTATTAGTAGTTAATCAATATGAAAATCTTACATAATTAACCTGCAAGATTTAAGAATGCTCTAAATTATTAATTACTGAATGTGATCAGCTCTCTCTTGGTGCCTGCTCTCTCATTTCTGAGGAACATGATGCAATAGCCATTGAAGAACATCCTGTTACTACCACAGTATTCTGGGCTTTCTCCCAGGTGTCACTGCAGTTATGTTACTCCCACTGTAATAACTTCAGTCAATGGGTAAAGACCAAAGACTGTTGCTAACACTACTGGTTCTTCTTGCAATGATGATACAGTGCCTTCCAAACTTCCAGTCCTGAAAAAAAAGGATGCTTCATGTATTTTCTATTAATCTACACTCAGTGACATACATCCGCCATTACATTATATAAAATCATAGGAAGGCATTCACTACATCATTTAAGTAACATATATTAAGATAGTAGAAGAGAATGTGCAAAAATACACATGTGAGTGGCATCTGCATGAGTGCTAACACTCCTGGTTAAATCACATGGTCTTTAAGGGCTTTTTAAAACTGCTGATGGTATGTATGGGAAGAGGTCTTCTTTTTTCTCTTGTTAGGAACAGATTCTTCTGCTGCTCATTACTGTTATAACTGCTATTCCTTTAAATACACTCAAAAAACAATTATCCAAAATCTCAAAAAAAAATTTGTATACATATGCACAGGGATATTCTCACAGGAAACAATTTTTCCATTAGATACATATTGCCTGCAAGTAACCAGGCTTCCCCCTTTCTTTCCTATTTGGCCAAGTCATAAGCCAGTGAAGGGGAATCAGTTCATCAAATGTGCAAAGAAGAAAAAGCTGAAGCAGAGAAAGCAACTGTCAGGAACAGGGAATGCAGTATTGCAGCTATTAAAACAACATGGAGCTCTAAAAATGTTTCTAGTTGGCTACAGATTTAACACAGTTGTAAAGTTCAAATACATGAAGTTCATAAGGGACCTATTAAGAACTGAACAGGGAGTCGTCAGAGAGGGTGCAGTCTATTCTGGGCTACAGTATTGAAAATCCCCTTTTTCAATACTGTAGTATGGCAAAGATGCTTCAGGGCATCACTTGGGCATTCTTACTGAATCTTCACAGAAAAATTCAAAAGCCTTCTGTAAATCTTTGCAGCAGTAATCTGGAAGAAGTCCTCTCAAGGACTATCTTTCACAAGAACAGCACTCCATCCTACTGCTTCACTCCACAAGGCAGTAGATTTCTTGTCTAAGATGAAACCCTAGAGAAGGCAAGGACTTTGTGTGCCTAGGGTTCAATACAGAATTCTTTTCAGGAGTGAGAATTCAGAAACAGTGGAAAACTTCTCTTTCAGAATTTCAGAAATTTTTGGATTTACCTCAGAGTTCTAGACCAGATCTATTAATCACATGTTTTTAAACCAGGATGTTTGACCCAAGCATATGGTTCTAACCACAGTAATTATTCCAGCTAAGAACCTAGCCTCTAGATCAGTAAAAACCTTTAGTCCTCTAGATCAGTAAAAACCAGAAATACAGTAGCAATACATATTACTCTTAAAAGTACCTTGTAATTTATCTTGGAGGTAACCTCCTGTGTCACAGCATTACTTCCAAGAATCAGTGACACTTCAATGTAAGCATGGACTGCAGCTTCCAATGTTTTCATTAATGACTCAAAGACAACTGACTTTCTGTCAGCAGCATAATTTACTAAAACACTTAAAACTATTTCAAAAATATTACTATTTTAATTGTCATGGGTTTAATTCCTGACATTAAGAGGCTTTAAAGTCTAGACTTGGCTTGTTTAGAATTAAGAGAATTCATATTTCTGTCTTAAAGAGATGCCAAGATGCCAGAATGCAAAATAACAAGGTCCCCTGTATGGATTAGTTTATCCCCATTCCATTCTGTTTGGAATAGGGCTAAAAAAATTTTCAATAAATAGGAATATAACTGATGTATCATATAAAGAAAGTTAATACCGTTTGTCTAGTCAGGTATGTGTGGTCTAAAACCAGATGATCTCTAGTGTTCATCTTCACTGGCCAGCTTCTAGAAATAATTTACTAATAATTACCTTTTCCAACAACATGACTGATTCATATTAATTGAGTACACCACAAAATGTCCATGCTTAGGGAAGGAAACACAAAGCACAAAGTACTGGTGATGCAAGCAGTTAACATTGAGAAGATAACTGTACAGAGGAGTATACCAAATAATTTACCTACTGAAAGTTTCATGGTAGTATCACACATAGCATATACTTTTCTTTCATACTATCCTCTGCTGCCTTCACCTTCATGACAGAGGTTTATTTATCAGAAAAGCAAAAGAAACTACCAGGCATATTTCTCATAAGTCACTAAACAATCATAAATTGTAATTTGAGTTATAACTGAAAGTAGATTTAATACCAGGCCTATGAATATAGAATTTTGTAAATTCTTAGTCAGCTGCTTCTATAGCTGTCTTTTCACAAGAAAGAAAACATTTTATGTAATTACTCATAAAATATGCACTCCTATTTGTGTAAAACTTCTTTTTTTCCTCATAAGAAATTAGAGAAACTGTACTATTCTGACCTCTTCTGAGCCTTTCTCAGACTTCTAAATCACTTAAATAACTAACCTAAAGCAGCCCCAGATAATAAAAATGTAATGTTTTTCATCCTGCATTCCCCTGAAGAACAGTCACCTGTCTGCTGCACTGCCTTATAGCTAAACAAATCCTTGTAACTGTAATTTAATGTTTTTGTTTGCTTATGTCACTGAAAAGCATATCAGTCAGCATAACAGTCTGCATAACAGCAGCTGAAGCAAATTCTGAAAGCAAGCAGAACTCTTCCCCGCTATGCTGATGGGAAATTGTGTTTGCATTTAAGGGGGGAGCCAGGACAATTGGAAAAGACTGACTCTGTTCAGAGAACTGAGCTCTCTTATTAACTGCCATCTACAACATTGTGAATATTATTCTTAAATTATTGGGAGTTTTATAGAGATTTTCATGAACCTCCTTATTTAGAACCACTATTAGAGGAAAATACTTCAAACTGTGTTTCAGTGTATCCCTTTTAAAGAGACCACTAAGCACTTAAATAATTTTCCATATATGAAATTGTAAATATTATTGGAGTTTGGACTTCAATCTTAAAATTAGATTTACACAAATATGAACTTCAGCACATTTAGAATACATTAATATCTGTGGTTACAGCAAATATTATTGGTCTGAGTTCTCATTATAAACACAAATCTATGACACACTTCCTTACTCATATTAAATGGGGGGTTTCAGTCTCAGCCTCCCTGCAGCAATTATTTTTTTCCTATTCATTTTGTATAATCTCTTCCATAGAATTCTAATTATTCTACGTTCTTATAGTAAGACTGCAATTTTAATGTATGGAATTGGGACTTTTTTCCCAAGAAAATACGTAGAAAACAGTGTAATAGTTTTAACATTGAACTTTCTTACCAACAGTAACAAAGAGTACATAGAATAGATGATGGTAAGAAAATTTAGATACAGCTGTAGATACATGCACTCCGTTGCCAAAGAGAGTGTGTGACAGGTTTGAATTTATGATAGATCAATCTGTTTGCTCTCATCACAGGTATTTCTGGGCACTTGCATAAAGAATATAGAGATGTATGCGAGTAGAGTAGCCTAAATACAAAGATTGCCAATGGCCTGTTTTCCATGTCTCTGAATAGATGCATGCATATCCGAACACTGAAAACATATGTGTTAATAGTCTCCCATGAGGATCAGCTTTAGCCACGAGTAAAGAATACGGTCTCCTGCTTTGCTCACTTTTTAAAGCCTCAATTCACTTCTGACTCTTTAACCTGAAGGCTAATCCTACTTCCACTTCTGCTTGCCACATAACAGGCAGGAATCTGCTGACTTCAGATACCTCCTCAGTCCCCAGCACAAATTTTGCAAGTGCACTTGCTTTTCTTTGTGATTATTATGTTGATATGAAAATGATGTGGACATTACTATTCATCAGGCTCAGCAATATGTACGTTAGGAACATATGCAATTAAACTAGACATGCAAAAAAGCTGAAAGATGCATGAGTAAACTGGAAGCTATATTCTCTACTATGTCACACAAAAATGAGAGTTTCCAAGTCTTTCAGAAGTGTCCTGGCACAGAATATATTGAAACCAGAAGCAAAGAGTAAGAGAGGTTCCTCTAAAGTAGGAGGACATGTAAATAGGAGAAATGCTTGTCTTTACCCCTCTACTGAATTTGCATATAAAACTCCTGAAGTTACATATGCACCACATATTCCTATGTTCTGGTTCACTTATGACATGAAAAATATCTTTCAGTTGTGACTCTTACAAGGTTAAATAGCTATTTGTGTTCTAATCCTTTTTAATAAGAAGTTTATAAAAATAATTTTAAATGTCCTTCTGCTATACTAGTTCTGCAGACACTGCTAAAATAAATACTTACATATTAGCAAACGGTATAGAAATACATTTCTACCTCATTTCCCTTCCATATTTCTTGCTGTGATCAGCAATTCATGCAGCACAATTCAAGGCGTTCAGATTTCTGTGCTGTAGTTGTTGTCTTTTGCTGATCTTTCTTTGCCCTCTGGACTTGCTTTCTCTTAAAGCCACATGCATATGCAGTTCAAGTTCAAGTCAATGAATGTGAATACCTTCACTGGGGTGATAGATTAAAATAAGTGTATGCAAAGTTCCAGATACTGCCTGATGTTTACATATGGTACCCTGGTGCTTTAAATGGTTGCTGTTGTCTTTATCTGTAGCTGATGTTGCTGATACAATTTTGCGAGAACTCCCAATAGCAGCAATCTTCTGTCCTTTCTTTAAAACAGCAAAATACAGCTTTAGCCTGTGGATATATATATATGTATATATACTTATTCCCCTCCTACTTCTCAATGAAAAGGAGTGCACATTGAAGAAAATTTTAAATGGAAATATTGACTGAATCAGTGTTCTCAGAATGTTCTATTTATTTAGACCATGGTGTTTATCTTTAGATACGAGGTGCTCCCTTCTCTAAGGTGGTCTTTCTCACCTCAAGCAATCAGAATGAAAAACTGCATTGGCTAAAACACAATCATCATTAAAAGTATTTCATGAAACAATAACTTGCTTTTGTGAGTGCCACCAGAGACTGGATTGTGGAATTTTAGAGCAGGCAGAGAAGTACAGTTTCTCCTTACAAAACTACTTTTATTTATACTTCAGTCAGTGCTAAGTTTCCCCCTTTCCTCCTCCTGCTCTGAGCTCCAGAGAGCAGCACATGAGAAAGAACAAAAATGCTACTCATCTGCTCTTCCAGTTCCTTCAACCTCAGCTGTGTGTGGAGGGACATACAGGCAGATCTGTTCCTCTCCCTGTTGGACTAGGCAGTGAAACTATCCCTGATGGATATGATGCAAAAGGAGAGGGAAGGTACATGTTGGCTTAACCTGTGTTTCTTCCAGCCTGAATGAGAAGTGAAGAAACATTCTTCTTTTGGAGATTTCAAAACCAAAAGAAGACAGAATGACATGGCTTCCCTGATGTCTCTGATAAGGCCACTGTACAAGAAGCCACCAGGCAATAGAAAATGAAAGGGATTTTGGTACAATACTGGCAGTAGCTGTAGTATTCAAATTTGCCTTGTTCTAGATTTGTCAAGTGAGAAAGCTACACTAATGGCTAACATCACCACTGATGTGCATACAGAACAAAAATTTACCTAGATGCTACTGGCATTCATACCACATTCACCAGTGTGTTTCAGGAATAAAATTAATTGCTTTTGCTAATAGCTCTTTCCCATTTAGAAATAAAACAGAAATTAAATAAGTTTAGGCCAATGAGCCCATCTCCTTACAAGGGTGCAACCTCTTTGTTTTCTTACATGGTTCCCCAAATCACTTTCTAAATGGATGGTAATAGTGATGGTAGTTATTGAAAAATGTGCCTGATAAGCTCTAATTGCCCAGTTCTTCTGTAAATAGAAACAAGGTTGCATCTTTTCTCCTTCAGAATTTTCCCAACCATATGTAATTAGATGTCGTGTGACACTTACTTTCCACTTTCTCATCAGCATTCTTAGTCATAAGCTATTTGGTTTCTGTGATTTTCTGGTTTTAATTGCATCTGATGCTTAAGAATGAGCAATGTTATCCTTTCCATTTCTGATTAGTCTGGACCCCTACCTCCAGTAACTATTTTTGTGTTGAATTATCACTCTTTTTTATCCATTGTCATAAATGTTCTAAGGACTTATTGTATCATGTCATCATTAGTTTCCCAAAATTAGAGATTTTATGAAACTAATAAATGTGATATTTTTCTTTGCTAATATTTTTGCTTCCTCTGCAAAAAATCTGCTATCATTAGCTAATTTCATACTGAAGTCCTTAGGCTTCTCCTTTTTGCTCTCTCCGAAGTGCTGATTGTTATTCTGTACCCACACACTCCTTGTTTGCAGTCTTGGAATGCTTTCTGACTAGTCATGTTCCTTACAGATCCCCCTAACAGCTAGGGAGTTGTGTTTGCAATATTCAGTTGACTTTAGAGGATGGCTTCTTTCTCCAGGAACTTTTTTGATACTTTTCAGTTTTGAGAGATTCTTAAAGAGTTTTGCTAAGTTTTGACTGATTTTTCCATCCCCTCTATATCATTTCATGCGCTGAATTTTCTTATTTCTATTATTATCTTGACAAATAATTGAAATAAATTCCCCTGAGCTACAAATTACACAATGTCAAGACAAATGCACTGTTCACTTAAGGAAAATATCCCAAGATTACAAGAATTCACACGATTGTGGTTCTTGCATCATATATGTTTGATTTTACTTGAAAGTCTGTAACAGACAGATCTAGTAACTTGTTCATTGGACTGGAAAGACTTTCAGCTATACTTCCAAGGGCATATATCCAAATTTTTGAGAAGTTATTCCAATTAGTATCAATTTAACTAAAATGCTTCATGACAGGCATTGGGCAGAGGGTGGGGAGAGGCTAAAGAACCCACCACTGCATAAAGATGCCCTTTTTTATATATTCATTGTTTTGAGGAGGCCATTTTTTAACACAGGTCTGCTTGAACTAAGTATGGACTGCAGCATGAAGAACTAATGATCAGCATACCTGCCTAACCATCAACTTAAACATAAGCTGAAGAAGTCATTTTTAATTTCTTTAAAAAAGTAATATCCAGCCAGACAATTCACATTGGGAGATCAAGCACATTGCTTCAGAGTCCCTGCATTTTCTGCTGAACTCTTTGAGTTCAGAACATTTTAAAATTGGCAGCATCCTGTTAGAGACATCTTCATGTCCTCCCCATTTCCAGTCAGTAAGGCTCTGCACTTCTGTTTTCGTAGGTGTGCTCAGACCTACAGTCACTGATGCTGGCAGAACTGTGGCCTGGCAAAATGACAAGGCTTATTCCACAATGTGAGTGCCATGGTGTCTGTTCATTACAAGACCACGCAGAGATCAACTTCCTTGAAGAATAACTGGCTGAAAGACCAAAGATAACACTGGAGGAAATGAGAACTTCAGAGCAGACCCTTAAATGCCTATCTGTAGATACAGGCTATACCACTGCTGTCTCTTCAAAGTGAGCTCTAAATCCAATTCAAAGCTATATGTTAGACCTCCTGCACTGTTTACCTTGAAACAACTTCAATTTTCAAATGGCACCAAAATTGTTTCTTCTGAATTGCGTCATTTGGAACAATGCCTACATTATAAATGCTGACTGCATGAGATATCAGCCTTATAGGATAAGATGTAAAATCAGTCTGAGGCTGTGAGAGCTTGGGATGAAAAGCAGGATGAAAGTGATCAGGACTTAACAGAATCTGCTAAATAGTGGACACATTGTGAAAAATGTACTAAATACTCTGAAAAGTGGAAAGAATAGGCTTAGAAAGGGAAGATAACAAGAAACCCAAATGATATAATGTGAAGATAAAAGAAATCATTCTACTGGGAACAGCCTGGAAAAACTGAAAACGGAAATATCTGAAGAAGTTTGATAATATCTTCAGGACTGTTTTGTCTTTCATAAAGACATTGACCTATTAATAAAAATAAGACTAAGGGTATGAAAGTAGATTGGGACTGGGATGTATTTCATTAAAAAATACACTGCTGAGTGCCTAAAGAAAGCCCTGTGGCTGTACCTCCCTCTGCCTATGAACCAGCTGTGAGTTAGAATGTTACCATACCTATGGTAAGGTCAGCAGGCCTGTGCCCATCAAAGATGATCTCTACTTGGACAAGCATGTCAGCACAAGATGCCTATGAAGGAAACGAGGATGAAAAATACCAAATGATTCAATATTTTTCTTTCCTAACACGTAGGAAAGAAAACAAATAAAATCTTCCAGAAATAGTTATCCCAATTTTTAAACAAACATAGGTAAAAAATTGTTTATACTACTTTTCTAGCAAGCAAAATCCATGAGGGAGTAGCACATTAGTGAATATTGTAACGTATTTTTAATACAAGTTTATATTTGTACTCTCATTTATATAGGATAACAAATTTTGCATAGCCATTTAAGAAATATCAATATACTTAAGGCTTATCAATCCAAAGTAGCTCAAATTTTAGCCTTCAGATTTGTAAATTATTCATAAAATAGCTACACACCAGGAATTATTTATAGAAATGTTGCTGAAAATAGTACTCTGTCTGCAGACTGATTCTAGTAAAAGAGGAAGATAATTTTGTTAAATTGTTTAGATCAAATTATCTGCTTAGCCCTATTATTGAATATACAGTGCAGCCTATTTTTAACTTCGCAATGGGGTTCTCAGCACTTCTCAGGAGAGTATGATAGAGCATAACACAGTCCACTGCTCATATTCTCTAGGCTTACTGTGAATATACAGTTAAGAACAGGTTCAATGTATGAAGTTGCTTTGAATTGTACTATCTTTCACTGTGTTTCTGGGAACTGCTAAGCCATCCGTTTCTGGCTGTGTCCACATTTTTGTCTTTTGAGGATATCATGCACTACTGGAGAAGAAACAACAGATATCTTCCATATGAGAAAGAGTAAACAGGGAAGAACATGACTGATCCTCTGAGATTAACAAGGGATTTGTATAGCACAATATCAAGACCATAAATTTCCTTATTCTAGAGCTAAATAAGTAATGTGCTGTAGTTAAGTTAGTCTGAGATACAACTGAAACACATTAGAGCACCTCCTAGGCCAGCGTTTCTGCACAAGTTGCAAACACTGTCTGCACTGCAGCAGGAAAACAGTGGCAAAGACTAAGGACTGACTTACAGCCAGAGAATATCAGAGAGGCATCTCACCCTAAAAGGTCTGTCCTACAGAACTGGTTTACAGTTTTTATTTATTCATGCTGCAGATTTATAAGACATTTTATCAGAAAAACACAATCAAACACACTGCACTCCAAATCAAGTCCTTGGGGAAAAGAATTATTTTATATTCCTATTTTGGTACTCTTTTTCTATTACTGCCTAGGGGGGGAAAATAAGTTTGGATTTCTTAGATATTTTTGCTCTGTCATTTCCAAATATTCATTAAAGGAAAAAAAAAAAAAAAAGAAAGAAACTTCTGAAGAACTGTGAAATCCCATATATGAGCTTCGGAAAGTTAATTTCTTCATTTATACCAGACAGTGTGATTGTACTTTAAAGAGAGGAACCATCCACAGCAGATCTTTTCAGGCCACATACTGCTTGGATGATTCTATGGACTCGAGATGTTTCAAAAGAACAAAAAAGAATTATACTTGGATGCCAGAACTTACAACCCTTTTGCTTTGGCCATTCAGTTTGTATATGGTGCATGAGGATAGAATAAAATTACTTTGACTCTGTTTGTAATTGAGAGATACTGCAGCCCTTAAGCACTGTCAGAAGTCAAGCAGGCAATTATACCAGTTGAGGATCTGAACCCAAATAAATTCTTTGTTGTAATTCTGTGCTTTGACTGAGTTTAGAGTGATCCTGCCATCCCTAAGCCAGTAATTGCTGGCTGTGGCTGGGACTGACACCTGCACAGCACTAAAATGTTAGAGAGATGAGACAGAATCTGACCACCCTTATTTAACACCCTTGCCCCCATTTTCTTCCTTCCCTCCTTCTCACTGAATTGGAATCTTAAGCTGAAATAACAAGACATTTTTCACATCATTTCTGTCACCAGAGGTTCTCAGAGAAGTCAGGCTGAGTCAGGACCCAATCTAGTGCTGAAAAGAAGTCAACTGTTTTATGTATGATGGAATTCTCAATCGCCTTTTCTCCTCTGCTTGAAAGATTTTTAACAAAGAAAGTTATACTGCTATTTATTCCCTATTTATCATTAGCTAACTAAAACTGCTCCATCAATATTCAGTTCTGGTAATATTCTTAATATTCCAATACAGCAATGTACTACATCAAACACAACTGTTATTACGGCTTACTCTGAGTTGATCAGGTGCGTATAAAGATTTTTTTTTCCCCCCTCTTAAACAATATCTAGTTATTATGTTTGGAAAGAAAAAAAATTACCTGAGTGTCTTCATTCTATTTGTATGGTGAACCAATGAACAAAAGCAATATCCAAAGAACAAAATTGTGACATCCTTTACAGTGGTGTAAACAAGGTACCGTGCTGAAGACAGCCACTTTGGGGTTAGTTAGATACCAGAAGGCACAATGGGGCTCAGTACCTTTTAAGACAGGTAAATTGCCTAATACACTGACATTTAAATCTTAGAGTCACCACTAACAACCACTTTAAGGTGAACTCAGAGTTGCATTTCATACACAGGCTTATAGAATTAAACATCATTTATATTCAGTAAGGATTTAGCTCATCATTTTTCTATTAGTTATCATGCAGACGCTGTTTCATTATTTGCTAACACCAGGACTGGAAATCTACAAAACAGAGATATAGTAGTTTGAATTCATGCTGCTTGGGTTTGGTGGTTTTTTTTTTTAGCTCAATTTTCAGAGACTATTTTGAGAACAGAGCAATAACACAGTGTGAAAAAGAGAATGGTTCTGTTTTTTCTCTACACAGACAGACAACATGATTTTTTATACCGTGCACACTTGCAACCAAGTAATTAAGTTTGGTGAAAAGCCAATATGGACCAAAATCCTTAATCCTTAACCTGTCTAACTGAATAAGAATTTAAGGATTTAGCTCTACATAACAATGTCTTCCCATTATTAATATATGATTACCTTTACCATGTTTAGTGGTGAGATAATATGCTGTCACCTAGTGTTTAGTATTTATGTACACAATCTAGAAACAAAGTGCATTTATGCAGTGTTGTCTGACACATGTACTTATATTCTCCATACATGGTGAAGTGGCATACAGACATGCTACTGAGTTGTATATGAGTTATATTTGTATTACACCAAATCTACAGTTTACAGGCTAGATTTTCCCTCAGGTTTATTCAACTACAATCAGGAGATGTCACATTCAGTTCTACCTCCATTGCTGTCACTCCAGGGTTTTAGGAATTTCACTGTAGATTCATATCCATGACAGGAACATGCATTGTTCATATCATATGGAAAGTAACAAGATTTTGGAACTCCTCTTTGTTCTGGGCTGGACAAACCACATTAAAATACTATGACATCCTTAGGTTAAAGTGTCTGTCTAAATTAAAATCGTTATTACTACCAAAGAGAAATTAAGGAGCAATTTAAAAGACAGTGAAATGGAAAATAATTTAGTCAGACTTGTTCCAGACTTAAATACTTAATGTCTTTCTGTGAATTAAAATCTGGTTGAACAAAGAACTCGAGCTTGGATAACCTCCTATTAACCCCTACAAAGCAGTTTTGTGGAGCCCCTGTGAGAAGCGCCGATGGCACTGAGGAGCTGGCTGATGAACTGCCCTGCTGGGACAGCTTCCACCTCCGGGGAGTTTCCACAGCATGCCTATCAGGAAACCCTCACCGTACAATTAGCCTACTCTTTACTGACTGACTCTGAAAAGACAAAAGTGCAGTAGAATTATTTGCCAAATGACACAAGTTGATTCTTTGTCCTTAATGAAAATTGTGTGCCAAACCATTCAGGTTTTTCTAGCGCAGAGTACAACTCATTTCCAGATGAACTAAGACCATTCTTTCACTCTTTATAATATAGCAAAAAAAAGCCTTTGGAACCTATATAGGTCATCCACCTCCAAATTATGCCCTGGGGATATAATTCTTAATGATCATTAGATTGGTTTACTATTATATGAACAGCACAAAGAAAGAATTGTTTTCCCCTTTCCTCCCAAAGATGTTAATTGTTGCTATTAATATAAAAAAGTGTTTACTATTCTTGTCACACTGCCTCATTTGCAGTGGCAGATTATCTTGGGAAGAGAATTATTTTTATACTCCTCTCTCTCCTGAAATCCTGTATAGTTCCCTGTGGAAAGAACAAAAGAACAGGACTCTTTCTTTCTTACTTTTCTCAGTAGCCACACAGCCAATCTCACAATATGGTGCTGAGTTCATAATGTTTCCAAGCATTTACCAGAATAAGAGAGAGAATTCTGTTTGCGTGTTTGACTTCAAGTTATGAGAGATTTCAGGAATATATATTCCTGTATCAACTGGAGGAGGGGAGGAGTGGTCCAGAGCTCAGTTTGCTTTTAATGTTTCTTGCTCTTTCCATTCTTATCCTTTCCCCATTTATGAAGGAATAATGGAGCAAAAAATACATATTTGTAAAGGGATACACAAGGGACCCTTCCTTTGTTCATTCTGACACTTACTTGGCATTTATTTTACCTCATTTTGGCAAAATTACATTGCAGCTGTTTGGAAGTGTTATTTAGTCTGTTATGAACTCTGTATTTTTAGGTTTGATTTTTTTTGCGCCTCCTCTTAGTAAATTATTTCTAATTCATGTGAGTTACATGAACCCGAGAGCTTCATTAACCTTCATTATGCCTTCTCCTCACTTCATAGTTTGCGTTCACATACAAACACAAAGAAAAGACATAAATGAAACAGTGTGTTAATAAAGCTTAAAAACTTAGGAAACAAACTACTGATTTAAGGAGAATAGGCACAGCTTATCTATACTAAGATATCACCACCGTTCTATTTGACTGGTTTCAGTGGACCAGAGTGTAGGCAGTAGTTTCTGACTTCAGCTTTGGTTTCTTGTCAGCCCAGAAGAGCTTGTTTTCTGTCACTCTGCTGCACTCTAATAACATGACTCATTGTGACAGTATTTTGGGTGATTCCCAACACCTCTTCTTCCCCTTTTAATCTCATATGTAAAGAGGAAAAGTCTCTTGAGTACTTCAGAAATTTTTATCCTTCACAGTTCACTCCCTTCACCCAGAAACAATTCTTGTGCTCCCTACCTTCATCAGAATAATCACAGAACCATAGAAAATAAACTATAAACAGAAGCTAAAAAATACATTTAATCCTTTTCTCCAAAACTTAATAATTTAACATACTTGCATCATAGACTCTCAGCCCTACATCATCCTAGAAACAGAGCTGGAATTTGAGTGCTTTATGCTGACAGATGATGTCATAAGAGCATTTTCTTAAAAGTAAAATGAATACATTTGTCTCAAACTAGCAAAGACTTCAGGCCATACCTTTGGTAAACCAAAGCTCTTCCCTTTTGCTCTAAAGCCTTCAAAATCACTTACTGAATTATTACAGGGTTCTTACTCATAAGTTGTAACTATGCATTGAGCTATCAAATGGAACATGCAAGTGTGACTGAGCAGATCTAAATACTGTGCTACAGGAAAGAAAGGAAAACAGTTGATCAAGTTGGTGCTTGATCAAGTGTCACAAATTATATGTGGCCTGTAGTTCAAGAACATTATTCTAAACCTAACTGGCATTCCATATGTTCCCCTCTAGGCTTTGCATCACTTCCAGTTCATTAACTTCTTTGTTAGTGTTGTCTCAGTTACAGAAGACGATAGCTTATATTGTGTTTTTTTAAAAACATAGTCCAAAGCAGGGACTTTACCTCTGTTTCCCAGGAAAGTTTCTTAGAGCCCTTGGCTTTTGACTGACAGGATGGTGTATTAAAATAACCTCAGCCTCCCTCCTTCAGCACTGTGCAAGGACTTGTTCAGAAAATATGGGTGTTGCTGTCCCCTGGCAGTGCTCTTCTCTTCTGCACAGAACAGGATCATTTCACTGGAAAGGTTTACATCAGTGCTCCAATTTCAGAAACACACTGGAACACAAATATCTTTGAAGTCAATGATATTTGATCGCATAACATTGCAAGTACCAATGTCCTAATTGATGGAAATTATGACACATTTTTATAAATTTGTATTATATTTTATAAAACTCTTGAAAAAGTGCAGTTCAGGTTCCTCAAATCTAAGTACTCTTTTCAATTCCTGAGAGTAACCAGTAATTTATGTATTACCGGTGCAGAGGCAGAACCTGTGTTTGGAATCTTGTGCATGTTCCTTTCATTAAAGGATATCTATGAATCTGTATCATGAGTAGGGAAAAAAAAGTGCTGAAATATCAATAAGGTTCCATAAGGTGAAATACAAGGTTTTCTTACATAATTACAGGGATTAGTCAACTTCTGGCAGAAAATTCTCTCCAGTTGTTGACTGCAATGAAAGATGTTTCACTGGGTACTTGTCATAGAAATTCTTACTCATATGTACATTTCTTTATGTTTCAGTTAAACAAAATCAGACTTGGTGTCATGGTTTAACCTCAGCCAGCCACCAAGCCCCACACAGCCACTCACACCCACACCAGCAGGACTGGGGAGAGAATCAGAAGGGTAAAAGTCAGAAAACTCATGGGTTGAGTTTAATAGGGAAAGCAAAAACCACACACACAGGCAAAGCAAAACAAGGAATTAAATCACTGCTTCCCCTGGGCAGGCAGATGTCCAGCCACCTCCAGGAGAGCAGGGCATAATGGTGACTTGGGAAGACAAAAACCATCACTCCAAACATCATCCCCTTCCTCTTCCTTCCCCCACTTTATATACTAAGCATGATGTCGTATAGTATAGAATTACCCCTTGGTCAGTTTGGGTCCCCTGTCCTGGCTGTGTCTCCTCCCAACCTCCTCACCAGTGTGGCAGTACAGAAAGCAGAAGAGGCCTTGGCTCTGTGTGAGCCCTGCTCAGCAGTAACAAAAACATCTCCATTTTATCAGCCCTGTGTCCAGCACTAATCCAAGACACAGCCCCATACTAGCCACTGTGAAGGGAATTAACTCTACCCCAGCTGAAACTGCACACTTGGCTACTGTGATTATTACGTCCACTCAGTAAAAACCACCAAAAACACAGCTGTATACAACACTTCTAGTGGTATGTGCACACTCCTTTACTACTGATAAGGAAATCAGAAGAAACAGTAACATACCAGTCCTTTTCCCTTAAATTTGTATCTCAGTACTGGAGCCTGGCATTTCTGTTGCATTTTCCTAAATATTACAGGTTTGCTTTTCAGGAACCACTGACATACATCTGGTGGAAAAACAGAGAAGGGCTGACGTGGTCATAAATCACTTGCAGTACTGCAGCCTTGGTGTTGCCAGGAGTACCTGCTTATCTTAGCACAAACCAGAGCTGAGTGCAGCCTATGATGCCAACAAGTGTCTCAGAGGGCCAGGAAGACACTGAGCAAGAAAGTCATATAATCCAGAGAGCACTTCAAGCTCAGACATCCATTCTCAACCAGTGCAGGACAGCTAGAAGGTCCCAAAGCATCCTGTCAAACCCCCAGAAAGCTCCTGCTTCTTGATTTATGTCATCCTTCATTCTTACACTTCTGTTTCATTCTCCCTGTGAAACAGCTCAATTTTCAGCTACAGTAGTTTTCTTTGGCAGATTGTTAGCATATTACCTAGTAGGAACACTATACCAGACAGAGGAAAAATCTTAGGGAAATGTCACTATAGAATAAGGAAAAAAGGCATTACTTTGTTCAGCTTTTAATAATAATGTTCTAGACTGATTATTGTAAGTCTAAACACCCATTGCCTCTCTTGTTTCTTGACTATCCCTAGGCTAAGATAGAATTATCCATTAAATCTCATATTATTCTGTCACTGTATACATTTCCTTCTGTTTTGATCTGTTGTTTTTATTTGTATTTTTCCCTGCTTGCTTCTTTAATCTTTTATTAGCCTAAGTTTTTTTTTTCTTTTTTCCTCCTTTACGATAGATTGCAGACAACTGTTTGCCAACCCAGAAGGCTTAAATTACATTATGAATATATACTGTGAATTGCCTTAGATTCCTCATAATTCCTAAAGACTGACTGTGCAGCAATATAACTATCTGTATGGAATGCTGGAAGGCTTTTCTCCTAATGGTTACCTTCTTAATGCACATGACAGCGCAGTGTGTTACAGCTGCATTTTGCACCTCATGGGCCGTTGGCACAAGTAATGACTTTAGGTAATGTGGAACACCCCTCAGCATCTGATAAACCACATTCTTGTTCTGGGATGCTCTTCCAAGATGCTGGCATCACCAACTCCCAGCCCTTTCAAGGTCCATATAGTCATAGCAGCCACACTTATTTTCCTCACATTGTCTCAGAGAAAAATAATATGTTTGATTATCCTCTCTACAGGCATCTAATACTTAAAATTTGAGATTTTTCACCTGCAGACTGTAGGGCCAGTTTTCTCTCTTTTATTATTCGGAAAGTTTCTTGAGAATTCTTTTATGTAATGGAGCAGCACTTGCATGTTGTGCTCTGAAACAGTGCTGTTTCCAATTCATTACCTAAGGAGAAATGAAGCGTCTTCTGAAGTAAGCATTAGAAAATGAAGTCAGAAAGTCTGCACTAAGACAGATTGATCTTTGGGGAAATTGGGTATTTCCACCCCACTAAAAAGCTATTATAATCACATTCTGTTGACTGCCAAGCAAGCTGCATTAGAGACTCCACTTGTTCCCTGCTTAATACATCTGACTTCTAATACCTCACTTTTGAGTCAAAGCAAGAGATTTTACTGGTGTTTTTGAGAATCCCTTGCATCTACTGATTCTCAACCTTCATCCCCACACTGGTTTAATTAGATTCTAGCATCCTTGCCAAGTCCAGGACAACATAAACTTGCAGCAATGCAGGAACTATGTCTTCTGAATTAAACATTAATTCCTCCAAGACTGAAAGTGCAAATAGAAAGAGTAAAACAAATAAATGGCATTTATATCTAGATAGCATTTGTACATTCAATATTTATACATTCAGCCTTGGTTTTCCAGCTTTATCTCTAGAGCACAAGGCTACTGAAGTAAAAGCTGAAGTGTCTCATCTTCCACATAAACCAGTTTTTTCCTGCCTCCCCGACTCTGCTTCCTTGCTCTGATGCGTTATCTGATCTTGTTAATTTTGAAAGAAATATTTACAAATCCAGTATATTCCGCTTCTGAGACTGATAATCAGCTCAAAGGATTTATAGCTATGACATTTCCTGTATATCTGGGAATTCATAGCAGGAATGAAAGTCATAAAAGAACACTGATTGAGATACTAGTTTGTGTTTTGCTGTCATACGCATACTGTACAGTCCAAAATTAATTTATAGGCAGCTCATCATACCCTCAAGGAACAAATAGGAAAGTCCTTACTAGGAAGGTTAGACCTTAGCAAAGCTGAGCCTACAGTCTGATACCTCAGTTTCTTACTACAGGTACGCTCAAGTTACAAAGCCTTCCTAGGAGTCACTGACCTTCCTAGGTCAACCAAGGAAGGTTGGGAAATCTGGAGCCAGATTACAGAGTTCTTCTGAAAGGAGATCTATATCTGTGAATCTCATTCTGAATTCAATTGTTTTAAATCCAGAAAGCAAACTGTAGCACATAAAACTAATATATGTTCTACATCCATGTATGTACATAAACCATGCAAAATTTTTAGGAAGAGGTTATATCATTTTGAATCAACAGACAGAGAAAATGGTTTGCTAAGAGAAAAATTCAGCAGTTTATATGGCTTTAGAAACCATAACCAGGAGTTCTGAAAAATCAAAAACACACAAAAACTTCAAACAGCTCAGACATGTAACTTAACAAACATGAAAGACTGCCAGGAGTAAAACATTAGGTTAGATTTCAGGATAAAACAAGTTTGCTTGAACGCCCCCAGTTGTGTTTTTGTAGCCTGCTTTCCCAGGCACTGGAGCATTCCCATAGGCTGTGTTGCTCTTAGAGTATGGCTGTACCCAGTAACCTGTCAAACAACACAATAAGTCTATTTCAAGTCTCTATCAATTTTTCAAAAGAATTAAAATATATGAGATGGTATTTATTCTAAATCCTTTGAAAAATGAATTTGTTATTTAGCCCAAAATGTCCATTCAAGTTCCTAATAAACCACTGAATTTACGTAAAGTGAATTGACAAGTTTCTGAGAATCAAAAAGTCATTTGCAACCTAAAGACTTCTCTCTTTCACCTGTTAATAAATGATTAAAACAAAGCTTTCTAAAGTGTTTCCTTTTGTATCAGTCATTTAACAAAATCTCCAACGATAAATTTAATATTTTTAAATAATCAGAATATTTTTAATTCATCATACTACAGATGGAAAATGTACATGTTACTAACTTTATCTGAGTTTCCTTTTAACTCATTAAATAACTCATCTGTATTCTTAGTATGCTGAACAACGAATCAAAAATCTCACAGTCCAGAGCAGAACTTAACAACGTGAGCAAAGGTAATCTATCCAAACCAAAAGAATTGTGATACACCTCTTGTGTAAATCGTACAAGTCACACTTTGCCTTTAAAATGGTTTTGATTATTTGACTATAATGAGCAAAAAACTTTTGCAAAGTGACTGCAATTTAATTAAGTTACTCCAGAGCTAAAATGTAATGCTTTATTTTAAAATCCCATTTAAATCCTTCCAGGAAAATGTGGTATAAATTCAAGTTGGGTTTTGCTGAAGTACCCCTTCAGGAAATGGCTTGTATTACTGTAAAATGGGTGTGCAGTAGTAAAACAAAAAGAGCTCCCAACGGAGATAATTTAGAAAAATATTGTTAACAGTCTTCAGGCCCAACTAGTCATCCCTTGCATCAGATACAAGATCTGCAGAAGTCACTTTCCTAACAGTCTAAAGTGTATGAGAAGCTGCAGCAAGCTAATGTGTGGTTTATTGGCGTTTGTTTCTATTGACAATGACAATGTTTCCAAAATTACCTGTTACTGTCTGTCTGTTAGGCAAGTTTTCATGTTATTACTGATGGTGCACTGCTAAAATACTGTATTAATTTACCTGCTTTCCTTCTTCCTTTGACCACAAGAAAGCTTATGAGATATAAGAACACAGACAGTAGGCATTTCCCTGCAGCAGCCTTATTTTCATGTCAGAGAATATATTTTCACTTTTGTTTTTCTGCATTATATGTTTAAGGGGGCAAAAAGACCGAATTCTTGCAAATAGCCTTCTGGCATTCCAGCTGGCTCCAAAAAAGACAAATATTTTCCCTAAGCACTGTCTGAGGCGAGTTCCATCTGGAATCACTTTCCTCCTTATTTGTGAAGGATCGACTGTGTTGTATTCATAAGAAAACAAATAAGCAATAATTTGTTAGTCCATCAAAAGCAAAAAGTCAATAAAAAAGAAGTGTGGGTGAAATGCAGCTTCTTCAGTTTCCTGCTTTTGAGTTCCACAATATTTTCTTCGCATCTTCCTATTTCTGTCAAACCATCTCTTTTTATATAGATTTTAAACCATTTTATTCTAGTTATAAATTGAAAAGAGATTTCCAAGGCTAACAATGATGGGCCTTAGTGCTTTCTTATTGCTGTTTAATTGCCTTAACACCACCACCACTTTGACAAATTGACTAAAATATAGCCATCTTTTTTTCCAGTTTCAGGTTAATAGTTTTTACTGTTATTTTTCAATGTCTTTATGCTTTTTAAAAGCAGAAGGTATGAACCTTGGCTAGGAACACACTAATGCAAGACAAAAAAATGAGAACAGAATTTTTGCTTGGTCAGGACAGAGAGCTGTAAAATACAGAAAACCATGTAGCCTGAACTGTACAGTAGTTTCAGTTGAAATTTCCTTTTTTTTTTTTTTTTGTTTTGTGGTACTTGATATGAGTTTGTGCATGTTTTTAAAATTACATTTTTGGATTGAAAACACTTTTCAGGAGCTCCAGCACAAAGCTGGATGACCAAAGGTTTTTTTTGCCCTTGTACAAATAGTTCTTTCACTTTCTGTAGCACTGCAAGCCAAGCTGCAGAAACTGATTACAAGATTTAGTAGAAATATTTTATTATATTTCTCTGTCATTTGCTAATAAGTTAGTTAAATTTCCCTGTAAAATTAATATCAGATCTTGAAGGTTGTGGAAATGCCTTTATTAATCAAAATCTTGGCACTTTTTTATTAATTAAATCTAAAAGCTTATGTAAAACTTCTTCAGCTTTGCCAATGAATTTTATTCTTCACAATCACATTGCTAAGCAGTTATTTAAAGACTCACTGACTTTGTGATTCTTAATTAGTGAATTTCCCCTAATTCAGGCTAGAAAGGAAAATGCCTGCATTGAACTTTTGTGGACATTTTCTCTGTAAATGAAATCTTTGCGTCTAACCTATTCATTGATTCTCACTCCTCACACATTTGATATTTTTCTCCTGTGAGATAATAGTGACAGCTACAGTTTTTTTATTTTGATATTGTAAGCAGAGGATTATGACTGCACACAGGTATTGAGTGCAGGAGATGATAAAAAATAGCCTTAAACTGCTGAAAAGACATAGGTTATGAAGACTATCAATAAACAGAAGGCTTCTGATGCAGTATTGCCTGAGTTTTCATCATTTATACTCCTCTGTTGTCAGCTCACTAAACCCTGCAAAACTACAAAATTCCAGTCATCTCCTAAATTGGGAATGATCTTGTTTCCTTTGGTCATAAAATGCAACTGTAAAAGTATGAGTGTAATGTGACATGATGTGTACTGTTATTTTTTTTAGAATACTTTGCATTTGGAAGATGAAATGTGAACTTTTTGTGTGGGCCAAGTCATTGATCAGTTTGATGTCAGAACTGCTTCCTGTGCTGTAAAAGCTTTGCTCCCTTGCACTGTCACAGCCTGTAGTATCAGACATTGCTCTGTGCGACTGCAAAGCAACACAAAGCCCAGGCATTTTTCACCAGCTCCTCATCTACTGCAATCATGGTCTGTAATTACTGAAAAATCACCCATTATTAGTCCAAGACCACAAATTTCTAACTCAGAGAGCACAATTCACAGCCTGTTTTGAGAGTCACATGAAAAAGGAGGTAAAGGACAACACGTGACAGGGTGAAGAACCACAACATTAAAATGATTAATCTTTAAGGACCGCAGTGAAAGCTACATAGTTTTATTATGAACGTAGTTGTTTAGACTCTCCAGTTTTTATTTTCCACAAGTCTGAAAATATATCTACATTTATCTCAGTGTTTACACTGAATCACAATTTTCTGTGCCTAGTTCCATGAGAAGTTTCAATGTACACCACTCTCTTCTAATGAAAGGAACATGGCCTCTCCTAATAGTTGCTAACTCCTACCTGTGTGGGGGGCTTTGAGCATTATGCTGATACTAAAACTCTGCAAAGTGGTATGTCAATCATACTGGAGTCAAAGTGCTGGTAGAAATGGAGGAAGGCAAGTCAGAATACAAATGAATTCTTTCAAAACAATGTGGATGTCTGTGGTTGTCTAGCACATTTGCTGAGCCTGGGATCCTGGAAAATCATAAGCTGTATGACCTACAGTAGCCGTATTTGGCCCAAAGAGGAGGCAACTTCCAATACTAAGAATATTAACTAGTTCAGGCTTTTGTTAATTCTTGGGGAAGGATATCAACCTTCACACAGGGAAGCAGCATAGCCAAGGTGACAGAATGACCATGCTGAGGAGGGCACACATGACTGCCAATAGCCCCATGCATAAATAGTGCATTTATTAAAAAGAGGTGCTTTGGCTTGTCTGTGTTTTAGGCATCTTTCTTTTGTTATGGTCAAGTGACAAGTTAGGAGAAAAAAGGCAGCAATCCCTAATACCTCACCACTAAATGTGTCTCAGGTTTTTCAGTCATTTTTTCCCATCTCTTCCTTCCTGCAGCTTTCTTTTCCTTTCTCATAATAGTGTTACAAAGTCATTGTAAACTTTTTGTGTTCAAACTGGCTTTTACAATCTTGCTTCTCACCCACATGCAGAAATCTCAATCATCCATGTCAAAACTAACAAAACTGGCATTTTGTCATTTCAGAAAAATAGTAGCCAAGATTAAAGCATATATTATTTATTTTATTAAACCGTATTTTATGTAGTTTTTATTGTACAAGCCACTGTTACTGCCTGAGAACCAAAAGCACTGATCTTCACAAGATCTGGGACACCTTTGCGGGTTTTTTTATATTTACATTTCAGTTTGTTGCTGCACATTAGAGAAGTGCATTTCTTAAAGTACTAGCTTCAGATAACAGAATCAATTTAAAAAATATCTCTTTTGGCTCATGAGAGGCTGGGAACAGAACTTTGTACCTTCAAATTTGATATTCAATTCCTCATCCATGAAAAACTCCAGTTGCTATTAGCATTCCAGGCCTTGGTATTCCTATGGAGGGCAGCACCCATTCCTCTCAGGGATGGACCTAGCTCTGCTTCCCAGTGTCACACACCAGTTTAAATAATACGAGTAAGAAAAGAAAAAAGAACTTATAAAAATGAGCTGTTGCATCCTTTAAAGTGAAACCTGTGTTTAAACTTCTATTTCTTTTCTGTAAACTATAAATAGGAAATAAAAAAGGCAGATAGAAGAATAGTATGTCCATAAGATTTATGGGATACTCTCTATTATTTTTCTTCAAGTAATACAATTTTGATTCATTTCCAAATAATAAATAAATAAATATCTTCTGTTCTTCTCAGTATTAGTCAAATCAGAAACTTCCAGGATTGTTACAGCCTTATAAATAGCAAGTGTTTGCTTTCTACACCCTTATTTAAACATAAAAGTATTTTATAGCATCTCTGATCTCAGATCATGCTTTGTAGCATATACATGGACTCTTTTACCCACTGCTGAAACGCAGCCATCTCTGAGACGAAACACAGCACCTGTTTCATTGTATTCAAAGCACTGTACAGCCTTTAGAACAGATTACAGTATCCACCTGAAACTGCAGGGAGCATTTTGCTAGACAGAACAGAGCTAACTTCTGGAATCTGGCCATGGTGTTCCGATTAACACCTCTGCCTTGCAGGAAAGATTGCCTACGAAATTTTCTCAGTATTCACTTGTACTCCTTGTATGCTTTAATCCCTGTTCAGAAGTAAACTAGTCATCCAGAATGGCGTCAAGAAGCATGGATTTACTTGAAAGGACACTTTGCAGGAAATATGTGGTGCTTTCTGAACAGATGCATAATTTTCATTCTCAGTCTTTCTGCCTACAGAGAGAGATCTCCATATCTCAGGAAGGAAATGTTGCTAATGCCACCATTGTTAGAAAATCCTAACAGTAGGATGCTCCAGCCTTTAAATGCTATGCTGGTTAAACTATAAACTTTTGTTTAGTATATATATATACTGTAGCCTATATGTCTATATCTATATATACTGTAGCCTGTGAGGTGCCAGACCACTGGGAGTAAACACTGGGTGACTCCTGAAGAATTTTTTGCCCTTTCATCCTTAGAAAGCAAATGACAGGGATATGTTAGCAGAGGGAATCAGCATGATGCGACAGTTTAAGAGACTTGCCAAAAGAGTGTATGAAACCTCGTGGGATGAAGGGCAAGTCAGCAGGATAACCCTATCCACGTTTTCATTAGTCAGTCTTGACAATTATCTGCATTGGGAAATAGAGGAAGGATAAAGCCAAGTGTTTCTGTAATGCAAGGCTGTTAATTTATAAAGAGCAAACAAAGACCTGTTTGTCAGAATGCAGCAGAAATCAGACACCAGTAGATGGTTCCTTTGATCTCAGCTCCAAAGACAGCACTTGGCTAAATGCAAATACAGCCATGCTACTAAATAAAAAGGTGAGCTGCTTTGTGGACTTGGAGGCACAGCTCCTTTCCACCAAAACTAGTCTCTTTCCCTCCTGAAATGCTGCATCCACGTCCAAAGCATCTAACTTTAAATCATGCCCAGGCATAAAAGCAAAAGGTAATGAGGGTGTGTGGTACCAACAAACAATGTAGTTTGCTATGGGCCAGTATCCAATCCTATGCCCCAACCTGATTGTATTTGTAAGTACAGACATAGCCCATTAAGACTTTTCCAAAAGCCAAAATTCCTGTTTTACAGGAAATTGAATTTGATTTTGCTATCCTTTTCTACTTTCTTAATTTCTGTCTTTTTCTCATTTACAAAGATTTGAGAAGATTTTAAAAAGGGATTGAACAAATTCATGTGTGGTTCTTAAATGTGACAGTCCACATGCAACCCCCAGTTTAGAGGTCTGTAAGTGCTGACTGTGAAAGCTGTAAACTTGCATTAACCAGTGGAAGGGTCAGTTTTACTGGCAATTTTCAGAGTCAAAGTGGACTTTGTTCTAAGTATCTTAGGTGTCTGTTTTCTGACATCTAGTTGCATTCAAAGCCAAATAAAAACACCTGTTAAATTACAACAGAATTTACTGATTTTCATGGCTCAAGCTTTCTCCAAGATTACATATGATATAAGTTCATGGGAAATTTCAGCTTCAGCTCCTTTCAAAGGAGCTTTTCAAACTTTATTCTCAATGAATGCCAGCTCAACTATCTCACCCAGCCTCAACAGAATAAAATATATTTTAAGGAAGGAAATCCAATTAAGCATGAGAATTACTCCAGGAGGAGTTCTGCATAAATCCTGATATTCAATCCCTACAGTTTTCATAAGAATGGCAAAACTGCAACAAATCCCAGACCCAGAAGCATCCAACATTGCACCCTGCCATGTGATGTTCACAGCAAGACAAGTGATCTCAGCATCCTCTAAAAGCATTCAGATTTTCAGCCTCTGATGAGGAAAAAAGGAGTCTCTGCACAATCTAGTTATTCTCTACTTAATAGATACCTGTTTACATTTTAGAAAAGCTTTTTCTCCCATTAGATCCATCATCATATCATATTTAAGGGAAAAGCTTATGAGGTTTTATTATCTATTATAAGTGTTATTGAAAAAAAAAATCAATGGAAGTTTTTTCCTTTGATTTCAGTTGGTCCTTCTCTGTCCATTTGTTTTTCCCAGCTGTTTCAATTAACGGCAGACTTTCCTAAAGCAGACTGCCCCTCGTTTCCCATTTCAGTCAATTCTCCTCATGAACCAAGCCCTCTGTAGACACACTACTTTGTTATTCTGTACACTTAGGAACTGCTAATGGCAGGACACAAGAGAATAGGTGTGAAAAACACATGAAAGTGTTCTCTAAGAACAATGTCTTCGTTCAAAAGAAGCTCCCTGAAGCCTGAAAAACGAACAAGCAGATAGCTAAGACCTCCTCAGGAAGAATGTCACCTCAGCAGCATTAGTATAGAAGCATGTAATGGACAATGGACTAAAAATTCCTTGCTCAGTACTTCTATCAGGGGAGATGTCTGACTTAGGCATGTCACTGTGTATGGGCTGATGAGGTGGTGAAAGGATATTCTCTAGAATGGGCACATACCTCTCAATCTGCCCATACAAAGAACCTGGCTATTGCTACTCACGAGTAGCACTGCAAGGCCACAGGTTTTTGTTGAACAAAAACATAGAGTAAGATGAAGAAGGTACAGTTCTCTAAATTCAGAGAATTGCAATTGAACTGACAGCACAAAGATGTGCTCTCTCTTGCTTTATACATGCATTAACCTAATGTGATTAAATAATAACTGTCTCTGGAGGACATGCAGTAGCCTGTTTCTCTGTAAACTTTTAATCAAGCGTTCTCTTAAATAATTGCTATTAGAAGTATTCACTCAGCATTTGTTTTACAAATAATTCTAAAAAAGTATAACTGTCCCAATGGCACAATGACTTCTACACTGTTTTTTTCTGCTTTATTTTTCACTACAATTGCTAAATATATAACAGAAATTGCTACTGAACCTGAAGATCATTCTACAGCACTAGAGAACAGCAAATTTAACAACAGAGCCAAAAGAAATCTCAAAAATACTACATGTGCAACCCCCGATTTATCTTCTGTACCCATCCAAGCAGGAATGAAGATATACTGACTATGCCAACCCTGGAAGTAATGCAATAACTCTTGGTATAAGAACTTGTAAACTAACAAGAACACTGAGAAATGTGACTCTTTATTACTTTGATGTTCTTTTATGAATAACAAATATCTTAATAACAAGCTGTACAAATAATAAAGTCAGTGCTGTTTGTAATATATGACAAATAACAAATCAAGGAAGGTCCACAAAAGTTTCTGGTGCTTTCATGGGCAGTCTGAGAGTTCTCCCATTCTGCACAGACAAGTATAATATCATATTTAGAAACAGACTTGAGCATTTTTCTACCAAAGCTCTGATGGGGAGTGGGGGTTATTTGTGCTTGGGCTTCTGCATACACATACCACTCTGCAAAGACTGAACTAATTAAGGGCTGTCTAGCACCTATAAAGAGATAATTCACCCATGTCATCTCCCACTAGAAACTGCAGTGATTACCAGCATAGAAAGGATTGTTTATTTAGTGGCCAGCATAAAATAGTAGTAAGTATGTGTTAGTAAGAGCAGAAAGACAGAGGGCAAATGAGGATATGAGTGTTTTTAATGGATGATTAAGTCTGGGTAGCTTGATCTCCTTTCATGCTGTGGATGTTGTGTGCTGCAGTCACGCCTCTCACTGCCAGCCTGCTCTGGGATGATAATCACTCACTATGAAAACTCATTAGCTCCACAGCAATGAGTCCTCCACTGCTGAAGCTTGGTGCTGTTCTTAGTACCATGGCAATGATCTCTAACTGGATGTCCCAAACTCTCCCATCTCTGGTAGGACTAAATACCACCAGAATAACCACTTCAGATACTCTAGTAAGTAGCTGTGATATGTTGCAAGCCATCTTAATGCTGAATTAGTATTTAAGTGCCAGCGAAAGCTTTAGTTTGTTGCCTCTTTGTTTGTAAATCTCTTTTTAAGCTACTAATCTTCCTATCATCTCTTAATGCATGCTTCTTTATGGGTATCATAAAGCTGCACACTGGTGAGCATGTTGTGGTCTTACTATGGTAGGAAAGATTTTAAAATCTTAAATATTTAAGAACAACTGCCTTCATCTCATCTTGAGCATAAAATGTTAAAAATAGTACAGCAATGTCATCTCATTTGTTTCCTGCGTTTACCGCCCCAGAAAAATGCATTGCATTATAAAGAAAAATTCTATCTAGCAGTAGATTTCTTTTGGAAAACTGAATAGTGTTACATATTAACTATTCACTACAGTATCAAAAAAAATCTGTTTCTTTCCCATTTTTCTTTATTGGAGTACAGTTAAGCAAATAAATAGCAGTTAGAAACAAAATAAACTTGGTACTGAGGTTGGAGAACAGAATTTTAGAAAGACTAATAATGGGTGTAATACAAATGACAAGTATCACTTTTAGTCATTGATGCTTATATACAGCAGCCTCTGTTACTGAAAACCTACAGAAAAGCTCTGCTTAACTACTTTGTGAGAAGCCTAAATATTCAAGTAACACTTTAATTGGACAAGAGGGAACACTATACTGGTATTCAAAAATTAAACTACAATGTCATTTTCCTAAATGCTTAGTAAAATACTTTTCTCTGTATCTTTTAGTGTAACTGCAATCAGATGTTTACGTAATAGTATGTTATGTAAAACATAAATTAAACTACTTGTATAGTAATTCTTAATTCTCAGAACTTAGTTTTGTATTTGTAACTAAAAATTATGCATTTACTAATCAATGTTCAATTAATTGAATATATGCATGCAGAAAAAACACTACTGCAGAAAATCACTGTATTTAGACTTTAAATATTACTATTTCAAAAAAAAATAAATTATTGTAAGAAAAAAATTCTATTGTGTTTTAGAGCAGCAAGATGAGAACACAAGGAAAAGCACTATTTTATTTTCCTTAAATGTAACTTGTTCTCACTGAGCTACAGTATATTTTGCTAAATCTCGTGGCAGTATATTACAAGTAAAAGTCCACAATCTCGTTTATAACCAAGTTTAAAGTTGCAACTATGAGATGCACACTAGTTATAATAACTATGTATTTATACACACACTCAGATATATATTTGTTTATACCGACACATTCAGATTCCAAGCAGTGTAAAACTGTCATGCTTCCCTTGGGTACAGCAAGGCACTGCTGTTATAAGTGCCTCCTAAGTATTCATTCAGAAATGCTCTTTGCACTCACTGAGTTGGAGTTATAAGAATGTTTTTTGTTCTGAGAAGGGTAGTAGGAGTGTCAGAATTGCTGGGAAAAGCATCATAAAAGTTTGATTATCTGATCTTGGCAACATCTGCCAAGGAAAAAGGTCATGAATCTCAGTCATGGGGTTCTTTTTGCATAAAAAAGCATTGCAAATGTGCTACCTTTCTCTAAACTTTCGATGTTGGTTGAGAGACTTTATGCCCCAAGTGCTCAGTAATAATGTGGTCATCATTGGCTTTTAACCGCCATCAAGGGCTACCCCCTGGCAGCTTCTCCAGTGAACACTGCAGCACAAACACTTCCTCACAGTTTCTCTCCTAGCACTTGCATAGCTCCTAAGTCGTGTATATTGTACCAGGTAAAAAAGAACAAAACCTTCCAGATTCCTTCCTCTAGCTGGAAGAAATGTACAAGGACAAGGGGTCAGGTAAGGGGCATCCTCTTTTGAGCTCTGTTTCAGTCCCAGGATTGAAGTTGCAAGACAAACTGGAAAATACTGTTTATATTTAAGCAAACATACTAAGTATAGTACTGCCATTTGCCCTATCACTGTAGTAACATCAGAGATAGCAGTAACAGTTTAATCAGAATATATGAGTGCAAGTGAAAAAATAAGCCGTTCAGAGGTACGAGAAGTAAGCCTGTAGTACAGCAGTCTGCCAAGGCAGTGGTTAATATTGGGCTTTATAGTAACTCCTCTGTTTTCCCCAGATTTTCAAGAACTAGAATAATTTATTATTGTTGCTGTTCCTTGCTTATTTCTTTTCTTGTTTGTTTACTAAGGCCTGTCAGCAGTAAGCCTGCATTTGAAGAGTACACGCAGTAGCTTCTTTATGGTTTTTGTGCCTTCTAGCTCTTTCTCTGTATGGCACAGCAGTTTCTGCTTAAGGTAGGGATTAAATGTCAAACTAAAAAAAAAAAAAAATAACAGAAAGATAAAGCAAAGTTCACCTACACACAATTATTTATCTCTGCGATCACTCATATTACCCACCTCAATTAATGAAGGAATCCTAAAGCCCCAAATACAGGGAACCAGACAATACTGCAAAGAACTGTAGCCTGAACTGTGTGAGTACTATGCAAGTGCTTATTTATGCCCGGGCAGTCAATAACCACGCACTGCAGTCAGGCCTGACATGCTCTCACTGGGAGAAATATTTTCCCAAATAGCAGTTGCCGTTTAAATCAGTTGCAGGTAAGTCACTATAGGAAAATACCTGCTCAATTAATCAGTGAAGTGGGGCTTTTTTAACTTAGATAAAGCCAATAGAGAGATACTCATTACATCACTAGCATATATAAGTACCTTTGATAACACAGCCTGGATTATAATGGCTTTACTATAGAATGTGTATGATCCTGGTATCTCATACATTCTCCACTGTAGAAAACTAATGAATGTGGTGAAACCAGTTGCTCCCAGTCTAGAATAGCAGGTATAAGGCTCAAATATAAGAATTTTTCATGAAGTTAAGTAATTCCTAAAGGAATCAGAAGCTCCTGGTTCCTGAATATGTCCCAGAATTTCAACAGAAATTTGTTTTCCATGCTTTTGCGTGACAACACTGTATGGGCATGAGTTCTACAAAGAATCATGGAAACTGCTGGAGTGAATAGAGCCTTGAAAGTCTTTGCTTGTTCAAGCTCGCAATTTTAGTAGCTGCTCAAAAACAATTTAAATTGTCTGTGCAGATGTAATTTTGTTTAGTTTTATTGTTCTCCATGTTGTAAACTAGATTCCCTTTACCACAAAAATTAAGATGAAGAGAGCACCAGAGAGGTAGTATAATTTAGTAGTGAGCTCTGGATATGCCTTTCTACCAAACCCTAAGGTAAATTTCTCTTTTTATAGTCAGAAAGGTTGAAAGGGACCACAGTGGGTCATCTGGTCCAACCTCGCTGCTCAAATTTATCCTTTGTACATTGCACGGGATTGTGTCCAGACAGGTCTGGAATATCACCAGTGAGGGAGACACCACAACCTCTCTGGGCAATCTGTTCCAGTGTTCAGTCACTGCACAGTAAAGAAATTCTTCCCCATATTGGGTGGTCTTTGTGTGCATCGGTTTCTGCCTGTTGCCTCTTGTCCCAGTGTTTGGCACCACTGAGAGGAGCCTGGCTCCATCCTGGCATCCTCCCTTCACATACCTGCAGATATTGATAAAGTTCCCTATCAGCCGTCTCGTCTCAAGGCAGAAGAGGCTCAGCTCCCTCAGCCCTTCCAGTCATCTACATCATGACACTTTCCTTGCAAAACTTGGGAACAACACAATTTTGATTTTTCTATTAACTCTGCCATCTTCAGTGACTTCTCCAGAAGAGTCACTGTCGTGAAAAGTCTGTGCTCTGTTCTTACCTCAGCCCACAGAGAGGTCGCACCTCTTCTGAGGTGAGGAGCTCTGCAGCTCATTTTGCACTAAGCTGCCAGTAAAGCATCAACATCAAAGCTTGCCAGTTTAAACAATCACTTTCTCTGCTGACACTGAGTACAATTTTATAATATAAATGGTAATTGATTCCAACTGTGTCCAAACCGAAATTACTTCAATGGCATCCATTAGAATCTATGCTATGAAATTCAGCAATCAATACTATATTTTTCAGAAAGAGTAATGCAGAACCTTAAATTACAATTTAAAAAGAGAACTAAAAAAATACTTCTTGTGTCTACTAGTTTTAATTCCATCACCTGAATCTTTTAAGTCCTCTAATTATATCACTTTCTCTCATTCCTATGCTCTTTCTATACATCCCAATAACCAGACAGATAACTAGTCCCACACAAACTTTAAATGCAGTGCAGCATTACCCTGCTCTGCAAGCAAAAGTGATTTTTTTTTTTTTGCCTTTCTTTCTCAGTGGTCATTGCTGTAAAAAAGAAAAGGTTTTGAATTTCCCGAATTCTCCCACCCCAGTAAAGGATGTGCAGTGCCCCAATTGCCCCGTTGCCATGACCCCATTGAGCTGAACGAAGGAGGCGCTTTGCAGTACCACACTGAGGGAGCCCCTCCGCCCTTGGGGTGTGTGCAGTGGAAGGCAGTGGAGAGCTGTTCCCATGCGGTGCCGCTTTGGGAGCAAACCCATAACCAACCCACATCTGAACTGCTGCTGAGCCTGTTCCCCACGCGTGAGTCACACGCTGCACTCACTCTCTGGGCTTTTATATTTGTACTTTTCTGTCTTCATTGTTTCCATTAATCTAAAGTAAAAGTCCCTCAGGCTGAAAGGACATATCTGTTCTCTGCTGATGAAAATTGAAACACCCCTTTGCAAAGAATTGAATCAACTAGCATGTGCTGAATCACGAGCAGAATAGTGTTCTCATCCACCCTGGAAACAATGTGTCCTGGACACTTCTAGAGAACTATGGCAAAGGTGTGGGATATGGCAAAACTACCAAACTAATTGGATAAGAGCAATATTTGTTTACCGGGAGGAACCTCACTGGAACCATGTACTGCAAAAACAAACAAAAATATTCTGAGGTAGTGTTTTTTCAAACAATAAAAGAATCAGTTCCTTTTATTGTTATTATTTTGTTGTTACAGACTCAAATTAGCCCCAAGGAAGGGTGGCAAGTTTATAGTTCAGCCCAGGATCCTGATGGCCGTTGCATTTGCACTGTTGTTGCACCTGAACAAAACCTATGTTCAAGAGATGCCAAAAGCAGGCAACTCAGACAACTGCTAGAGAAGGTAAGTCTTTCCAAAAATTCCTCCTCTTGATCATTAAACTTCCCACATAAATCTACTCCGTTCCTTCTAAATTTAATACATAATGGACTACTGAAGTTACCTAATAAAAGTATGTCTGAGTTTATTCCCTACCAGTGTTCTCATCTGTGTTTGTTCTCCTTGCATCACACCTTTTCCAAGCCAAGTTGCATCTTCTCTCTTGTTCACTCCTATCAAATTGTTCCTTACATACACCAGGACAGATTTTTCTGTATAAAAATAGTTACAAATCCCACCTCAAACTAGCTTGCTGCTGTGGGATTCAAACTACAGCTTCTGCTTCAATCATATGAGACTGCTGAAGGTCATTTCTTGTCTCTTATCAACAAATAATGACATATAGACATGACAGCATCTTGAAAGCAGACTGTGCAGAAGAGACAGTTGTAATGTTTTCATTTGTTCTTTCTTCAAATAGTACTATTTATTCATTCTCTGGTGGTGCAAATTTTCCTACAAATATACAAATTATCTGAGTAGTCACTACTTTTCATTTGTAAAAAAGAAAAAATTGTGGTTTTCTAGCACTGAGATAACTGGATAAAATTTCTAATTTTACATTTACTTATAGAATTATGAGCAAACACCTATTTGATGACTGACACAGCTTATTTCTGGATAGTCTTATGAATTTCTTATATTAAGTTATTATATAAATAGCTACTAGCAACAAAAATCATGTTCTTGCTACTACCCAAAATCTCCACATTTCAGTCTTGTCCCTCCCAAAGTGCTTGGGAGGAAACATATGCTATAACACACTTTCTGAACAGCAGTCACATTGACAGGTAGACTCTATTGCCTGGCAACATTTTTGAGCCCACTGATAACTGTGCTTAAAGGGTCTCTCTCTCTTTACTTCACAAAAACTGGTCCAAATAATTTATGGCTTTCAGGTCTTGCCCTGTTCCCCAGTATTTGTACTGTCATGCAATAAAGGAATTTAGAACTATGTTGTGGTATAAATGACTCATGATTAAAGCATTGATGTAAGCACATTTTATTGCCTGATATTTGACCAGGAAAGAAGTAAAGCAACAAAAAGTGCATTGAGAGAGTGTTCTTCTTTAACAGGTTCAGAATATGTCCCAATCTATTGAAGTTTTAAATCTACGGACTCAGAGGGATTTCCAGTATGTTTTAAAAATGGAAACACAAATGAAAGGGCTGAAGGCCAAGTTTCGGCAAATTGAAGATGATCGGAAGACATTAATGACCAAGCACTTTCAAGTAGGTTTGATTTTAACAGTAACTTTGAAGCCTGCTGGAAGTAATGTACTAAGTAGCAGTGCATGGACTGCTAAAGTCTCAGCTTGAAATCCTCATACAAGAGCACCATTAAAAGGAAAAGCATTATAAATCTTCCTTTGTGATGGTAATCTTTTGCTCTGATCAATTTAATTGTAATAGGGAGGAATTATTAATTACTAAGTCATTAGAGAAATGTCACTGTAAACAGATTCCTGATTTTTTCCTGTATCAATGTGCATGTCATACTGAGACATTTATATTCATTCAAGCTCTAGTAATAAATGGGGAGATCCAATGGAATTAATAGCAAACAACTAGAGTTCTCTGCTTTTAGCGTTGCCTGACATTTACTGCAGTTGAAGGGAAGAAAGCTCATAATAAATCAGATTATTGTAATATTTATCCAGTACAATTAAGATCTAATTTCATGTCTGAAGGTTTTCTGTTTTGAGTTTGGGATGGGGAGGAGGGCAATCACTCCCAGTCACATTTATGTGATTAAAAAAAGACTTCCAGAGAATTTTAATGACAACCACAAGCCAATCCTTTTGTGAGAAAGGGCTGCAGAGATTACAAAATAGCATTGTGTATTCTGGAAAAGCTACCTGAAGTATTCTTAAAGGAAAAAGTGTTACAAGAGCCTATTCTAAGTTCTTTAAATATCAGGGCTGATAAATTGACATTTCAAGACTGCAGAACAGCAAAATAGATTCTAGAAAATATATTCTGAGGATTATGTTAAACAAATACATATTTTTGAAGTGTTTATGAAAATTCACATAAAATGAACTTAATTTTCTAATTAGTGCTAGAGTTATATACCTAAATAATTATATAGCCAGGGGGTCTAATTTATTTTTCAGAGACACTGAATATCCAGTGGGTCTTAATAATATCAAGAATTAAGAACACTAGTGATCTGACTACCAAACTATTAATTATGTCATTGTTCTTAGTTTTTTTTCCCTTTTATCCCTCATTGCTACAACAACAATGCTGTTATATATTCTGTATTCTCATTATAGTGTTCCTTGTGAACAAAATGCCGAAATTTGAATGTCTGATACACAATGTCAAAGGTAGCCAATTAGTCCGGTACTCTAACCTTTTAATTATTTGATATTTTTATTGTCCAGTCATTTCACTTCTGTTTGACAGTTTGCCAAGGGTAGAAAAAGGTTCCAGCCAATCCAGTTATAGAATAATTTAAAAGGTCAGCATAATACAATATGCTGCTGGATTTCTGAAATTTGATCTACTAAGATTCCAGTGCTTTATCTTTCCCAAGACAAAGAAATTCATTCTGGATGTAGCATAACCTCTCATATTAGCAGGCTCAAAATGGCAGAATACATTTACCACCTATCTGTGTTGCAATACAAATTAATCCTTGTACCACTCATCATAGCAACAAGCTGGGAGTGTCAGAAGAAACCAATAATTTCTTATTTTATCATGAAAATACCAAAACTAACTGTGTTTTCATGTTGATCAGAACCAAAGAGTACAAAATTGATCCAGATCACACTTGAGCATATGGTCATACCTCAATCACATCTGCATTTATGCCAGGCAGGATATACCTAATTGCCACAAAAAGTTACAGCAAGTTTGCTCAAATGACACTCAGCTGGCATAAATCCTACTAGGAACTCATTACCCTCACTAATTCTCTTAAACACAATTCATCTTCCTGAGTTTTCACAAGCTTTGCATTTTTTTCCATTATGGTTTACACATGATTTTTGGCCATTCATTGCCCCACAGAACCAAAGCCTAAATTCATAATTTCAAAATGAAGTAACAAAAACTTTAGTTTCTGGAGCCCTGCTTTCTTTGTCACAAAGCCTATTCCCCTTGTCATCAAGGAAAAAAGTAACTATTCATTTTAACAGGCATAAAGTAGGCTTAGGTTAAGCTTTTAATAAAAACAGACAAACAAAGCAAGTTTTACCTGTAAAACTACTCCTCACTTCTTCCTTTCCATTGAAGTGATTCTGCTACCATAACCTTGAGAACAGAACCAATAGAACTAATACTCTCAAATCCATATATAATGACATATCTGCTGATAATTTAAAATGCAATTTTTTAGCAGTTAAAAGGATCTGTGTGCAAGATGCACTTGTAGCAACACATAAGTTTTTATTTTGACTTAATAATAATTCCAGTATGAAAGAAATTGTTAAAATAATATGGATATGTTAGCTAGGCAATGAAGAGATACTGCAGAACTTTCAAGCAGTCTTTGAGCGCATTTGAGAGGCAAAAATTCAGATGTCGATCTTCAAGCAGCCCAAATGTTGGCTCTGCTTGTCAGCTCCTTAGCACAAATTCATTTGGCATTATCATGTCATTTGTTTTGGAAAAGTCCTACCCTGTTTATTGCATCTTTTAAGACACGAGGTGTAACAAACTGTATGTGCATGTCTCTGCACATCTGTGACCACAGCCACTCTGACATATTTGCTACTGAGCCTCTTCCTGGTGCTTGGCCTTCCTTTTAGTTCTCTTCTGCTTTCCCTTTTAACCTGCCGGTGCTCCAGCTATTTATTTTTTAACCCTTTCAATACCCCCTGTTTGCTCAGCTTTTCCCAGTCTCTATTACCACCTAATGCTAGTACCTAATAAAGCTTTATTTCCATCTTTGCCTTCTTTTGTGCACCTTTGTATCTCCTCATCTCTCTCTGGCATTTGCTTATGGAAGTCCTGCTGCTCCCATACATTATAAAAAGATTACCAAATCTATATACAGATAATATATATCAAGTGCAAGCCTGTCTACTTTTTAATAAAGCAAGATCTTTTGACTGTGGATTCCTCAAGTTTTTCTACAGAATGGAAAAACAAAAACCAATTAGTTTAAATTTAATAAAGCCCCGGTTATCAGTGTGTTTAAAAGAATAATTAAGAAATGAAAAATGGGCAGCTAGTACAGATTACAAACTAAGACAAATTCTCAAAGTATGAGACTCAGCAAAAATCTGAGAAAATTGCAATCTGACATTCCATCAAAGGCACCTAGTGATGTAGCAGGATAACTAATACAAATCACAGAACCATACATTTTTTTACTTAAAAAGAAAGAGGCATATATCACTATGGATGGAACACAACTAAACAGTGCTCAGCAAACATTGAGAAAAATAATAATTTAGTATTTTTAAGGAACAAAATAGAAATTAATAGCTCATCAACTATGTACGACAGGACTGTAAGCCAGGTATGACTCCTTGAACACTACTCTATGTTCAGGACTAGTCATCTGAAGAAAGACACACATAGTGAGGGTTTATATCCTCTAGATGGAAAGCCAGACCTTCAATAGGTTTGGCTCAGATCACCTGAAGGTAATTCTTTCCTTTCACAGCAGAAACACTATTTTATCTACTGTTTACTACCATTAAGTCTGAGGTTTCTAAGACTTTCACAATAGACTAATAGTAGATCTGTAACTAAAATAAATAATAATTTTCAAGTCATTTTAGTAATCAAGCATGAATATTACATTAAAGGAAATTAGGGGATTGAACTCCTTTAAACTGCTCTAATGGACATACAATTGCCTTTAACAGGAATTGAAAGAAAAGATGGATGAGCTCCTGCCACTGATCCCAGTTCTGGAACAATACAAAACTGATGCCAAATTAATCACCCAGTTCAAGGAGGAAATTAGGAATCTGTCTACTGTGCTCACTGGGATTCAGGAAGAAATTGGTGCTTATGACTATGAGGAACTACACCAGCGTGTACTCAGTTTAGAAACCAGGCTTCGAGACTGCATGAAAAAGCTCAGTAAGTTACCAAGTTCATGGCAAATTTGGTCCCTTGGCTGTGAATTTTTAGTTGTCCTTTCTTTGTTTGTTTGTTTGATGAATGACTACACATTATATTCTGATCTGTGCTACCCTAATAAAAGTCAAGAGTAACTGAACCTAAGGTCAGTCATATAATTCTAATTTTGTGTCAGTGCATCTTAGATACTGTCCTGCCCTACTGCATACAGAAGGAATAAGAATGGAAAATTGTAACAGAGAGCAACTTCAAAATCTAAGAGCTTTGCAAACCAGTTGGAGAGCTACAAATATTCTATCAAAAAAGCACTCAGACAGGCATTGCTACTAGAGTCACCCTGGGGGTCAGTGTAAAAAAAATTTAGTGGACAGTAGACTGGATTTGGTTTTGAGATGTCCACACCATAACCCTGTCTTCTTGCTTTGTCACCTGAGAGGCCACTCTGGCTGTACTGTCTTTAGACCTGCAGTATTAGCATTAAGAGATGTGCCATTTGCATTACAGTGTAATTAAGCATTACCCCTAATTTAAGGTTGATTTCTTTAGGAAGCACAGCAACAGTCCGTTTTGAACACTGCACTAGATTTGTGTCAGGCAGCCTCCATCCTGGCTGCTCACACGCTGGCTTTAATTAGAAAAAGTCAAACATTGAGCATCTCTGAAAACCAGCACTAGCTCAGTGTCAGCCACCAAAACTAAGAGCCTGAAATATCATTGTCAAGCGCCAGCCTTAACTTCCATTACCCAAAGAGGGATAAGTAGCACCTCCCTGCCTTAGGAACACAATGCAGTCTCCCCTTTCCCTGGTCTATCTGTGCATGCTGAGACTCCAGAATGGATTACTGTTGCAACAATCCAGCCCCTCTATAAAAGGTGAACACTTTGTGAGTTAATACTGAACATGAATAAACTGAAAATTCCAAGGTTCAGTCCTGTGATTGGTATCTCAGTTATCAGTGTGGGATGTTTACATTTTGAGTGCAACACATGACCGTAAATATCTTACTGGCAGATAAGCAGAACCTCCTTATTTTTGTCACACAATGGAATGAGAAAAATCTAGGTTAAGTTAGCCTCCTAAATGATTTATTTTCAATTTCTTTATTTTACACTGGAAATAGCACAGTGATGATGTGCTAAAACACATGAAAGACTTCTTCAAAGAGAAATTTCTTATGATCCTATTTTCCCCTCAGCACACACACATAATAGCACATTAATGCATTGACAGAAGACAGGCAGGAGAAAATGTCTGTTGCAATACAACAATAAGCAAGAAAATTCCTATGAATAGACAGTATTTGCTGATAGTGAGCTGTTATAGTAAGTTATTAGACATCAAATTCACAAGTTTATTTTTAATGAGTATATTATTTTTCTTTGCTTTTACAGCATCTTGTAATATTAATTAGTGAAGTGACTATAATTTAAGATATATTTTATACAACAGAGTTACTAGGAATTCACATCCTATCTATCCTGAATTCCTGCAACACATTCTATTTCTCTTGATGTACCTAATGGGAAAAAAAAAAAAATATTAAAATTATGTATTTTAATAGTAGAGAGAAAATTTTTGGATAAGACAAATTATTAAGCACATCCATTATGAAAATGGAGTGGACCTTCTCAAGCTCCAACACAGATTCATTCATCCTTTTTGGCATTATTCCCTGGTCTTAGATGCTTAAATGACTTTTATACTCACCTGCTAATGACTGGCCGTTTTCCTGGCCTATCCCTACACACCTTTAAAGTGAAAACAGCTTCAGTCAGGCTTATTGTAACTCCTAAAAGGTAGTACTGTGTGTTCAGATCAGGAGGTGTAAGGGGAAAAGAGCTTTCATGCCAACACTTCTTCCCAGCCACATCCACCATGCTGGAGGTGATCCAGCTGTGACTGTCCCTGCCAATCTGATGGCCAGAAGGCTGTGGCAGCTGAAGGGTGACCGGCCACAACATGCCACGGGATCTGGCTTGAATCTTCACAGATTTTGTTCCATTTCACAAGATAATTATCTAATCAGCATATGCAATAGCTGTTTTCCATTCTTCTCCCTAGCAGGTGTTTTTCAGCAATATAATGCATTATTTATATTGTCCTGGCCACTTTAAAGGGATCTTCCATATGCACTGGAAACACTTTCAACGCTCATTAACATACACTAAGCTGTTATCCTACTTTCACTGAGGTTCAGTGATCACCACAACAGTTGTGATGACTGGAATTTGCTCCTTCTCTTTGAAATAAGAGAAAAGCCAGGAAGAAGCTGCTGAGAAATCTGTTCACAAAACTTTAACAGGCTGCATGCAACTAAACACACAGGAATAGAGTACATGTGATTGCATGCACCCCAAATGCACATAGACTTGTGCACATATGGGTCCTTTGTTAGCAGGCCTGTAAGGCACATGCATTTATAAGAGAATGCTCGTTGCACAGTGTGCTTTAAACCCTCCTATTCTTGCCATAACGTGTTCATGAAATTAGGGAAAAAGGATGGCTACCGCTCATGGAAGCCAATACTCTGACAAATAATTAGAGTAGATATACTGGACTCTTCTGTAGCTACATCTGATTATTATGTAGACTCTAAACACTTTTACAGTAACATTTTTTGTTAGAAATTCAAAAGTAGAATATTCAATGTATCCAAAGAAGTCACATTAGTGACAGAGGAGGTATTAGTACAGGCATAAGACTACTTTATTGGGATTTGAAGAATCCAGAGGTTTCCTCTCAACAAGCTGTAATAGCTAGACTATAGTGCTTCCTAGATTTGTATTATGCAGGAAAACAGACATACATTCATTAAGAACTAATTCTTCATTCCATCACATTACTATGTTATAATAAATTTGACTATAAGCAAGAAAGTGTAAGCAGTAAAACACTTAGCAGTCATTTGTGCAAGTACAAAAAAAAAAAATTACTCTTCATTTTCCGCATTTATTACCTACAAAAAACATAATAATGACACCTATGAACACTTCAAGAGAACGTTTTGATTTTATTTCCCTTGACAGTCTTTCTATAAATCCTACACTCACTTGGTATATATAGCAGCTACCAATATTGATTTGCTTCACAGAGACTGGGACTATCAGTCCATTTCTAACCATCTTCAAAACAGCTCCCGTCCAGCTGGGCTATCACAGCCTTCTCCTGGTATTTGCTCACCTTGGAGCAGCTTTCCAGATGCATTTGGCCCCATATGCTTTCTTAGCCCACAGGCTGTACAAAAGTACATCTATTTTCTCTTTTAACAGTCAATTCATGCTCAGCTTCTTCCTTAATACAGGAAATCACAGACTTACAGGAGTCCACAGTACAAAACTGCCACAGGAGATGAACCAAGCCAGAAGCACCCAAATTGTACATACGATATTTCTTGTACAACTCAGTTTAGGAATGGAAAAACAGTCTATGATTGGGATTTTCCAACTACTATAATCAGTTATGATTGGGATTTTCTAATATAGGAAATGGCTTCTTCCAAAATCAAGGGAAAGAGGCTGAGGGCTTCTAAAGATCCCACTGCTTTTCTGTACAACCCCATCTGAACCTAGTAGTGATGGAAAAAAGATGTCTAGAAATATTACATTTTTCCTCAGTGTACCTGAGCTTCCTGACATTTGCTAGTATGGAGATATATTTGGCCTATCTTCTTACTAGGATTTGGTCCCTCTCCTGTCAGGAATTAAATGGCTATAAATCAAAAGAAAAGGGGTGGCAAGGAGGCTTTGGCCATGTTAAAAAAAAAAAAAAAAAACAATGCATAGACTAGTTTTAACTCTCAGCCGCTTCACTGCTATGGAAGATAGTCCAGAAGTGATTCCCATTTCACATTACATTTGTCTATGTTCTATTTTCCTACATACAAAATGAGCTAAAAAATGCCTCAACTGGAAACTAATTGGAATTTTCATTAATTTCAGACTCCCAGACTTGCCATGCCAGAAAAATATTAAGTAAATAATCCTGCCCTCAATATATTAGTATTATGATTCCCTAACAAAAAAAACTCAGCATGCAAGATCAATTTCAGTATAGCCACAAAAACAATTAAAAGGCTCGTTCGGCAGCTGAGAATACAGGCCTGGTTTAGACCAACACATTTTACACTTAAGTAGAGCAAGAGAAGGTTACCATCTTCAGTGGAGGAGTAAGGGAAATTTCTTGGACTGAACACAAAGTTGGAAGTGCTGAAAACCACAGAGGAAACTCGCCTTGTTCTGTCAGTGAAATGTCAGACATTATATTGAGCTTTACTCTTGAGAGAGTTGTCATTCATTTAATTTCTGTATCAAATGCAAGATCAGTCTTGGGCAAGGTGGAGGGGAATTATCTTTGTAAAGTCACTATAACCAATTATTTCAATGTTAAGCACATTCATAAACTCCATATTGTAGTAATGTGTCATCAAAATGCTGTGATATTCATCTGGAATAAATTATTTCATTGTCTGGTAAGTCAGCAATACTTCAGCATGGACTGCACACTTGCTACTTTATAATGAACAATACATAAATTATGCCAATTCTGCCAATTTTTATAAGTCTGCTGTAACAAACGGGTAGACATGTTTGAAGGTAGCACTCAAAAAGAAAGAACTGGAGAAAACAACACCTTTCTCTTGAAAAATGAGAAATTAGGTTTAGAGTTTTCATAATTGTATTCATTTAAATCTCTTAACTTCTGATCTAATGTTGGAAGCAGCACTGCATTAGAGGAGTGTCTGATGGTTTGACGGAATAAAGTGTGAACTGAAGATCAGTGAGATTTCAATATGAAGGGGAGGACAATTTGGCCTCAATTGCTTTTCCCTAGTGTCACTTCTCCTGGCATCATCTGTCAGCAAGAGGTTCACTGTATTCACCAGACCAGTATTTAAGCAAGCCTGTTGATTTGTGGAGTACTTGGGACAATTCACTTCTACAAAAGTTACTTGTGCAGCCTTAAACAGTTTAAAACAGCATGAGCTGATTTATCAAATTGACCATTCAGCCAAGACTTGCTTTGGGGCCTTGTCCTGTTCTTTCAAGCAGTATTTTCTGAACTGAGAGGACTTAGTGCTTGATTTGAGTTCTTACTACACAAAAGAAAAGAGAGTTGACACCCATATACTTGGCCCTGAACATTTTGCAAATTAACAGAAGAGGGAGGTTCTAAAACAATCCGCAGCTGGACTAAGGGTAAGAAGAAAGTGCAAACAATATTTTCCCATTTTTAAAATCATGTCAATGATTTCATTAAAGGCTGTCTGCAACAGCAGGGTACTAGACTTAAATGACTAGAATTTTGGCAGAGGCTTTATATATAGCTCCTGTGCCTAAGGATCTCTCAGCTATAAGGAGGCTGGGCTGACAAGACAGAGGTGGGCACTGACAACACCGCTGCTTTCTTTTTACTGTCCATGCTGTCAGCAAGTAGGTCAGCAGACCTCAGGTACTGACTAAGAATTATCACTGCAATAGGAATGATTTACCATATGTGGAAAATGTATGTTTAAATATCAGCTCCATCAAATGATATCACAAATAGGCAGATCTGTGGGTTTCTGTTTAATGAGCAAGGAAAAGAAAACATGGGACATAGTGTAGGGCAGAAGGAAAAAAAAAATCCTCCTGCCTCTTACAAGATGGTCTATTTTGCTTTGCTGAAAAGTGAAACTTTGTCACTTTTTCAGTCGGCGACCCCTCAGCTATACAGCAGCTCTCCTAACAGTCTTCCTTTTTTGATCTCTACATGCTATCTGAGAATAAAAATTCAATCACATAAATACACCCTGATTCAAACTGCTGACCACTTAGTGGCTGAAGTACAATGTCATCTCTTTTTTTCACATTGAACAGCATCTCAATATATTTTGAAAGACCACTCTCTAAAACTATCTGACTCCTGTCACAGGGCAAAGCAGCTCGGTTCGTTTAATTGGCAATCAATGAACTACACCTTCAGGATAAATACAAGTAGTACAGCAGAGGAACTACAGTACCAGACACTTAAACACAAATTTCTGAACATGCTAGATTAGCTAGACTCAAAAAGCTCCAGTCACATAGGGATCACCACGTGCACAGACACCCCCAGAGCTGTGTTCACACACCCCCCACAGCAGCTGGCACATTCTACAAACACCACTGCTTTTACACCTCTCCTGCTGGAGATGGGGGGCCTCGAGCTCGGTGTGTGCCCACGGTGCTCCCCACAATCCATAGATACCTGCCCTTGCTGGGGGACCCCACCCACTGCCCCCCATGCTCTGCCTGCCCTTGCTGAATGCAGGCTCTGCCTGGAACTGGCATCACTCAGCGAGACACAGACACAGCCAGCTGGCACATTCCCAACATGCTGTCCTGCTGCCGTGCCTGCCCCAGCATGGTGTTACCCAGCCCTGCTCTGAGAGCACCTCCACATCTCTGCTATGGACCCCTTCTGTAAGTTTTGTCCATCCAGAAGCAAAATTTCACAATTCATATATGATTCCACATTTAGCTTCTTGGATTTCTTTGTTTAATAGAAGAAACAGTGTTTCAGAGTCCACATTCTTTGCTTATGTTTTCCTGCTACTTTAAATACTGTATTTTAAAGGCACCAATTGGTATACATTACAACTCATACATTCACTGTATTTTAATTATCTTAAGAACAACAAATTTAGGAATAAGTCTTTTTTCCAACTTCTTTCTACCTATTATTAGTTCTCTGATAATTTTATTCCAAATTAAATACTCCAAATTTCAAACTTAACTCTTCTGAAGGTTTGAGTTTATCTCATGCCCATTTCGGAGTCTATTTACTAACATACCACCTAAAAATAAAAGCCTTCACGGTGATAGGAGATACTCCTCTACATTTTAAGCTTATAGCAGTTCATAGCTATGGAAAAAGAACACTCAACACACAATTATAGCAGCCTATCTACAGAAGAAATCCAGAATAAATAATTATGTTCTATGATCATCAACTGTAAAAAACATGTAAGATTCTTTAAAATAGGAAGTTTTAAAAATATCTTCAGAATATTGCAACGTACATAGATTGAGATATGTAAATAACAGAGCCTTTTAATTGACCCAGAAAATAGACACAGCCCACCCTGCTCATTGAAGTCTTAACGTGTATTCAGTTACCTTCATTTCCAATACAGCCCACTTCCCTGACTGCAAACAAAAGCTCCACAAGCAACCTCTGAGTTGTCACCACAGCATTAACCCCATTCTAAGTGACTGAAACAGGCTGGCACAATACATTCCTTGCCAGTTACAGAGGGTAGAAAATTGAGGCTCAATGTGACCCTCTTTTTTGAACTGAATAAATTCATTCTCAACACCAGACACAATTTGTTTTCTACATTTCCTAGAGAGATAGGGTTATACAGTATAGCACAACCATGTAGCACAGAGAAGTACTTATTTTTAGAATAAAAAAAATTAATTAAATGTTTAGCTTATTTTTACATTCCTATGGAATATCTTTTTCTGTAAAACCATGCTATTTTACCTAATCACCTGCACACCACTATGTGATATTAAGCCTTGGTAAACAATGAATTCCACCAGGAGCTTGTTGCTAATAGGAATGTTATTAATGTCCCCTAAAATATAGATTTTTGGATTGTTAGGAAGGTCAGCATCCAAGATTATATTGACTTTCATTATTTCCTCCCAGACAGTCTAATATGAAACAGTCTAATGAATTAGAAGCCAACCAATACAGCCAAGCTTGCTGAGTAATTCTCATACTCACTCTCTTCAGGCAGCCCTCAGTCCTGGAACAGCTACATGTGTGCAACCACAGGGCAGTCAGGCACAAGCTTTATGTACAGCTTTTTCTCTGTACAAGCTCATTTTTTTCTGTTTGCCCTTAACCACCTTGTTACCCTGGTTAATGGAAAACTGAAACATCCATCAGTCCTAGTCTTGCACTGAACTTCCTGAAGGCAAAAGTAAGAAAGGATTAGGTCTTCATTTCATTTATTATTAAATGTTCTTCACTTCAGCTCAAAGACATTTTACTAGACTGTATTTTGCTTTATGCCCAAAAACTTTAACTGTGCTTCAAAAGACATAAAACCAGAAAACCCATACAAATAAAATTGTATTTGTATATCTTTATATATTTATTTTACTCTTTAACATGGAAAAGTTCCTTCAGTGAAGATGACAATCCATCTTCAACATAAGTCTGAATCTCCTGGAGCCACGATTTAGTTTAGATCAATTGGTTCTTGTGCTCTGACTGGCATCAAGGAAAGTTGTGCAATTATTTGCATTAATGCTTTTTTTTTTTTTTTTTTTTTTTTTTTTTTTAAATTTCAGCATGTGGCAAACTGATGAAAATTACAGGCCCCATTACAGTGAAGATATCTGGAACCCGATTTGGAGCCTGGATGACGGATCCATTAGCATCGGAGAAAAACAACCGAGTATGTAAAGGCACTGACTGTCTGTTGTGCCCTGGAGTTTTATTTGCTTTATTTTAATCCTTAAAAATATTTTTCCCCCTACGAAGTTACACTCACAACCATGTTTCTTCTACTTCAGTCATTTTCACACAAACATCTTCAGAGAAAAAGCAACAGTGTTTGTGCAAAAATATCCAAAGACAAAAGTTAGCTAAGCATCCTTGTGCTACTTCCTTTAGCATTTTCAGGGATGACAAACATCTATCTGAACTGACTACACAGTTTTTTTATTCCTAAGATATTTAATTGAGCTTGGGTCTTCAAGAACCCAAACACTATAAAACAAACATCCACACTTTTACTCAAGAGCATGAGCTGTGATGCAGCACAGTTAAAAAGTTCCAGGATTATCCCACATACACGCTTATTCAGGCCATTTTCTGAATCATATCCCAGTGATGTTATTCTTTGGACCTACAATACAATCTCAAATTGGGCACAGCTTTGAGGAGGTGCTTTCTGCATTAAAGGGCTTTGAAAGTCAAAAGACTAGGTTTCATTTGTATGAGACCCACAACAATTTTTTGAATACAGAGAAAAAACTAAGGCAACAGAAAATACAACGTACAAATAACAGTAACTAAAGATTTGAGTGCAGCTTTCCCCTGCCTGCTGTGTCTGTGCAGGTTCACTACTTAGTCCAGAAATCTCCATTTTCTTTAGGAGAACAGAAAACTCTGCTCAGTCCCATCTTATCCTGAAAAAGTTTCTCCGGATATGTCAGAGTGCCAGTGGCTGCTCCAGAACCATCCACAGGAGCCCTTGTCTCCACCAGCTCCTGCCCCCTGCCGTGGTCCCCTCCCAGCACACCCTGCCACCCCTGTTCACACAGCCACCACGTTCCCCCCACTGCCACCATCTTCAAGCAACACACAGACTACCCATGTGAATGCAAACCATATCCCTCACTGCACCAAGAAATGGGCAGGTGGAAGCTGAACTGGTGTTTACACAAATATTCTGTTAGTGTCAGTTTTGAAATAAGCATAAAAAACCTTCCAGAAATCATTCTGTTGCTTTTTTGAGTCTAGATTTTTTTTGTCCTCAAAGGAGAAAGGGCAAAATGCATGAAGGAAAAAATGGGGGAATGGAAGTTGCAATCATAACATTAAAAAGAAGGATTGATTCTGTTTTAAGGGGTGGGGGAGAAATGGTTTCTAAACTTTACTGGGTTTATTGCTATTATTTTTGTTTTCTTTACTAAGAATAGACTATTTTTCATTGATTAGAGATTCAGCTGAAAAAATACAAATACATTTATTCCTAAGTATGAATTCAAGTTTAGTTTACATGACATTTCCCATCTCTCTCTAGATTATTAATCTCTTGGAATATCTTTAAGCAAGTTCTATATAGCAGAGACCCAAACACTGAGTAATCCAAAATTAAATTTCTCTGAAAATGCAGGTGCTGTAGTTAGTACTAGTTGTATTTAAAGTTCAGCTGTATGAGTAAGTTTTGATTGAGAAATTCAAGAGCTCCTCATGCTTTTTTAACAGCAATATGGGCAATATAGTACTCTGATAGCCTGCTGCAGATCTAAAATATGTTTTTCTTCTTTTTCTGCAATTTATCCATCATGCCATGTCATAGTCACATACCACAGATTGTGTTCCAGTTGTTTACTCCCAATCTTTCTTTTCTTTCCAGGTCTGGTACATGGATAGTTACACTAACAATAAAATTGTCCGTGAATATAAATCACTTGCAGACTTTGTCAGTGGGGCTGAATCAAGGACATACAACCTTCCATTCAAGTGGGCAGGAACCAACCATGTTGTCTACAATGGCTCCCTCTATTTCAACAAGTATCAGAGCAACATCATCATCAAATACAGCTTTGACACTGGGCGGGTGCTCGCCCAGCGTAGCCTTGAGTATGCTGGCTTTCACAATGTCTACCCTTACACCTGGGGTGGCTTCTCTGATATTGACCTGATGGCAGATGAAATTGGGCTGTGGGCTGTGTATGCCACCAACCAGAATGCAGGCAACATTGTCATCAGCCAGCTAAACCAGGACACTCTGGAGGTGCTGAAGAGCTGGAGCACAGGCTACCCAAAGAGAAGTGCTGGAGAATCCTTCATGATCTGTGGCACCTTGTATGTTACTAACTCTCACTTAACAGGAGCCAAGGTCTACTATTCTTATTCCACAAAAACTTCCACTTACGAGTATACAGACATTCCTTTCCATAATCAGTATTTCCATATATCCATGCTTGACTACAATGCAAGAGATAGAGCTCTCTATGCCTGGAATAATGGACATCAAGTCCTGTTTAACGTCACCCTCTTCCACGTCATTAAAACTGAAGATGACACATAATTTTCTTCCCCTTACCTCCCTCCCTCAAAGCAGTCTCATTTGTGATTAACTCTAAAAGCATCCATCTCTCTCAGTTCCTTTTAATTTACATGTCTTTCTTCATTAAGGAAAAGCAACATTTTCTACTACGTAATGCGTTTCAAATATGGCTGAGCCTGTCAAAAATGAACTGTCAGAAATTAAAGCATTTTAGCTTATGATTCTAGAAGGTCTATCAAGACCTTGTCTTGAAAAGCACTAAAGAGGATTTAAGTGGCTAAAGACAGTTTTAAAAAGATTATGATCTGCCTTATTTTAGAGTCAGAGACTAATGGTGGCTTAAATGCATGAATGTCTTTTTTTACCTCATTTTTGTTTTAATCTATTGCTTAACTTCAGGAAGCATTTTGGTAGCGTCAGACACATATTGCACACTTGTATTTTTTTATTTATTCAAAAAGAAAGATTTAGGAATTTAATTTACTTAGACATGGAGTGTGATTCATTTTGCCATCACCCAATTTCAGATGTGGTGCTGTACAGTATGTTTTTAAATCTCTTGCAAACATTTTATCGACAGTATGTATTTCTACCATTGTAACCACCATTGTGCAATTGTATCTCTTCACTTATGTGAAAGTAAACTACTATTTTTTATAAAATATATTGAAATAATTGCAGTTCTGGTTATGGGTCAATTGAAAGCAGTAAAAATCTGATCAAAGGTTGTTATTTCTGAGAAAGACCAGTAGCTTCTCAGATGCATGATTCCTGTTCTCAGCTTTGATTGGCAGATCCCTTCTTCATCATTGGCACTTACTGGCAAGTTTTCCACTTTGAAGCCTCATACCAGTCCCAGCCTTACAATTGTTTGCATCCTGCCCAATTTTTCTCTCAACACTGCTGGTTTCTCTCTCTCTCGGCCTCCTTCTCCTAACTTCTTCCACCATTTTACTGCCCTTGTTTATGCTCCCTCCCTGATCTGGGCTTTACGAGAGGGAAGCAGAGAGCAGGCTGGTCTCCAGCCGAGTGTGTGAGTGCACCCTGTGTGAGCGCTGTCCTGGCAGCAAGGAGCAATGTTAGAAGTCAACTCCCTTTCCTTAATCTGCCTGTCTTCTTATGCATAACAGAAGGACATTTATCTTTTGACAAAACTCTTCTCTGGGATGACTGTAATCAAGGAGAAAATACAAAGGAAAAGGTACAAGTACAGTGTAGCACCTCATAGCCCTTGCTAAGAAATGGCACAAACACTGAGGCCAACCTCTTGCAAAGAGGTCTGCGTTTTGCCAGCAGTAGAACTGTTACTTATGGCCAAAACTGATGCCTGTAAAAAACGTAGTTATGAAAGCTGTGTGACTTGCTACACTATCTCATTAGAAACTAGGGGGTGGGCAGGGTGGGCATATTTTATTGAGAAAAAAAAAAGGAATGAGGTGCTATTTATCTCTTTTGCATAAATGGAGAGAAAGTAGCATTATTAAGCACTATTAATAAGATTTTTTTATTAGGTGGACTCTCATAATGCAAAAAGACAAATATTTGAAAAATTCTGTGAAAGCTGAAGCTTTGTGAAGATCACAAAATCAGAGATTCTCTTTTAAATTGAAAAGTCAAATCTATTTTGAAGACATTTTATTTGCTGGTTCTTCCAACATACCAGCTAAAGCCACTTCTCATTAGTGTTTTCATTATTATAAATATATATATGTTTACAAATTTGCTTTATAATATAAGCCCATATGAAGCAGAACAAATTGCCTTATTTTTCATACTGGCTGCAAAACAAAAAAAAGTGCTAATTAGGTCTCAACATGACCGGAGAAAAGTTACTTTCCTCCTTCCATCTCCCCCCTCCTGCCTAGCTGAAATGGTAGCTGTCATCCCTTACCATCAGTTACACAGAATTTGGAGACTCAGCTCAGCTAAACAGACAAATTCAATCACTTCCCTCCTGTAACCAACTTTCCTGTAGTGACAATGAAAGCTGTGTGACATGAAAGTGTATATGACTACTCATTAAAAATGGTATTTTATGTCATACAGGGATGTTTTATGAAAATGAAGTATGGTCAAATTTTTATCAAAAGCCATAAAACAAACCCTAACCTTTCCCCCATACAGAGTAAATTCAACAAAATAGAACTTTTTACCAATACAGCATTCTTAAAAACATTAGTCATTATATTGAGAAATCAAACTTTTTTCTACTGTATCATCATAAGCTAAACTAATAGCCATGATGCAAGGATCACTTCATCTGAAAAAAATTATTATTACCATATTTCTTCATAAGAATGTCATACTGGATAATTAGCATGCATACACTAGTACAAGTTGATAACAGTTCTTAGAGGAAGATTAATCTCACCTGATTTCAATGCCATTTAGTGAGCCATTTAAAGAGTAACACACTCCTATTAGTCAAAGGAAAGAAACAGACACGATTACAGGGTGCTAGATAGATGGGTAAAAGAGGTAAGAAAGGCACCTTTGAAAGGTGGTTTGTCATACCTAGATAAATCCTGCCTTCTAAATTAGTAACAATGGGTTGGATTCCAATAACTTTAAACATGAAATAACAGTTTGCATTCATCAATACAACAAAATGCAGCAAGACATTATCAAGTAACATGACTTCCAACTAAGCATTCATTTTTCTGTGAATCGGTGTTGATGACCTGTCTTTTCCAAATTGGAAATTCCAAAGTCATGTTGCCAAAATATGAAAACACCATGCCTCTTTATAAGCAAGTTTGTGTTACAAACTTTGGCTTTATAATTGAGCAGCACAAGGAGAAAATGTAGCAGCAACCTACAAGTTTTATTCTTATAGTTGAAGCATAGGTTGTTTTTTATGAGGAAGTATAAATACAATAGGGAAAAAGACCTGTCCTTAAACATGGGGAAATGAGTTGTAGAGCCTGTTTTAATATCTTAGTGACCTCCTGCTTCAAGGGATAAGCACGTAAAAGGACTGTGTCACTCTTGCACCCAAACCAGAATTCTTATATTCCACAAAGCTGTGCTGGTTGCAGACAGAGATGCACACAGACACGAATCTAGCATGGGAACACAAGTCTGCCAAGCCACCAGGCATGCCTGTCCTGGGGGAGCCCAGGGAACATGAACGATGCACACCACAAAGCCCATAGCGTTCTCCCTGGAATGGGCTAACTATTCCCCAGGACAAAATGAGCAGAACAAACCTCCCCAGAGAAAGCTTCCTGAACAGTAATAATCTTTTATAGTCCCTTCTGGCAATTTTTCCCCATGAGTAACTACCAAGTCTATTATTACACACACAGGCTGTTCGCCTGCCCTATCTGTCACAGCGTGCCAAGCAGACCACTGGCAGGATGACTCTGTGGAGCCTCCTCAGCACTGTAGTCACTGCTAGCAAAAGATGGTATTCCATTTGAAAAATTAAAAGAGGATAGTTGAGAGAGACAGATTGATACAAGGCTTTAATCACAGATTGCTTATATCTAAGAATATCACTTTTCACACAAGCTCGGGGGCACTAGCTGTCACTCAATGCAGCAGTCTGGATCTACAGCAAAGGACATTTGTTTCGAACCACAGCCTGAATAAACCTGTTACCTGGTAATTTGTCATAATAAACAATTGCTTAGAAAATGCTAGAGTAGCGATGAACAAACCATTCACAGCAAATTGCTTGTCCAGTAAATTGTATCCTTTCCAGTTCAAGAATTGCCAGGGAACAGTCCTGATACATACTGATCTTTAGGCTAGTCAAAATATTTTTTGAAAATCATTTGGATGAGCATCTCTTCCTATAAGTCATCCAATCTTTCCCTGCTGTGCATCTTACATCTTTGACATTCAGAAAACAATGCTAAGCATTTGGGCATCTTTTCCACAAAAGCCAAATGAGGGCTGCAGCTGCAGAGCTTTGGGACAGAGCTGCATCACACGCTCCCACGGCACTAATTGTGAGGAGACAGACTCCTGCTCCACCACATTCTGTAACAACTGCATCCCACCAGAAGCTCACATTCAAAAGGGCTAAAGCACGCAAACTAACTTGCATGGATCATAAAGCCAAGTCCTGAAACTCACTTCCCCACCAACAGAGACCATCTTATTATCAAAACTAAAAGCAAAGCTCATGGTCTAAGCTGAGCTTTCCTCAGTAATTCTTCCACACACGACCATATACATGCACATCGATATGTAAGTAAATTAATTAACTATAAACTAATCCTAGAATTATAGAATAATAAGGTTATTTCTCCCACAGAAAATAGACTGTTTAGGTTATGCAAAGATTATTGCTACTGGGGTTTCTACTTAAGTCACTTAATGGGAAACTGAGGAAAGACAATTACCCAACACCAAGTTGTGGAAACTACAAAAATGACTGTTTTGTATAGCACGGCTTTTGCTGGGCTCTAGAAAACAGACGTACTGCATTGATGTAGTAGCTGTGACCACAACTCATAAAATACATGGGCAGGAATTTTCCCCAAACTGCAAACAGATCATCCATCCGATTATTCTGGTATTGTGATTGATTACCACTCTTACAACCTGTGACCTCCTTTAGACTTTCAGTTGCTGTCAATCAGTGCATTTAGTAAGCATTTCAAGATAACTTCTACACTCCCACATCTCTTTTTCTTTAGTAGCCACTCACACATGTAGCACATACTGTGTCAGACAGGTCACAAGGGGCACATCCTTTCTGTAGCTTTCATTCAAGTCAGCAGGGGTTATTCATAACTGTAGGCATTGGCCCCAGACATCAAAACTCTGTTTCCTCCAAAACCACCACTGGAGGAAATCCTCACTCTTAAAATACAGATCATGTTTATTGATTTTATATCAAGAGGAGTTGCACTAGCTTTTCATAAAAGTGTTCAGCCTCTTAAAGACCAAGTATATTCATCTCTGTCTTTGAAGTCCAGACAGGGAGGAAAATGCACATTTTCTTTAGAATCAGAAATTTCTGCTAGACTTATATGCCCCTTGCCAGCTGGGCATCAGTGGAAGAGCTGTGGAGTTTTCCTGTATCTACTGCTTCAGCACATTCAAGTACAATAATTACATAGCAGAAGCATTCCAGCAATCCAAGTGCAACAAAATTTCCTCAGGATTTTGTTTCAAAAATTATAGAGTTTTAAACACAGCTCCATGAATGCATTACTATTTAGATCAGCTGCATTGTGCCCCAACTTTGAGTTCCCTGTACAGAAGTGCCATTTTCCCTAAAAACTCTGCAGCTGTTATACCACAGCAGCACAGAAAAGTATACATGAAAATGACAGCTAACAGGTCAGAGTTGGCATATCAAAACAATTGCTTTTACTGTGTTTTTTACACAGAAGCTTGGAATTCCTGTTTACACACTTTTTATGGTGAACTCAAACAGGAAGAATCGACTGGGTCAGAAATATTTGTTTTCCTTCACACAGCATCAGCCACATGCACAAACACTCCAGCTCATTTTTCTTTGCATTTTCTCTTCTTTTGGTGGTTCTAATCTTATAGATCTTCACTTAAACTTGCCCCAACCCATCTCATCTTGCAGTGTATTTAATGAAGGGCTCTTCAGACAGAACTCAAACTGTACAGAAGATTTATAGTATAGCAAGCTTCATCTGGAGAAGGCATAAATTTATTTTTCCAGTTTTGTAAAATTTACCTCTAGCATGCCCATAAAACTGCCTACAAGCAATACTGATTGTATATCATGGGCTGCTCTACAGAAATAATTTAAAACAGATTCAGGATAACTTTCTTCCCTCTTATTTATTTGGGGGAAATATTTTGTTTCTTATCTGCCATGGTGAGAAATTAAATTAAATTAAGTTCATGTGTGTCCTCAGCAGGTTTAGACATCCATTTCTGCCTTCTGGATCACACCTCAGGGTGGTCAGCTACACTTCCATGTCCAGGAAATCAGGCCTCACAGTAATTGAGTGTGCATACTGTCAAAGGTGCTTATGCCTTTTGAGTTAAGCTCCAAATCTGTGTCACACCATGCAGACAGGCCATTTATTTAGACTTCTCTCATCTGGGTAAATTTGGCTTACTGTCACCTTGAAGGACATCACAGATTAATGGTTACTCAGGACTGTCACTGTCAGTGCAGCACTTGGAGGGACAAGTGCCTTTTGGAGGCAAAGTACACAGAACTACTTTAACTCGTTACTGCAGCTCTAACAGGAGCTCATTCCTGGAGGAAGAGCACACACCACCTGACATTTCTGTAACAGCCACCTCCTCGGGACTGCAAGGTAATTTACAGACACTAATTTAGACCATTTCCCAGTCTGCCAGGAAAGAAAGGACATTTTTACAAATATCTTTGTGGAGGCTGAGCACCTTGTACAGAAAACTGCTCAGCTTAAGCCTAACAGAGTTCCTTTGGCTCACCAGCAATTGATGTTTGATTTTCAATTCTCAAATCAGTGTATCACTCATTAACTCTTCTGCAGAAACAAATATCTGTTCCTAAAAGTTCAGTTCCCACACTCTTACACTGATTTTTAACAGCTTTTCCTATTTAGTTTTTGGTCTAGTAAGGAGGCCAGTATGCATTGGCAAGGTGCTACCCCAAGAGTTTCAGACTTGGGCACATATTGCAGAGGTGGCTGGTTAATCCAGTCATGGAGTGCCTGTCTTGGATAATTGCCTCCCATGATTTCTGAGAGAAAAAAATGTCACTTTATAAGGACATACTTTGTTCCCTTAATGGAAAAGGAATCCAAAAGGTGCTGTATGAAACTACTTCTATTGCTGCTCTTATTTTGCATACCTGCAAATGTCTACAGACTGACTTAGAGTAACTCCAATACTGCTAGAGTTCACTAGCTTCCTTTGATCATGAGAATGAGCCACAGAGCATTCTGTCCAAGCCACGCTTCTCCCTTGGCAGGGCAGCATAAGGGATGGGCCACAGCCTTGCACACAGCCCTTGGCAGAGCTCTGCCATGACCCACAGCACAGCTCAGCTGCGTTCAGGAATAGCAGGGGGTACCTTCCTAGACATATTTTAGGCTCTTACATCTCTGTGCTAGCTCTCCTCACTTCAGAGCACAGTCTCATCAAAGAATAGGCAACAACAGTTGCATTCACCAGACCAAATGAGAGAGGAAAACATGACAATTTTTATATGCTCTGACACTGATTTGAGAGCTGAAGTAGAACTTGGAAGATTCACAGGCCTCATCCTGGCCCTATGCCCAGGAGTGAATTACACTCTGAAAGACTAAACTGCACTCTTATGGCAAATGTTAATATTCTGTTGTTCTAATAGTAATGCAATATCATGATACAGAACAGAAAAATGGCACCATATACAGCAGAGCTCCTAATCTGAAAGACAATAACACTGTAAAATATAACATATTTTAAAAAATAAAATTATCCCAATTGAGAGCTTCACAATACATGCTCTAGCTTAATAGCACTATTCAGTTATAGTTTTTGCAATAAAATATACTACATAAATACCAGTTCAGTTGATTTTATTATTATTTACTGAATAATAATATGCATGACATGCCTAGGCAATTATGGAGTTAGATATTTATGTACCATCTGAAATGGATACTTATGTCATTCAACTGACTCTCAAAAAAAAATTTTGAAAAATCTAATAATTATGAGCATAGGAGACTGCTTATTTGCCATATTAAAACAGAATAGGAAAACATATGGAAATAGGAACATTTTATGCCACAATATAGGATGATAGTTCTCTTAAAGATAAAAATTAGGAATCAGTATATACAGTGTATCAAACACATATGGATGAAAGAGCTACATGAATTTGTTTTATGTTCTCCTTTCCAAACTGTGCTTAGAAAAAGCACAGAAACAATTTCACAGATAATATAGACAGAGATGCAGATGTCAATACAGATATGTGACTGTACATGAGTTCCTCATAATATTTACAACCGTGCTGAAGCAATAACATCCAGAAAACAATCCAATACACAACAAAAGAAAACTACCCCCTTGATAGCCAGACTCCCCAAAATGGAGATACTTCTACCTGGGACAAAATTCGTGATGCCTTGCAGAGACTGCAGCCTGCCAGATCCAATGGGACAGCCATGGAGCCCAGTGTCCAGGCAGCTGCCCCCATGCAGTGCAAACAGCAATACATTCATCCTATGGAAACTGTAAAGCCCTCAGCAGATGTTCCTGAGAAATTATAATGCTCCTCATAACATTCACCTGAATAATAAAGGCAAGCAAATTGTACAATGTGACAAGCTTTGTGAGAAAACACTCTTAATGTAAGCAGGTTCTGTCTGACAAAGTAGTTTGCCAATGTTTTAACGCCACTGTCTAGTTAGTCTGCCTGGTGGCACAGACTCATGAACAGGGCATTTTTTTCCATGTTTGTCACCTGGCTTCTCATGTATTTCTCAATATATTTATATATATTGAAATAGAAATTGGCCCCACTCTCATGCTTGGTGATGGTCTTGTCTGTCCTCCTGTCAATATTTTCAGCTAAATTATCTTTCACTGACATTACTGGTCCCACTCCTGTAAAATTTCTGAGCCTTTTTACATGGTGTTTCACAGTTACAGACAAAGGCCTTTAGCGTTTCAAGTAATTAGATACAATTAGATACCAGTTCAGTAAATAATCTGTTTCCTGACTCCATTCATACATAAACAATACTGTCCATTAATTTTAAAAGGGGCAGTAAGGAACAATTTCTGAAAACATTTTGATATCAATAGGAGCTGTAAAGGAACAGACTGAGGAGATTTCTGTAACCAGTGTTGTTATGTGTGAACAGTCATAAGTTTCACCTCAGTTTTGCTTCAGTCAGTCCCAAGTTATTGGGCTCAACAAAGAGCCAATACTGGAGTCAGTTTTGGAGAAATGCAGTGGTCTGTGTAATAGGAAAGGTCAGATTAGGCAATGCATTATTCAGCATAGCCTTAAACTCTGTATGAATATCTGACATATTTAGATCTAAAGCATTTATCAGCACTTTTGGGTGCATTCTTCCATTCAGGTTTATAAAGACTGAATAAACACATAGAAATGCTTCAAGAAACATAAAAAGGTCAAAATTTAAACACTGTCCCATTGATTTGGACTTTCCTGCACTTATGGAATTACTGATCTGTAGAGACACATGTATATATGAAAGTCATTATGAGTAACAACTTGTGACTTTGTGCTTTACAAAAGCAGATAATATTAAACAATGGTTACTTTGGCTGTCTTTTGGCAATAGATATAAGATACCAACATTTAATCAATTTTTAACAATTTGTCCTTAATATAAAAATCAAACTTTGGGAGTTTATTGGATAAGTAATTTACTCAGAAAAACTGTGGAATGATTTCTGGTTTTTTTTAATGGCTGTTACAGACTTGGCAAGATTCAAAATTGCAGTCACAAGTTTTCACTTGAGTATAGTTTTACACTTCATTTCAATAGTAGTAAATCCAGTTAAAGAGCTTCCTGTGTTTCTCTCCCTGTCTGTTTCCATCTTTCTGCTGCAACTCACAGCCTGTTTGAGCTAATGCAACTGTTTGGGGGGTATGCTGTGTGATCCATAAATGGAATAATCTAAAGTAAGGGGGGGGATATAGACAACAAGATAGATCCATTGCCACATTAACTGAGAAAAACAGTCGTAAGTGTCTCATGAGGTAGGAAAATGCAGTACTCATTGATTGATTTGGATTAGAAATTAAGTTAAACAGAAACAGCATTTTGTTTCAAATAATGCAGGGGTGGTGGTGGTATAAGTCTACCTCTGCTGCGTGAGTAAAGATAAACATATGGAGCCAAATTTATTTCTTGTTCACAAAGAGTGCAGGTTAGAAAAGCCTCTGAGGATGTACATATAACAACTGTAGTGTAAGTTTTCAGCTTTCTGAGGAACTTCTTTATAGCATTTTCTATGTTGATTTTCTCATAATTACAAGTTTCACATTTTACATTTTAATGTACCTTTGGAGTTTCGCTTTGATAGCTGATGTTAACAGCTTTTTCTCACAAACTGTCACAATCTCAAATGCTCTGTCTTCATATATGGCTGTGTTTAGATTCAGGCAAACTGTCCCAGTTTCTTTACGTGGGCTAGCAACAAGTATTTTCAGTCAATGTTTGAGGGATCTTAAGGGAATTTGATGGCTCTATCAATAAGACAGAAACGGTGGATTTCTGTACTTTTATGGAATTCACATTACACATAACTGAAAATTACAATAGTGGTGCCTAAAGGTTTGGTGTGTATTTTTTAGGTTTGGTGTGTATTTTGTAGATTTTTAGAGCTTTAGAAGCATAGGTTTTCTTGCTCACATATTAAGTGGTGTTAG